>OY728130.1:1880065957-1881265957 GCA_963277665.1 Viscum album
TTAAGAAGATGTTATATTGGATCATTTTAATTATTTTAATTTTTTATTGAATGAATATAAAATCAAGAGGCTTTCCATATCTCTCCAAAATAAAATTCAACATATTAATAACACTATACATATATAAAAGAAGAAACCAACCAAGTTGTGGTGTAAAAATATTAATTGGAGGATCCTTACTACCATCTTCTCTCTACATACACTTCACTCCAGAAAAAATATCCACTAAAGGACATATTAAGGATAAACCAATGGAGGGATATGATATTTTCTTGAACACATCCTCATATAATTTTATAGAAAATGAATTTTGTGCCACCTCCCATTATTTGTAATTTTGACATTCTTCCAACTCTTCAATTTCTTTATACGATGATATTGAATAATAATATGCACCAAAATAGGATCATATGAGATGCTTGAATTTGTTGACCGTTTATTGGTGAGATTTCATGACAAGCTCCAACATTATTTTCCTTCGGAAATAGATAAACCAGATACTTACATTAAATATGAATAATTTGATATATATTATGTATATTTTAATTATTTTCAAATAGAAGTACATTATGAATTTCTCATTGAATATATCAGTTTTGTTACATAACATAATAAAGAACTAGAGAAGTAATAATACGTTGACTATATTGAATCTAAAATGGATTAAGACCCATTATTTACCCTACCCCCACCATTAATGTTCTATATCACTATCAAGGCGGTGAATTTTTTTTACTGTATATATAAATTCATTAGCAATAAAAAATGAATTTTTTATGTTGGAATGAAAAACTTTTGGTAGTTCAAATAAATTTATCTTTACCGAATATCTAATTTTAGATACAGAATGGAATTTCACTTTAGAGGGTAGTAAAACCCCAAGGACCATTTAAGGGATCAATATATTATTTATACTAGTTATTTTTATTTTATTTCTAGTGAAATAGATTTTTATTTATTTTAAATGAATTAGTTTTTATGATGTGACACATTTTCCCCTTCTTTTTGAACATTTTTGGAATGATACTTGTTCAATGATGATTGATTTTATTTTTAAATTTTTGTGATAAATATTACACAATGGAAACCCCAAGGGATGAAAATGAAGATGAAAATGGATTTATTGAAATTTGATGATATTTTAAAATTAATTATATTTGAACTAAACACTTATTAAAAAAATTTATTTTCAAATATAGAATTGAAGTTTTATTCCCACAATTATATTTTACTTTTCTGTAATCTGGGAGATATGAGTTCATTTAGAATAACATGATTCCATATTTTACATTTTGACGATATGTATATTGAATGTGTAATAAAGATAATTGAATGATTATGTTGATTCATAGGGTTTGTTATAATGAATCATGGGTTTAATTAATTGTTTTATTCAGGTAAATAAAAGTTCGCAACATAATTTGTTACATTTAGTTTTTGAATTCATTTGGATGGATTTTTTATTAATAACCATTCCATGTGTCAATTTCCAAAATTCTATGTTCCATTACCTATAAGAAATCTTGAATAAATACATTCAATTCTATCCTGATCAAATTCCGGGAGAGATCTTGGGACATTTCACTAAAAATAAATTTCATTGGAAGTTGTTAAATCTGTTACTATTTGATGTGACTTTTAATAGAAATAATGGTTTTTTATTTATTTGGACCAAATACTAGGAAACAAAATTTAAATTTTAAAAAAAATTATCCAATCGATTACATGAATGACCTTATTAAGAATGAGCCACACAATAATCCAATATTTCCCAAAAATACTAAAATCTATTATTTTTTGGGGATTTTTTACAGTTAAAATATGGGTGTGAGGGATATCATGGTGGAAGAAAAACAGTACATTAGAAGGAATATGTGTAGTGGTAGACTTCTAGATATTAATAAAGGTTCATGTTTATTCATTGTATTTCACTTCAACACTCCTAGAAAAATAAAAATGTAAGAAAAAAATTAAAATCATTGGTTATTACATGGTATAATAAAAAACCACTTCTATAAGAATGAGGATTTTCTGACATGGGGTTTAATATAAGTGGTGATATTTTATACAAGAATAACTGGTGAAAATTTAAAAAAAAATCAGAAAAATATGTAAAAATGGAAAAAAAATGAAAGTTGAAAATTGAAAATCCAAGATGGGTTTATAATATTCACGGGATTAATTATTCACCCCCTAATACTATGTTTAATGAAGTTGGTGATGTCACTTTGAGAAGGGATGTTTTCATTACAGTTTAATTTAAATATAATGAATTTTTCTTTAAATATAAACCTCCTATTTTATCCTTATTATTTCAAACATCATTACTCACCAACCCAAGGATTATGATTAAATTTATCTTTAATTAGATTGACTTAATTATTACATGTGATTTTGTTATCCTAGACTGGTTAATGTTGAAATATTTTTGGAATTTTTTTAAAGGATCATGTACTAATGGTATGAGAAACACTCTACATGAATCCATATCATGGGTAATGGGGCAAGACAATTCAGTGTAAGGGAGATTATGACATTAGATTCTTAATAGAATAGGATATGATGAAATGTAAATGAATTAAATTGAAATATTAACATATTTTCAATGAGGTAAAGTACAATACTTAATTAGATTATCCTATATGAAAATTACAAAGTTTTATTAATATGTTATGCTAATGAAATGTTAGTTTCCATTAATGATTTTTTTTATTAATATTGAATTTAAATATATATAATGTGGTGTTCCATTTTAATTTATTATTGACATTACATTTATTAGGGAAAATTATTTTATTAATGGGGTAAATGAAAACACTATTTCAATCAAACATATTTTTATTCAAAATAAATTACTTTTGATATTTAATGTATTAATCTTGCTAATTTTTTTATTTTATAAATTTATGGCAGGAGAAAATTAATGATTTATAATAATAATAATAATAATGAAATTGTATCAATATTTATATTGTAAAAATTATTTTAATATTATAAATATTCCATGTAATATTTACAAGGATCAGAATTGAATAATCATTTCAAAAAATATAATATGTTATTATAAAACCACTATTCATGGAGTGAGATTCCTATTTATTATGTGAAATACTTTATGTATTCATAAAATGAATCTAGTCCATGAAAACCCAGATCCGGATGAAGAAAATGATTTTTCACTATGTAACACTAGGTGTTACTCCAGGAATATTGGTGATGGAAAATATGAATTCTAATATATATTGAAATATGGAAAAAACCCACCACTGTTGAACTGAAAAAATTGTGCTCCCTCAGGATTGACCCAGTAGTAACTAATTGGCACATTTTTGTATGACTAAAATCAACCCAATAATTATTTATACTTATAAATACAAGCCTAAAATTGATTAATATATAGATCATCATGTGGAAAGGGATCCAAAAAAGGAGTCGTTTTTTTAGTTTTTTTTGTTATATATATTTTGTCTATCAAATCCACACAACTGATAATAGAATTATAATTAATATGTTATTAAATTCACTTAAAAAAACACAGACACACAAACTCTCTCTCTCTCTCTCAGTTTCTTCACTATGATCTCTTATTGGGATGATGGTCAGTTAGTGACCCATTACTTGGCCATTGGGGAATTTTTTTCATGAGTTATATATTTATAATCATTAATTTATAATGTTATAATTATATTTTTAGTGAATTGGATATAACTGTATCATTCTGGAAATGATCATGCATGGAATTAATCTAAAACTCATATTTATTCTCTACTAAATCATCATTCTAACTCTTCTCTTGGGTAAACAGTTATTACAATGTATTTGACTGTTCTAGAAGGATTAAATTGCATATGACATAAACTTATTCCAGAAGGTACTACATTCTAGATTGAAGTATGATTATCTTACAAGACTATATGTGAATGTGAGGTTTGGCATTTTTAATAGAGATTTAAGGCCTCAAAAATACCTCACCTATAGTAAGGGGTGTCAATTCATGTATGATGGGGTTCATTTTCAAATTGAATTTAAACAAAATTAATAAAAAATTATGTAACTCAATTAGATTAACCTACTTCTATAGAAATTATTTTTAACAATGTATATTTTTTCTTCATCTTCATATTCCTATTTCCCTTTTGATTAGTCATCAGTTTGAGAAACCCCCATTTTTTCATTTTCATAAATACCATAAAAAATTTTCATCAAGTGAAATAATTATAGTTTGTGATATAACTCAATGCTCGTTAAGTGATATGACCCTTTTCAGCCACTAGCATGCACTACAGAAATTAATTGTATATTTTTCACTTACATAAAAAATTCATGTTAGTATTTCTGTCCGTTGAATATATATTTATCAAAAATAATTATTTCATAGATTCTAAAAAGAAAACCATGTTCCCATATTAATTTGGGTACTGTTTTAGTTTTCTCACAAAGTATAAATGTTAGTGTAACTTATAATTTATTCATTGCGTTAAGATAATTTTCATGATAATATTTCATATAAGTGGGATAGATTATAAACTATGAATTTAAAATTATGTATTCTCTTATTTTTTATATTTTTTCTACAAAACACATAATAAAAATTAGGCTTTTAGAAGTATTATTCTGATAAATGATTTTGATAATTAAAATATTATTTCTTTGAGTTTTAATGCTCCATTATGAACATTTATTTTCCATTAAGGAGTTAACCTACCCTGACATTTTAATATTTCATTTATTAATCATTTTTAATTCACTTTTTCAATAAAAATTATATATTTTTATTCTTCTTACAAGATATTTATTAAGTAAATGTATTTCAAAAATAATAAAAATGATCTTTCCGGTCACTTTCACATGTATTGTCTTCCTCTAATAATTTTTCCATGATAATCAATATATATTTCTATATAGCCATTATTGGATATTATTTATAAAAATAATTGTTTTTATATTCTTTCACATGTCCATTTTAATAATTTATTATTAAAATACACAGCTAATTTTTTATTTTAGAACAATGATAAAATTATTTGAAATATTATTTATATTTCTTCCACCATTACTCATATCATTTTCTAATGGATATACCCTAATTGTGTAAATGTTTCATTATTTTACACTAAACTATATACATATATATAATATCATTTTGGGGATTTAATTTATAATAGAATGAAATTCAATTTTTTATTACATAATTTTTTATATCATTATAAGAATTCATTTTGTTACGATGTAGTCCATTTTTTTCAAAACCCTTAAATTTTACCTTTATTTCACATAGTTTATATTCTTTTTCTATAATCCCCCATCAGTCTCTTTATGTGTTATGATCATGATATCCCTTTAATTGACATAGATAAAATTTTATTTTTCCACTTATTGATATACCCATGTGAATTATTATTGGAATATTGACAATATAATAACTGACCATCAAACATATTTTCCCAAATGGGTTATGATAATGTTATCACATAATTGATATAGGGAAAATTATTGAAATTCATGGTGATTATTTAAATTTAACATGGGTTGTTCATATAATGATATTTCATATTCCTTATTATATGGATAGCCGTGTTTTTTCATCAACATTATGAATATATTAAACTATGATATTTTTATACTTTAATCACGTGTTCTTCAATACATATCCAAATAAATATTACATTTTTATAAAATCTATTTTCATTCTGTTGAAACAATTTATTTTATAAACCATTTCTATTTAAAAAAACAATCAATGAAATAACCTTATATCTTTTATTATAAGCCTCATTTCATTTAGAAAAACTTGAATTTCATTAATAAATTTTAATCACTAATAATAATTTTATAATATATCATGAATTAATTTATAATTATATCATCTACACTAACTTAGGTAAGATTAGAAAACATATATTTTCCACCATAACATGAATCTAACAATATTTTAACCATTTTCGTATTCTATATTATTTATTTATAAGTGATATTAGTTTCCTTGATAGATAAATTTCTTTGATTCATTTCCTTGATCAGGTTTCAACCAAAAAGAACAAAATAAGATTTTTTTAATATAAAAAATATAAATAGAACACTTCAATCCAATGTTTTATGCCTAATGTTAATTTTTTTATCATACATTACTATTTGTTCAAACAATGGCTCACTTTGTTTAATCATTGGTTATCCATGGTCATCCTTGTATTAGGTTCTTTAACCAAATTAGTTAAAATAATTCTTAATTCCTTCATAATGGTTCATTATGGAGAATTTGAATTTACTATACAATAACCCATTGATATTTCATTCTATATGTATAGTCATATCCTCACTCATAATGAATCTGAGTGATGATCGACTCAATAATCATCCAAAACTTTCTTGTGTTATTTTCCTCAGGTCTAATTGTGCCACAATAATATCTAGTTTACATTATCCAAAAACATATATATATATATAGGAAAATAAATATATTATATTTCTATAAAAACATTTGGATGTTTTAATATACATATAAATATATATTACACACATCCATATGGATTTCCAAATTTTATCATACCTTAATTGACAGAAAATTACCTCAACCGATGTAATGGGATATATATTCCAATAAAATTATAACAGAACATAACATCACACCCTTTTATGTCATTTGAGACTCAAAATTTTTCCTCAAACATTATCATGATAATATACAGTGTTATATAAACCTATATGTATTAAAAAATATTATTCATTGAGATAATTTACATCAATTTACATAAATTATATAATGTTTATCATATCAATAAATTCATTGGGCCTTTTAGGGTTATTTTTTAACAAAATTATGATGAAATATTAACTAGTAAAACAAATTTCTTTTCTAACTTGTGGATATTTTTTCAACATCATATCCAAAATAAGACTTCAAAATATCCCGAAAATTACTATTATAATATAATCTTTTAAATTCATCATAAATATTACTTTTCATTATAACATGTGGAAATAGAATCAAAATAATGGTTAAACTAAAATTCTCAATAAGGGTAAACATATTTGATAACAATAAATCAGAAACAGTGGGAAAATAATTAGTGTATGGGTATAATCATGATATTTCATATAATAATACCATAAAAAAATATCCTAAAAAATTTAATTAGGCATGGAATAAAATAATATAAGAATCAAAATAGTGTTAAAACATGATTTCACTATCAAAAGCCATTTGCGTATGAAATGGTCATTAGAATAAGAAAGATTATTTTGTTACAAAATTCATATGTAGAAAAAATATTATTACAGTAAAAAATTATATTCATGAGTCACATAAATGTATATATTCATACAAGACAACATAATTACACATTTAAATACATATCCACTATGATTTACACATCCACCCACACATGGAGAAAATTAAATTGCTCATTTTTATACATATATAATAATATATAAACTATTACTCCACGATTTGGAGAGTGAAAGTTTTTCCCAAACTTCATAATCTATAATTATGAGTGACACATTAAATTTATTCACTTACATCCAAAATACCCCATTTAAATAAAATTCATTTCAAAATATTTTCAAATGGACCAAGGTAAATATGTCATCTATAAATATGGAAAGATTAACACTTGGAAAATAAATTGTTAAATAAAACTCTTGAGTAACTTTTTTTAAACATGCCATTCAATTAAGATTAAAAATATAGTATTTACACAACATATATAATAGGTAAATTTTAACATCATCAATTTATCAAATGAATTGATGAATGGTATATAGGTGATAACCCTTCAATTAATGGAATAAAAATTATGGTATTAACATAAAAATAGAATTAGGTTAAAATTTAGGATTATAAATAGTTGATTATTATGTAAGAAAATGACATTTCTGGAAAAGATTATTTATATAATTTCAAAAAGAAATTAAATTATTATAAAAATAGAATGTTACTAGTCGATATCAAAAGAGGTAATTTTTTTGAAAGGTGACTTGAAAACTTTGGAAAAAAATTAGTTATTAAAGTATTCATCAATAACTGAGACTCAAAACAATAGATTAATGTTTTCAAAAATATATTTGGAAACATGAAAAAAAATACTTTTAAAAAAGAATCATAAATATTTGATCCATGAAATCACATAATTTTTTATCAAAATTAATGTTTAGTTGAAGAGACTAATTTTTATTTTGAAACAATGTAAAGCCTTTTTAATATTTTAAAATAGAAATATATGAAAACCCACATATTAAAGAAAGTATTACATTATCCTTTTGAAAAAACGAAAAAATTATTTTTATAATCCTAGAATATATTCCAAATTATATTCTATAAAAATATAGGCCAACACTTAATGGAAGAATGTTTTTTACATGGAACAAATTTTTAATTTGATACTATAAGAGTAATTCCTACAAATGTTAAAATTTTATTTTAGAAAATATCCTACCCAATAAGTATTTATGGATGATGAAATGTAATTATCCAAGAGCAATTAATGAAATAAATATTAAACTAGGGGAACTAATGGTTCACATAAAGCATCAAAATTATATTCTATACAAAAATTGTAGTACCCAATGTATCCAAAACAGAGTTAAAGAATACCTAATGAAAATATAAAATTTATATTGAAAAAACGTTAAATGAAATGTTTTAAAATGATATTATTATATACCTTTACTCATGTATGAACCATGATAAAAAATATTAATGGGATAATTGGTACACATTTACAATTACGAAATGGTGAATAATAATAAATGTGGTTCATGCGGTGAGAATTTGGGAAATGAAACACTTTAAAAAAATTAGATTTTTAGTCAAAATATTTTTAGATTTTGAAATTAGAATAGAAATATGGACCCATTGAAATATAATTACATCTTGATAAAAAAAATAATTATTATTTATTTTCACCATCAAAAGGAATTCATAGGGTATAAAATAAACATGTATCAAGGTGTTCATATTTGGGAAAAAACCCTTACCTTGATATTTTCTTCAATTAATATACTCAAAAACTTATATAAAAAACAATATTATCTTAATAAAAATTTTCAAAACTATCTTAATGACTATAAATACTTATAATATTCATTTATAATCAGTAACAATGTGTTTATTAATTATTTTTACCTTTTTTTCTAAATTGTGTTTTGTAGTTTTAAACATTTCAAGTAGTTCTCTAGGAGTGATTTTGGTAATAATTATTCATCAAATTTAAACCGATAATAAATCATTAACTTTACTATAATAAATTACTCACAATTGTTTATGGTGACTCAATTTCTATTGATGTGGCTTTCTCTTTTTTTCCTTGAATATGAAATCGACCAAAAGTACACTTCATTGATTTTCTTCACCACCGAAATCTATTTTCTCAATTATTGAGTTAAAAATTTATTGATACCTTAAAAAAATTACATTTATTATTTTATATCATATTATTATATTAATTATGTGTTTTTAATCAGTTGTGACGTAAATTTATTGCATTATATATGTAGTTGATCATGCCATCCCAATTATGAACATGAACGGATTACATTATGTTTATAAGGTTATTTGTTTGAAATTTAATCATACTAACGGTGTAATAAAATCATTTACTATTAATTGGTTTGATATATTTTAATTATAAAAACTATAATAATAATGGATAGATAAAAAATACATAGTTTAAATAAAAGGTTTTTTGTCTTCGTTCTCTTCTTTACGATGATTAGTTCTATAATGATATTTTATCATTCATATAATTAATTATTTATTCAATTTATAATACCAAATAATAATTAATATAATCAAAATAATATTCATTATATAAAACCACCCTTTTTTCTATCCCTGAATGAAAACAAAACAAAATGTAATACATTGATATCGAAATAATGTAGTATTCATGCACATATGTATGATGGTTTATTTTTTAATGAACCGAGGATGGGAGTGATATTTTTTATAATTTAAGAATATTAAATAGACCATAGGTCAAATTATTTTAATTTTATTTTAATTTTTAACTAGAAATTTCAGGTGTTGAAGGAAAAAAATATGTTACTTCATAGAGGCTCTAGTCACCACACACATGATTAAAGCATTCATTATTTCTAAATTGTAATGGAGATGGTGTTAAATGATTATAAAATCATTATAATACCATATAAACCGAATATTTATACTCATGTAATAATTTTAATTTGGTGTAATGAAATTTTTGGAAGAATAATTTCACATTAATTAGTAGAAAAAATTGGTAGTTTATAATATATACTTTAATATTTGAATTATCTATATTTAAAAGGTGGTTAAACCTTTCAGGTGTGATATTTTTAGCAAAAAATTACTAATTTTAGGTGTAGATGATTTTTTAGGAGTGATATATATATATATAGTTTGGAATGAATTTATGTGCATCTTATAGATAAAATTAGAGTAGAGAATATGATAACCAATTAAATTACTAGAAAAGGATGTTCTTTTTGTAAATACACATAAATTTATAAGAATGGAAAATCAATCTAGTGGAATGTAGCGTTAATATGTAAAATAATTTAAAATATATGTGATAGTTTAGGAAAATTCACCAAAAATCCCCACATATGTTTAAAAAATATTTGAAGTTAGTTTCATTTAGATCTTTTCACTTTTACTATTGAATATTTCACTATTGTAACTAGTTTTTAGAAAAGGTGCATTTATATGATTTCTAGAAAAAGTAGTCCTTATTATATATTTTTCACATAATAATTCCAAATTATAATTCTATATACTTTTATTCAATTTCTAAATGTAGAGATGTTACATATTAAATGAATATAAACATAATATATTAAAAACTTATTGAGATATGTATATGTTATTTTATAAAACCATAAAATAGAATTGTATATTTTTAATAATATTTCTAAATTTTTAATATAACTTCTTAAATATATATTTTTTACTATAAAAATTTGTAGTATATTTCCAAATAATTCTTAAAACTAACATTTCTATAAGATGAATGATATTTTTGAAATAAAATATATTTTACTATTCACATATATATCATTTTGTAGAATAATATAAAAATTTCAACATAATGTCATTTTGAAAATCAAAATTCAAAATGTAATTTATTTTATATTGAATTCAAATTATTAAAATTTGAAAAAAAATTATCAAAATAATAATACAAAATACAATAAATAACTGTTTAAATTAAAAAACTGTATTTTTAAACATCAAGGGAATTTAATATTATTTCAAATAAATATAAAAATAATTTAATGTTGGAATAATATTTTATAAATAAAAATTAACATTTCACTGTTATTAATTTGATTTTTTATTGTAAAATTGTATAACTAATTTTAAATTGCACATAGAAAGAAAATCATAATTTTAGAATATTAAAAAAAATTGTAGTTATTTTAACTGATGATTATATTTTTATTTATTAATGATTTTGTACATTAAGTTATTTTAATATTTCACGGAATTTTTTGTTAAAGTCCTTCATTAGCTTGGTTTTGTGTGACACAAAATGTATCATAGATATTATCAATATAAAGGAACCAGATTCTTCAGTCATTACATAAGGTAAGAAGAAATATATGGTTTATTTTTCAAGCAATTTTTGGATCATAAATTGGTTAAAGTTGTGATAAAACAACTGAAGGGTTTTATTTTTCCTTTTTAAATTCATTTTTTGGAAATTGGAGAATATATCTATGGATTTTTTGGTTAGTTTACCCAAATTTTTCATTAGATAATAATCTGATTTATGTTATTTGTGACTGTTTGATTAAATCGATTCATTTTCTTTATATTTTGATATTTTTTTAGAGAGTCCATTTAGAATGTAGCTTAAATATATTTAAATATTATATATGTATATTCTCTCTGTATTTTATCTGATCATGACCCCTTGTTTAAATAATATATTCTAAAATTTATTTTGAAGCTTATGGGTATTGACTTAAATATCAAAAAAATATTTCATCCTCAATATGGTGGATAGTCTTCACAAAATAATAATAATTTAGGGATATGGTTTTAGATTACACATTATATTATCAGGGAATTTGTTATCAGCTTCATTATATAATAGAATTATTGTATAATATCAGTTTTTATTTTAGTATAATGGTGAATCCTTTTTAGGAATTACATGTAAAACGATTCCATACTCTACTAAGATTGATTAAATTTTGGTAATATAAATTATTTTGAAAAAACTATTAGAAAATATGTTTTATAATTTAAAGATAATTTTACACCACACTATGGAAGATCAAGGTAGTAAAATATTTATATAAATAACTGAAGCAAATGAATTTTAATAATTGTAGTTGATCATGATTGTCTTAAATTATCCCCTTGGTAAAATGACATATGTTTTATTATAAATGAAATGATATGTAAATGGATTATCAATAAATATTAAATTGTTGTGTTTTTTATTATTTTCTTAAATTGTTGCTTTACTAATGATTTTATCTCATGTATATGATAAGTTTCATATTTTTCTAAAAATTTATGTAATATTTACATCAAATACTTTTATCCCTAAATTGGTATTTTTAAAGTGGAATCATTTCTATAAAGAAAATATAAATCATATATTACATTAAATAAGGAATATTCTATCAAAAAAGTTGAAATAATTACTATTTGTTTTATGGACGAATCATATGATTTAAAAAGATACATCTGAATTATAAGAAAGTAGAGAACATAAAACCCCCACACGTGTTTATATAATTAATAAAATCTAAGGACAAGTTTTGTTTAGAGGTAAAAATTTTAAATAAAAGTTATTTATATAAATAAATAAATATTATTGTTTTTATATGTTAATTATATGGTTTTATAATAACTATAATTTAATAAGAAAACTAGTTGAAATATTAATAGTTTTAGTTTACAAATATGTGTTACCATCAACAAAATTGATTTATTTTAACGAAAAAGTATTAATTTTATCAAATAAATTTTATAAAATATATTTAATAATTTATATTATATTATTAAATTTTTTAATGTGGTTTTAAATATTTTTGTAAAGTTTCTTTTTTATGTGAAAAACGCTAAAATATAGTTATTTTCAAATATATTTTCTAGATAAATTAATTAATTTAAAATTCCCATTATTCTATTCATATAATTTCAATGTAATATAAAAAAATTAGTTAAAAATAATCTAAATTATTTCCTTTTAATTATAATTAAATTTTACTTTGGAATAAGTTAATTTTTATTGATAAAATCATATATTTCAAAAAAACCCATTTTGTTTTATTTTTCCCAATTATATTAAATGTTATTTCTTTCACTCATAAAAATATATTCTCAAAAAATTCAATTTAAAATTTAAAATTAGGATGTTAAAATTTTGTAATTATTTGATTTAATTTTTGGAAATATGAATTGTAAGGCAGGTAAAAATAAGTCAGCATGGTAAAAAGAATTTAAAGTTATTTAAAGTAATATATATATGATTAAACCACACTATTAAATATTAATTCATATTTGATAGTTTTAATTTTACCATTATCTCATTATATACAAAACAATTAGCTATGGAAATAAATTCCCATGATTAATACTATATAATTATTTAATGTTTGTAATTTTTATAAGTGGGTTACTCCTAATACATTTATAATGTCACTTCTTCGTCTGGTACACATATCACGACCCGTCCCACGGGGCCCGTGTCGTGACAACCCCAAGCCCACCTTCCATAGGCCAGGGGCTGGTGACAAGCACTGAGAGTCGTAAACCCTAAAACTGGAAAGCATTGCCTTTATAACCTGTAATCACACAAAACCAAGCTTACACCAAGATACAAACACAAGTAAACTGAATAGTAAACCGAGTGACTACAGTAAGTAAAAGGGGCCAGAATACAAGCCCATCCTAGAAGTATTTGAAACTGAAATTACAAGTAAAATGCATCAAAATAGAAGATAGTTATTGGGTCATCCTCCAAGGTTCCTACCTGAAAGGTAGGTACAGATCGCCTCCTCAGCACTCCACGTCCGTCCGTCTCCTCTGTGTACCAACACATCGTAAGGTCCTCATCCGGGAACCGTCCAGTCCCGGTACCCTCAATCTTGATCAACGTTATTTATCATCTGAACCAAAAACAAAAAGGTGTGGGCATATCCCATGTAGGGGTGAGTATAACGATCCTCATTAGGTACCCTGATACCTTTAAGGACTCACAAAATCCACAAAGGATAAACCTCAAAGCATGAAGTCAACGATCATCCCTACATAGGTATATGCCCATACATATACCTATGTTTTCATGTATACCCATATCCAACAGGAGAAAAACACTGATTCCAACTCCAAAGCCCCTAGATCAAAAGTTACACAAAGGAAGAAATACCACGAAGGCAAGTACCACACAGGTACGCCACACTAAAAAATAAAACAAAGGTATTACTATGAAGGAAAGTACCACACAGGTAAAGACTCAACTCACACTAGGTTTAACATAAGAACAATAATATAGATGATTAGATGTAACTATTGAATCATCTTACTCTGTTAAAATGGAAGACCCACACAGGATCACTTGGTGTTGACCCACAGAGGATCGCTAGCTGCAGACCCACACAGGATTTCTTCATGCTGACCAACACAGGATCCACTACTGGAAAACATGCTTTTCCCATCACTTGTATACCAACAGTTCCTTTAAACTTTGGGTATAGTTTTTATTAACCAATGTTTTATGAAAACCATTGGTAAAGATGTTTAAAAATAGAGTTTTTCCAACGGTTTGATGAAACTGTTCATAAATATGGGTAACAAATCTGTTTTCCCAACTGTTTGATGAAACCATTGGGAAAGATGGGTAAAAAATTAGTTTTCCCAATGGTTTTATGAAACCGTTGGGAAATATGGAGTTTTCCCAACGGTTTTTAGCAATCATTGGACAAATTTTCCCCCAAAATCGACAAGGTAGGTGACCCCCACCCCGATTCCAGAAGCAGACCTCGATTCCAGAAGCCGCAACTCTATAGGCACTGCCTGACTCCCAAAATCCCTTGAGAAGCCCCAGCACAGGTGCACATATTCCATCCAATCAACTTCTAGGTTACACTCCTTCCACCTCTACTCAAGTATATCCTTCCTCCTATTCTCAAGGATAACCTTCTATTCTCAAGGATATCATTATTCCCTATTTCTAGGGATTTTGAAAAAATTTATGATTCAATACTCCAAGAATTGTGTACTCAAATCACTACATCAGTGTACACATTTTCCAATTAATGTTTTCTTTACTAATATAAATTTATAAGGGAATGATGTCTTTTTCTTGTGTTCTAATTTTAAAAATTCATAGTTTTTTTAATATCAATGCTTCAAATATTTCAGCTTCATTTATATGAACACATAAGAAATTGTTTGTAATATTTATTCATAGTATTTCACGAAAGTCACTCCTTTCATTAAGATCACGTCAAACATGAAGATCTTATTCATATTAATTTTCTTACACTGTGTATTACATAAACAATATGTATCATATTTCAATCAGAATATGTATATATAAAAAATGACACACTATTCACTTATCCTTTGCACAATAGAACATATGAAGTATCTTCATGAACATTAGAAAATAGTATGTAGTCCCTAATTATTCTTCATAGAATAAATAATAAATACTTAACTGTACAATCCAATGTTTTTTATGAATAAGAAATACTTAACCGGGGATGAGCATGGGGACGATGATGAGGACAACGATGATGACAGAGATGGCGGTCAGGATGAGGCTGATTTTTCACTCTGAATATTTTTTAATTCAGTATAACTCTTTTTTTGACAAAATATGGATGACTAATGATGTCATAATGGTTCGGAGGTGAGTGATGATATATGAGGTTTTGTGAGTAATTATGAGGAGTTTCTTTCCCTTTAATTGATTTGTTCATAAAACATATGTTTGTGCTGTATATATTATGTAATTGGAATTGGTAAAGTAAAATGTTGGTCTCAGATTTCTGAGTTAGTTATTTGGATGGTATTCTCTATCAAAAGTGGGTATATCTCTAGTGACTATAGTTTTATATTCTAATTGTCACACCACAGTCATGTCGCGGTCACGTCACATCATTCGGACCCGCGGTTTGCGCGGCGTGGTTGAATATGTGTTTTTTCGGTGTCTGGATCGCTTGAAAAACATGAATGGGGTGGATGAAATCAGCCAAACAACCTCGTAATGCCATGAAATCGGGCGACATCAAAGGGTGGGTGAATGTTGAAATGGTCATCCAAACGGCACATCAATCGGAGGTGTCGTGTGACCGCGGTGGTCGAAATCGCACTCAACATGTCGTAAATGGCCAAAACATGTGTTTAACGGTCAAATGCATCACGAACGGCATCCGAATAAATTAAAATCACACGAAAACACCCTAATTATTATTCATGAGGTGTAGGAGGAGACCGAAGATCATTCAGGCCCGCGGTTTGGGTCGCACGACTGAATATGCGTTTTTAGGTGTTTAGCGCGCTTGAAAAACGTTCGTGTGCTGGTCAAAACTAGCAGAATGACCACAAAATGCCATGAAATCGGACTGGAACAAAAAGTGGGCGAATTGTGAAATGGTCAGCTAGACGGCACATCAATCAGAGGTGTCATGTGACCGCGGTGGCCGAAAATGCACTCTACGTGTCGTAAATGGCCAAAACATGCGTTTAATGGTCAAATGCATGCCGAACAAAATCATAATGACTTGAAATCTTAGAAAAACACCCTAATTATTATTCGTGAGGTGTACTAGGAGACAACATGTCATTTGGATGCACGGTTTGCACAGCACGACTGAATATGTGTTTTTTAGGTTTTTGCGGGCTTAAAAAACATGTGTGGGGTGGTTGATACAGGACGGATGACCTCGGAATGCAATTAAATCGGACGAAATCAAAGGGTGTGTGAATTTTGGAATGGTCGTCTAGACGAAACGTCAATCAGAGATGTCGTGTTACCACGGTGGCCGAAAACACACCTCGCGTGTTGTAAATGGCCTAAACATGCATTTAATGGTTAAATGTATGCTGAACGACAACATAATGACTATAAATCACACGAAAACATCCTAGTTATTATTCGAGAGGTGTACGAGGAGACGTCACGTCATTTGGACTTACGGTTTGCACGGAACGGCTGAATATGTGTTTTTCAGTGTTTGGAACGCTTGAAAAACGTGTGTGTGGTGGTCGAAACAAGTCGAATGACCTTTTAATACCATGAGATCAGATGACAACAAATAGTGGGTAAATTTTAAAATATTCGGCTAGACAGCACATCAATCGGAGGTGTCGTGTGACTGCGGTGGTGGAAAACGCACTCCACGTGTCGTAAATGGCCAAAACTTGCATTTAATGGCCAAATGCATCCAGAATGACCTCAGAATGACATTAAATCACATGAAAAGACCCTAATTATTATTCTTGTGGTGTAGGAGGAAACAGAAGGGCATTCGAACATGCGGTTTGTGCGGCATGGCTGAATAGGTGTTTTTTAGGTGTTTGGTGCACGTGAAAAACGTGGGTGGGGTGGTCGAAACCGGTTGAAGGTCCTCAGAATACCATGAAATCAGACGACGACAAATAGTTGGTTAATTTTGTAATGGTCGGCTACACAGAACATCAATTGGAGTTGTCGTGTGACAGCGGTGTCCGAAAACGCACTCCGCGTGTCATAAATGGCCAAAACATTTATTTAACGGTCAAATGCATGCCGAAGGACATCAGAATGACTTGAAATCACACAAAAACGCCCTAATTATTATTCGTGATGTGTAAGAGGAGACGAAACATCATTTTGATGCATGGTTTTCAGGGAATGGATTAGTATGTGTTTTTTAGGTGTTTGGCACACTTGAAAAATGTGTGGGGGTGGTTGATACTGGCCAAACTACCTCATAATTCCATGAAATTTTTCTACAACAATGGGTGGGTGAATTGTAAAATGTTCAGTTAGACAGCACATCAATCGGAGGTGTCGTGTGATCACGGTGGCCGAAAATGCACTTCGCGTGTCGTAAATGGCCAAAACATGCATTTAACGGTCAAATGCATGCTGAATGACATCAGAATTAATTTAAATCACAAGAAAACACCCTAATTATTATTCATGAGGTTTAAGAGGAGACAAAACGTCATTCAGACGTGCGTTTTGCGCAGCACGGCAGAATATGTGTTTGGCCCATTTGAAAAACATGTGTGGGGTGGTCGATACCAGCCTAACAACCTCAGAATACCATGAAATCGGACGACAACAAAGTGTGGGTGAATTGTGAAATGGTCAGCCAAGTGGCACATCAATCGGAGGTGTCGTTTGACTGCGGTGGCTGAAAATGCACTCTACGTGTCCTAAATGGCCAAAACATGAGTTTAACGGTCAAATGCATGACGAATGACATAGTAATGACTTGAAATCACACAAAAACACCCTAATTATTATTATTGAGGTGTACGAGGAGACGACACGTCATTCGGATGCGTGGTTTGCACGGCATGGATGAATATGTGTTTTTTAGATGTATGGCACACTTGAAAAATATGTGTGGGGTGGTCAATACTGGCCGAACGACCTCATAAGGCCATGAAATCGGACGACAATAAAGGGTGGGTGAATTATGAAATGGTCGGCCAAACGGCACATCAATCGGAGGTGTCGTGTGACCGCGGTGGCCGAAAATGCACTATGCGTGTCGTAAATGGCCAAAACATGCATTTAATGGTAAAATGCATGCCGAATGAATTCAGAATGACTTGAAATCAAACTAAAACACGCTAATTATTATTCTTGAGATTTATGAGGACACGTCATGTCATTCTGATGCACGGTTTGCACAGCACGACTGGATATGTTTTATTTAGGTGTTTGGAGCGCTTTAAAAAGGTGTGTGGGGTGCTCGATACTGGACAAATGTCCTCGGAATTCCATGAAATCGGATGAAAAAAGGGTGGGTGAATTGTAAAATGGTCGGCTAGATGGAACAACAATTGGAGGTGTCGTGTGACCGTGGTGGCCGAAAATGCACTTCGCTTGTTGTAAATGGCTAAAACATGTGTTTAACGGTCAAATGCATGCCAAACGACATCAGAATGACTTGAAATCACTCGAAAACACCCTATTTATTATTCAAGAGGTGTACTATGAGATGGCACGTCATTCGGACGTGTGATTTGCACGGAACGACTGAATATGTGTTTTTTAGGTGTTTGGCGCGCTTGAAAAATGTGCGTGGGGTGGTCAAAACCGGACGAACAACCTCTTAATACCATGAAATCAAACGACAACAAAGCGTGGGTGAATTGTGAAATGGTCGGCCAGACAACACATCAATCGGAGGTGTTGTGTGACCGCTATGGCTAAAAATGAACTCTGCATTTCGTAAATGGAAAAAACATGTGTTTAATGGTCAAATTCATCCTAAACGACATCATAATGACTTAAAATCACACGAAAACACCCTAATTGTTATTCTTGAGGTGTAGGAGGAGATGAAACATCATTCGGACGTGCGCTTTCCTCGGTACGGTTGAATATGTGTTTTTAGGTGTTTAATATGCTAGAAAGATGTGCGTGGGGTGGTCGAACCAGAAGAAACAACCTTGGAATACTGTGAAATCAGACGACAACAAAGAGTGGGTGAATTGTGAAATGTTTGGCTTGACAGCACGTCAATTAGAGGTGTCGTGTGACCGCGGTGGCCGAAAACACACTTTGTGTGTCGTAAATGGCCAAAACATGCGTTTAACAGTTAAATGTATGCCGAAAAATATAGGAATGACTTGAAATCACACAAAAACACCCTAATTATTATTTGTGAGGTGCAAGAGGAGACGAAACATCATTTAGACGCGTGGTTTTCACGGCACTGTTGAATATGTGTTTTTGAGGTGTTTGGCAAGCTTGAAAAATGTGTGTGGAATGGTCTATACCACCCGAACGACCTCAGGATTCCATGAAATCTGATGACAACAAATGGTGGGTGAATTGTAAAATTTTCTGCCAGACAACACATCAATCGGAGGTGTCATATGACTGAGGTGGCCGAAAACGCACTTTGTGTGTCCTAAATGGCCAAAACATGCGTTTAACAGTCAAATGCATGACGAATGACATCAAAATGAATTGAAATCACATGAAAACACCCTAATTTTTATTCATGAGGTGTAATAGGAGACGAAAAGTCATTCGGACATGCGGTTTGTGTGGAAATGTTGAATATGTGTTTTTTAGGTGTTTAGCACACTTGAAAAATGTGTGTGGTGTGGTCGATTCCAGCCGAGCGACCTCAGAATGCCACGAAATCAGACGAAAACAAAGGGTAGGTGAATTGTGAAATGGTCGGCTAGACGACACGTCAATCGGAGGTGTCGTGTGACCTTATTGGCCGAAAACTCACACTGCGAGTCGTAAATGGGAAAAACATGCATTTAACGGTCAATTGCATGCCGAACGACATCAAAATGACTTGAAATCACACTAAAACGCCCTAATTATTATTCGTGAGGTGTACGAGGAGACAAAACGTCATTCAGATATGTGGTTTGTGTGACACAGATGAATATGTTTTTTTAGGTGTTTGGCGCACTTGAAAAACGTGTGTGGGGTGGTCGATACTGGTCGAACAACCTCAAAAGCCCATGAAATCGGACGAAAACAAAGGGTGGGTGAATTTTGAAATGGTCGGCTAGAAGAAACGTCAATCAGAGGTGTTGAGTGACCAATGTGGCCGAAAACAAACTTCGTGTGTCGTAAATGGCCAAAACATGCGTTTAACGGTAAAATTCTTGCCGAATGACATCAGAATGACTTGAAATCACATGAAAACACCCTAATTATTATTCTTGAGGTGTATGTGTATAAAAAATATCATTCGGACACGTGATTTTCATGGCACTTCTGAATATTTTTTTTAGGTGTTTGGCGCGCTTGAAAAACGTGTGTGGGGTGGTCGAGACCAGACGAACGACCTCAGAATACCATTAAATCAGACGACAATAAAGACTGGGTGAATTGTAAAATGGGCAGCCAGACGACATGTCAATCGATGTTTTCGTGAGACCGCGGTGATCGATAACACACTCTGCGTGTCGTAAATGGCCAAAACATTTGTTTAACGGTCAAATGCATGACGAACGACATCAGAATGACTTGAAATCACACGAAAACACCCTAATTATTATTCATGAGGTGTACGAGTAGATGGAACGTCTTTCGGATGCGTAGTGTGCGCAGAACACCTGAATATGTGTTTTCTGTGTTTGGAAAACTTAGAAAACTTGCGTGGAGTGGTCGATACCGGCCGAACAATCTCAAAATTCCATGAAATCGGACGAAAACAAAGCATCGGTGAATTATGAAATGGTCGGATATAAGACACGTCAATCAGAGGTGTCGTATGATCGCGGTGGCCGAAAACACACTCTCTGTGTTGCAAATGGCCAAAACATGCATTTAACGGTCAAATGCATGTTGAACGACATCAGAGTGACTTGAAATTACACGAAAACACCCTAATTATTATTCGTGAGGTGTACAAGGAGAAGTCACATCATTCAGATGTGCTGTTTACGTGGAGAATCTGAATATGTGTTTTTAGGTGTTTGGCACACTTGAAAAACATGTGTGGGGTGGTTGATACTGGCCGAACAACCTCGAAATCCCTTTAAATAGGACGACAACAAAGCGTGGGTGAATTCTGAAATGGTCGGCCAGACGACATGTCAATCAGATGTGTTGTGTGACCGCAGTGCCCAAAAACGCACTTTGTGTATCGTAAATGGCCAAAACATACATTTAATGGTTAAATGCGGCCAAACGACATCAGAATGACTTGAAATCACACAAAACACCCTAATTAATATTTTGAGGTGTATGACTAGAGGGCACGTCATTCAGATGCATGGTTTGCACGACATGACTGAATATATATTTTTTAGGTGTTTGGCACGCTTGAAAAATGTGCGTGGGGTGGTCAAAACTAGCCGAAAGACCTCAGAATACCGTGAAATCAGATGATAACAAAGAGTTGATGAATTGTGAAATGGTCAGCCAGATGGGACGTCAATTGGAGGTTTCATGTGATCGCGGTGGCCGATAACGCACTCTGTGTGTCGTAAATTTCCAAAACATGCATTTAACGGTCAAATGCATTCCGAACGACATCAGAATGACTTGAAATCACATGAAAAAATCCTAATTTTTATTCATGAGGTGTACGATGAGAGGACACATCATTCAGATGCGCTGTTTGTACAGCACAGATGAATATGTGTTTTTAGGTGTTTAACACACATGAAAAACATGTGTGGTGTGGTCGAAACCGACCAAACTACCTCAGAATACCATGAAATCAGACTAAAACAAAGAGTGTGTGAATTGTGAAATGGTCGGCCATACGACACGTCAGTTGGAGGTTTCGTTTGACCGTGGTGGCCGAAAACGCACTCTGCGTGTCTTCAATGGCCAGAACAAGTGTTTAACGGTCAAATGCATGCCTAATTACATCGTAATTACTTGAAATCACATGAAAACCCCTAATTATTATTTGTTGAGGAGTACGAGGAGACGACTCGTCATTCGGATGAGCGGTTTGCGCATCATGACAGAATATGTGTTTTCTTGGTGTTTGGTGCGCTTGAAAAATGTGTGTGGGGTGGTCGATACTGGACGAACAACCTCGGAATACCATGAAATAAGATGACAACAAATAGTGGGTGAATTGTGAAATGGTCGGCCTGCCGACACATCAATTGGAGGCGTCGTGTGACCGCGGTGGCCGATAACGCACTTCGCATGTCGTAAACGGATAAAACATGTGTTTAACGGTCAAATACATGTTAATGTCATAGAAATGACTTGAAATAACTCAAAAACACCCTAATTATTATTCATGATGTGTAAAAGAAGACGACACGTCATTTGGATGCGCGGTTTGCACGACACGGCTGAATATGTGTTTTTTAGGTGTTTGGCGCACATGAAAAACGTGTGTGGGGTGGTCGAAATTGGCCGAACGACCTCGAAATACTATGAAATCAGACAAAAACAAAGAGTGGGTGAACTGTGAAATAGTCAGCTAGATGTCACGCCCGTCATAGGTGTCGTGTGACCGCGGTGGCCAAAAACACACTTCACGTGTCGTAAATGGACAAAACATGCATTTAATGGCCAAATGCATGCCGAACGACATCTTAATGACTTGAAATCACACAAAAACCCCATAATTATTATTCGCGAGTTGTAATAAGAGACGGAACATCATTTGGATGTTCGGTTTTCACGGAACAGCTGTATATGTATTTTTGAGGTGTTTGGCACACTTGAAAAACGTATGTGGGGTGGTCGATACCGGCCTAATGACCTCCGAATGCCATGAAATCAGAATATAAAAACGGGTGTCTGAGTTGTGAAATGGTCGTCCAGACGGGACATCAATCGGAGGTGTCGTGTTACCGCGGGGGTCGAAAACGCACTCTGCGTGTCGTAAATGGCCAAAACATGCGTTTAACGGTCAAATTCATGCAAATGCATTCATATTGTGTTGATAATTTCTGAAAATGATCCATGGGTCATTGTTGACGTGTTCGAATCAACTTCACCTCAATCTAAGGTCCAGTGTGGGAACACCACTCAAAGTGTCTCTATTTAATTTAAAATGGACATCATTTTAAGTGAAAACAACAACTAACATACGGAAAACCGACCAAACAAATTCGTATTCTGTTGAAACATTTGTAAAATGATCAATCGGTCATATGTGACGTGTATGAGTCATCCCCGTTGTATTCCGAAATGCGGTGTGGCCAGAACCACTCAATGGGTCTCTCTTTTGTTTAAAATGAACATCACATTAAGTGAAAACAAAAATTGACATACGGAAAACTGAGCAAATGCATTTGGATTCTGTTTAAAATTTAGGTCAACGATCAATGGGTCATTTTTAAAATAAACAAGCCAACCAGCCTCAATCCATCGCGTGGTGTGGCCGGCACCACTCAAAGTGTCTCTCTTTTTTTAAAATGGACATCATTTTAAGTGAAAACCACAACTGACATACGGAAAACCAATGAAACACATTCGGATTTGGTTGAAACTTTAGGAAAACGATCCATGGGTCATATGTGATGTGTACGAGTCATCCCCGTCTCAATATGATGGCCGGGGTGGCCAGCACCACTCAAACTGTCTCACTATAATTTGAAATGGACATGATTTTAAGTGAAAATAATAACTGGAATACAGAAAACCACCCAAATGTATTCAGATTGTGTTGATACTTTAAAACAATGATCCATGGGTCATATGTGATGGGTACGAGTCAACCCCGCCTCAATTCGCGGAGCAGTGTGGCCAACACCACTCAAAGTGTCTCACCTTTATTTGAAATGGAAAAAATTTTAAGTGAAAACAACAACTGACATACGGAAAACCAACCAAACGCATTCGGATTCTGTTGATACATTATGAAAAAAATCCACGAGTCATATATGACATGTAAGAGTCAACTCCGCCTCAATATGGGTAATGGTGTGGCCGGTATCACTCTAAGTATATGTCTTTTGTTTAAAATGGAAAACATTTTATGTAAAAACAACTAGTATACAGAAACCTGACCAAACGTATTCAGATTCTTTGGTTACTTTATTTTGGGTTTATTAGCTTCTATTTTCTGAATTCAATCGTATATTTTTTTATAGAAAATGCAATTTTGAATGAATTCTTAATTCTGTATAACCCACCCCCTAGACACCCCCACCCCCGTGGACAGCCCCTCACCCCTGGACACCTCCACCTTTCGGGACACCCCCAACCCCTTGTATGTCATATTATATATCTGATAAATATAATTCATAATTCTATATGAAACATAATTATTTTTTTATGTGATATTGATTCATAATTTTGAATTCATTACGTAATGCATTCTTCATGTATTCAATTGAGGATTCAATTATGAATTCTGTCTTTCATAGGGTAATTGGGTTCATATACATGATTACAATTATGGTACATTCCATGGTTATAATAGTATCCTATTTTTATGTGCTTTTGTGTGCTATATCAGGTGTTTTTGATGATATTTAGAGTGTATGCAGGTGTGTAGTTCAGTGTGCACTGGAGGAGATTTTAGGTGGCGGGGCTGTGAAATTCTAGTAATACACTATAGCAATGGTTTAGTAAAACCATGGGTATAGTGCTATAGATATTTTTACCAACAGTTTTAGTAAACTGATGGTAAAACATGGAAATACTTCTATATACAAACGTTTATTTAAAGCATTGGTAAAATAGGATTACAATGCTAGTATTGCCGAGGGTTTGTAAAACCGTTGGCAATACTCCAATTACACTTCCATTCCCAACGGTTATACAAAAACCATAGGAAATGGGCTACTGCCATGGCTTACATGCCAACGGTTTTCCAAACTGTTGGTAATGTCTTAATTTCTAATAGTGATCTCTAGGTGATGACCCACAGAGGATCGCTAGGTGCTGACCCACATAGGATCGTTCGGTGCTGACCCACACGGGATCGCTCTTCATTCTTCATTCCATATCCAGCTATTGGGTTCTCGTACATTCTTTCTTGTCTCCGGGAGGATCCTCTCCCCAATCCGCTGGTCGATACTCCAACTGCCACGATGTCTCATGAAGAAGTATCTCAATGGACAGCCACTCTATGGGGGTCTCAATGTAATATATGGTGTGTCAATCAAACATTCGATCGGTGAGTTATTAGAATTTTAGTCTCGAGGGCCCAGTTAGATTCATGCTCGATCCAACCCCACCGTACTCCATCTTAATCCAAATCACCAATATGGTATACTCAATGAAACTATCTTGCTCCACGGTATCTAGTTCTGCTGACGGTTCGTCAAAGAGATGCCCGGTGCCAATGATATGGCCGAAGATGCGGAAATGGGTCGAAGTGGGCCCAGGTCCAGTCCGGCCCGGCCTGACCAAACCCGTCCCGCTTGGTCTTGTCCGGCCCGCTGAGCGGTCTCGCAGGCCGTGAGATCCACGAGGGGCTGTAGAGCGGTTCGGCCGTGGATGGCACGAGGCCGCTAGGTGGCTCAGCTGCGGGGGTGCTACGAGGTAGTCTCAGTCATGGGGGTGCCATGAGGGAATGGGGCGACTCGGCCATGGATGGTGTGAGGCTGTGGGGTGGCTCATCCACAGAGGGTGCCACGAGGATAACGCATACATAGGCATGCCGTGAGGGCATGGGGTGGCTCGGACACATGCATCGGGAGGAAGCAGGGTGACTCGGCCACGGACGGTGCCGCGAGGGCGGCTCGGCCACAGGGTTGTCACGTGTGTGGCTCGGCAATGGGGGGTCATTTTACACGGGATAGTATGGACAGCCGCGGGGTGGCGCGGTGAGGCTGTGGGGCAGTGTGGTGAGGCTGTGGGGTAGAGCGCCAATGCCACGGGGAAATGCGGTGAGGCCGCAATCAGCAGAGGCCACGGGGCAGCGGTGACAGTGGAGCGGTGTCGTCACCCTCGTTGTGGTCGGAGGTGGTGTCATCCACCATTATTGTGCCACTTTTTGGTTGGTCTCTGATCTCATCCATCATGAGGAACCCCAAAAATCATCACATGAAATTCGAAGATGAAATGCCATGTAGTATTTTTGACTGCACTCTCCACATTAGAGTGGTAGAAATCTGCTATAAAACATCAATCCCAAGAATATCAAGAATGGGTAAGGGAAATAATTCAAAAACTCTACCTACCTCGTTTTTTTACATCGACGAGGAGGGAATGACGATCATCAATTGAATATTTCCCACTTTGGAGGATGTCTTGTGGAAGAAGTTGAAGTCGTGCATCAGTGTTCTTCGTTGGAAGAGAGTTCTTTGTGGAAGAAGTTCTTCATGGAAGATGTTCTTCGTTGGAGAAAGTAATCCTCCAAGAGCTCTCCCTTTTCCAATACATTCCCCCAAAATCCCCTTACCCAACTGTTTTGTTTCCAACATTTTAACTATTGGCACAATTACAAATTGGATTAATTAATTACATAGTGGTTGGCATAATAAATTAAAGGGGGTGGCACCATTGAAGAGGGGTATGTTTAAGAGGCTTCCCCACACTTAAGAGGGAGTTTACGAGGTTTTACCCTCGAGTGGTCTCCACCACCATAACCTTTCATGGGAGGTTAGTTCAGGTGGTCCCCCCCCCACTATAACCTCTCATGGAAGGTTTAGTTCATGTGGTCCCCACCTATGAAACATCCACATAGATGTTTCAAATAAAATAAAATAATACACAATTATATTTTATTTATTTCTTTCATGAAAACCCAAAAATTAACATTCACCCTCGACTAACCCCTGTCGAGGTGAAAGGCTTCATAAGTGAGTATCGTTTCTATCAGTTCAACATTGCCCTCGATTTCAATTCCAATCACCGGTTCAAAATATAGAAAAACTTGCCCAAACATTTACTGAACATTCCCGAAAAAAAGTTCAAAAATTTATTCCAGGAACACTGTGCCTCGAAATCATGCGACGTAAATTTACGTGGACTCGTAAACTTCCCATTTAATTAAAAATAACTACATATAAATTATAGATCTTTACATTCACCACACCTCAGGAATTTATGTCCCCATATTCCACATCACAAAACTAGGAAAACAAGTGGGGGTATTGAGCAATTATCTGAGCCTCCCGCTCCCATGTGCTCTTTTGGAGGTTCATGTGTTTCCAGTGAACGCACATTATAGGTATAGACCTCCCACGAGGGACCCTCTCCTATCGATACTCAATCTCTATTGGAATCTACATAAAAGTCACCCCATCATCGACGTCAATCTCTACATGTTTGATGATGTAATAATGGTCGTACATGTATATCCTCGGGTGGTATATGTGGAAGCCTTCGTGCACCCGGTGCAACAGAGGTCGAAGAGCTAAGTGGTATGACACCTCACCAACTCTACAGAGGACCTGAAAAGGTCCGATGAACCTTGAATATAACTTAATTCCTCAGCCAAATCTCCTCAAACCTCTTTGAGATTAGACCCGTAGAAAGATGTGGTCACCATCCTCGAACTCTAGAGATCTTCGTCTCCTATCGGTATAAGGCTCTTTCCTACTCTATGAAGTCATCATCTAATCCTAGATGACATTCACTTTTTCAATGGTAGCCTGTACCATCTCTGGTCACACTAGTGATAACTCCTTGGGGTCAGTCCATCACAAAGGTGATCTAAAAGTCACTCGTACAATGCCTAGAAAGGTGTCATCCCAATGGTGGAGTGATAGTTTTTGTTGTATACAAACTCTGTCAAAGGCAAGTGATCCTCCCTTCTATGACCGAAGTCGAGGACACAAACACGCATCATGTCATTGAGGGTATGAATGGTCCACTCAGTCTGGCCATCCTTCTAAGGATGGAAGGCGGTGCTCAAACAAATTAATGTACCGAAATCCTCCAGCAACCCATTCCATTACCGAGAAGTACAACACACAACATGATCAAAGACAATCATTGAGGGTACTTCATATCGTAACACAATCTCCTCCACAAAGTGGAATCCCAAGCTCTCTAATGAACCCTTCTCTATGATGGGAAGAAGTTGTACTGACTTGGTGAGTCCATTGACGATCACCCAGATCGAGTCATGCCCTCAAGATGCACGAGGAAATTCTGTCACGAAGCCCATGGATATCCCATCACATGTCTAATCTGGGACCTCTAAAGATTAAACCAAGCCTACAAGTACCTGATGCTCCACCTTCACTTGCTGGAAAGTGAGGAATCGAGAGAAAAACTCTACTACTGATATCATTATTTCCAGCCACCATTGATTTCGTCGGAGATCCCGGTACATCTTCTCCACTCATGGATGTACTGTTAGAGGGGATATGCGGAACTCCCTCAAGACATCCTCCCAAAGCGACATGGGTACCATGGTACATTCTCTGAAGAGAATGATGTGCTACCCACCTTCAGAAAATCCATCATGTGTCTGTCCTATGGATATATGAGCACTTCATGTATCGTAGTCAGCGTCCCCACACTGTGCCTCCCTAACACGATAAAGAAGTGGGGGAGTCACTGTAAGAGACTGAAGAAATGCTTGTCCATCTCTATCCACAAAGGATATCTGCAAAGCGACCAGCTGCTCTGTCGCCTCACCTAGAAGCTGTATACCAGACCTCCTACTGAGTGCTTCTGCTACAACGTTCCCCTTCCCATGAGTATTGACTATCTCAAAGTCATATTCCTGGAGGGTCTCAAGACAATGTCGTTGTATCAGGTTCAGGTACTTCTGAGAGAAGATATACCTGAGACTCTTGTGGTCCTAGTAGACTTTAAAATGTTCCCCCATTAGATAGTGTGGCCACATCTTAAAGGTGAAGACCAATGCTTCTAACTCTAGGTCATGGTTAGTGGAACACCCCAAGCTTCCATGGTACACATCTCTTTGAATAATGCAATAGCTTGCATTGTACGCAACTTCGATTTCTAACACAACACAACCAATCAAACTTACCATTATGAATAGTAATACCCACTTTTTAAAATATATATTCTTTATCTTTGAAAATGGAATTTATTATTGGATTTGGAATATCGAAATTAGCTTAGGGTGATTTTTTTTATTTTCCTTAAAACATTCAATTTTTTATGAATAGTGAAAAACACAGAGTTATAGTTTAAAACTGAATTTTTATTTAAATAATTATTTACATTATTTAAATTTATTTTAGGAAAAAATAGATACATTATAATAATATAAATTCAATATAGTTAATTAGATTCATTTTATAAAAATTTTAGATATATAAAAATTTTATTTATCTTTTTACCGTCTTTTACCTACCTCCTAGGAGATTTTGAAATTTTGCATAAAACATAATTTTACAACTTCTGTGAGTTGACATTAAAAAATAAAAGAGACATGGTTGATATCATTATGTAAAATTTGGTTCAATAAGATGAAAATAATTTTGGTAAACAATAACTTTTTACTTTTATTTACCACATTTAAAAGTAAATAGGGTAATTATGGGTAAAAATGATATAAATATTACCCTAACACATGTTATAATTCTATTGGATTAGTATAATTCTTCCAAAAAAGTACCTTAGGAAAAAAATATGAACCCCTTTGGTCCAAATGGAATAGATTAGGACATTTATTATTATTTTATTTAAAGAAGAGTAAAAAGAGTTAAAATCAAAGTTTAATAACGAAAATATTTTTAATATAAGGATATACAAAAGAAAAATTCAATTATAAATATCCATTATAAAGGTAAAAATATTTACTAAATAATGGTATTTTATTTATAATTTTTATAATTATATAATTTAATTTGATTATGACACAATGGTGATGCAATAATTACCTTATTAATGAAATATTAAAATAATTCATATATTAAATACCCAAATAAATGTAATTTAAGACTGTTAATAAATTAAACTAATTTTATCTGTCATTATGACTTTTTAGGGTTAATTAAATGAATTTTTTTCTAAGTAATAATTTTGTTATGAATTTAACAAAAACAAAATACCGAATAGTGTCAAAATTGACATAAAAGATTTTTTAAAACAAATATTATATTATTAATTTATATTCCATTCCAAAAAAATATAAAGATTAGAAAAATGACTTTGATAATGTTATATATATTAATAATTAACCACTTGGGGTTCTCTTTTTTTGTTATAGTTTGTTTATTAACCATTTAATATAAAAATACAAAGAGACATGGTAAATGTAAAAATATTTATCTAAGAGTTTAATATAAATGAAAAGGTTAGTATGGTGATATAAACCTATCTGAAATATATTGGTTAAAAGTATTTCTACCCATACCTACCCTAGACACTAAATAAGTCACTTTGGAGACATTATAAACTGAATATGAATTTATTATAAAATAATATTTTATGTATTTCCTATGGTGCCCCTCACCCCTCTTATAAAAGGGAACTTCCCCTTCTCTAAAATTCACACTTTCAAAGCATTTTGGATCATCCAACCCATGCCCCAATATCCTCTATAATTTCCTCAATTCATCCTAGAGGCCTTCCTTTAGTTAGAAAGATATATTAAAGAGCCCTTTATATCAAATTAAAAAGAATAACCTAAAGATGAGGTAAATATTTCATCACCCCTTTCAAGATTTGGTCTTCTTCCACTTCATATTTCTATGTTGTTTCCATTATAAAATAATAAATCCATTATATTATATATACATTGATGTTATTATAAATATCGTACAACCATATTCATTATTCTATCCATCCTTTAAATGACATGTCACCATATGTGCATACGTACGGCTTACCTTCTCCACGTTGTGGTGTAGTTGTTATTAAATACATTATTATTTGGATGTGTATAATAATGATGTATAATTTATGTAAATAATAAATATATCATTATAATTATTCTTTATCTATGATATAACATTTAAGTATATAATATTTTAATATCAAAAGATTGATATTGTCTCTGGTGCGTACGTACGGATTACCGTCTCCACGAACACGATGAGATTATTCCTCATTGTATCCATTAAAGGCGAATTTTAATTTGATGATTAAAAAATAATATTTAAGGACTTAATATAATTCTAGATCTTAATAATATACAACCTATCCATAAAAAACACGGATTATGTAACAAGACAAATAATAGAAAATGAGTAAGTGAACACGCGAAACGACGATAATACTAAAATATTATTAACAAAGCAGTCTTAGAAGATCATATATGATATCATATTTATGTATATGATTCATGTATAATTTAATAACAATTATTTAACTATTATAAACTAGTTTAACCTACCCTCGGCCAAGGAAAAATACAATGTATGGTTTTATTTCACAATCTCCTCACTATCCGAGGTTGTTTATATGTAATTATCTACTGGGACCTCTTTATCATCCACATGAATGATTCATAAAAATGTATTTCACAACATTATTACTGTTTTATAGACTATGGGTAAAAGTCATTTATACCCTTTTTTGACTTTTTATAAGATGTTTATAAAATAAACATTCTATCGTTTTCCAAACAAGTTCCTTTTTAACCTTTTCAACAAAAATAAGTTAAGAAAGTCTTTTTTTACGTATACGGTATGTGAAACTATTTTCCACTATTATAAAATCATAGAATCCCCTCGTAAAATATTTTAACAATGTTTTCAAAGTAACATTTTTCTTGTATAAGTATGTGACTTTTAAATGATTTCAAAAAAGGAATATTACTCTCAAATAGTTTTGATTTATCTATGTCAACATCCTTTGATGGATTTTAAGCTTATTTAAAGTTGATTTATTATGATACAAAACATACATATTGTATTGAAGGATTTTATGATATGCTTTACACTAGATGTGTTATTTTTATACCATTCATGGATTATGGAGAATGTATTGACATTTCGTATTCTAGTTGTAATACGAATGTTTATGTTATGTTTAAAACTATTCATAGAACGAATGCATTGGATTTAGTAAGTGATGGGTGGAGCCCACTATAGCTCCTCAATGTATCAGTTTGTCTCATGAGACAAACTATTGTTCTAGCATAAGGCCTTGGCAAAATATTATTTTTAGTCTTGGCACAAGGCCTTGACTATGTGGTTATGAAAGTCTGCCATTATGAATTCCATCATTATGAAAGTGTTTATTGATATTGTATGTGATTATTAGACTATAAAAATATCCATGTGAATATGTAAATGTCATTATTTCTTTTTATTTTTTCCATTTTATGGTGAAGTTCATGTTTAAAAGGCTTTTGTTTTAGTTATTCATTTCTATAAATGATTATTATTATTTATGAATGTTTCCACTACATTGTTATATTTACTGAGAATATGAGCTCACCCCTTTCTATGTTTTATTTTTTCCAGGATGAGAAGAATTATATTATGACTGAACTGCAGGGAGATTCTATAGGATCTCAGTATTGTATTGGGAAACAATGTTGTTGTAGATTTCCATTTTATAATGTAATGAAAACCTTATATATGTATCTAGTGTTTCCAACACTACTAAACTAATCAGTCATTCGAGACATGATCTTTTGTGATCATGCCAATGTTATGTAATAATGCACAAAATTTGGGTAACTAGGGTCGGGGCATTATTTTTGGTATCAGTGGATGTTTAATACAAACCCTGGAAACTAGATTTAGATAAAATCTGACTAGAGCACATAGCCCTAATATAAACATTGATGATTAGTATAGAAGAACATCCTAGAATTTTGTTATAGAAGAGATTTTGTGATTTTTTAAATAAATACATCTTTTTCCAGATACGATGAGGTAGAGGCGCCTCTGGAACAGATGTACCTAGGGGTAAAACCCAAAAACACCGCTTTGATCTAGACTCGAACGATAACTAGTGCACGATAACAGGCCTTGTTTCACTCTTGGTTACGACACTCCTGGGGGATATTCTTCAGAGAATTCTAATTTTTTTAGAAACCTTTATAATGGTTTTGTGAGTATATACTTCCTCAATGAATTTTTTTTATGATTTTGTATTATATCCATAAACTGTTCAATTAATGTTAAGTGTTTTACAAGTTTATATTTATGTATTTTGATTCATAAACTAATCTAGTTTATTCCATTGTTTCGAAATGGTGCCTATAAAAAGAAATGGAAACCATATCAATGCACACACGCCATGTACGGATTTCCCTCCTGCTTAAGATAATTATTTTGGAGCTAGTGATACAACTGGTGCTGATCAGCTTATCACCATACTCGGATAACTCAGTCAGGTAATGAATAATAACCTTACCCGTATGGAGCACCATGATTCACAGCGTGGAGGATCAATGTCTGATCGCTTCATGAGGCAAAAACCACCAACATTCAATGGGGGTAAAAATAAACTAGTATCTGAGCGATGGATAAATTCCTTAAGGAAAATATTCCATGCCTTGGGGTATTGAAAGGGAAAAAGTTATCATGGAAGTTTACCACCTCACTAGAGATGTTGATCAACGGTGGTCATGGATTCCAAACACAAAGAAAGATGTAGAAGTATCAAATATGGAATGTAGTGGGTTTAAAAATATTTTCTTAGAAAAATACTTTCCTCATGACCATCGAGCGGATATGGGAAGTCAATTTCTGAGTCTGAGGAAAAATAAAGATGATAATGTTTCAAAGTATGAGTCTAACATTACAAGGATAACAAGGAATGTTGCAGATTATATACATAAACCAAGATGTATGATTGATCTTTTTGTTGATGGGTTAAAACCCTTTCTCCATCGAGCATTAGCCTCACAATCCTTCTCGTCGTACGAATAAATTCTCTCATGTGCTATCAAGACAGAAAAGGAATTCTCTAAGTCTTATGAATTTAATGCAATGAAAGAGAAGAAGAGATCTGCTGATCAATCTTGAAATGGAAATAAGGGGAAAAAGGGAGAAGATTAATATCCATCCTATAGTAAATGTGGGAAGAAACACCCTGGTACTTTCTAGAAGTGAACGTGAGTCTATTCAAATCATGGTGAAAAAGGACACTAATCTCATGATTGCAAGGGGATGAAAAAATCTACTAATGATCAATGTTACAATTTCAGGGATATGGTACATTATGCAAATCAATTTCATAATCATCAAGGAATATTACATTGGAAAAGTCCAAGGGATCAAGGCCAAGCTTATGCGATCACTACTGCTGGGGTTGAAGCTCCGAAAGACGTGGTGGCAGTAAATATAATGGTTTCATCATGTTTAGCCAATGATTTATTTGATTCTGGTTTATCGAATTGTTTCATATCTTCCCAGTTTGTTAAGAAAATTAGATATTTTCAATTTGATTTAAAAAGGGAGTTTTAAGTCAAAGCTCATAAGGGAAGTATCATCGCAACAATGTTTTGTGAATCTGTTCCCATTAGGGAATATAAATGTTCTTTGTTGTTTGATCTCATTATCATACCCATGATTGAATTTGATATAATCCTAAGAATGGATTGGCTTTCAGACCATGGTGTCAAAATTTATTATAAGATGAAATAGGTTACTATTTTTTATGTCAATGATAAAGAACCCCTTCTCTTTAGAGTAGAATCATCACCACCTAATTCTTATGTAGATCCACCGCCAGTAGCTCAATGTAATTCAATTATTGGGGAAGAAAATAATGAAATAAATGTAGGTGGAGAAAGAAATGTTCGACTAGACGATATACCTATTGATCAGGAATATGTTGATTTTCTCCAGAGGATTTACCTAGAAATCTTCCAGAATGAGAAATTGAGTTTTCTATTGACTTATTTCCTAGAATAAGGACCATATCGAAGACCCCTTATAGAATGGCCATTGTGTAATTAATGAAAATGAAGAAACAACTAGAGGAATTGAGTAATAATGAATTTATTCGCCCTAGTGTTTCTCCCTGGGGAGTCCCATTTCTTTTCTGTTAAGAAGAAAAATAAATCTATGGGGTTGTGCATTGACTACAGAGAGATCAATGCTATAACAGTAAAGAACAAGTATCCCCTACCTCCCATTGATGATTTATTCGACGAAATTCATGCATCTCACTACTTTTAAAATATTTAACTTTGATCTAAATATCATCATTTGTGTGTAATGAAGGAAGACATTCCGAAAACAACATTTCAAACCAGGTAAGAGCTTTAAGAGTTTACAGTAATGCCTTTTGGGCTGACAAATGCACCCTCTGTTTTCATGGATATAATGAACAAATTTTTCAAGGAATATAATGATGACTTTTTAGTGGTATTTATTGACGATATATTGATATACTACAAAATCTACGAAGATCATTAAAATGACATGAACATTATTCTGAAACTTGTTAGATAACACGAATTATATGTGAATTTTAGCAAGTGAGAATTCTAGCTTCAGGAGATATATTTTCTTGCCCATATTGTCTCTATGGATGGAATCTCTGTTGATCCTTCTAAGACAAGAGAAATCAAGGAATTTCCAAAACCGACAACTATAACTGAGGTACGTTGTTTTATTGGTTTAGCAGGTTATTTTAGATGTTTTGTCCAGAATTTTTCTTGGTTGGCTACACCATTAACAAAGCTCACACGAAAAGGGGTTAAATTTGTTTGTACAAAAGAGTGTGAATATTTTTTAGAATAACTGAAGATAATATTAGTCAATGCTCTTATCTTGACTCTACCATCGGGGAGTGATGGGTTTGTTATTTATAGTGATGCTTCAAAGAAAGGACTTGGTTGTGTCCTTATGAAAAATTATATGGTTACTGCATATGCATCACGACAGCTAAAAATTCATGAGCAAAACTATCCTTCTCATTATCCTGAATTAGAAGCTGTAATCTTTTCTTTGAACATATGAAGACATTGTCTCTATGGTAAAAAATGTGAGATATATAACGGTCACAAGATTTTGAAGTATATTTTCTCATAGAAAGAACTCAACATGAGGTAAATGAGATGGCTTGAAATACTCAAGGATTATGATTTCACCATACACTACCACATGGGGAAGGAAAATAAGGTGGAAGATTCTTGAGTACAAAGGATTATGGTGTTATGAACAAGATGAGTGTTAAAAAGGATCCTATATACATGGATCTAGTAAAGATTGATGTGGGAATAACCATGGAAGGTGAAATATCAATTCTTTTTCAAATGGTTTCCAAACCATCTTTACTAGATAGGATAAAGAGTTCTTAGACTGATGATGAAGAGTTTAAAAATAAGATTAAATCTGTGATTGATGGGATATTGAGTGACTTTGTGTATGAAGATGAAATTTTGAAATTTCGGAAGATACTTTGTGTTCTCGACGAACCTCATCTAAAAAAAGATATTTTGGATGATGCTCATAGTTCCAATTTCTCTATACACCTTGGTAGCACAATGATGTATAGAGATTTGAAGGAAGATTTCTTGTGGGATAGCTTGAAGAGGAAGATTGATGATTTTGTGTCAAGATGTATAGTTTGTCTAGAAGTGAAAGATGGAAGGCAATGGCCTGGAGGAGTCATGAAACATCTTCCCATACCAAAGTGAAAATGGGATAATATTACAATGGCCTTTGTCATGGGACTACCAAAGACTCCAAGAAGGAATGATGCAATATGGTTCATTGTTGATCGTCTTACTATGTCAGCACATTTTCACTCTATATGAGAAGATTTTCCACTTGAAAATCTAGAATGACTATATATTAATGTAGTTGAGAGACTTCATGGAGTACCAATATCAATTGTTTCTAATCACGATCCCATTTTTATTTCAAGATTCTTGAAAACTCTAAAGAAATCCCTGGATACTAAACTTTGTTTGAGTACTTCTGACCACTCGCAAACAGATAGACAATCAGTACGAACTATTCAAACCTTAGAAGACATGTTATGATCTTGTTCACATGACTTTCGGGGTATGTGGGATCAATATTTACCTTTAGTAGAATTTTCTTATAATAATAGTTTCTATTCAAGTATTCAGATGGAACCATATTAAGTGTTATACAGAAAGAGATGTCGCACACCAACCTGTTGAGATGATTTTGGTGAAAGAAAACTCATAGGCCCATAACATGTGAAGGAAATGATGTAAAAGGTGAAGGTAATCCAAAACCACATCAAATTAGTTCAAAGAAGGAAGAAGAGCTATGCTAATAACCAATGGAATGATTTGTAATTTTTGATAGGAGATCATGTATTCTTGAAGGTATCTCCATGAAAGAGTGTTGTATGTTTCAGTAAGAAGATTAAATTGAGTCCCAGGTACATTGGACCTTTCGAAATTATATAGTGAATTGGGGCTATAGCTTACTGTTTGGCAATGCTTCCATATCTCTCCAAAGTTCACGATGTGTTCCACATATCACTATTGAGAAAATACATGCCTGGCCCAACACATGTACTCACCTATGACAAATTAGAACTGGAACCTGATCTGCCATATTGAGAAGAGCCTGTCAGGGTTCTTGATAAAAGAGAACAAGTTCTGAGAAACTAGACGACTCGTCTGGTAAAAGTTCTATGGAGAAACCATAAGATGGAAGAGGCGACGTGGGAACCCGAGGAAATTATGATGAAGAACCACCCAAGTATTTTTATGCAGTAATATTCTAGATATTTCGGGGATGAAATTATTTGATGGAGGGGAGAATGTAACACCCCAAGCTTCCATAATACGCTTCTCTTTGAATAATGCAATAGCTTACATTGTATGCAACTTCATGTTCTAATATACCCCAACTAATCAAAATAGCCATTATGAATAGTGATACCCACATTTTGAAATTTTATAAATTTTATCATTCCAAATGGACTTCTTTTTTGGAATCGTAATATAGAAATTAGGTTAGGGCGAATTTTTGGTATTTTTTTGAAAACGTTCAATTTTTGAGGAATAGTGAAAAATACTGAGTTATGGTTTAAAACCTGATTTTTATTTAAACAATTATTTGTTTTATTTAAATTTATTTTAGGAAAAAATAGATAAATAATACTTATATATGTTCAATTTAATTCATTAGAGTTAGATTATAATAATTTTAGATATATAAAAATTTTATTGAACTTTTTACCGCCTTTTACCCACCTCCTAGGAGCATTTGAAAATTTGAATAAAACATAATTTTACCACTTCTGTGAGTTGAATTTTGAAAATCCGAGAGACACAGTTGATATCAATAAGTAAAATGTGCTTCAATAAGATGAAAATAATTTGTGGTGAATAGTAACTTTTTACTTTTATTTACCACGGTTAAAAGTAAATAGGGTGATTAAGGATACAAATGATATTAATATTACCCAAAAAAATGTCCTAATTCTATTGGATAAGTATTATTCGACCCAAATCAACCTTAGAAATAAAATATGAACCTTTTTGGTTTTCGTGGATTAGATTAGCACATTTATTATTATTTTATTTATAGAAGAGTTAAAAGAGTTCAAATATAAGTTTATTAAATAAAACATTTTTAATATAGTGTTATACATAAGATATATTATATTATAAATATTTGTTAGAAAGATAAAGAGATTTCCTACATAATGGAATTTTATTTATAATTTTTAGAAATTATATAATTTAATTTATTTATGACACAATGGTGATACAGTAATTACCTTATTAATGAAATATTAAAATAATTGACATTTTAAATACACAAATAAATGTAATTTGGTAATTATAATGAATTAAAATAATTTTATAGGTTACTATGACATGTTAGGGTTGATTAAATGAATTTTTTTCAAAGTAATAATGCTGTTATAAATTTAACAGAAACAAAATACCAAATAGTGTCAAAATTGACATAAATGAGTTTTTAAAATAAATATTATATTATTTATTGACATTCTATTACTAAAAATCTAAGGTTATGAAAAATGACTTAGATATGGTTATATATATTAATAATGAACCACTTGGGGTTCTCTAGGCTTGTTATAGTAAGTTTATTAACCATATAATATAAAATTACAAAGACACATGATAAATGTCAAAATATTTATCTAAGAGTTAAATATAAATGATAAAGTTAATATGGTGACCTGAACCAATCTAAAACCTATTCGTTGAAAGGTTATATACCCATCCCCACCCTATCCTATAAATCAGTCAATTTGGAGCCATTATAAACCGAATATGAATAAATTATAAATTAATATTTTATTTTATTTTTATGGTGCCCCTTCACCCCTCTTATTAAAGGGCACTTCCCCTTCTCTCATATTCACAACTTAAAAGCCTTTTGCTTCATCCGAACCCTGCCCAAATATCCTCTAAACTTTCCTCACTTCTTCTTAGAGGTCATCCTTTAGTCATAAATCCAACTTAAGAGCCCTTTTATCAAATAAAAAGGAAGAACACAAAGAAGAGGAAAATATTTCATCACCTCTTTAATGTTCATTTCCTCTTCCACTTCTTCATTCCTCATTGTTTCCATTCTAAAATAATAACACCGTTATCTTCTTTATAGTTTATTGTTATTATAAATATGGTACATCCATATTCATTATTCTATCCATCCTTGGAATGACATGTCACCATACGTGTGTACGTATGGCTTACCTTCTCCACGTTGTGGTGTAGTTGTTATTCAATACATTATTATTTGGATGATATAATAATATTGTATAATTTATGTAAATTATTCTCGTATAATTTGATAACAATTATTTAACTATTATACAGGAGGTTAGATTACACTCGATCAAGGAAAAGTACAATGTAAGGGTTTATTTTACAATCTCTTCATTGACCGATGTTGTTTATACATAATTATCTACTGGGACCTCTTTATCATACACATCCATGTTTCTTAAAAATGTATTTCAAAACATTCTTTCTATTTTATAGACTATGGGTTATATTCATTTATTCCATTGTTTGACTTTTTATATGATGTTTATAAATGAATATTTCCTTCATTTTCCAAACATGGTCCTTTTTACCCATTTTGACAAAATTAATGTAAGAATTTATTTTTTTAACTTATATGGCAGGTGCAGCTATTTTCGGCCATGATAGAATCATAGAATCTCACCTTACAAGCTTATAATAATGTTTTCAATGTAAATGTTTTCTTTTATAATTATGTGACGTTTAAATGATTTAAAAAAAGATATATTTGTCACAAATAGTTTTGATTTATCTATGTCAACATCCATTGATGGATTTTAAGCTTATTTGAAGTTGATTTATTATGAAACAAAACATCCATATTGTATTGAAGTATTTGTGATATGTTTGACTGTGGGTGTGTTATTTTTATACCATTCATGGTTTATGGAGAATGTATTAACATTTCGTATGTTAGTTTTAATACGAATGTTTATGTTATGTTTAAACCTATTCATATAAGGAATGAATTGGAATTAGTAAGTGATGGGTGGAACTCGCTATAGCTCATTGATGCATCAGTAGGTCTCATGAGAGAAACTAGTGTCTTGTTGCAAGGCCTTGACAAAATATTATTTGTAGTCTTGGCACAAGGCCTTGACTATGTGGTTATGAATGTCTGGCATTATGCATTACATCATTATGAATTTGATTATTGATATTGCATGTTATTATTTGACTATTAGAATATCCATTTGAATTAGTAAATGGAATTATTTCATTTTTTTTATATTATGATAAATTTCATGTTTAAAAGGATTTTTTTTAGTTATACATTGCCTCAAATGTTTATGATTATTTTTAAATTTTTTTTCTATATTGTTATCCTTACTAAGCATCTGAGCTCACCCCTTTCTATGATTTATTTTTCCAGGATGCGAAGAAATATTTTATTACTGACCTATAGGGATAGTCTATAGGATCTCAGTGTTGAATTTGGAAAAAAATTTGTTGTATTTTTCCATTTCAAGATGTAATGAAAACCTTATAAATGTATATTGTGTTTCAAAGGCTACTAAACTAATCAGTCTTTTGAGGCTTGATAGTTTGTGGTCATGCCAATTTTATGTAAAAATGCACCAAATCTGGGTTACTATGGTCAGAGAATTATAGTTAGCATAGTTTTTCTCATGTCTTCTCAACTGTTGAGAACCATATGTGATCACTGCTCGCTCCTACAACAACACACATCCGAGCTCGGTCCCTGATGCGTTGCAGCAGACTACGCACCCTATTCCCTCCTCTATAAGCCTCAAGATGGGGCACTAGTCAGCCTCTTCCTCAGCTCCTGAAAACAATGCAGGAATATCTCCGACCACATGAAGGGTTTCCCCTTCTTCATCAAGGCTGATAGTGGAGCTGCAACTCTGTATAAATTTGGTACAGATTTTTGGTAGTACCCATCTAAACCCAGGAAACTTTCTACCTCTGTCACACTCTAGGGTGGCGCCCAAGCCTGTACCGCCTCAATCTTCACTAGATCCACTACAAATCCATCCTCCAATATGACCTATCCCAGAAAGAGAACCTCTCAGATCCATAATAAGCATTTCAAGAGCTTACCATAAAGCATGTGCTCTCAGAGTGTGTCTAGAACTACCTGCAAATGATAAGTATGATCCTCCTTAGTAGTCGAGTATACGAGAATGTCATAGATTAAGACTACTACAATTTGATCAAGGTATGGCTGAAATATATTGTTCATGAGTCCCATGATCACTGATGGAGCATTTTTTACACCTAATGGTATAACAAATAACTCATAGGGACCATACCGACAACTGAAAGATGTCTAATTCAAATCCTTGTCTCGTACTCTGATTTGGTGATAGCCTGATCTGATGTCTATCTTTGAGAACTACCATGCTCCTTTTATCTGAAAAATAGATTGTCAGTCCTCAGAAGTGGGTACTGGTTCTTCACGGTCACCTGATTCTAGTGCCGATAGTCAAAACAAAGCCTCAATCTACCATACGCTTTTTTGGCGAACAAAATCAGGGCTGCCCAAGGGGAAACATTGGAAAGAATTAATATCTTCCTCTACAAGTCCTCTAGCTATACACACAGCTCATGAAGCTCTGCAGGAGCCATCTGATAAATTGGTGTAGATATCGGTGTCGTCCTGGGGTAGATGTCAATGTAAAAGTCCACCTATCAACGAGGAGGTAGACCATGAACTTCATCCGGGAAAACATCCGTGTACTGGTCCACCACTACCGGATAGCTCGGACTCTCCACATCAACTGCTCCAACGGTAAGGCTATCCAGCTGATGAGTGATTAGTTGCACTCTCCACTGGGTAAGTCCATCTTGTGCTGCAAAGGATCCCTTCTCACCAGTGAGGGTAAACCTGGTCCCATTCATGCGGACACACCGCTCTTTGTTCTTAATACAATTAATCTGAGCATGGACTGTAGATAACTAGTCCATACCCAAGATGACATCGTAAGGCCTCGACACTGCTATTATGAGACCCCAGACGAAGCACTCGCCTCTTAGAGTAAGGTCTCTCTGTCGGAACCAATGTGTAATCGTCGAATCTTCTCCCATAAGAGTCTATAGCTGTAAGGATCGATCCAACAACTCCATCGGAATCTCTGAGTTCCAAATGAGGGCAGTGTGAATAATAGAATGATTGGAACCTGTGTCTATAAGTACTGGAACTAAGGTAGAATAGACACAGATTGTAACTCGTATCATCTCTAGAGCACCGTGATCATAGGCCTCAGCTTCCTGAAGCTGAGCTCGCCCCTGTCCTCCTACTCCCTGTTGTTGGGGTGGACCTCCAGGTAGTTGTGGTGGTAACATCTCGAATTATCGCCCACCACAAGCTACATGGTCAGCTCCTCTTCCACGTCTGCCTGCTCCATGCGGACCTCCTCAGTCGAACCTCTGTCTCTGCCTAGGTGGTCCTTCAATCATCTACTAATCATATTTACAGTGGGTCAGAAAGTCACGAGCTATGTGAACCTGGCGCTGCATGCCTAACACTTCTTGCTCCTGGAAATATTGGCTCTCCCTCATCTGCCCTGTAAAACTGAACCTGAATCCTATGGTCATCCACATCTAGGTTTGGTCCTCTTGGACCTTTATGTCATCTGTCTACTGCCAACTGCAAAAGACTCTGCTACATGAAGACGAGTGGTGGGTCTCGCTGCTTGTGACTGCTCAGCAAGAAAACTCTCCACAAAGTGGGCTCTATCAAACACCATCTCCTACATCAGGATGCTGAATCAGATCATCGAAGCCCCGATCTCCCACCTGATCCCCTGCTCAAAGGTCTTGACCCTGGAGAATGGGTCCCGCACTATATCAGTGGAGTAGCATGAGAGTTCAGTGAATATCTATGAGTACTGATCCACAATCATGCTTCCCTACTGTAGATGAAGTATCCCTTGAATGTGCAATGCGCAAACTGTCATTGGGACAAACTCTTCCCTAGCCAGTATCTCATAGTCTTCCCAGAGAAGCGTCAACTCGTCCTGAACCAGGAGAATCAAGATCTACCATCTTCCTGATACTTCTTGTAGAAGACTAGAGGAAAGGATTGTGAAGAGATCGGCTGGTGTCCCTACCAGTCGAAAAACTATCAGAACAGCCTCCATCAAATCCTCTTTCACCTGTGGGTCCGTCTCTCCCCTAAACCTAAGTGTCCTCTAGTGCTAGAACTCATGCAACGTGATCAAGTGGCGTACACTCTCTTCTTCTAGGGATGGTGGAATCTGTGGCCCAACTGGTAATGGTACCGCTGGGGCCTTTGCTGGTGCCTCTACTAGAATAGGCCATACACCGAGGTCACATCGCTCGATGGGCTATGAGTGCGTACAACTCTCGGAACTCTAACTGGATATTTGCATGGTGGCATCATGAAAACAAACTGGTGTGTCATAGTCAATAAGTTATTCCTGGTGAGCTGACTCAAGAGATCGCAATGAAAACTCTTAGAAACACACACACAATCAGTGTTTTCATGCACTGAGTCAGAAATGAGAGGTCTTGGTCCTGGTGTGTAGATACGTCGGCCCCCACACCAACACTGGATTCCCTAAACTGATAAAGACACTCACTAAACTTAACACTATTTCAGTTAAAAAGAAAGATCAATTGTAACGCCCCGACCCCAGCTACCCAGAGCCGGTGCATTACTTCGTAACATTGGCATGATCACAAAAGATCAAGTCTCGAAAGACCAATTAGTTTAGTAGCCTTGGAAACACTAGATACATTCATAAGTCTTTCATTACATCAAAAAGTAAACAAACTAAAATAACATGGTCTTCATAGTCCACAATCATATCCCTTTCTGACTACCCCTATAGGTAATTCAAAAAATACTTCTTCACATCCTGGAAAAATATTAAAACATTGAATGGGGTGAGCTCAGATGCTCAGTAAGGTTAACAATATATAGGAAGCTTTCATAAATAAACATTATCATTTAAGGCAATGTATAACTAAAACAAAAGCCTTTTAAACTTGAACTTCAACATAATATGGAAAAAGTAAAATGAGATAATGCCATTTACTTCTTCACATGGATATTCTACTGGTCGAATAATCACATGCAATATCAATAACCACTTTCATAATGAGGGAATGTATAATGCCAGACATTCTGAAACATTTTGTCAAGGCCTCGGCCAAGAAATCTAAAATGATTAAGGCCTCGGCCAAAACCATAAATCAAATTGGGAAAGGGCCTCGGCCAATTCCACGTCTAGTTGTCTCATGAGACCTACCGATGAATTGAGGAGCTATAGCGGGCTCCTCCCGTCACTTATTAAGTCCAATACATTCCTCATATGAATAGGTTTAAACATATCATAAACCATAACATAATCGTATCATATAAAACCTGCATAAAGGAAACATAACATTTCCACATTTCAATCACAAGATATCAATACAACACATTGATTTAATAAAAACGCTTTCAGAACCATTTTCAATACCAAAATAAAAGAAAGTTAAAACTTTGTATTTATTTTTCATTAAAAAAAAGTGATGGATTGTAGAGGAAACCGAAACTCAAATAATGGTCACGACAGCGGAGAAGTCATTGTCACCGCATATGTACAGAAAGAAAAACATTCCCTTTTTTCATTTAGTAAACGCTTCGTATAAAAAAGATTCCTTTAGAATAAACGTAAAAGTCAAAGTGGTTTATACACCGTATAAAAGAAATTTGTGTATAAAACCAAATATTCCTGAATGAAAGGAGATTGAGACGAAGTCCTTACAAAGATCATTTTTAAAATAAAATAGATATATTATGTGTATTCACTATAGGTACACATAAAGAAAGTAAAAATACAAAATAAGACATAATAATATCATGACATAATTTGAAAGTAGGAGATTAACACAAAGAATGGAAGTTGGGTTAAGAAATTCCCTTACCTTGTGTCCGACTTGACTCAACCGTTCTTTAACCTCCTGAATAATAAACTAGAGTTAATATCTACCTTATTAAGAACCATTTTCAATTTCATTATCCTTTTTATATCACTTATTACAATGTTATGAACATTATGTAATTATTTAAGTTAATAACGGTCGTTTTGTCGATCTTTGGTACTTGAGTCAACAATAAACTTCTTATAATTACAAGTTGTTCATGTGGTAGAATATCCATTATATCCAGAATTATATTCATGATTTAGATGTCATATATATCTTATATATCCAGCATATATATTCATTTATAATATTACGTGACATTTAGAGGTAAGAAATGAAATGCACCGTTCATGGAGACGGTAAGCCGTACGTACGCATGAACGCTACTTTCAATTCTATTTCGTATTTAATGGAATGAAATCATAATGATATAAATGTATAATATAATTCCAGTATAATATAGTTTATAATACCATTTACTCCATCCTTTATACATCCCACATATGGCATTAACGATTCAAATCACTTTGAGGGGGCGGTAGTCCGCACTTCCTAAAATGAAATTATCACGTTTTACCCATAATGGAAGTCATAAAGTATGCCATAAATGAAAAATACAGAAGCATAAGTAAAACATAAACATATTATATATCATATATAAAAATAGTGACATCTTAATGGCCACCTTTGAAGGTGTTATATGAGTGTTGAACAATCATCGTTTCGTGAGGCAGAAATTCGCAATCCACAGAAACCGTATGTTCTTTAACCATTAGATGTAGGTGTGTGTAAGTGTAGCTCGAATAATTCTTATAACAACATCCTAGTATATTGAGGATACTGGTGTTTTTACAAAAGAAATTAATAAAAAGATTTTAGGGGGTTGGAGAAGAAAAATAAAACAAAACAACATTAGAAAAGACATTACCTCAAAATCGGGTAACTCTTTTTGATTTGAGCCAAAGGTCTCCTTGAGAAGAGTTCTGCCCAAAGTGAGGCTTCTAGGAGTAAGTGAGGGCTTTTGGGAGAGTATTTGGGCAGAGTTTGGCCGAGAAAATTTGCTTTAAAGTGTAAATGAGGTGGGAGAGGTGGGGGCCTTTTATAAGTGGAGAGGAGGGGCACTTTTGGAATGATTGAAATGTTACATTATTTCACAATGATTTTCGGATTCTAAAGGTCCCAAACTTATATAATTAGAGGATAAGGTGATAAGGTTTCGAAATCTCTTCATCCAATAGGCTTTGGACAAGTGTAAGCCTTGGATTTTGCATTATCTTCTCATTTTATTTAAATCGTTAAATAATGAGGTCATCGCTGCATCATAATGATGTCATAAATAATTTAATTTATTTAATGTCTAAAAATAATAATAAAAAAATACTATGATATAGGAAATCTTTTTATATTTCTAATGAATATTTATAGTCAAAATTTGTACTTCTGTAACCCCACTTAAAAATTGTTTTAGTAAAATAACTCATGTTTGTGTCAATTTAATTTTAACATTAAATAAATATATATTAATGTCATTTTCCAACTAAAGTGGCTAAATGGGGTCCCCAAGTTGACCCATGGGTTGTCTTGGTCGGCCATGACTCATCCAATAGGAGTAGGACAAGTTTCATGCTCATCTCATATTATTAAAACATTATTTGTACCTTAAACTAAACTAATTACCTCTAATCGCGATTAAGAACTTAAAAGTTACTATTCACCAAAAAATTATTTTAATCTCATTGAACCACATTTTACTTCTTAATGACAACCATGAATGTCAGATTTTTGAAAATAAAATCACAGAAGTGGTAATATTTCATTTAAACAAAAAATCAGTTATTTAACTACCACTTAGTGGTATCACTATTCATCAAAAATTGATGTTTTTCAGAACAAGGCCAAAATTTCACCCTAAGCTATAATTGATATTCCAAATTCAAAAATGATGTCTATTTTAAAAAATTCCAAACATATAAGTTGCATTAATTAATTTTGTAATTAATTCCCGCTGTTACGACAAATAGCGTGTTTTAAGAAACAATTTATATCAAAAGATTGGCAATTGTTTATGTCCAATTTCAATGTTAAATTAATTCTAATGACCACTATTGGATAAAATGGTAAAAATATATTCTAATTATACCTTAAAACCACTAAATAGTATAATTTATCACAATAAATTATTTTGATTAAAAAAGTTGTTTTAAAGTATTTTTCACTATTCATAAAAAATTAGAAGTTCTCAGAAAAATACCAAAAATTCAACATAGGCTAATTTCGATATTCTGAATCCAAAAATGAAGTCCATTTTGAAATATAAAATTTCTATAATTTTAAAAAGTGGTTATTACTATTCATAACGGCTACTTTGATTAGTCGCGGTGTTTTAGAACTCGAAGTTGCGTACAATGCAAGCTATAGAATTATTGAATGAGAAGCGTATCGTGGAAGCTCGAGGTGTTACATTCTCCCCTCCTTCAATAAATTGCGTCATCTCAATTTGAAATTTTTCTTTGAAACTAAAAGGTTGAAAAGAGAAAATACCTTTGATGAAAACCCACATCGGAAATAAGGTTAATAAAATTTAGTCTTAATAAGAGGGAAATGGAAATAAGAAAGTCACCATCAAATTATGATCTCGATAAGGAGAACATTGGTGGCAATTAGAGACATATAATTGGAGGAAAAACGTAAATATTTGTTGGGAGTGATAGAGGTCATCAATCACAGTCAACTGTCAAATTGAGGGCCTCAAAGCCTTCAATCTATGTTGATTTAAAATATCATCAGTTCAACAAGACATAAGGTATTAGGATAACACATTTTTTTGTTTTAATATCCCTTTACTAAAGTTTAAGAATCAATTTATTCATTGAATAAGATATAGGTATATATATATTTATGCTTGACAGTTAGAGTTTCAACCATCAACTCATCTTTCACTCAAAAAGATAATAGAACTCAAAAATATTATACTTAAACTAATTGTATAAGGTTCCAGATGTTAACACATACCATTTAGATTAGTAAAATTATTTTGTATTAACCAGGGACTTCCTGTAGGCTAGTGGTAGGAAATAAAGGCTTGTCGCACTATGGTTGTGGGTTCGATTCCTGCAGCTTTGTCCGACACGATGAGTTATTCCGCACCCTTCAGGTTGTCCTTTTCCTAAAACTATAGTATTATAATATTCCAAAAATAATCTTCAGAAATTCTTTAACCTTAAACAATACTATCCATGGTTCAACTTAATCCATTCCAACCTTAATAGTTATCCAAAATACCTCCGTCTAGACATTCTCTAAAAGGGTCTCTAAATTCCAAAATCAATTGTAACATCAGATTCCCCAAACAAAGAAAAGTTTCTCTTATTGTCACATACTAAAAATATGATTACCTTAATCATATTAAAACCTTACTGAAATCAACAAGTACTGCAGTACAATCCATATATATATATATCACATTATTCTTATAACCAGAATATAATCCTTGAGTCCAAAAGCACCAATACATTAATTATTCCGCTTCAACTGTAGTCACAACATAAGATTGGCCTTGATCCCTTGGCCTTTTCTGTGGTAAGTTTCCTTGATTCTTAGGACATTCATTTGCATAATGCCTTGTTTCCCTACAATTGTAGCATTCAACTTTGACAGCCTCTTTCTTTCCCTTGCAATCACGAGCCTGGTGACCCTTTTCTCCACATTTATAACAAACTCCCATTCCTTTTAGGCAAGTACCAGGGTGATTCTTCCCACAATTATCACATAATGGAAAATCCTTCTTTCCCATTTTCCCTTTATCTGTCTCGTGTTCCACCGTTCTCTTCTTCTCTTGCTTTACATTGTTGTCATAAGACTTAGAGAATTCCTTTTCTGTCTTGATAGCACACGAGACAATAACTTCGTATGATGAGAAGGATTGTGATACTAAAGCTCGACGGAGAAATGGTTTTAACCCATCAAAGAAACGATCAATCTTACTCCTTGGGTTACGTATATAATCGGCAACATGCCTCGCTAACCTTGTAAAGTTATCCTCATACTTTGCGACATTCTCATCCTCCTTCTGCCTCAAACTCAGAAATTGCCTTTGCATATCTGCTTGAGGGTCACGAGGAAAGTATTTTTCTAAGAAAAGATCTTTGAACTCCCTCCATTCCATATTCGATACGTCATCATCTTCCTTTGTGTTTTGAATCAGCGACCACCACTAATCGGCATCTCCAGTGAGGCGGTAAACTGCCATGACAACCTTCTCACTTTCACTGCTCCCCAAGGCATGGAATATTTTCTCTAAGGAATTTATCCATTGCTCAGCTACTGTAGGATTTGTACTCCCATTGAAGGTTTGTGGTTGTTGCCTCATGAAACGGTCTAGCATTGATCCTCCACGTTGCGGATCAAGGTGCTCTATACGAGTATGGTTATTATTCATAACCTGAGTGAGTTGTCCCAGTATGGTAATAAGTTGATCAGCACCAGTTGTATCTCCAGATCCACAATAATTATCTTGAGCAGGAGGGCAATCCCTACACAGAGTTCTTGCATTGATACGGTTTCCATTCCTTCCACTAGGCGCCATTTCTAAACAATGGCATAAACTAGATTAGTTTATGAATCAAAATACATAATTCCATACTTGTTAAACACTTTACATAAATTGAACTATTTATGGATATAATCCATAATCATAAAAATAAATGTTTTCTTTGAGGATGTATGTACTAATAACCCTTCATAGTGGTTTGTAAATAAAAATGAGAATTATCCTAAGCATATCCCCCAGGAGTGTCGTAACCAAGAGTGCAGCAAGGCCCGTTGTCGTGCACCAATTCCCGTTCGAGTCTAGCTCAAAGCTGTGTTTTCGGGTTTTACCCCTAGGTACATCTGTGCCAGAGCCGCCTCTACCTGCTCGTATCCAGACAGGGATGTATTGCTCGGAAAACTCATAACATCTCTATAATACCAAAATTCTACGAAGTTCTTCTATATTAATCCTCAAAGTCTATCTTTGGGCTATGTGCTCTAATCAGAGTTTATCTATATCTATCTTCCAAGGTTAGTACTAAACTGCCTCTGATACCAACTATAACGCCCCGACCCCAGCTACCCAGAGCCGGTGCATTACTTCGTAACATTGGCATGATCACAAAAGATCAAGTCTCGAAAGACCGATTAGTTTAGTAGCCTTGGAAACACTAGATACATTCATAAGTCTTTCATTACATCAAAAAGTAAACAAACTACAATTACATGGTCTTCATAGTCCACAATCATATCCCTTTCTAACTACCCCTGTAGGTAATTCATAAAATACTTCTTCACATCCTGGAAAAATATTAAAATATTGAAAGGGGTGAGCTCAGATGCTCAGTAAGGTTAACAATATAGCGGAAGCTTTCATAAATAAACATTATCATTTAAGACAATGTATAACTAAAACAAAAGCCTTTTAAACTTGAACTTCAACATAATATCGCAAAAGTAAAATGAGATAATGCCATTTACTTCTTCACATGGATATTCTACTGGTCGAATAATCACATGAAATATCAATAACCACTTTTATAATGAGGGAATGTATAATGCCAGACATTCTGAAACATTTTGTCAAGGCCTCGGCCAAGACATCTAAAATGATTAAGGCCTCGGCCAAAACCATAAATCAAATTGGGAAAGGGCCTCGGCCAATTCCACGTCTAGTTGTCTCATGAGACCTACCGATGCATCGAGGAGCTATAGCGGGCTCCTCCCGTCACTTATTAAGTCCAATACATTCCTCATATGAATAGGTTTAAACATATCATAAACCATAACATTATCGTATCACATAAAACATGCATAAAGGAAACATAACATTTCAACATTTCAATCACAAGATATCAATACAACACATTGATATAATAAAAACGCTTTCAAAACCATTTTTAATACCAAAATAAAAGAAAGTTAAAACTTTGTATTTATTTTTCATTAAAAAAATGTGATGGATTGTAGAGGAAGCCGAAACTCAAATAATGGTCACCGCGGCGGAGAAGTCGTTGTCGCCACATATGTACGGAAATAAAAACATTCCCTTTTGTCATTTAGTAAACGCTTCGTATAAAAAAGATTCCTTTTGAATAAACGTAAAAGTCAAAGTGATTTATACACCGTATAAAAGAAATTTGTGTATAAAACCAAATATGCCTCAATAAAAGGAGATTGAGACGTAGTCCTTACGAATATCATTTTTAAAATAAAATAGATTTATTATGTGTATTCACTATAGGTACACATAAAGAAAGTAAAAATACAAAATAAGACATAATAATATAATGACATAATTTGAAAGTAGGAGATTAACCCAAAGAATAGAAGTTGGGTTAAGAAGTTCCCTTACCTTGTGTCTGACTTGACTCAACCGTTCTTTAACCTCCTGAATAATAAACTAGAGTTAATATCTACCTTATTAAGAACCATTTTCAATTTCATTATCCTTTTTATATCACTTATTACAATGTTATGAACATTATGTAATTATTTAAGTTAATAACGGTCGTTTTGTCGATCTTTGGTACTTGAATCAACAATAAACTTCTTATAATTACAAGTTGTTCATGTGGTCGAATATCCATTATATCCAGAATTATATTCATGATTTAGATGTAATATATATCTTATATATCCAGAATATATATTCATTTATAATATTACGTAACATTTAGAGGTAAGAAATGAAATGCACCGTTCATGGAGACGGTAAGCCGTACGTACGCATGAACGCTACTTTCAATTCTATTTCGTATTTAATGGAATGAAATCATAATTATATAAATGTATAATATAATTCCAGTATAATATAGTGTATAATACCATTTACTCCATCCTTTATACATCCCACATATGGCATTAACGATTCAAATCACTTTGAGGGGGCGGTAATCCGCACTTCCTAAAATGAAATTATCACGTTTTACCCATAATGGAAATCATTAAGTATGCCATAAATGAAAAATACAGAAGCATAAGTAAAACATAAACATATTATATATCATATATAAAAATAGTGTCATCTTAATGGCCACCTTTGAAGGTGTTATATGAGTGTTGAACAATCATCGTTTCGTGAGGCAGAAATTCGCCATCCACAGAAACCGTATGTTCTTTAACCATTAGATGTAGGTGTGTGTTAGTGTAGCTCGAATACGTCTTATAACAACATCCTAGTATATTGAGGATACTGGTGTTGTTACAAAAGAAATGAATAAAAAGAGTTTAGGGGGTTGGAGAAGAAAAATAAAACAAAACAACATTAGAAAAGACATTACCTCAAAATCGGGTAACTCTTTTTGATTTGAGCCAAAGGCTTCCTTGAGAAGAGTTCTGCCCAAAGTGAGGCTTCTAGGAGTAATAGAGGGATGTTGGGAGAGTATTAGGGCAGAGGTTGGCCGAGCCAATTGGCTTGAAAGTGTAAATGAGGTGGGAGAGGTGGGGGCCTTTTATAAGTGGAGAGGAGGGGCACTTTTGGAAAGATTGAAATGTTACATTATTTCACAATGCTTTTCGGATTCTAAAGGTCCCACACTTATATAATTCGAGGATAAGGTGATAAGGTTTCGAAATATCCTCATCCAACAGGCTTTGGACAAGTGTAAGCCTTGGATTTTGCATTATCTTCTCATTTTATTTAAATCGTTAAATAATGAGGTCATCGCTGCATCATAATGATGTCATAAATAATTTAATTTATTTAATGTCTAAAAATTATAAAGAAAATACTATGATGTAGGAAATCCTTTTACCTTTCTAATGAATATTTATAGTCAAAATTTGGACTTGTGTAACCTCACTTAAAAATTGTTTTAGTAAAATAACTCATGTTTGTGTCAATTTAATTTTAACATTAAATAAATATATATTAATGTCATTTTCCAACTAAAGTGGATCCATGGGGTCCCCAAGTTGACCCATGGGTTGTCTTGGTCTTCCATGACTCATCCAATAAGAGTAGGACAAGTTTCATACTCATCTCATATTATTAAAACATTATTTGTACCTTAAACTACACTAATTACCTCTAATCGCGATTAAGAACTTAAAAGTTACTATTCACCAAAAAATTATTTTAATCTCATTGAACCACATTTTACTTCTTAATGACAACTATGTATGTCGGATTTTTGAAAATCAAATCACAGAAGTGGTAATATTTCATTTAAACGAAAAATCAGTTATTTAACTACCACTTAGTGGTTTCACTATTCATCAAAAATTGAAGTTTTTCAGAACAATGCCAAAATTTCACCCTAAGCTATAATTGATATTCCGAATTCAAAAATGATGTATATTTTACAAAATTCCAAACATATAAGTTGCATTAATTAATTTTATAATTAATTCCCGCTGTTACGACAAATAGCGTGTTTTTAAGAAACAATTTATATCAAAAGATTGGCAATTGTTTATGTCCAATTTCAATGTTAAATTAATTCTAATGACCACTATTGGATAAAATGGTAAAAATATATTCTAATTATACCATAAAACCACTAAATAGTATAATTTATCACAATAAATTATTTTGATTAAAAAAGTTGTTTTAAAGTATTTTTCACTATTCATAAAAAATTAGAAGTTCTCAGAAAAATACCAAAAATTCAACATAGGATAATTTTGATATTCCGAATCCAAAAATGAAGTCCATTTTGAAATATAAAATTTCTATAATTTTAAAAGGTGGTTATTACTATTCATAACAGCTACTTTGATTAGTCGCGGTGTTTTAGAACTCGAAGTTGCGTACAATGCAAGCTATTGCATTATTGAATGAGAAGCGTATCGTGGAAGCTCGGGGTGTTACATCAATGTCCTAGGTTATATGATATAACCCACTCCTCTGATACCAATTTGTCATGACCCGTCCCCTGGGGCCCATTCCGTGACTACCCCAAGCCCAACTTCCATAGGCCAGGGGCTTGCGAATAGCACCGAAAGGTGTAATCCCTAAAACTGAGAATGCATTTCCTTTATAACAAGTAATCACATGCAACCATGCACATAGAAAGATACGAACACAAGTAAACCAAATAGTAAATAGAGTGAGTACAGTAAGTAAAAGGGGCCAGAATACAAGCCCAACTAGAGAGAACAAGAAACTGAAAGTACAAGTAAACTAGAGGAAAAAGGATGACATATGTTAGGTCGTCCTCCGAGGTTCCAACCTGAAGGGTATGACATGTATCCTCCTCATCACTCCATGTCCGTCAATCTCCTCAGTGTACCGACTCATCATAAGGTCCCCCTTCGGGCATCGTCCAGTCCTAGTACCCTTACTCTCGATCAATGCTTTCTGTCATCTCCACAAAGCACAATAAGGTTCGGGCATAGCCCGTGAAGGGTTCAGTATAATGATACTCAGTAGGGACCCTGAGAACCTCAAGGTCTCACAAAATATACAAAGGATAAACCTCAAAGAATGAAGTCAATTGTCAACCCTACTTAGGTATACACCCATACATATAACAAAGTTATCAAGTATACCCATCTCAAACATGAGGGATGAATGGAGTCCAAATCCCAAGACCCAATATCAACTGTTCCACAAAGGAAGAAATACAATGACAGAAAGTACCACACAGGTACGCCATACTAAAGAATACCACAAAGGTATTACTACGAAGGAAAGTACCACACAAGTACAGACTTAGCTCACACCAGGTATAACATAAGTACAATAGTAGGGATGATTAAATGCAGCTACTGAATCATCTTACTCTATTATAAAGGCAGACCCACAGAGGATCACTCGGTGCTGAATCACACACAATCTCTAGTTGCGGACCCACTTAGGATTTCTCAATACTAACCCACAAAGTTTCAATAGGTGTTGATACACAAAGGATATCTATGTTCTATCCCGCACATTATCCTTCGTTTCTGACCCATATAGGATCTCTCTTCATTTTTCATGTCACAAACTGCTATCAGTTTCCCACATAGGCTTGCTCATCTCCGAGAGGATCTGCTCCACAATCCACCGGTCGAAACTCCAACTGGAACAAACTCTAAAAAAAATTATCTCATAAGGATTACACATCATAGGGGACTCAATGAAATATACAGTGCATCAATCAGATGCCTGTTTTGTCAGTTATTAGCCATTTAGTACCAGGGGCCCGGTTGGATATGTGCTCTATCCAACCTGAATTTACCCCATCTTAATCCAAATCTCTAATAGGGTTTAATAAAATGATCTTTCTCACTCCAAGTTGTCCAGCGCCTCTAACAGTTCATCAAATAGAAGCACAGTGCCAAATATATTACTGAAGATGTGTAAATGGGCTGAAGTGGTCTAGGATCCATTCCGAACCATTTAGACCGACCTGGCCTAACCCGGGCCACTGGGTCCGCCCCGGCCCACTTTGGGAGATCCGATAGGCCACGAGGGCCACGAGGGGCCATAGAGTGGTCCATCCACAGACTTCACGAGGCCATAGGGCGGCTCAGCCGTAAGGGTTCCACAGGGAAGCACAACCACGAGGGTGCTGCGGGGGAGGTCTGGCTGCGGGGGTGCCGCGAAGGTGCGGGGCAGCTTGGCTGCGGACGGCGTGAGGCCACGGGGTAGCTCGGCCATGGAGGGTGCTGCGAGGGAGGCTCGGCCGCAGGGGTGCCGTGAGGGTGTGGGGTGGATCGGCCATGGGCGGCGTGAGGCCGCGGTGCGCCTCGAAAACGGTCTCGGCTCGGCCTTAGGGGTGCCACGAGGGCGGATTGACAGCGGGGGTGAGGTGGCCTTCGGGTGGCACAAGCAGCCATGGGGCGGCGTGGACAACTGCAGGGCAGTGGGGACAGTCGCGGGGCGGTGTGGACAGCTGCGAGGCGGCACGGAAAGCATCCGGGCGGCGCAGACACCCGCGAGGCGACGCGGACAACTGCCCGGTGGCGCGGACAGCAGCGGAGTAGCACGATGAGGCCACGGGGCTGTGGTGGCTGCGGAATGGCGCTATCTCCATTTCCGCGGCCATAGGTAGTGCCTAACGCCACTATAGTGCCCTTTCAGGGTTGGTCACCGACCTCCTCCATTGCGAATAACACCAGAAATCATTATAAGAAATTCGGAGAGGGAATGTCGTATTTCTTTGGCCCGCACTCTCTGCATTAGAGTGGTAGAAAGAGGCTATAATATTTGAATCAGAAGAATATCATGAACTGGTAAGGGAAATAATTCAATCACCCTCCCTACCTTGTTCATTTGTTGTCGTTGATGAAGAGGGAATGATGATCGTCGATTGAAGACGCCCCATTTAGAGGATGTCTCAAGGAAGAAGTCGAGGTCTTGCGGCGGTGTTCTTCATTGGAGGAACACTCTTCATGGGAGAAGTTCTTCGTTGGAGATACTAATCATTAATGATCTCTCCCCTTTGCCAATACATTCCCCCAAAATCCCCTAACCAAATATTGTGTTTCCCCAATTTTAATTGTTGGAAAAATTTCAAATTGGATTAATTAATTACATAGTTGTTAACATAATAAATTAAAGGTGGTGGTACCATTAAAATGGGAGAAGTTTATGATGCTTCCCCACAAAAAATATGGAGTTCAAGGGGTTTTAGCCTCGAGTGGTCCCCACCACCATAACCTCTCATGGGAGGTTTAGTTTAGGTTATCCCTAACTATGAAACATCCACATAGAAGTTTCAAATAAAATAAAATATTACACAATTTTATTTTATTTTTTTATTTCATGAAAACCCAAAAATTAACTTTCACCCTCGACCAAATGTCATTGAGTTGTAAGTCTTCTTAAGAGAAAATTGGTGTTGCGAGTTCAACGATGCCCTTAGATTTAAATTCCGAGCACCAGTTCAAAAGTTAGAAAATCTTGCTCGCACATTTACTGAACAAACCTGAAAAAAGTTCCGAAATTCATTCCGAGCACCCCGGGACTCGGAATCATGCATTATAAATTATCACAAAGTCTTAAAATTCCCATTTAATTAAAAACAATTACATGAAATTCCGGGTCTTTACAACACAAACTCATTTGGTAACACCAGTTCATCAAATCCCTACACAAATATCATCTGATAACCCATCATCATAACATATGTTTCCTATTATTATCACAATTACAATTTCTTATAGATTTATTTATATAAAAATGGTGATATATAATGAAAATGTAAAGGTCATAACCAAACTATTTCATGTTAATTCTATTTATACCTCCGTAAAATATGTTCTTACCACTATATAAAATTTTATTCATTATATAACATATACTAAATTGTTATTATGCTTTTTTATAAATATTTTATATCTCGATTATATCCTATCAAAAATGAAATCATTATCAATGCGTATTTGTGGACTACCACATCCATGAAGCGAAATGATTTCTTTTACATCACTATTTCAAACAGATACATATGAAGATATAATTAATTAATTGATTAATTTTAGGGATATTATTATGATTTTTTAAATATTATATATTAAAAATATTATTTACATTCAATTAACTATTAATTTGTAGCATCCCTCATTCATATGGGTGGAATACGATGACTAAAAAGTGATGAGACACATTTTCCAACTGCACATTACATGGAAGATTATTAAAAAATAAATTTTTAATAAATATAACATTTATAAAAAATTTATGATACTATAAAACTGAAATATTTTCCACATTATTTGTATTCCACCTATTAGAACATAAAATATTCATTCATGAATTCATTCATAATTCCATATCATTTAAAAAACATTTTTCAATTTTCATGATCAGAAAACATGGTAGGTCTAAAACTTACATTTATGGATTTAATTTAACAAGTATAACTTGTTTAATATTTTTATCTAATTTAACTACATCACCATTGAAAAAAATCCAATACACTAATATTTTTTTTAATGTTATAAACTGAATGACCTAAAAACATCCAAAATAAATATACTAATTTATTAACTACATAATATATTATAATAAATGAGATAAAAGGAAGTATAGAGATTAAATGAATGTAAATTATTTTATTTGTACATAATAATTATGAGATAATTTTAGAATTTTGGTGTTATAAATCATATGAAGGTATACATGATAAAACATAATGGACTTTCATTCAAAAAACTACTTTAATTTTTCCATTAAACTATTATTTTCCATGTCAATTTTCTTTTAAATGGTTTAGGAATTTCATTTTAAATTCATAAATAGGGGAAAACTTAATTTCATTTTTTTTAAATTTTATAGTAAATTTTTAAAATGGAATCTATTCAATATTATTGGTTTGTTTTTTTACTTTTTACAAAAGTGAATTAAATTTTTTATAACATATAAGACTTCACCAATCATTCATGTCATCATGATGATTATTCATTTCTAAGAATACATTAAAATATTATGTGGTTATTTTACAATTTAATCAGAGTCTTGATATTATAGGAAATTTTTACATTTTATCTCTAAGGAATGTATATGTTATTCAAATATTTATTATATATATAAATGTCATAATTATATTGGGCCTAAATGAAAATTTATCTGATATTTATGGTTAGGTGGTTTATGTTTTATTCATGATATTGTTCTTGGAAATTTTAAAAAAAAATATTAGTGATCATAAAATAGACCTCATGATAAGTGTGACCGATTCGTCTCTAAAATTGGTTAGGTAATGTGAAAGAGTTTATTGATGATAGGATTCTCCCAATATATAATAGAATAATACATATATGTGACTTTATTATAAGAGATATTGTATGTCTGAATGTATTCATAATGTCCCAATGTACATTCACGATATGATTGAAAATTTTAATAAAGGAAAACATTTAATTTCAAAAAAATCACATGTGAACATCTATTTATAAGGTAAATTTAAAAATTTTCAAAATAGGTTAGAAATTATTGATTTACAATTAAAGGTATTCATTTGTTTTGATTTTCCCTAGAAAAAACTGTTTTTATTATTTAACATTTATGATATTATTTATAATGTTTCATTAAAATATATTTTCCATCATATTGTTTTAATGGAAATGTAAACTCATATTTTTTTTAAAGAATTATTATCAAAAAGAAAATATTTATTATGGATTTTTAGGTAGACATATATAATAATGGGTTTATATTATTTACAACTCATTAATTATATTTCTCTGGTCATCCCATTTTTTGAAATGATTTGGCACTGAGATAAATTGTGATTAAAACTTTAAGAATTTCATAGTTTCTTATATATAAGTTTCCATAAACAAAGAATGACTTTCTCTATGATGATTTTTTTTCATGAAAAAGTGGAAAATATGTGAAAGATTCTCCATTTTTATTTATAGATTTACATATTTATATAATTCTAAAATCATTAATTTATATAAAAAAATGTTAATCACATTTTAAAAATCATGTATTTAATGATAGAATAAGGTATGGGTAATTATATTTATACTCTGTATTGGGTAGTCATTTTATGAGAAATATATATAGATATCCCTATAATCAATAAAAATTTTAATCTTCACATTTTTATTCATGATTATGATGATATTTAAATCCATTATTGGTTTTGAACTTTGCAAATTAATATTTATTTGATTATCCTCCAATCATCATCATCAACCATGGATTTATTAGTAAAAAGGATTCTCTTAGCATCATATTTGTGGCAATGATGACATTTATACAAATTAAATTATGGGTGGACACATCATGATAAAATATTATAAAATTATACATAATTATAAGTGAAGAAATATTATCAATTACTTAGTAAATATGTGCATGTAACATTTTCATTTAGAAAAATGAAAAAATCTATTATATTGGTTTGGGGTCTTCCTATATACCCAAATTTCCCAATATATGTTCACTCATAAAGGTGCATGTTCCTAAAATGATGGATGAATACCTATAATATATTCATCATCTTATTCTTATTTTATATTTTCAATTGATTTGGGTGTTGAATGAATGCCTTCAGGATTGAGATTAAATATAGGGGAATTATTATCCTATTTTAATAAATTGTAGAAATCTTCTAGGCCCGAGAGTAATAGTTTTTTAGAATTGTTTCTATGGATATTTTAGATATTATCCACCTCTGATCTACTAATATATGGGTAAAATAGTTTATTGTTTCATAAAAATTCAGGATAAGGTATAATGGAATATATTATATATTTTTTCATGTGAGGGTATTCTATGATAATTTTATCTTTGTAAGGGTATCCTTAGATTTTAGAGTCATTGAGAGGGTATTTTAAATAGGGGAACCATGTACATTTTTGATAATATCCTTATTCAATCAAACTATATTTTTTATTCAACCAATTTCTTAATGTTTGAGGAAAACATTCAAAACTCATATGAATTAATAATTCTTAGGTGATACATATCTAATTGGTTCAATCATCTTGGTTTTTACGACAAGAGAAGATGATTAGTTAGTACAACCTTCTTGTAGAAATATTGAGGAAGAATTTTTGTAGATATATATTGAATAAAATTCAATCACACTACTAAATGTGTTTTTTTATAGGGAATTTATTTCTAGCTACTATATTAAAATATGTGATCAAATACCTCATACTATCATATAGGGTTTATAGACCAGGATGACTCTCTATCTAAAGAGTGATTACATTGATTCATTTTTTTGAAAATTCATAGTCCTCATAGAGTTCAATGAATGGGATTACAGGGTCTATTTTCAAATAATTTGGGGATGTGGTTTGTAAAAAAACACGAGTAACATGTATTTTCACTTTTCTATGATAGAAAAATACCTCTATGTGTTGATATTAATGGTAATAAAGAAGAAATCTATCACTATATAAAACTCTAAAATTTCAATAAAGGGAGTAATTGACACAATTTTGGTTTAATAAAGATCCTAGAATTTGGTAATATGGCCATGGTCATCCTAATTTTTTTTAAAATTCTCATGATCATGAACAACAATAATATAAGAATCATAGAAAAAGTCCCCAAATTGTCATCTGACAATGATCATGCATATGGAATTTTTTTCAAGTCATAATGATGGGGTTTTAAAGAGGTGGGATACAAATCAACATTTCTAAAGAATACTCATTGTTGTGTATATACCATTACGATGTGGATATTATAAATGTTATCAATTATATGTTGATGAATTTAAATATTTTATAGCTTTCTATATATGTATACTGTTATAATATATCCTAATATCTATGTCTCACTTTATTTATCTATCTAAAAGAATATTGTTTGAAACATTGCACTAATTATTTCCAAATTGATTACATCAATGGAAATAACCCAGATTTCATACTGTTGAGGTCTTTGTAGATCCTTAGATTTTTTTTCCTAAATAAAATTAAAATGGTATAGGGAATTAATAATATAATACTTCACAAGAACATAAAAAAATTGGGTTATTATATCATAAATCTATTCCAAATTTCTACAATTCCCTATATGATGTTTCTCCCTTATATGAGGATTTATGATTAATGATTCCTCTACTATTAAAATCCTTCACTGATCAGAATTTGAGGGAATCATCAACATATATGATTTAAGTCGATCATATATTTCCCCAAATTTACGTAGACATTTTAGATATATATTTTATAATCATTCCTCTTATGTGATTGGGCCCAAACAAGTCCTTAATGAATTATGTATAGACTAATTCTCTTAATGAAACAATTAAAGTGAAAATCATTGATCTATAGTGGTATATATAGTTATATAACTAATCTAACTATATTGAACTGGTCTATGGAAACCAAATCCTCCTCAACACCATATACCATAGTGGCATCTTCCTCCTCCCAATGATAATTGGGTAATACCAGATCATATATATCATTGTGAAGAATGATGTGATCCATAATTTTAATTATGTTAACAAATATGTATAGATACTTTTCATCTGACAGGTATTTATATTAATAGGGTGGTTCACATTGACTATTTGGTAGGATAGGTCCCACCAATTTAATGTTGGGGGGTATGAACATTGAGTGGGTTTCAATTATAATGAGCGTATGTACAAGCTCATCCAGTTATTAATTACCATTGCTGATCTCATCTTGAATGTTCATATAAGGCCATAATTTGGAAGAATGTGGTTATTAATATATCATTTAATTCATATCAATGAGAGTTGGTGTCCCAGCTAACTGATTTAGTTTTATTGGGATGATTTCTTTCCCATGGATGAAAATTTGTTTGGTCATCCAATTATGAAATTTCAATTCACCCTTATTGGGGTCTTCGATTCATTCCCATTATTATTATAGTAAAGAGGCTGAAACATATGTAACATATGGGGGTTGCTTCAATTCCTATGATCTATTATATTTTAGAGGATATTATTATGGACGAATCAATTTTAGAAGGTATTCTCTAAGAAAATATTTAAGGGTTAATTCTTTTAATAGAGAGAAAGATAAAATTAATTCAGATTCACACATTATAGAATTATGAGTAAATTATATTCCATGTATATTGTAAAATAACCAACAACCTTATCATTTTATAAATATTATGTACTATTAATTTTGTATTTTAATGAAATAATCCTTTTCTGTTTTAACTATTTATAATGTCAAAATATTAATTATTTTATCCCTTCAAGAGGATACTCTATGTAATATTTTATAGGATTGATGTTAGAAGTGGGAATAACTTCTTTTTTAAGCATAAAAGATAATGTTTTTTATCTATCAATCCATTAACATTCATCCATCGGTGTTGGTAAAGAATTTTCCATACTCATTCTAATACAATCAAACATTATTTTTAAATTTTTTTAAAATTCATGGAAACCACATTGATATTTTAACTAAAATAATGTCATTTCTAACTCATCATATAATTTATATACATATATACCCAAAAAACTTAGTTAGTGTCACTACAATTTCATGTATTAAGTCAAACCCTTCTTCCTTAAAATTTACATTGAGAACCACACATTCCAATTTCTCTTATAATTTTAGTGATTTATGAATATATTATATCTCAACCTTGATATGAATTGTTATGGTAATTATTAATAGATTCCTTCGCATCCCATGAATAATATTTATTATCTATTTTTATACCAAAAATTTTGTTCCGTCATGAGTATACATAAACCATATGAGATTATATTCCTCTTAGATATCAAGGGTACCCATTATAGGAACACATTGAGAAACAAATTTCATCAAATTATTATCTAGGTCCCCCATCATATTGAATGTTATGAATATTATATTCAAAAAATTGAGTAATTGAGGAATCAATTTCACCTATATTGGGGTTGTCTTTCAAACTAGTTACAGTTGTCCCTTCAATATCCTCTTTTATTATACTTACATATCTTGTAGTGGAAATGATTTTCTGTGAAATATATAAATTGATAGATACATCTATGAATATATTTTATAAAACCTAATATATCCATCTTCAATTATTCTATTTTTGATTATAGGTAAGGTTAGACATATTATAACTATCCAAAATGGTCCTAACTACCACCCTAATGGAAATAGATCATCATATTCTCAAATCATGTCAATATAGACCATATCATTGGATCGTAAATTCTTTTTATTTCTATATTACATTCTATTCTCTATAGAAGTTTATCAAATCTAAGAGATATTTGTGACATGATACATGAGAACACTTGTTTGGGATAACCTACAATATAAATACATCCCATTATTAATTCATAATTGATGAAATTTAACTATTTAATCTCAAATTTCTACTTAGTATCTCTAAATTTAAGGGTATGTGGTTCAAATAATTCAGTTAAAAGGAATGATATAGTCACAACCTTCTTACTTTAATTTTTTGAATCCCACAAGAGAGGTTTAAATAGAGCATTCAGTGGTCCCCCAAATTCTATTCATTCCACTTTATATGATTACAATGTCATAATTTATATATCATATAATGGACTATATTATATACTTTGAAATAAATATCATTCAATTTATATGGAAATTAAATTCCATTTCAATTTTTAAGATAACATGAATAATTTTTACTGATGTATATTTTATTGGAGGAACCTTGTATTCATTAAATTGATATAGAGTTTTTTCAGTTGATGAATATATGTTGTGTGTAAATTCATAACTCTCTTAAATATTTTATTTAATAGAATATACCTTTATCTTGTGGATCTTATCAAGAATTATCTTCACCATCCATAACATCCCTAGTGTGGATCTATGAAGAGTCACCCTATGTAATTGTCTAGAAATATTGACTAAGTGAATCCCTAAGTATATAGATGTGTCACAGTAGTGGATAAATTTTGAATTCATGTCATCTAATGTATCACAATGACAGGATAACACTAATATTCAATAGGAAGGAGGATATTCATATAAAACTTCCTCCACAACCACTGTATGGGGGTGAATTGGTTTTAGTAGAATCATATATTGTATATGCTAAGGATTTGATGATCAATGGGGGAAAGTGGGGGTAAAAATGAATATAGCCATGTGAGGTAGGTTTTATACTTTATTATTGTAGTAGAACCTAGTGTTATTGTCATTTTAATTCTACAATAATTAGTTTAACCACGACATAGATGGAGAGAATGTTCTATGAATGATCTGTTAACTATTTTGAAATATTTTTCAGCTAAATATTTTTCTTCTCTCATATGAAAATAATATTAAATATTTTTATGGGCTAGATGCATGATTCTCTCAATATTTCCTTTATAGTGGGTTTCCAATTTCATAGATTTTGACATGATATGTTTCTACTTAATAGACCATATAAAATTAGTAGATCATTGGGGAAAAAATATCGTTATTGAATTTTTCATCTATTTAGCATAAGGATCTATTTACTAGGTTAGGGAGTGAAATTTGCCACTCCATGATATCCTCATCCTATAAAGTGTACATTTATGTAGAATAAATAATAAACTAATAAAGTTTCAATAAAAAATTAATGAATACATTTTGATGATCTATACCCTTCTATCCCAATATTGGAAGTAATATAGGTAAAATCGTGTCTAATATGATATTAATAAAAAAATCGCCTATCACTTGTATGGGATTTTCATATTTTACAAATGGAATATTTTTTTAGATAATGGGATGTTTTATTATTATTAAAATGGGTATGATATGTATATTTCCTGGTTAATTTATTTATAATTTCATAAAAAAGGGGTCGTAATTTCATAATAGAAATAATATATTGTCTTCGCCTATCTATTTCATTATAATCACAAAATTATCCACAAGATATCAATGTTATTCCACCACATGGAATGACATCAGTGGTCATTTCCACACTAACATATCTGGGGAGCAATATTGGTTGGAATAATTTCTGTTTTAATCAATTATTAGTGTCATTGCGGGGTTATTTATAATTACCACATCCTTATACTATATTTTTGTTTGGAAAGAATATCATTTATAAGAGATATAGATATTCTTGTAACTGGACTCAATCTCTCAGGTGCATCAAAATTTGAGGGATACCCAAAATTTGGTTTGATGAGGGGAGGTACTTGTTTATAAATTGTGATTTTACTATAGGTATTACCTTCATTGTAGACATCATGAAAGGGAATACTATAGTTATCTCTCAATGCCTAAGAGTAGGGAGGATTACTACAGTATATTACCAAGGGAGGACATTCAATGTTGATATTGTCAAAGGTATGAGCCACATGGTATTTGATATTTTGTATTTAGGGATTATTTACATATATATCACCCTTATAGAAATTCAAATTATCTATCATGATATCCCCACAAGGAGGTCTATCAAGGATAAAAATCTAGTAAGGACCTCAAAAAATATTCAAAACAATATTATAGGGATGACCATCGAAAGAATAAATAATTCCTCATGATAAAGAGAGAGTAGATTATGATCAATTAAATGATTATTTTAAGGCTCGGGAAAACCATCATTGAGTAGGGTATGGATTTTGGACATATACACATCATTATATTTCACATGATAAGAAATCCATATGGATTTTCATTGTTGAGAGGCTCAATTATTCTATTGTTCACAACAACCATTTGATTTTTGATCCTTATTAGGTAAATATATAATTTATATAAAATTTTCATGATAATTTTATAGATTGCGAGGGGGGAGAAATTTGTGCCCTCTTTTAGGAGACTTCCAGAATAGTTTTACGGGGTCTCATACAATTGATAATATATTGTTCGTACCCTATCTAATCCATTATGATGAGTCAATGAACATGAGTTGGAATAGGGATATGTGTATCACTATATTTCACATTCTTCATTATTATATGCTAAAAACTCTTCAAAATTAGTATAGAAATATATGCATGTTTTTTATTAATTGTTGAAGTATATTATGGAACTCTTATTGAGGTGGAAAAAACTCCAGCCCCCTATGGGTCTCTAGGATATGACTAAAATAATATTCATCTACCACTACAATAATATGATCAATTTTTTTATAATTATACATGAGACATAAGACTCTCCATCAATTTCAAATAAAATTTGTTCATGAGCATCTATAGTGGGAATGAGGATATGTCTCAGTTACATGGAGAGGAGTGGAATATGAGATGACTATGGTTCTCTATTTACTATCTGGATATGTGGATGATCATGGTGCATAGGTGTGTGAATAAATTCATTCCCCATATATTCTTCTTAGATTTATTGAGTTTATTCCCATAATGATTATGTATAATATAGGCTATTTTTATGAACATGAATATGAATATGGTCATGCTAACTTATTTTTACCATATTTTTATTGTGTACTTATTCAATGTTTGTAGGTATATAATTTATCTCCCTATGGTTAGTAGCATAGCCTCAAGGAATATATCATTACTACATGGGTTTGAGACACAATGATAAGGAATAGTTCAGTAGCATCCTTAGTTTCTTGATGAGGGGTTGATGTCCCATGATGATTATTGTAATATTCACTGATAGTATCTTTTTTAAGTGACTCACATACTATGGTTTGGATTTAAACAACAACCTAATCTACTTCAATATGATATGAGAGATTCCAATTGAAAAGTTCGTAAGAGTGGTGCCCAAAATGATTCAAGGTGGATATAGAAATCTTCTATTAATTCACATCCCAATGTTGAGTTGGAGATTGGTACATGTTAATGAGGGTATCATGTAAAACCTCCCTCATGAAAATAATATTATTTATGTGTCACTCCCATAACATTAAATTTATCACCAACTATTAGTGATGTTGTGTTGGTGATAATTTCATAATATTTGATAAGGTTGGATCATTGGAATCTATTAAGTAATACGCCAATTTTCATGATGATTATGTTAGTTGGGATTGAATGGATTTTTTATAGTTATAAATTTTCAAATAACCAATCACAAAACATATCAATAAAACATCATTTTTCAAAGGAATGTTTGAGTATTCACAATCAATGTTACAGGATTCATTATGGGTTTTCCATTTTGGAATTCATCCTAAAATCTAACATACTTTCATGACTATGATGGAAAAACATATACATCGTTACATACCTACCTTCCAAATGATTTTATATGTTGGGTTGATTTACCATCATTGGTTAAAAATGTTTTTTGGTCAATAGGTTGGGAGTTGGGCTAATAAAATTCCTTTAGGGATTATTCCATACTTTTGTACACTCTTATAGATCAAATATATATTTATTTTTCTCATAAACATGTGTAGGACTGGTAACCATGTCCCATCAGTAAGTCATTATCATGAAGTGCTATGATAGACAATATTTATTAATGTTTTTACATAGTTATTCATTATTGATTAGCAGTGCATGTTTTTAAGGGACTCTACTTTAAATCCACAAAAATGCTAACCCTAGATTTCATGAGCATACTATAAATAAGTATAGGTTCTAGTTTTGTTATTGATCCCAAGATATGGTCTTCATACCTATCCTTTCAAATAATTCTTAAATAACATAGTTCATAGTCAATTAATGGTACATGTCATACAATTTATGTTCATGCGAAAATAATTGATCAAAAAAATTAAATATTATATATAATGTAAAATAAGTTATAATGTTTATAATATAATATTGTTTGTGACATACACATGATCAGAACATTTTTTGACCTATAATGGAATGTGGACCAATAATGTTATATTATTTTCATAGGGAATACGATATTTTGAGGTTGAATTCATTTATTTTTTAAGAATATATCACACTGATCATAATGATATTTAATAAAATAAATAAATCATATCAAAGGATTTGTGATGATTTATTGAGGGAATAAGAAACTACATGTTGGGCATGGATTCATCAAATGTATTTCCTTGTAAAGAAAAATACCAATGAATATGATCATTGAAAAAACTATATATGAGAACCAAGGGAATATAGGTCATTGTGAATGAAAATAACTAGATTCATGAATAATGTAGACCTATGGGGATGATTTATTAATATTAGTTATACACTATTTAAACTAGAATGTGGTATTCATTTCATCCTAAATGATAAGAATAAAATCTCATTTTGTTTGATCTATTAAATTTATGGTCATGTGGCATGACCGTACTATGCATTTTAATGTCATGTTGTAAGAATATTGTTGTGTAGTTATACATCATATAGTCTTTAGTGATCCAAAAATTTAGAAAATAAATTCCCTTTCTAATGAATAAATTTTTTATTAAAATACGTCATTAATGAAAACACATTCACTTCTTAAATTGGTTGAAACGTTTATAAAATATAGTTGGTCACATTTAAAATTCCATTAATATTCTTAATCTTTGATAATAAAGTAGTCATAAATTGGCTATTAATATTATCATATATTTAAGGTTTTTATTATGTATAATTAAAAGTGATGGATTATGTGATGGCCTCAACCAGTAGGATTGTACCCAATAAGTACCATTTTCTAGAGCTTTTATGGGAGACGGTGAAACTAGGAAATACACATGACCAGACCAATTCTAAAATTTGAAAAATTAAAACAATAAAAAAACCATTTATAATATAATTTCTATCTTATTGAGATCATGTAACAAACCATTTTCACCAAAAAAATCCTATAAAATTGTCATCAAGACAAAAAATATCTGTAGGGTGAATGTATTGTATCGTTATTGATGGAATATATGACCACAGGGTGGTGAATGGTTGTTTGAAAAATTAATGAAAAATTTAATTAGAATATATAAAATATTGAACCATAGTGAGTGAAATGTTCTTGAAAGGAATTACACCGGAAATTAAAAAATAAATAACACAATGATTTATATTTTTTAAATTAAAAATATTCTAGTACACTCCTCAATCACTTATATTCATCAAGGGGAATAGAACTCCCTAAAAACCTCACCGTTAAAAAGTGAGATCTATTTTATAGACTCCTCATATTAAAAAACCTATAGGGACAACCATGTCCTTTTATAAAGAGTCAATCTACTCAATTCCTGAATTATTATTACAATTCACTACCCAAAGAGTCTTTATGTGGTAATGAAACTAGCAAATACCAAGCCAAGCTTTTTATGGGGAAAAGAAGAAACCAGACACAAGAACTATAAATGAATAAATATAGATAAAACGAATAAAAAAATATCGGATGATTAGAATTTCAAATTTGTTGAATTTTGATGATATTATTTCACATATATGAACAAATGTTGATGTTTGAGTCCTTCGATGATCACAACAAAAGTGTAGAAGTTGTAGACGATCGTGAATTTTTTTTTAATGAAGTATAATTTCAATGAACTATCAAAAGTGATATCTAATTAATTATCTACAAAAGTATATATATTTTTATCTTGAATTTTGATCCCAAATAATTAAATCATTGATCTCATAATAGAGGGTATGTGTACAATTACAACACATTACAAGTTAGTGATTAAATATATAATACTGTTGTTGTTTTCATTATTTTTTAAATCCACTTTTTAATAATATTAACTGCATTCTATATGTAATTTTCATCATGATATATTAATTTAAAATAATTTAACTATTGTGGATATATTTTATAAAAAATAAAAAATATAAAGAAATTGAAAAAATATATAGTCATTTATATCATTCTTATAGAAAAGAAGAAAAAAATGGACCGTCACATGAAATTTAATTTCTATGTATAAATTACCATAAAATAATGATAAAATTATTTTTAACACAATAAAAATACAATTCAACATAAAGTAATAAAATATTTAGCAATATATTTATTTTAAAAAACATCACATTAAATAACATATATAATCTTTTGAAAAAAAATAAACTCATTGTGGTATACATTTTCCAGCAGTGACTCATGAATCACAATAAGAAAGAGACATTGATTGCTCGTGACCATCTTTATAAAATAAGTAATAGTGTATTAGAATATCCTGTTAAAAATGTACAATGGTGGGTAAATAGGGTAAGAGCTGTCAATCCAATTTCCAGTTTAAACTAAAATGTAATCACCCAAAACAATAATTATTCAACACATCAAAAAATGAAAAAGCATCATATAAAGAAATAAAATATTTTCTACCATTGTTTTTTCAACAGTGACTTATGACTCACTTGTTTGAGAAGCCAATGGTTGCTCACGACCTACCATTGGAAGTGTCTAATATATTCTTATTGAATTATTGTTAAATATGAGAATGATAAATACGAGAAAAATATACTAAAAAATTATATTAAAAAAAAATTAAAACAAATTTAAATAGAATAACCACACTACTGAACAACATGAAAAAATTACATATGATTAATTCAAAAAATAAACCAAAAATATTACAACTTTTGTCTTATGAAATAAAAAAATAAAAATAATAGAATGAAATAATAAATAAAGAATAATAAAAGAAGAAAAAAATTTAAACAAATTTAATTTTCCATAGCAGCTCGAAGAAGGAAGGAAAACAATCATGTTCGATCATGAAGAATCCACTACCAAGAATCAATAGTGATTAAAAGAATCAATATATCTCTAAAAATCACCAATTGATGGTGTCCAATTATGGGTAAAACATTACGTAATTGGAATATATAGGTACCTCACTAACCGTCCGTTGAGTTCCAAAAGAGACTTATGACTCCCCATTAGTATCAAACTATGACTCTTGACTCACATCTAGGTTCCAATAGGGACTCATGACTCACTATCGAGCAACCATGAAAAGCCTAATTCTGAAATATTATGGTAAATGAATGAGCCAAAGTGTTGATATGAAGGTTGAAGATGTTGATTACTATAAAAAACTATAAATAAGAAAGAAAACAATAATTCAAACATCAATTTTCACAACAAATTAACCATGATGAGATATTGGGACAAAACAAGTTAATATGTATAATATTAAGAAAAATAGCTTACAAAAACTAGAATTACTGAGATAGTCAACTAGGAACTAATAAATTTATGGATTCTAGAGTGGTGGATGTCAATAGTAGGACCATCAGTGATGAAAAAATAAACATGTAGCATTTAAATTGTAAAACATTTGGGATTTAAAATTTATCAAATTGATTGGGGAAAAGAGATACAATAGTTGTTCATCAATCAATGTTTTAAAACCTAGATGAATAGTAACTATCTTATGAGCATACCAAATAAAAATGATAATATAGGTTATGATTGGTATATTAAAAATATATATTGAAACAAGGTTCAGAATAAAATACACATATCACTACATCCTTGAGATTTAACAGATAACTTGGCCCAAACGTTGTGCCTGGTGGCATGCATCATGTGGCCGTATGCATAGGCTCACATGATTTTGTGTTCACTATACACATGATTCTCTATATTCCTTATGTGGATTCCTAAGGAATGGATTCCCATGGGGTTAAAAATGAGGTTCCCCTATTTTTTTAGGGATATCCACGGTTCTCCTCAAGGATAGACAAATTTTTTTACAAAATAAAAAAAAATTATGTAAAAATAAAAAAATACTTTCATTAAAATAATAAGAATAAATAATACAAATCATTTATTATAACTTTGTAGTTATAAAACATATTAATCAATTAAAACACTTGTGAGTTTAAATCCCATTAAATTTTTATAAACATGTTTTAACGTGTAATTGAATAAAATTATTAATTAAAACACATAAGAATTTAACAGTGTTAATTAAAACACTTAATAAAAATAAATATAGAATTTAATAATTGTTTATAGGGAGTAATTTTTTAAAATATATAAAAATTATATTGTATTAAAAAAAATCAAATACTAATCAACTCCACCTTTTGTAAATTGAAAAACAAAACATTTATTAAATTTTCAACAAAAGTCTCCCACATTTTGAAATTTATAAAAAAGTATTATAAATTTATTTTCTAATACTGACTCCCCCTTTTAAAATAAATTATGAAAAAAATTTAAAAAATAAATATATTCCTTTATTATAATCAGATTATACATTGGATATAATATTCAATGAAACAACTAATTTATAAATATTAAAATTTTATATTTATGATTTTAAATTGTATAAACCAATTACCATTTAGATCATAGAAAATAATATTTATAAAAATAGAATATTTACACTCAATAAAAACTTGAGCTTCTTGTATGTAAAGTTCAAGAACTAGAAAATTTCAAAATAATTTTATATTAAATAATAAAAAATAGATTTATATTAACAAAAAGATTAATAATACTTCCAATGGAAATGGAAGGTTCTATTTCATTGTGGTTTTTAAAAACAAACACACACTTTTTTACTAATAAATTAATTAAATTAAATAGATCTGAAAATAAAATTTTATTTCCAATGTTAAATAAATTTTAGAATAAAATGATTATTTAATTCAATTTTGGATTCTAAATATATTTTAATTATGAATTATAAAAAACTATAATATAAAACATAGAAGATGTTTGATATAGTATAACAACCATAATTATATTATTTTATCAATAATTATTTCAAATAGGCAAAGGAAAATTATATTCTCAAAGGATAACTGACTAAAAAAATACATAAAAAATTTCATATTTGTAAATTAATTAATACCAATAATCGGTATATCCCACAAAATTTATGAAACTATAAATAAAATATAAATAAATCTTTCAAAGAACATTGTAAAAAAATTAAACATATAGTTTGTGTATTCAATAATAAATGTAAACTATTTAAACTACAAAAATTTATCATACTAATGAAAAACATAAGGAAATTAATAAACAAGTATTGAATTTGGATCAAACAAATTATTGAAAAATAAATTAGATATCTTGTTTTCCATCAGATAAAATTATATTAAATTAAATTGTATGCATGAAGGATAAAAAAATAAATATATAGACATGGTCATAAACATTTGTCTAATAGGAATTTCATAACATTATTTTGGTACCCATGTTGTCACAGGTTTATTCGAATTTATAGAATGTATTTTTACCCCCAAAAATGATTTCAACCCATTTTATGTGTGGAAACTAAATAGAAATGTTTAGGTAAAATAGTACAATTTGGTAAAATATATTTATTTAATATCATTGATCATTCATTTTTATAACTTCTATTTATTAACATTTAAAAATTGTCACATTATAAATGATTTCCTTTGAACTCTTACTGAAATTTTTCTTATTCAAGTTGGGCTAAAATGTTTTATAACCAAAACTTATCAAGTTAAATTTTTTTCTATTGATATAATTTTATCACATTATTATTTACATTTTATAAAAATATATAAATATTTTTTATGATTAAAAACATGATTTTTCATATCCATGTTCTTATTTTAAACAACATCTAAATATGTAAAGTCATTTTCATTTGATCGTAATTCTTTGTCTCGTAATTGTTTTAATTCTATTATTTATTTCATTCATTTTATAGTTTAGTCAAATCATCCACAGCTAAATTAAATTTTCAATACTAGTCTTTATAATTTTAATCCAGAAAGTCATTATGTTTTTACGTTTGAACTTTTAGTTTCAATCATTTAGAATCACAATTCAGTTTATTTTCATTATTCAGGTAAATGATGATATTAAAATTTTCTCATTCAGTCATTAGTTTTCATTTCCATTGACCGAATTTTTTATTTTTTACAATTATATTCTCTATATATTTTCTATCATTTTAAAACTAAAATTCCTTAGCTTTTCATTATATTTAATAATTTTTTCAAATATATAATTACAAATAAAAAATCAAAATCAAAATCAGAATCATTATCTTTTATTTCCATATACTTCATTGTGATCAACATTTGTGGGAGTTAAAAGAATGGTAAAAAAGTATTAGATTTACTCACACATAATACCAATTTTGGAATGGTTAAATGTTTTCATTTTTACATCCAGAGTCAATATTGGAGTTAAAACTATTTGATATGTATCATCCTCCAAACAAATATTTTTTTTACATTCTCCTTTATTGTTTATACATCATATAATTCTTGAGCATGGAACTGAAAATTTGGGGAATTAGGGGTATCATAAATTTTTGTGTCAAAAGTAATAAATTTTCATTTAGTAGTGTCCTCATTATCAATATTCAGTCTCTATAACTCATATTACCATAGAAGACCTATGATTTCATTTAATGTATATTTTTAAAATTATTACTTTCATTGATGGACACCATATTTATGTTACATCTCTTTGGAAGAGCACCATGTTCTCATGAAACCTAACATATGTTGTCCAAGTATTATCTAATAGAACTCTTATGATTGGTTAGACATAAAAACTGATGGAAAAACTAGTTTATAGATTCTTCATATCCTATATGTATATAATGTTTTTATCTCAGATAATTATTTATCTTGGTTATATTTATAATTTTATTACTATAATGAGTCACTTGTAGTATATAACATATGTCATGGGCTATATTACAAGTAAAAACATAGCTACATACACTTTTACTTATATAAAAGTTCAAAATAATTTTAACATTAGAATTCACAACATATTTTACTATGGTATTACATGCTAGAGTCTCATGATCAACCTTGGAAAGCTCATATAGATTGTACATAATTTTCAAGTGATCCGCATTCATTTATTTTATGTTGGGTTCCATTGTGTATTACATGTATCCATAGTCACTCCCATTAGAAAATATGTGTTTCTATAATATCCAACCTTCATTGACATTGATCCGTTTTATCCAAAAAGAAAATATTTCATTTTAAAAAATGAATACTAATTCTAGAATATTATTTTCATAGATTTAAAAACTATAAGAAATATAAACACTATGATATAAGAAAAAATACATTGAGAAAAATTTTATAACAACATAGGATTTTCGTACAATGGTATTTTATTTTTAAGAAGAATATTCATTACATTTCACAAGCATATGTCTGAGGACCATAATAGTTTACTTCATTTGAAAAATTAGAACTTGTTATTTTAATTTGGTGAAAGTTATTAAAAATATATCTTAAAAATATGCCTCTTTATTACTCATACTTAAAAACTATATTTATAACCTAATGAAAGAAAACCTATGAAATGGTGAGCTTATATTTTTAGTACGAGTAATCAAGAGAGATATGAATCATAACATGAACATAACTGTATAAAAATACAAGAATAACATTTAAAAATTATAAAATGCATTTCAATGATATTAATCTTGATTCATTAAATAAATCATTAAAATTCAGAGGACATGAATATTAGACTAATGGAACTAAAAATACATGGAACTATAACATGTGAATCAGAAATGGAATTATGGACCACATGAAGATATTATATCATTCCTTATAAGTCAGAGAGCATTTTTCAAATCAAAACAGGGGACATCATTGTGATAAACTATAATGAGAAGGATGAGCCACCATCCCCAGTCATATTCCATTCCTCATAAGGTATTTTATTTCCCTATATTCCAATAGTGGATCATGTTTTCCCATCATCCCAGAGTGGATCAATCATTTCGACTTGTATACCAACATTATCTCAAGAGATAAAAATAATTACCCAATGAATTCGTAAGAGATCTTGTTCCCATCATTCTAATAATTAAAAATATATATATTTGTACCCCAAGAACATATATAATCAATCATTTCAAAAACCATAATAATAAATGGGCTTCAAAATCATATTTCTGTCATAACATAACACGTTTAAAAGAAATGGGTTTCATATATATCATTCCATCATAAACCTAAAAACCATATAAAGAATATTGAATGTATCCTTCAATATTATCCCCTATAAAACAAAAATAACATCAGGTAATTTTATTGTAGATGTAAAATAATTTTGACAGATCACATGAAAATATTTATTGAGGAAAACATCCTTTCTTCAATTAAATCAGTATATTTTATTAAAATTATGATAGATTTTTATATAATAAATTTTATTTGAAAATTACCATTTAAGAATGTAAGAGAATCACCATAGAATTAATGATCCTTGATGTTGGAAACATCCATTAATTCTATATATGTTAAAAAACATTTCATCAGTATGTTTTCATCAGTAATGTCACAATGATATTTGTTTAAAAACAACAAAAATATACCCTTTTCTAACAATTTAAAAAAAGTTTAAAATTGGTAAAAATAAAATTAAATATATATAAGATAATTTTAACAAAATAAAAAACCTTTTTTTAAAATATATTGATAATGAAGATAAATGTTACACAAAAGTTATTTAAAATGAATCAATCCTGATTATCAAATAGATTGTGAAATAATCCCCAATTACATTATAATTAGTAGAATCACATTACCATTAAATGAAAAATAAATTCCATAGATATAAAAAAACCATAATTTTCATAATAATAATCATAATATATATTTAGGGGATGTATATACACTACACAATATAAGAAAATAATATATACGACATGTTTCACAATGAAATAAAAGTGGTATACAAATACATTACATTTGGACTTGAATTCCATTTTACACATTAAAACTTCGTGTATTCTAAATATAATTTTATTATAAATATAATAAAACCCTATATTAATATATATAAATCTATATATAATTTACATATGACATTATATTAGTCACTTAATAAGAATTATAAATTTATGATATGTTTTATGCAATAACAACTTTGATACTCGTACACATTTTGATATCCTATTTTTTTTAATCATACTTATACCATATTTTAATAACCATAATAATGATAACCCTGATATTAATATCTTATAAAATCTTTATACATTTATTTAAGGTTATCTATAAATTTTTTAGGTAGAGAATAAAATTTATTCTTAACAGAGACGATAGGTCATACATATGCATCATTGCTGCTTTCATTTTCATGTCAGATTAAATGAAATATAATTACATGATATATTTTCATTATAGAATCATTATAATGTTATATTAATAATATATATTCATAAACCTCATCATTATTACTAATGATGATAAATATTTGTGAAAATGAATCACATTTCATCGTGGAGATGGTAAGCCATATGTACACACGAGAAACATTATAATTTCCAAAAAGATTATTTGAAAAACTATTGGATACAATATTATCATTTTAGAAGTATAATTATTTAATATATATTATATATATATATATATATATTAAAACCATAATAGTCAACATTCATAAAATATGGTTATGGAAAATGAACTGTATTGCTATGTGGAGAGGTTAAACATTATGTGTGCATTAGTAATACATTCACTTATCATTCAACGAGAAAGGGAATGCATAATGGTTTGTTCATAATCATAATAACAGATAAAAATACTTATGATCATTAATTAATTAATATATTTTATATTTCCTATATTTATAGGAGGTATACAATAGTTGAAAAGGAGAGTGGTCGATAAGACTGATTGCCTCTTCTTTGAAACAATACCTTTAGATCTCCTCTAAAAAATACTAGAAATAATCCTATGGGATGAAAAACACAAATTGAACGTGGATTGGGAAGTAGATAATATAATTTTAAAGAGTTTTGAGGTTATATGATAGTAAAAATAAGGAAATTATATAAAGGATGTAGTTTCCTTTATAGTGAAGGTGAGGGGTACTTTTGGAATTTATCAAAGGAATAATTTATATTTATTTTAATATCCTATAAAATAATACCAAATGGAATGAAAATAAAATATAATTTGGGATAGGGTGAATATAAAATAATCTAATATATTTTATGATAATTTTGTTTTAATTTTAATCCTTATCATTTATATCAACCCTCAGTGATCCTATTTTAATTTTAACATCAACAATCAACAATTTCAATTTAATAGATGAATATTTTTACTTATTAGATATCAATTGAATCATAATTGGTTATTTAATGATATTGTTGACCAAAATATATTTATCAATACATATTATTTTTAGGAATTTTATAGAATTTAATAAAATATTATTTTCACAATACAATCATTAGTGTTAATTTTGACACTAATCAATACATTGTGTTTATGAACATCAAAACCAAAATATAACATCAATATAATTAATTAAATACACCCATATTATTATATATTATTCTATATAATTATTGGACCACATTAATTAATTAAAATTATATTTATTTAAATATTTTTAATGTCACATAATTGATTTTTTATTAATTGAATAATTGGTGAATCATAATTATGTAATTATTTATGATAATTTTATACTCACTAAAAATTAAAAAAAAATCCTGATGTATTTCATCCTATTATATTTCATTATAATATATACATACTATATTATCCCTTATTTAACCCCATATAATAAATACAATTTTTTTAAAAATCTGATTTTGTCATTTTGTCACTCTTTGTTTTTAAAAATATCTGAATAATTTTCAGGGAAAAGATTCAATTAAATTAATAAATTTCATAATTTATATATATTTGGTAGAAATAAATTCATCCAATATTATTAGTGAAATGTTTAGGTAATTTTTCTTATATTAATAATTTTATGATTACCCTTAATTACCTAATTTACCTTTAACCATGTTAAAACAAATTACAAAAGTTACAATTTATATTGTCCAAAAATAAAATGAAAAAATATACTAAATATTAGACAACTAACTAAAATTATTTAATAATTTGGTTAAAAAATTTATTGGATATAAATTTCAAAAAAATATGTTAAATTTTTCTACTAGACATGGTGATAAAATATGTTTTTAAAGTAAAACTGTATAAAAGATGGATTTTTATACCAAATTCACTGTTTATTTTATTCAAATGAGATAAATTAGATAAAATTATTACAAATTAAACTTATATAAATTAAATCAAAATAAATAAACGTATAATTTTACAATATGAATAAGATAAATGAAAAATATATTTTAAATTAAAATGAAATATCTTTCAGCAATCATCAAAAAATAAAACATAACAAAAAAATACTAAAAATTAAATCAAATTAAATTTTTTAATCCCATATTAAATTAAAATGGTTATTTTGTAAAATATAATTTATAAAATATTCAAAATTATAATTAGAATAATTGTTTCATCAATATATCATAAAATTTTTATTTTATATAAATAAATATTTTTTTCTGTAAAATTTTATGTTCTACTATATAATGTCTAGAAAAAACATTAGATGAATTTTAAAAATTAGATTGATATATATATATATATATATAAATATCATTACCATAATCAAATAAGTGTTATTTTTTATTTTATTACTCTAAATTATATTTTTTACATTTAAACTGTTTATTACAAAAATATTTAATTTTAATTTAAAAAGGGTCATACATTTGTAAACCATTCATTTTTAATCCAGTAAATCCTATTAATATTTTCCATTATAATAGAAAGAATATAACTATATTTATTAATTAATTATAATTTATTTTTGTTTAAAATATTACAATAATAAAATGATATTTCATTGAAACTTATTATTGTCTATATCAAAAGCTTTGTTGGGGCTGCATTTAGCATGAGATTAACATGGTGTATAATGTAACTAAATCTATAAAATAAATAAAATTATAAAAAATTCAATTTCCTAAAAATATCAGGGTGTTATATTTTTTCTATCATATTAAATCAATCAATGACTCTAGAAAACTTATATGGAACAACCTCATCTAATACAAATTGTTACATAGTTAGAGTTTGAAAATATGATTAGAGGGGTCGAATAAATATTTTTAAAAATATTGAAAAAAATAATCATTGTTTATAAAATATTAAATAGTTGTAAGTTTTTTGTTCTTGAGTTGAGTTACCATGGAAATATAATTAAAGTTCCCGTGTTTTTATTGTGTTTAGGATCACCAATCCTCAATATCCTCAACTCCTCAAGGATACTCATACACAATATTAACATTAATTGTAATTTTGTGAAGAACTTGTTTATATACTATATTTATTAAACAACTAAAAGGCACAACCTATTAACTTTATAGGAGACCCAACCTTCTCTATATCCTAATATTTGATTATTAATCACAACCCAGACATTCTATTGGGTTATAGAATAACTAGATAAAAACAATACATTCATTTAATGTGGAAAATCATATACCATGAAAAAGAAATAGAAACAAAAGAAATAAATATTAAATGAATAAAATATACTAGGAAACAATAGATAATAATAACATTAAATAAGATTAATTGTACGATAACAAACATGACATAAAAAATACAATGAGAAGGTTAAGAAACTACTTACTAAAAAATGAGCCGTTAAGAGATTTTGAACAAAATAAGTCAAGATAGATAAGCATGAAGAAACTGTGTTAAAAGATATAATTGCTACAATAGAAACTACAAAACTAGAAAATTAATATATGTGGGATTACATGATCACAATGGAACGAAATCCTAGAAAGAAGAAATAAATTCATGGAATTTCAATTGTATAATGTGATGGATTGTAATAAATTAAAATTGATGAGGAAAATAAAATCCAATAGAAGAGAATCTATATGATATTTAATGATTGAATGAAATGTAATTATTATATGAATATCCCATTTTGAGAAAAACAAGGATCACATTCGGTATATCAAATAACTTGTGGCCAAATATGTTTCAAAAAAGAACACACATCACACACAGGGCTACGAGTCTCGCAGGTGGCCTAGATCAAGATTATTTATTTCAAATGTCCACTATGGTTCCTTCTACATGGGATCTCACACCAATTCCATTTAGTATGCATAATTTTCTCTAGACTTCTTGTGAGGCTTCCTATTTTGTTACTTCTGATAGTTTTGTTCTTATGGTTCCCCTCTATGGTTGAGGGATTTCTATGGTGCTTCCCAATTATGGCCAAACATTTTTTCCAGAAAAAAATTTGAAATAAGTAATGAAAAAAATTATTATCATTAACATAATAAGAATAAAAAAATGAATATCTTCTATTAGTACTTTATATTTAAAATGTTTTTAATTATTTAAAACACTTTTGAATTTAAAACACATGAATCATTCATAATCTTATTAAAACGTTTAATAGGAATTTTCTTAATTAATTAAATCACTTAACAAAGAGTCAATTCAAACACATGATAAAATAATAAGAGAGTCCAAAAATTTTGAATGAGATTAATTTATCAAAAAAAATTATTGAAAAATTTAAAACAAATTCAAATATTAAATATCTCCCGAATTTTTTAATTTAAAAAAACACAACATTTATTAAATCTTCCCCATAAGTAATATGATGCAATAGGGGGTTATGTATAGAGACCCTAGTAGTATCAATTATTTTATTTTTAATAAAATAATGATTAGGTATATCCTTTTTCTTTATTTATTTATATTGAAAAATATAGATTATATGAGGAAAATTATATTTTTATACGATGACATCAATCTATTTTTGGAAATATTTATTTTAAATACTCTTTTTGATAAATTCAATAATTTTTATCTATATATTACATTCATATAATATTCATATTCAATAAATTTTTTATACAAATGATATTGTAATTTAAATAACTTCCATTGAATTATTTTTATGGAAAAATTTATAGTTATAGAGAAATCTTGTATTTTCCAATAAATAAGAATATAAATTTTATAGTATAAATTATCATATTTAGATAATTATTTTTTCAAAATAAATATTATTTTTTAAATTATCATATCAATATTATCCAATAGTGAATATTTTATTATTTTCTCTAACGCTTGAGTTTTTTGGTAAAAATTAAATATAGTATAAAATATGCATAATATTATGGATTCGTAATCAATGAAAATTAATTTTATTAATTTCATATAAGGAATTCATGAAAAAAATATCCCCATTAAAATATTGTTTTTTTAAAGTAATTTTATTATTTATTTAAACACTTATTAAATCCAAAAAAGTTATGAAATATTATAATGGTTTAAAAAAAATTCATTGTAAACATGACACAGTTCCACCAAACCCATCATATTATTTTAATATTTTTATATTCATATACATATAAAATATTTTAAAAAATATAATTTTTAAGAAACAATGTGCAATAACCATATGATCTTTTTTTATAATTTTATTATATAGAATTCAAATCCTATATTTAGAAAATAATAAATAATTAATCTTTCTTTTGATGCAGTTACACACCCAAAATCACACTCTTCTTCACCCAAACCAATTGAGAATATATTCACTCTCTATGTCAATCTATAAATCCACCCACCCCAATGTGATCTCAATATATTAAGAAGACTATCCCATGATTTTAGAATTTACCCTTCAAGTAAGGAAAATATCTCCCTTCTTTTCTATCTGAGAACCTTATTTTATTTATCCTATAGAATAAAAATTGATAATATCCTTCATTGAATTATATGTTTCCATGAATTGTCTAATTTTTGTTATAATAATTAAATATAATTTATCATATATCATTATAAAATTTACATAAGTAGTTATTATATTCATGTAAAGGGATTCTCTCTCCCCCCCCCCTTATTCATGAACATAATTTATATTATTATTTTTTATTTCCTATTCATTAGTTTGGAATGTGATTTTATACACACCTTTAAATAAATTTATGATATAAACATAATTATATACTGGCTTTTACACTCATTAAACTCTTCATTGAATAATTATTTATAATCATTATGCTATCAAAAATATCATTCAATTTTCTTACAAAATATTTTCGAATTCATTAAGAATTTACATTTACCCTAAAGATAATTTTCCTATATAAAACTATTATTAATTGATTGGGTGAATACATGTATGCATCCCACACATTTTCATCAATGTATTAAAATTTATCATATTTTTTTCTTATGTTGTATGATCTATGTGGAACACAAATTCATGTACATCAATTGAATGTGACAGTGGTAGAATAATTAAATAGACATCTAGTGCATTGGGTTATGTTTTTATCTCATGAGATACCATGTATGTTTTACTAGACGTTATATGAACTACACAATGATGTTATGACTCATAGTTTATCCTTTACAAAAGATTACGATTTCATGTTTTATGTTTTTTCCACATTCTTATATTTCCATTATGTTATCATTATATACCATGATTTTATGTTCAAATATAATATTTTCTCCTTTTAATACCACCCTTATATTTATATTTATATAAATTAAATACTATCATTATGTTATTGATTTTTTATTACCTTATAGATATTTATTGTTCACCTATTTCTTATATATGCCTCATGGTTTTCCCCGATAGTTTAATAAGATATATAGATTTTTATGTGTATACTAAATAATAATAAGTGATATTGTTTTATACAAGATTCAATATATTGTTTTATGTACAAAATTATATAAGACACTCATCCTTTTAATATTTATAGATTTTATTAAACATGTCTTTATATAAGAAATCATACATTAATGTATATTAAGTAAATGAGTTTTCATAGTTATTGAAAGTGTAAGGTCGAGTAATTTTTAAGGATTTAGATTAGAAAACATTATTTATGTCCATTGGTATAAGACTAATCACAAGAAAAATTCATAAATAATGTAAAATTATAGAGTAATTTTCCACCATAAAATAGTATCCATGTCTAGATACAACAACTTTGTGTCAATATATGATAGTTATACATATGTGTAAAACAATAAAAGGGGTTCATTGGGTGTTATTATAGTCGACAATTACTGTGAGACAAAGAGGCCTTGATACACACATGTTTTGAAACTACCAGGGGATATTCTTTTATAAAACTACAAGCTCAATTCAAATAATAAATAATGGACAAAAAATAACAAAAAAATTATATTTGGAAATAAAATATGGAGAATATATATTGAAACATAGAAAATACTAAATTATGTTCGGTGTATTTCCTGGGATTTTTTCATTCAACCTTCATAGTTACAGTTTTATGATTGAAATAGTTTGAAAATTATCTTCTCTAATTATACCTTTTGTTTTAGACAATGATTGGTTATGGGTGGAAATGAGTCAATAACTATTGTGATGTCCTACCAAATGAGATTCCCAACCTAATATGTGTAAAATCAAGAACCTCCTAAAAATATCAGCTCAATTAATTAATATTTTAAAAAAAATAAATTGGGGGGGAAACATACACCCCATTATAGAATAAGAATTAATTGAGACGTTAATAAGATAATGTAATACAATATTTAGTATATATTCTGATCCATTTTTCAGGTAATAGTAGATTCTCTACATAAAAAATTTATTATCCAGTCTTAAATTCATTTATAAAGAGAATTTTGTGTTTAAAACTTATCTAATGGATGAATATTTTTATCAGTTGGTGAAATTAATTTCAAATACGAATCACAAGGAAGAGATCTATGTAATGGGTTGAAAATATTTCTTGAAAAAGTATTTTCGTAATTATTATCCCCACATTCACTGACTGAAAATTAATATGGATTTTGATATCCTCATGAAATGTGATGTGGAATCCACTAGGATGTATTAGGATTACTTAAAATGTATTCCAAAATATGACATAATAATTTCCTTTAACCTCCAAATTGGATATGATTTCTTCAGTAGTGTTATAAGTATTAGTCTATAGAAAACATTATTAATTCCGTACAATGATTACTAATTGAAAATTTCTTGATATTCCCTCAAACAAAAAATATAGATCATAAAATATAAAGGGCCTCATGGATTTGGATATATTAAGTAGATAATGATGTTTAATTGGTGGTAATTATTATGGTGGAATAAAAGTCAAAAAAATCAAATTTGAAATATATGGGACTAGGAATCCAAAATGTTTCCTGAATGGAATAGGGAAATGTTATATGTGTATAAATGAGGGGAACCCGGCTAGCGAATACTGATAGGAGAAATCCAATTATTATGGTGGATGAAAATTAATCTATATTAAACCCTATAAATACTTCATAATGTTTTAACATTAAGAAACAAGGAAATTATTTTAGTTAATGCACTATGAAAATTTTATCCTACGATAACTGATGATCGAATCCTCAATGTCGTAGAGAGAAATAACGAGCATATTCCATCACATTAGTCAATGAGAAAATTTAAAATAACCTAATGATTGTTATGTTAGTTATTACTTCTAGTATAGAAAATTTATTATTTGATTCTAGATTTTTTCATTCATTAATATAACATTTGTAAGTATTACTATTCAAAACCCACCAAAAACATGGAATTGATGTTACAAGATAAAGTGTATAATGTTGAAATTATTTCATCCCACCAATAAATTTTCACCCATATCCATATTTATGTGTTTAAGATCAATTTCAACCATGTCATAATCCCTTTATAATAATTCAATTATATTATTTTTATATGGTTTTTTTACTTTTATATATCCAACACAAATTGAAGAGAGAATTAAATCCACCTCCATATTAGGAATCACCGGAAATATATATATAAATGAAAGTATGGGGGCTAATCGTATTTATAAACATCATTTCATGCATGGTTATTATTTCCTTATGAGTAACCATATTGAATTCAATTAATTGAGACTATGGAAAAGACCATCCTTCATACATTCACAATGTAATGGATTATGTTGATGTGTATTCCAAGAATATCCTCGTATTCTTCCAGACCTAGGTCTTGACTTCCTAATATATATCATACCCATATTTGTGAAAATATCCATGACTCTGCATAGATTGGAAACTATTAAACATTGTGATATAAAGAAAATCCTTTATGATAATATAGAGAATGGATTATATACATTAGTGCTTCACCATTGTGTGTATTTTTCCTCTGTTTTAAGAAGAAGAATGTGTCAATTAGCATATTCATTGATTATCTTGAGCTGAACAAGATGATAAAAAGGTATAATTTTCCTCTTATATTTATTTATGAATTCTTCTATCAAATACGTGTAACCATGTTGTTCTCTTAGGTGTATCTTTGGTCTGGATATTATCTTGTAAAGGGGAAGAAGGAGGATATATTCAAGAATGTTATTCATACAAGGTATAGGCCCCATAAGCCGGTAGTGATTCTATTTGGGCACACTAATTTTATACCTATCTTATTAGACCAAATAAATATAATTGTAAAGTACAACTAGAATAAATTTATGGAATCCCTTATATATTATATTGATATCTACTTGAAAACCAAGGGGTTATATAATGATCATTTCAACATTTTATTAAATATTCTATTAAAGGCTATGATATATGAATTTTACAAAAAAAAAGTGAGTTTTTTAATGATTAAGTAACATTCATGGGTAATGTTATGACTATCCATCTGATATCAATATATCCTCAAGAGTCGAAGAAATTTAATGATAGACTATACTAACATCTATTATAGACATAAATATTTCCTTAGACTTTCATTGTATTGCCAATGATTTCTGGGAAACTTATCATGTCAGTAAAACAAATAACCAAGATAACTCGAAAGTGGGTGAACATTTTATAGACAAATAAATGGTAGGTGAACATTTTATAGTTAAATAATAGTATAATCATTACACATGTTCTCACATTACCCATCGGTGTAGATGTATTTTTTTTGAGTGTCACATCGAAAAAAGTACAGGGATGTGTTATAATTCTATATGAAAAATTTATATCTTATGCTCTAGATAGTTAAATATACATGAGGAGAACTACCCAGCACATGATATATAATTAGTTGTAATGACTTTCTCATTGATTTTTTGGAAGAATTGTCTCTACAGGGAGAAGTGTGACACATATACATATCATAAATTCCTCGAGTATACATTCACACAGAAATCTCAAAATATGTATGAATTAAGGTGGATATATTCGATTATGGACTGCGATTATAAAATCCATTGAAATCATGTGGTGGTAAAAAAAGCATAAAATTATTTGAGTAGAGAGGATTTGGGAACCCTATATGGGATGTAGATTGAAAGTTATCAACTACAATCTGACATAAAAAGGATGGAAATGTGAATAGAAAAATGATATTTATCGTCGGGTTCTATAATAACAGCTCAACCATTCAATAATGATATGATGACAGGTTCCAAATAAGATGATGAGGATCTATAGATAAATTCCTTCTATATTATGGTTCTAAAATTTTCTATTTATGGCATTGTAAGGTTCAGAACCCATATATGTGTCTCATCAAAACTAGAAATAGACAAGTTACTTTAAGATGATGTTTATAACTCATCCTTTTTTATTAATCCATGATATAAGAATATGTAAAAAATAGTAGAATAAAACCTTATGTATGCATAATATGAAGAGGAAGAATATATAATTTCAATCATAATTCTTTGCATGATACCATGTCACATCTAACTGATAGATGTTTATGGGTATGATTCCTCCATTTCCCATTCCTATATCAAAAATGGAATACATAATCATGGATATTATTCATAGTAATATCTCAGAAATATAATGGAAATAACTCCATATGGGCGGCATTCGATCACCATATAAATTCTGTTCATTTCATTTATATCAATAATGATTCCTCTCTAAACCAACATTCCATGATATACATTAGTGAAGCAGAAATATAGCATGGAGTTACACTCTCCACTATATCTTATTGATATTTATGTTTACCTTAGTGATCTAGATAGTCATTTATTAAGATTTTAATTCATAAGTGAGTATTATTATTTCCTATAACCCAAATATGGATGGTCGGTCTAAAAAACCATTAATACACTCAGTGAAGTGGTTTTTTTCATGATGAATGGATTTATAGGTATTTTGGGATCAACACCATCCCCTAGTGAAGTTCACATATTATAAAATTTTCCATTCTATAGATGAAATATAACCTTAAGATGCACACTACGAGAGTAAGTGTTGGACCCCAACATTTTGGGATGATTTTCGACAGAATAAGAAAATTTGACCTAATATTATCGATGATATAGAGGGTAATGATTAGACTATACCATGTCATATGAATTCCTCAATATGTTGATAGAAAACCAAAATTTTTAATTATAAACAGATCCACGGTTTTGAGATCAGAGATATTTTATTTCACTGTATATCAACGTTTGAGAAATTTATAAGGGTTAGAAAAAGGGAAATAATTATCATATATACATCAGACCAGTTGAGATCCTTGATCATATTGGATTTCTGGGAAATAAACTAAAACTCCCACCTATTTTATCTCAATTACATGATGTCTTCCATATTCCCTGTTAATAAAGTATACGCAAGACCCATCAAATGTACTCAATCAAGAGTTGGTACATTTTAAGAATGATCACGAACATAATGACCAGCTGGTGATTATATTTGATCATAGTTACAACATTCTACAAAAAAACTCACATGTTAAAATTTTAGGTAATAAAAACAAATTTAATGAGGCATCATGGGATCAATAAGAGTTAAAGAAATATTAGTACATATATTTTTTAATTGTATAAAAATAAATATTGGGGTGAATTTTAATATGTGCAGATGAAGGTAATAACCGAAACATTTATTATGAAAATTCACCATTTAAATATATAAATTCATTTTTATATATTGTAGTTAAAGAAAAACCATGGATTAAATTGGTTATTTTTTAACACAGTAAAAATTATCTATTTGGATTTAAAATATTACTAATCATACTAACTATTGATAATATTGTTTTTATATAGTGACCATGATGTTTAGTATATGTTGTGGGTCATAATAATATGTAGTTGACATTGGAGGATTTGAAGATGAACATAAAAATTAGGATCATACCCTAAAAGTCCTATTAATTGAATTTTTTTAGGAAGATATTGTCATTATATTTCTCCTTCACCATGAACAAGATGAAACACATCAATTGAAACATGAATAAAATTATCTATTAGAGAACATCAACTTTTCTTTTCATATTATTGTCTAACCCATGTTAACATAACCACACCAAGAATGTGATATAAGTTAACACCTTCATGTTTGAGATTTTAAAAGTTTAATAAGGAGTTAAGTATCAAGACCACAAATTCATTATCTTGTATGTTTTATTTCTAATAAAATAATGAATTCTTATCCCTTTTCATTAATACGTTACATATACAATTATATATGAGTTGATGAATGTTAGATTTTTATAAGAAGAAAACAAAATATTATTTTAGGAAGAAATTTGGTTTTATAACTAATTTTTAAATAAATATTAATTTATATACGATTATAATTAATAATATTTAATTATATAAAAATTATAATATTATTTAATTAAATCCAAAGTCAAATGAATAAGGGTCAGAAAATTTCTATTGTCATAAATACATATATTATCAAATAAATAATTATTTTTCAATGTAAATATTCTCATATGTAGATAATTATTTTTGATAAAATAAATATTTTTTTTCAATTGATCAGGTCAGAATTTACTAAAGGATAGTTTTTAATATTTGACGAGATTTTGTGATTTTTAATTAAAATAAAGTACGGTATAAAATAAGAAATATATTATGAAATTATAATGGAACATGAAAGATATAATAACTATAATTAAATTAATACACAAACTTATATATTTTTCCATTTTAAAATAATATTTTTATGTCATTTTCATTAATTTTTAAAATTTTATATAATTCTCCAAAAATATTATTATTTTCTAATATATTGAAATCAATTATTGATGAAAATGACTCTTTTTCACACAAACCAGGGAATTATTTTCATATATTGTTTTTATGGCCTTATAAAATATTGATATCCACTCATCATTGGTTGAAACTATGGGAAAATACATTGTATGTTTTTGGTTTTTTTTCATTTTATTATAAATTCTGAAACTTTTGTTAGGATTATAATAAATAATTCCCTTCTCCGTTGGTATAAATACCCCCCAAAACCCGCACTAAACATCAATAGAAAACAATTTATAAGGATTCCCATTTACCCATAACTCTATAAATACCTCCCATGTTGATTCAATTATCTTATAATGATCCTCCATGATGTTAATGGTGACCTCTCAAGTAAGGTATTTCTCTCTCTATTAATATATTGCAGAACAATAATTGTATTTTTCCTATTGACTATAAATTGATTATATTTTTAAGACTTTATAATTATTCCTATAATATCCAATTTTTGTTTTAATATATAGATATAATTTATCCCCTTCCATTATAACCATTACATAAGTGATTAAAATTCATCACTAAAAGGATCCCCACCATTTATTCAAGAAAATTCCATGTAATATGACTTTTTGTTTTTAGTTTTTCATTTTTTAATTTGAATTTACTCACCCATTTTTATATAATTATCATTTAAATTTAATTATATACAACCTTTCACTCTTATTAATCCCTACCCTTAATCATTATATACAGACATTATTCCTCCAAAATTTTCCTTCAATATACCATGCCAATCATCTGGGTTCTGAATACCCATCGACATTTCCACTCAATGGTATTCACATTGATATAAAAGTCATCCATTGACAGTGGATGTCCATGTTTTTTTACTTCACTCTAAAATTATGGAATCAAAATTGATCAATTCTTTACTTATATTGTTTTTATATACAACACCTAAAGGCATGTATTCAATATAAATGTTATGGCTGGTTCTGAAATTATATAGACCTCAAATGAATTAGCTAATGTTTCTATATCATGAGACACCATGAATGGTTTATTGAAGGTTATATAAGGAACACTATTTTATTTTTTCCACTATTATCGATGATTTGTTTTTATGATTTCATAATTTTTGTTGTTTCCACATTCCAATTTTTCACTGATGTTATCATCTTATATCACGCTTTTAGGTTAATATTTATGGTTACAACATTTTAATGTAATGTTGATATTACTATTGAGTAACATGGATTAATTTCATCATGTTATGTTTTTATTATTACCTGACATGGATTTATAGGTCACAAATTTCGTATGTATCTTTATAGGTTATCCCGTGCAGTTTCAGAAGAGATAGAATTTTAAGGGAATTTTAACGAGTTTTAAATAATTTTGATGTTTCCATGTTTCAATTTATTATTTTATTTAAGTAATTACAAAAATTAAAACTCAATAATTTGTTATTATTTTATGTCTATCTTTATGTAATAAATCATGATTTATAGGGTATTAATTATATTGCTTTTCATACAACTTGGGTGTTTTCCATTTAGATTAAAACCTTTATTTAGGGATGTAAATGTAATTAAAAGAGTGAAAATACACGATATAATGTGTATTACACTTATGGATATTCCCTTATGCATCTCAATAAAAAATAATTAAAATGTGACCATTATTAATGGAATGCTTATTTGGTTATTAAAACTAGATTGGATGTTCATTTTAGAGGTATTTTAATTATGTAAATGGAACGATCAATATAGATCTATAATCTCATGTTAAATATTGAAATATCGATAAAAAGATACAAATTATATAGAAACTTACATTGGATTATGAGATTGGATATAAATGGTTATGAATTAGGGATTCCCATGGTTGAGGGATCATGTCAAGATTGTGAAATGAGGTATCTTATTATTAGTATATGGTGAATCCTATAAAATCCATCTTGGATACGATTTTAGTTTTATGTAGTATGTTTACATTTATTGGTTTTAATAAAGGGACAACATTTAGTTATATATTATGTCTTATACGTATACATCCTTAAGTAGGATTTATGACAATGAATATAAAACATGTATGTTTTCCATTTTATATAAGAGGTTAAACATATGTATATAACCTAATATAATTTTACTTGTTCATTATTTTATTAATTCACAAAATGGACATAAGATTCCCAATTAATTATTATTTTAGGGGCATGAGATAGACTATAATTAATAGAATTAAATCCACCAACTTTAGGTATGATAATAGGCTACATGAATTGGTCGTGTTCCATAAATAATTTAACCTTTTCATAATTAACTAAGAACCCTTCGTAGTGAATCATATAAAAATAACATTTCATGAAGAAACCACATAAAATACATTTATAAGGTCACCTCATGAAGGACATCTATAAATTATTTGATTCATGAAAGGGATTCCATGAGGGATTCCTTTTCTTTCCTTTTTATATTTTACTAGATCTCTAAAAAGGAATATCCTTCATCAATAATATATCTATACATCTCTTATTTTTTATTCATATGTCTATTTAGATAAATATTGGGTATTTTGTTAATTATAGGTAGAAATTCTTTCCAAAATAGATTACCATTTGGTGATACATGACAATTTTGAAATTACCACTTGGTTTACAAAAATTGTATGATATTCACTATGTGTTATCATAGGAGAAATCATGGATGCTAAAAACAAAGAGAATTAAAAAATTATTTTCTCCTTGGTGGAAATTTTCATGGTTTCATATGGGTGTCATAGACATTGAAAATGACATGAATCCCAAAATAGGTTTCTCTATGAATGAGTTTCTTCATAGTCACATATAACTAGGACTTAAAACTATAATGGATATAAATTTGAAATAAAAAATCACATATATATTACTAAATTCCAAAAATTAAAATTATAATAAATTTGAATATTGGATTATTTATCTTATGGGAGTCAACATTATTCATAATATATGGGTAATTAAAAAAAAGAATTGATATATAGTGACAGATTGATATTTTTTTATGAATCCTCTCTTGTTTATTGTGAAGTTTCCATTACCAATACATTATTCAAATTTCATCACTATTTGAGTTATTATTCTATTTGGATTGCTAAGAGTTCCATTTTTGAGACTTCTCAGGCATCAAAAAACTTTTTTCTTTATAATTACATAATGATGAAATGTTGATGTCCTGAATGTTTTTTGTCATTTTAAGAAAAATATGTATGATTTTTGTTATTCTCAGGTTAGACCCAAAATTATATAGCCCTCAAATGCATCATGAAATGCATGATATCTAATTAGATAATATGAAAGTGAATTAGAAGTTAACTCAATCCATTATTGGAATATATAAACTATGTTTATGGGGAGGGCTATTGAAGATAATGTAATATGTAACTCTATCCATTATGTTATGATAGTGACGAACATTGCCCTTTAATAAGGAAATTATTTTATTAGATTTTTTGTCACAAAATCTTATGTCTCATTCATATGATATGATCTAATGGATCATAATTAACTACTAATGATTTCCACCCTTATGAAACTAGTATTATGTTTCAATAAATCCTTATGTTATGACTTATGAATTATATTCTATGATATTTTATTTGTGTTTTTATATATTGTGACCATGTTTTCATTCACTTAACATATTCTATTCTTAAATTTGATAGTTGATTATTACATCCCATGTATAACCCTATAATTCATTTTACCACACTATTTATTATGTATAACATTCCATGTCTTATAAATAATATTTTTAGGTAGAGTATGTCAAACAAAGGTACTATGTGATAAGATATTTTTGAATGATATTGTATATTGTTCCAAAATAATTTTATTTTGTTTCATTTATATGAATACAATAATTTTATATGTTTCTTTAGATCATATTATTCTGTGATATATTGTATAATATTTTTAAATGATGGTTTATTCATTTATTTTATGATCAGATCGCCCATTTGAAATCTGTTTAGGGTGTAGTTAGCTTTTGGGGTTATGTTTAGGAAACCATTTTGAGGCCAATAGATGTAATTATAAATAATGTAAATATCTTGTAATTTTGGTAATATATAGACTATTTACTCTCATTAAAATGGAATCCATGTTTGAATAAAAAATTAGATTTATGTTCTCACACATGTGCACTTAAAAATAATAACCATTAAAATACACGTTATTTATAAACTCAATCTTTACTAAGATCCTGGTATTAAAATCCAATCTATAAACATGTTTTAAAACTCTTATAGGATATGATATTTTTAATTCCCAATTAATTTTAAAATAATTATTAGTGGTTTTAAAAAATATATTTGAATGATAAATATAATATTTTATTTCAAAAAATATATTAAAACAAATATTTTCATTAGGCAGGGTATAAGAATTATTTAGGACATATTTCTTTTGCATTAATTGGTTTATTATTAATATTATTCACATAAATAACGTTCGTTTTCCCTATTAATGTTTTATAATTAAGAGTAATGGTGTTGACAATGGGTTTGAATGATAATATTTTGATTTTAAAAAGGATTAACTATATGGGGTGAGTGTTAGGACTCAAAATATCATAGAAATTATCATCTAAAATTCTCAATATTTATTTGTAATTTGAACCATATTCAGCTCCAAAAAACATGAAGGAATTAAAATAATGATATTGAGTACATTATTTAAAAATGGCCACCCTCCATTAGTGTGACTTCATATCCGCCTAATAATGACAAAATGATTAATGTATTCAATAAAATATTTTCTATTGTCCAATGTTTAGATCATTAAAATTATTTTCCAATGTATCATTTGGAATTTGAATTCAATAAAAGGGGGATTATTGTATAAAATATGTGGAAAGAGGCTGAAATTTTGTCCATGAAATTAGAAATGTTTAGTATTGTATTTCTAAATATTTAATATAGCATACCCTATAATTCCTCTAATGATATCAGATATTTTCATATTAATATTTATTAAATAAAATAATCATATATTACTAAATCATATAGGCTAATTGTATATGGGAACATTAACATATAAAAAAGTTTCATAAAAGTTCAATTCGTCTACTACTATTTTCATTAAAACATTAACCCTTCATATACATATAATACCTCGTACTTTTCATCATGGCAAGGGGAATGAAACCTTATGAAATGTTGTCTCTGATTATCAATTAGGTAAAGAAGGGATAAATATGTTATCACATGATAATTTCATGAACATAATGGTATTGAAACCTGATCCTAATAATTTTAAATCACACCTTTAATATAATTGATCATAATTTTGGATTATTAAATAATTTATTAAAATTCATAAGACATGAATCGTAAATGAATATATGATCAGAATACATGAGAAAATAACAATGTAATAAGAAATTTTCTTTTAGAATACATGTGTGAATATAAAATATTTTACATATATGTCAAATCTCATTTCCAAGAATATCATAGCGAAATGGGTTCACCACCCAAAACATCATAGAAGTCAATTTTCTCTCCCAATTCAATCATTGTGAAAATTTTGATAATGAAATAGGTCCAATCTCCATTATATACCTATTTATCAATTGACGTATTACACCATAATGAATGAATATGGGGGATATATTGGTCCCATCAATCTGCGGTTATAATGTTACCACCATCATTCGTAATAATGTATCCATCTTCCAAGGGTATGACATCACCACCATCCTTGGTAATAATGTATCCTCTATCCATGATTATAACATAACAACCATATTTATTTATAACATAACAAATATCAAATAATTTAATTAATACATATGTGTTTAAAAATAGTTTAAGAAATATATTTTATCATCACATTGTATTTCTTGTAAAGAAAATAGGTTCTGTATACATTCATCAATTCACAATATCACAACCCCTGGAAAATGAATGGGTTTGATAAGAATATCATAAATATAAATAGTAACTAGTTTGAGAAATATTAATAGTAGAATAATTTTTTGTAATTCTCCATACGTATTAATTAACTTCCATGGTGTTATATTTTGTGGATAATAATTTTTAAAAATAACTTCAAGTATTACTTGAGAAAAATGTAATTTTCACTTTGAAATAACCATTTGAAAAAAAAATTCTCAATTACTATGGAATAAAATTTCAATGAAATAATATTTAATACATATATATAAATTTAAAACCAATTATTCTTCATGACTCAGTGAAACTCTAGTAATTATTTATATTTAAGAATAAAAAATTATGTTCACACTTTTATATAAATAGTAAAAATAAATAAATCCTTTAGAAAAGAGAATAATGATTCCATTTGAAAAAATTTATAAAAATTAAGTAAATATAAAAATAAATTTTAAAAACATTTATTTATAGAAAAATCACTTTTATAAAACATTTTATTGAACAAAAATAGCTAGTTAAATTTTTTTGATCAAAAATAGAGATATTGGTTTTTTCATGAAAATTTATTTTGTAAATATTGACTACTTAAGGTGGGTATTATTTTTGGAAAACATTTATTTTCTAGAAATAACCAATTAGAATAAAATTAATGATTTTTTTGAGAAATAAATAATTTTATTTCATCCTTAAGAAACTTATCCATAAACAAACTTAATAAATAATTAGATTATAACACAAAACCCTTACCTATTTGGTAACATTTAAATTGTAATACCCATTAAATAAATAATAATATATGGACATTAAAATCCCCATAACAGAAATATGATAAATAATTAAATACATCCAAGATCTTTATATACCTCACAGAAAAGAAGAAGTGTTGAATATAGAATATTTCCTAGGAAAATAAAAATGATATGAAAATCCATTACCGCTTTGGTTATATTCAATTCATAAGTTCCATGAAGAAATAAAATCAATTGGAAAATTAATTATCATGAGAATAATTTGACTAATTATATAACATTGAAAAGTGTAATTATATAAATCACACAAAATAAATGAGTGGTGTATTTGGAATATGTCTCCCTGAGAGAAAAGTTAAGAAAAAAATCCCAAACCTTTGGTCTAACTTCCATTATACATGTTAAAAGTTATTATATAATTAATATATATTCTTAAATAACATATATAACTATAATAATATATGTCATACGTTATATTGTTTAATTTTTTCCTTTTAAAACTTTTTAGTTAACAATTCTATATTAAATTCATAGTTTTAAGTGATTGTTGCTTTGTATTATCATGTATGTTCTGGTTGGGTAGTTCTGTACCTATAATTTGACCATGGTTACATAATTTATAAATTTTTTATTATGAAATAAATATATTATAAATTCATTATATATAAATATATTTATTTATATTCATTGCTTAATGTATATATATTAAAATGATTTACAATGTTCATGGAGGCGATAATCCTTACATACAAATGGACATTAATTTAATTTTTTGTCGAGATAGTACAAAATAACAAAAAATTTATTAAATAAAATTTATAGTGAAATTATTAAATCATATATAGAATAAAAATTCATTAAATATTTCATTTTTACCATCCATTTAGAATGTTAGTGAAAAATGAATCACACCATTTTTTAGAGGTCGTAGTCTATGCATATGCAATGTCGACATTATCATTTGGTAACGATTCAAATGTTTAGAAGGTAGATATGATATTATCATTCCAATAGTATAATTACGTAATAATTATAATATATTAAAATATGACCCTTAAAACCCTGTTTATAAAATATAGTGATGGGAAATGAATTGTATCTCTAGGTTGAAGCTCTATGTCATACGTATGGATAAGTGATACTTTCACTTCTCATTTGATTGAAAGATGGTTAATAAAGGTGTTATTATAAGTATGATAATATTTTTGTATAATAAGGATATTTAATTTTTTAAATTATGATTAATATAATTGATTTATTGGGGTTAAAATAATACTTATAAATAATGTGGTTTATTAAGTTGATTACAACTTCTTTTAAATAACACACTTAGATATCCCCTTAATGGCTCAAGGGATATTATTTTTTTGGAAAAACAATAACCTTTTAATTTTTATAACACCTTATATAAGAGGCCATGGTAGTATTTTGCCGATCTAGAATTCTAAATGATTTGTCAATAAGAGAAAGATGAGGTTCCCATTTATAATAGAGGGGAGGGGTACTCTTCATATTTAGTAAAAGATTACATATATTACGATAATTATGAATAAAAATAGTTCCACATGGAATATAAATGGGTAATTTTTGAAATTTTATACCATATATTATCCATATTTTTCAGTTTTATCCTTTTTATGATTGTTATGTAATTTCAAAATGTATTATTTTCATTAAAACCCATAATGTTCAATTTAGACACTATTCTATTATTTTAACATAAAATAAATTAATATCAATAAGGAATTAGAATATAATTCATTAAATAGACAATAATATGTCATAGTAATCTAAAAAACGTAACTCATTAAATCACTCAAATTATTTTACTTTTAAATCTTTTCGAATCATTTAATATATATTCTTATTAAATGAAGAAACATCACATAACTATTTAATAATAATTTGATATAATTATATAATTTCAATAAATTATTATTATATTTTTATAATAAAAATAATTTCATAAATTTCATAATATACACATATATTTAATCAAAACCTTAGTTTTTTTCTTATGTGGACACATAATATATATTTAGAACTAAGAGTGTTGTGGTTTGAAACATTATTCTATTTAAATATTACATATTCTATTGTGCTATAAAAAAGTATAACATACCACACAATTAGAGACTAAGGTGAGAAGGGAAAAATTTAGTTCATCAAATAAAAATAATGATTTAAACTTATGGAATGTACACTTAGTTTTAACCTAGATTAAACTGATTTTTCTTTTATCGAGGTGACTAATTTTACCATGGTGACGATTAATATTTTTGAAAAATAAAAGGGACCTATTTACAAAATTATAAATCCCTTATTTGAAATTTGGAGTAAATTATTTAAAATTTAGTACATATAAAATTGTGAAATTAATTAAAAAATAAATGTATGAATTTTGATGAAAGCAACTTATTTAGAAAAATAAATATTTACACATAAAATGTGGTTTATTCTTATCCATGGACTATGAAATATTAAATGAATGTTAAAAAAAGAAATAAATATATAATATATAAATTTAATTAATGTCATTCACCAATATCAAATATTTTTATTTATTATAATAAAATTAAATTGTGTGAAAATACATTTATTTTAGAAAAACAACCTTATTAAAAATAAAAATGTTTTTATAAAAAATCAAACTTAATATTGATGAAAATGAACAAATTTAGAATATTGAAAATATATGGGAACCAATTTAACTTTGATAATATTTTAAATTTAATTAGAACTTTTTACATTCATAAAACAAAAAATTGTTGCAATAGAAATCATTATTTTTCTGTTTTCACTGAAAATGAAATCTTATTGAAAATACAACAAAATATATCAAAAATAATTTTCAAATTATGATTTCAGAAATTTAGTTAGTTTTATGTAATAATATTATTAGATGTGTGAAAAATTAAATATAATATTTTATTACAAAAACCATTAAAAATCAAATTTTGAGGATATCTATTTTTAATATATAATATAATTTTTCTAAACTATAAATTCTTATTTACTATAAAATTATTTGTAAATTGATATTGAGAATGAAAATTTGTTGTATATCATAAATACATTAATACTATGAATTACATCCAATCTAACATCATGGTTATAATGGAAATATTTAAATAATAATATTTTGTGGTTTGTTTGACATTAATGTTAGGTATCTTTGAAATTTTTAAACATATATTTATTTTAAAATATAAGGTTTTTATATTATCCATGACCCCACTTCATAAATTTTGTCCACTCAATTTTATCTTTTTCTCTTTAATTAGAGATTTGATATTTGGAAATTCCATTATTCAAAACCCATATCATAATAATGGTTATTAAACCAACCACAAAAAAGAGTGAAATGGGCATAATAAATTCAACCCAAAAATAGGTTTCCAAATTGGATAAAATTAATGGGATGTGATAAATATGATATGGAAAGGAACAATACAACAATAGAAAAATAAATACTCATAAAGAATATTTTCAGGAGAATTTTACAAGTAAACCGGAAATTAAAAAGGGGATAAAAAGGCCATAAATTCATCACAAATTAAGCTTATTGGATATCATATTTGTAATAAGATAGTTTTACTACAGTTGAGTTATTCATTAACCATGTATACTAAGAACCTAATGAAATATACATCGAATTTATAATTTTAATCTTTAATAAATTTCCACCATAATTTAATTATTTTCTCATGTTGGTGAGTATTCGATATGAATATATTTATATCTCATGCAATAAAATCATATTTCAATACTTCAGAAAATTATATCATGTAATTCATCATTTCATTATAATTTATCCAAAAATAATAAATGGCCAGCACATGATAATATCACAGCAAAAATAAATTGTCTTTCAAATAAATTATATTCATCCAAAATTTTCTAGAAAAACAAAAAAGGATCCACTTAATTCATTTTCAAATTAAGAATATATCACAAATATAATTAATAAGCTCAAAATTAATAAATTTTCTAAACATAAAGATGATCTCTTACATTTTAGTTCACATCTCAATAGTAATAATTTTATTCCTCCCAGTTTATTTTTCATGCTAAATTACATGTTACAAATAAAGGTTACATAAACCTCAACCAAATAAAATATCTCTATAATATCATTATTAATATTGATAAATTACTATATAATCGTTAATTTTTATTTAAATCCGAAAAATAAAAAGACTAAAATTTAGATACGAACAAGAAAGATAATATATAACTTGACCAAAAATACTTCTGAAAATATCACCTTGTGAATAAATAACTTTTCAAAAATTAGGATTATCTATATCAAACTATCCAATAGTCAATAATTAACCCTAATATCAACTCATTTTAATAAATACATAGTATTATTTAAACCAATGAAATAATTTTTTTCCTAATAACTAATAAATGATTCAAATGACTTCAAAAAACCATTTATTAAGAAATTAAAAAAGTTATGAATGTCTTTGAATATATGATCATACTTGAACATGTACCCCACAATGAAATACATAAAATTTATGTTAACCCCATATGAAAAAATATATCCTCCAAAAATATAATACAATTCTTTTTCCATATATATGTTCACAAAAAATTGAATATATTCTATAAATCCCCATAAAATTAATGTCCATCGTCAAATATGTCCTAAATCACATCGCCATCAACTAATCAACTCCAAGGTAAAGAATGCTACTAAAATAATATAATTAATGATTTTATCTAAATTAAACATATGATTTCAAATTCTACTATAGAATTAAAATTATATTTTACAAGATCCTTATATCAAAATTATACATGATATAATAATCCGACAACATCGTTCTTGAATCGTAACACAAAAACACATCATCCCTTTCACTTACTTATTAAACCATTGACTAGTATTCATCAAATTATTCCCCAATACTTCATTAATATAATATTTTTCATTTATTAATATTTATATACCTCAATTTAATCACGATTCATACATTTAAAAAATGAGATAATGTAAAAATATCACATTAATTTCATACACCATTCGTAGTATCTTCATTTCTATTGGTAAAACAATTACTCATAAAACCACATTGATTCACTTATCAGGTATTCCCCCATGAAGTATATTTTAATTTTTCCTCGATAATTAATTTATTTGGGTACTTCATTTACACACTCAAAACATCATTTTGTTCTCTAAGACAATGACTTGGGAACTTCTTCCCACATTCTATACATGTTAGAATATAAATATTATTTCCTCCATATATTTATGTAACTTCATCTTCGTCTTATTTGGTATTTTAAGAAACTCACCAATACAGATGTTCTCAATCAAATAATGATATTTCTAATTAAGAATAATCAGATGGATATGTATATAATATCTTATTTCACTTAGTTACACATTTTGGAAATCATTCCACTAACTGTCACATTCGAACTTAACAAAATTACTATGTGTTCCATCCATTGACTAAAACCAAAAAATAGTGTGAGAAAAAGTAATAATAGTGAGAAACCACATAATTATAAAAAATCATTTAATGTATGTATAAATGATGACACCTTATTTATTGATACCTTAGGTTTAACCATGGTAATTCCTGATCATTAATAAAACGTATGTATTATTTCCTATATATAGAATTATCCCTAGGCTCTCACTAATATTTTCTTATCCTAGATTCCAAGCATTATCTAAACATTTCTATGATAAAAATTATATAAACCCACCCTTTTCAAACATGGAAATCATATTACGATAGATAAATATTAATTACATTACATAATGATACATTCCATAATCATATACATATATTTCCTCTGGAAAAATTGATATATAAACAACTGGTTCAAAACTATAAACATCATCTCTCCCTAAGTTCTTCATAACTAGAATCCTTCATATAGATATCATACAAAGTAGTTTTCTTCATATCCTTAGGATGATAGACATAAGAAAGGCTGATCTCAAATGCTCATTAAGGGTAATAAATGGAGATATAAGTTTTGGAAAGAGTATTAAATGAACATAAGTATATGATTACATGATAATAACATATGAAAATCCTACCAAATATATCATTGATCATAATAGTTATTCATGTCATAGATCCTAAAAAATTATAAGACATGAATCCGAAAGTCATAAAAGAACATGAGACATGAGAGCATAACATTAGTACAGTATATGATTCTATGTAATCCACTTAAGAGTAGAAAATAATATCAATATTATTATAGTCTCATTTCTATGATTATCATAGTGGAATACGTTCACACCCCAAACCATCGTTGTAGTCAAGGTTAACTCCTAATACTATAATTGTATGAAAAGTACTATATCGAAATGGGTTCACTCAATATTTTTGCACTATTTATCTCATTAGATATCAATCATTACACCATTAATTTTAAGATGATAGAGTAAACACCCATACTTGGTTGTAATGTGTGAACCATCATGGGTTTTATTGTCCCCACTAACCTTGATTATAACAAAACCAGCGACCATGGTTATATTTTAACCACCATCCATTGGTATAACCTAACCACCATCCATTATTATAACATAACCACCGTCCATGATAATAACATAACCACCTTCTATGAGTATAACATAAAAACTATCATATAATAAAAATCATACTTATATGTTCTATAATATCAAAAAACATTCGAAATATCACGACTTCCAAACCTATTAAAATAAATCAAGATCCACAAACATTTCAGCAATTCACTACTTTATAACCTAGTGAAAATAAATAAAATTAAAAAAAATTATCAACATAATCCATAACCATTTGATTGAGATTAATAATTCCATCATGGGATCATATCCCCAATAAATAATAATTAACATAAAATATATCATATTAGATGGAAAATGATTTTTTAAATATTAATTACAATGTTTTGTGAGAATAATATCACTTTCCAAAAGAGGTAACCTATTAAAATAATAAAATTTTCAAAAATATTAATGATAAAATTTTATTTTAAATAACATTAATGTTTTTTAGAGGAATCATATCATTATACAACAATCATAAAAGAGGGAAATTAGGTTCATACCTTATAACTTAAAAAAAACATTCCTTTTAGACATTTGTAGAAAAATGTAAAAATATCATCCTTCAAAAAATAAGAAGTTTCATTTTAGGCCATTTCATTAAAATAATATCATGTGTAAATATAAATTTACAAAATAATAGGATAATATTTAAAAAACATTCCCAAATTTATTTTTAGAATAAATAAATATTGGTGAAAAAAATCAACTAAAATAAAACCAAGTTGATTTCACTTATAATCATATATTACATCTCTTGAGTACATATTATGAGGAAAACTAAATAAAAAAATTAATTTCCAGAATTAAATTGAGTAAAAAAATTAGAAGAGTTTATTAAGAGATAAATCAAAGTATTTCATCATCATTAAAATAATTATAAACAACCCTAAAAAATAATTTGATCATAATATAAAACTCAATAATCTTTGGAATCATTTGAAATTTAATCCACCATTTAAATATATGTATATATGTGGACTTTTAATTCAGTAATAAATTAAGAAAAAAAAGTACAAAATATTTTCATTGATAGTATAAACACCACAAAAAAAATAAACAAGTGGTGATATGGAATGTCCCCCATGGAAATAAAAGTGTCTAGAAAATGAATTCCAAAAATGGTAACTATGAATAATAATCTCTATGAAATAAAAAAATCTTTTAAAATATAAAATATCATTAATATATAGATATTCATGATATAAATTATTCATATTATAGTATATACACCATATAAAATAAATGAGAAATGAGTTTTTCATAAATATCCAAAATAAAAAGTGAGTCTAGAAATCCCTTACCACAGGTTTGACTTCCTTCACAAACATATGAAAATTATTAATAAGAAATATAGATTTATTATTAATATATATTATAAATATACTCATATATATATATAATTTTATATTTTTTACTTATAACATTTTATTGCTCGTTTGTTAACACTTTATTACATTCCCTGATATTTATGATATCTACATCATATTTTAAGGTATGTTTTAGTTCTATATTTCTGGTCCCTATACATTGATCATTATTCTTTAATTTTAATAATTTTAATAGTGTTATAAATATCATAAATATTTATTATATATAGGTTTATATTTATTCAATATAGTATATAGAGAAAATTATTTTCACCATCCATGGAGACGATATGTCATACAAACACATGAAATCAGTTTTAATTTTTTTGATGGATGGAGCATAAGACCACTAAATAAAAAATAACCTCTATTGAATAATTATTTTACCATATATATTCATTAAATTAATTTTTATTACAATCCTTGTAAAATGGAGATGACAATTGGATCACAATTCATCATGGAGGTGTTAGTCTACACATATGATCAAGTGATTTTATCATTTTGCAATGGTTTGGAAGGTATGAATATATATATAATATTATCGTTCAACAATTATAATTATTTCATAATTGAAATAAAATATATTAAATCCTCTTTAATACTCATCCATAATATATGGTGGAATGAAAAGAATTGTATCGTTATATTGATATTATAATTCGTATGTACACATAATTAATACTTTCACATCACATTTTATGGATGTGGTGTGAATAAAGGGTGTTTCAAAATCAAATATAAATTTTACATTGATTATGATATGGAAATTATAAGTTAATGAATATAATGACTTATTTATAGGAGATATAAAAATAAATAATAAAATGATCTCTTAATGTGATTACCCCTTTATTGAAATTACTAATTCAGATCTCCTCATAAAGGGCTCTAGGGTGGTTATTTGGTAATACCAACTCATATAAAACGTTTCAATGGATTATATAATATAACATGTATGATTTCTATTGATATAGAGGGCCCAATGTGGTGTGAAAAAGATAAATTATGGGTGCCATATTATAATTGACGGAAGGGGAACTCTAGGAATTTCATAAAATAATAAAATATTATGAATTCTTACTAAAGAACAACGGTTCCAAATGCCCAATAAATGTGCATGGTATGACCATTCAGACCATATATTATTCCCATTGTCCTCATTTTAAATTTTTATGATACTTATTTAATTTAATAATGTATAATATTTATAAAATATAATTATTGAAAAATTAGTCACTGTTAATTTTCATACAAATAAATGACATGCATACAATGTATTAATTAGAATACAATTTTTTAACATAATACTAATATTTCATATCCAAAACAATTCACAGAACACATTATCTCACTAAAATTATATAATATTAAATATTTTTTAAATAATTTTTCATATTTTTTTATAAATTGGAGAAATATTTTTTTCGGGTTTCAAAAGCATTTACTATAATTATATAATTTATAGAAAATATAAAAAAACACTATAATTATAATATTTTCATTAAACTCAAAATTTTCAATATTGTTTATCATAAATTTCTTTATTCCCTATGTCGAGAGATACTATATATTTAAACCTATGTGACTGCTATTGTTAACATTCTTTAATTTAATTATTACATGGGAAATTTTCATAGCCATTAGTCCACTAAACAACTAAATTTATATAATAATGTGAAATTATTCAAATTAAATTCATCTGTTAACAATTTAGATGAAAAAAATTTATTTATCATTATGTTTAAAAGATTATCCCATTTACCATATACAATGGAAACAAATTTTACCATAGTTACAGTTCATATTAATAAAACATTAAGTGTATTATCTAATAATTTTGAGCCAAATTATTCAAAAGTTTTAATAAAGTTTATAAAATTCAATATATATCAATATATATATTTAATTTTAAAATATGACAATGAAAGGTTTTGAAAACCGCTATTAGGAAAAATAAATTTTTAATAATAAAACATGGTTTATTATTATCCCATGCAAGAAAAATATTAAAATATTATTGGTCCAAATTATTTACTATAAAATAAAAATATATGTATATCAGCAAAATATTTTACCAACATTTAATAATTAACATTATTGATATAAAATTACATTGTGTGATTGAAATTGTTTTTTCAGAAAAAAGCCTTTTGTATATGAAAATGTATTTTTGACCTAGTTCAAACATAAAATTGATTACAAAGAACCTAATGAAATTATTTAAAAAATTGAGGAACTAATATATCTTATAATAGATTTTCTAAAAAAATTAACTTTCAGAATTCATGGATAAAATTTAGTTTTCAATTACAATATTTGCTTTTCACTACTCATAATAAAATCAATATTTTAAGAAAATTCTATGAAATTGATAAAAAGATAATTTTGATATTTATATTTCAAAAATGTAGTTTATTTTATGAAATATTTTTTTCCAAAATTTTCAAAATTTATTTGTATTATTTTTTCAAGAAAAAAGATGAAAATAAATTTTTTATGGAAGTTTATTTTTTAATTATAACATAAATTTAATGGAAATTAATTGAATATTTCCATAGAATTAACAAAAAAATTATATACAACAAAGAAATTTTATATATTTCATAATTTAGTTTGTCTAATTAATACCCAGTAATTTAATGGCTACGATGTAATGGTCATATTTAAAACGATAATTTAATTGTTCATTTAGGATCAGAGTATAATATCTTATATGATGTCTAATATAGGTATCTTTTAAATTATTGGGGTTTTACAAGTATTTTCTGAACTTTTGAGACTAAAATTAAGAGGTAATTCTTTTAAAATAACTATAAATAATATATATATGTTAGTACGAATGATGAAAAATTAACTGTACTTTCATGGTATTTATTTAGATTTATCATTGACCCTAAAATAAATATTGACCAATTCCATATTGAATAAAAATGAGTCTAAAAATGGAATATATTATAAGAGACATTTATATATATGAATAAATTATTTCATGATTTCTAAAGGTATAAATTTTTATTAGATAATTTCATTATTCTCACTGATTTGTAGAAAAAATGAGAATGATGTAGTTAAGAAGGGAAAATAATGATAAATATTATAGTGTAAATAAATCATTCTTCATTCAAGTTGTAAATATAGAAAGAATCATGGGGGTTTCATTATGTTTCCAGTAAAATTCATTAATAATTCAAAATTAGTATATCTAGAAAATGAACATGGAAAAGATAGGAAGTGGATACAAAATGATGAGAATAAATCTCAACAAAATGCCCACTAAACTCTAACGCTTTAATTTTAAATATTATAGACATTACACCTAGTAGTGGTAGAATAAAACAATTAATGAAAAACATCAACATTAGAAAACATTTATGTTAATAAAAAAATATAAGTCTTATAAAATCATAAATATATATGAGGTCCATAAAAATGAAGTAATAAATTGTAAACTTATAATCCACTTTATTGTTTAAATTTTCATATTTGATTCATATTAAACCAACTCATTCATATCTAGATAATTCTATAAGGTTATCACATCACCATGTAAATTATTTTATATTAAACAATAATTTATATCTTTTAATGGTATTATTATTTAATATCAATAATACAAGTCATATAATATTTATTAATGTTGGAATTTGGTTCATAATAAAATTATTATTCTATTTAGAGTTGGATTTTATGTGATATTGGGCCTTAAATTTAATCGTCTATATAACTACAATATAATTTCTTTTCAGTAGAAGTCATATTGGATGTCAAAAGTCTATCTATGATCAAATATCATTTCTTGGTGATAATTAACATCCAATTGAACATACTTTAAATAAAAGAGACTTAATAACTACTCAAGATAGCTATCTTAATAAAGAAGATAGGTATAATATGAACATTAAATATATTAATATTCTATAGAACTATTTTGATGTATTTCTTGATGAATTTTATAGTCTTCCCCTTAATCATGATTTTGTTTTTTCAATATAACATTTAATTGGTGATTCACCTGTTCAAAATACTACTAAGATAATTTCACTAATTTTTTGAATTAATAAAATAAAAAACTCTAAGAGTATCATCAAAAGGGATCCCTGTAATCTAGTACATCACCAGGTGGAACACCTATTCATTTTTTAGAAGAATGATGGGTTAATGTTTTTTATTGATTATCATTAAGTTAAACTGATCAATTTCAATATTGACTATCATCTAACTCAAATTCATGAAATTTTTTATCATCAATGAGGAATTATATAAGTCTAAATTATTGAAATCATATTTTTATATCAAAAACATAGCGTAGAAATGAAGGATATGATAAATATTCCATCCCTATAATGTATAAATACTATAAATTTATAATGATTCCATTCATACTTTTCAAATCGCTAAAAATATTAATGAAACTACAAAATTGTTTCTTTATGGATTAACATTATAATTTTTTGGTAGTATTTATATATGGTATTATCTTATAATATAAGTTAAATTACAAGAAGATTATTTTAGGATGTTAACCCATATTTTGGAAAGGATGTGTTTTATTCCATATTTAACAAATATCACTTCTATAAATAAAATGTTATAATACATTTTATGGTAATTACATGTGATGGTATATTTTTTGATCCTTCAAACCAGAAAGATAACAACCATGACCTTAGTATACAGGATCTAGTGTCTGAATTAATCCATAAATATAAGATATAAGGGATGACATCCTAACGAATCAAATATTTTAATAGTCTTGGTAAACATGATACATAAAAGATTCTCATATTATATTTTAAAATACAAATTACAAAACATTATTAAGTAAAAACATTATTTAATTAATATTATTTTTTCATATTAATCATAGTAAACATCATGTAATCCTATAAAATATAGATAAAATTACGGTGAACTCAAATTCTTAGTGATTGTTAAGTAATAGATATTTCTATCATGAATCAATATGAATAATATATATGGAATTTTATGTTACTATATAAAAATACCATTTAAATAATTTTACTATAATTATATGATAATTTAAAATCAGTACGGTATGGTAAACAAAAAAAATCAAATTCTACATAATTAATATAATAGGAATGAAAATCATCCAGGTATAATATCACAGTGAAACTATCATGGATAATAATAATAACTATATTAAAATTTTTGAAATTTTTTATTTATTATCCTTCCTATCTCAGAAATATGATAACACTACCTTGAATATTTTTGTTAAAGACAGTTTAAAACTACTTTGTACAATTTCATGTGGTTTGGCCAACTGATTTCAGGATATATTATGAATTTTCTTCATGACACCTATCTATACATTGAGAGTATATCTATAATGAGGCCCCACCCATGTTTTCATGTCCATAGAATTCCTCATATACTGAGTGAAAAATTTATGTAATGAATAATATTCCTTATCATTAATTTTCTATATTGAGTAAGGAATTACAATTTAAAAATATTTCCCCAGTCCATCAAATAACATTAAAAGTAAACAACATTCTTGGAAATGTTTTATAGATTATAAAAAAATCATACCAATCATACCAGAATATTTATATTTCAGACAAATATTCTCATAAATGAATGGTGATATAGATAAATTTATTTATTCAATAGAAATATAAAATTTACAAAATAAAGTAATATTGTAAAATAACTTTTACCACTAAGTAATTTTAATTTCAATTCCCCTTTTTGTGAAAAAATTTAAATTGAAAGATAAAATAAAATTAATTATGAATGATACATGATATTAAATGTCATAGTGGTATTATATACACCACACAAATGTGAATTGGTGCATAATATAAAATAAGTATAAATTGAATGTAAATTATGACCAAGTCCATTACCACATACTTATTTTTGGGTGAATAGGTTCTAACCTCTTGTATAATATATTTAAATAGGATATTAATTTATTTATAAACCACATTATTATTTATAATACTATATAATATCCTTTTATAAAATATTACCACCCTTTCATTAATAATCATTCATTATTTTCATGTTTCGATGTATAATTGTCATTTTTTCAAATGTGTTTCATCATGAAAAATCATTTTATTTCCAATATTATATAGTCTCATAATCCCCATACTAATAAAAATGAAATAATTATCATATTTTATCATAAATTATAAATTTAAAACCAGACATGAATAATGGTTATTAAAAATGATGTGGGTCACAATCATAGAGATGGTAGGTCGTACATACTCTTGGGTAATGCATGATAAACACAGTATTGTGTATAACACAATATATTTAAGATACTATGTCTATTTTAATATATATATATATATCATAAATCCTACGGGTGTGGTATTGTCTTCAAATATTGATCATTCATGTCTTACATGATATCAAATATTATGTTTATATTTTAAAGTCTCAGGGTGTTACATTCTACCCACCTTATATAAGTTTCTCCATCGCAATTTAAACTTGATACAACCAATAAAATTTTTGTAATTGAAAATACACATCTGGAAATCATAAATTTTTAGAATGGTTAATTAAACAAAATTTCAATATGAGTGAAAGGAAAGTACAAAGGTTATATCATCTAACACATACTGTGATTCTAAATATGATAAAATAGGTGTGAAGTGGAAACATGGACATATAAATGAAATCTAACACCCCAAAAACAAATGTATAGTAATAGATAACATGGTAATGATGAATTTACCAACCAAAAATCCATAAAATAATGGTTTGAAAAATTAATTGATGTCATCCAAAAAAATCATAACAGGGAAACATTTTTATTTCCATATTATATACCTAGTGTTGAGAAATTCATTCTCTTTCAATGAATATTTAGAAATATAATTACGTGTTAGATTTTTTTTTCATATGCATGATTTCATCCTTTGGTTTGTTTCGATCAATTTCCACATCAACTCTTACTCTAAGATGTGAATGAAAAATAATGATTTCTATGCATGAAACCCTAAAATTATATATTTATACATTGTATTTTCCATAAGTAGTAACAAGATATTACAACTATCTTTACTAAAACTAATATGGTTATAAAAATCTATACAGTAACACCCAATTTTTTTCTTATTCTATTACCATAACAGACTACCATAAGGATCATAAAAAAGTTGTATGATTATATTTAGTAGGAATTTCTCCAAATTAAAATTATATTCCCAAAACAATATAAAGTAGATATTAATGTAACATCCTAAATATGTGAATACCTTAGTCACCATAAAATATTAATAAAAATCTAAATTATTACATTTTAATTAATTTAAAGAAAATATGGATATATTCATTCCCTCTAAAAAATCTACGAGATCCTTAAATGATAGCAGAAACAACTTTGTTAACAAATTATATATCTGACCTAATGTATTGAATACAAGCCAGTTTATATTTTCCATATCAATAATCTCAATATCCCACCATCATTATCCCAACTTCTACAATATATTATGTGGCATAGTTATCTTAATCATATGTTTTCCAATAATTTCATCATTCCATTGAATCATTTCCCTTGGTCATCAAAACCATTCACTATACTCTTTAAAATCATTAATGAAAATGTTATACAATAAAAACCTTATACATATAATAATTCCTATAACTAGGATATCATTGATAAAATACTCTAATGACATATGTTTTGAATCAAAACATAAGCATATAAATCATTCCATTTCATCTAGAGTAATAGAATAAGCTCTACCATGATCCATTAGAATCATTTGAGGTATTTTTCTTGGATTCGGGAGACATTTATTTCTATAGTATCCCATCTCCATATATTTGAAGCATTATAAATTGGAAAACAATTTCATTCCCTTTCATTCATTATAATTGTGTCCTTTATCTCCATACATAATAAAAATTTTCCATTTATTTAAATGAAAACTAGTGTGTTTTTTTTCAATAATTATAATATGTACGAAAAAATATATCTTCCTACTTTTATCTGTCTATATTTTTACCTGATTTCTATATAATAGGTTTTTTCCCATCAAAACCCAAACATATATAGAATTATTTTTATGTCTTTTTATTTTATGACACGTTATCCTTATTTGGTAACAGCTTTATTGAGACTAGTAACCTTCAAAATATTTTCATAAGATTACAAAATAATGGATCATTCATACTGATTAGATTATGTGCATTAATTTGAATCTAATTCATTTTTATAGGAACCAAATCAATAAAATTTTATAAAATAGATTAGATCATATAATTATGAAACGTAATTTATCATCCCAAAATATTTTAAATATAAAACATAAATTAAAAAAACATTTCATAGTTAATATCATAGTTATATAATTGGTTTATACGGGTATATATTTATTTTGAAATACATTATATTTATTTCTAATGAAATTGTAAATTATCTTAAGAATATTTCTCTAGAGTGTCTAACTAGTAAAATTGTGTAGTCTGTTTTCATACACAAGGTGTTTATTGTTTCAAGCCAAATGCACCCATTTTGTTGTTTTTAACCCTATCAATACCTCTTCCTGAATAACATCTACTTGTATTATACAAACATGGATGTATTTCAAGAAAAATCCACATATTTTTTACCATACCAAAATTTGGGATGCTCTTCTGTACATATCATCATAGTCTATCATAGGGTTATGATCCCTAATAAATATCTCCCTAAAACTACTCCCCAGCTATTTAACAAATTATCATTTTATTGTAATGGATAAAACCCAGATCCCAGTATCCCAGAGCTTTTGTCTTCTTTGTTAAATCTTCATAAGATACAAGGGGTCACATACCGAAGGGTGGAATAATCTATTATCCTTGGTAAACTATAAACATACATATTCCTATATTACATTAGAAAAGAAAAATTTAAAAATAATAATTTGTTGAGAATAACATTATTCTTTATAGAATATCATTTCTTTATAAAACATATTACACTTTATGGAATCCAAAAAAAATAATCAAAATAATAGTGAGCTCAAATGAGTTGTAAGGGTTATGTACAGTCGAATGATCATGAATAAGTTAACATAATCAACATGGGAATGTAAATAATTGAAAACAGATTCAATTTAAATAAACTGAATATCATGATAAGATAATTAATAATCAATATGGTTTGGTAAATACTTGAAATCACAAGTCATGTAATCAATAAACTGAGAATGAAATGCATACTAAGATAAAGTCATATAAAAAATAACATGTATAAGTATAATAATATAATAATCAATGAAATAAATTTATTATTATTATATTTCTTGTTATATGTAAATGAAACACCTACCATCATGATCTATACTCAATTTAGTTAAAAACTATTGGGTAAAAACTCATCTCGTATGGCCAACTGATTTTCTTCTAGCTTGTTAATTTGTCTGAGAAGACTTATTGATTCATTTAGGGGATATCTATAACTAGTCACATCTGTATATGAATTTCAATATCATTCATTTTATATTATGTAATCAAGTTAATTAATGAAAATTGTTCCTTATAATCAAATATATTTATTGAGTAGAGAATATATATTAAAGAAAAAATTCAAAAATTAGTGAAAAAATATTCAATGTAAAAACTGTATGTGAAAATTATATTTGTTTTAGGAAATAATAATATCAATAAAAATTAAATATTTATATTTAATAAAAATTTAATGACTTGTGAAATATAACCCTAATAAATTGATTGTCTCAACAGAATATTAACAATATCAAAATAAACTGAGATGGCATAATAACGTTTTAAAATAGGTAATTTTCAACACAAATTACTATAGATTTTATCATTCATATTTAAACATTAAATACATTTAACAATTATAAAATCATTATATTACATGTCCGAGGATAATTCTATGCACCACAATAAATTGAGTTGGTGCATAATAAAAAATAATTCTTAATGGAATGTAAATTGAGAGGAAATCCCTTACATCACACCCCATTTGGGTTGATTGTTGATTATATTCCTGAAAAGTTCTTCTAAATATGTTATTAAAATATTCCTAAACCATATTAATATTTATAATATCATATAATATCCTTTAATAACATCTTATAAAGTATTAGTTAAAAATATTTCATTATATTTGTTATTTTGAGTCTTAATTTCATTTATTCCCATGTCTTTTTAATCATGAAGTATAAGTTATATAAAATTTTATATTTTTATATAATCTCTAGAATAATTATCATGAAATTATTATCAAATTTTGAGAACAATTTTACTTTTTTATACCAACTGTTATATATGGTTATGATAATTTATGTGTGATACAATCATGGAGATGGTAGGTCATACGTAAACATGAGTAACTTTTCAATTTTCAATTATAATTATTGAAATGGTGTAAGTAATATTTTATATTTTTATAATGAAAATAATTTCATAAATACCACAATATATATATATCATCAATAGGGTCTGGTGATGAAAACTGAGCCACATCCCACTATGAAGGTGGTAGTCCCCATATAGATGAATGATGTTATCATCATTAGGTGAAAAAAATCAATAATATTTTAATATTGATAAATAAATTATTTATATAGTTATTAGGTTATTTAGAACATATATATTAATTAAAGTAATATGTTTTACAATCCTTGTAAAGTGTTAGTTAAAAGAAAATCACATCCCTTTGGGAGGAAGTTCATATGAGTGATACTATCATATACCCTAATGAATTTCATGTAATTAAAAATAATTTATATATATAATAAATCTTCAAGAATAATAATTTTATAGTTATCAAATATTCATATTATAATCATCCTCATACCCAACCTTAAAAAGAGGTAATGATAAAATGGATGTCATTGATTCATGAGGTGGTAGTCTACCAAATATATGAATGAGTATTTCATAACCCATTTGAAGGAAGTAGAGATGGTTTTTAATAATTCAATTAATGTAAATAAATTTTTGTGTATGTAATATATTAAGGATTTTATGTTAGTATGGTATAATAATAATTGAAGGACATGGGGAATAAATAAAATAAAATCTCTCATTGATGAACATTGCCACTTCTTTTGTTATCCTTTACAGGTTTGCAATAATGCATTCACATGATGGATTTTAGCACAATTTATGTATTATAACATGATAATACTATATTTGGGTTGTGTCTTGGGCTATATTTGATCACTAGATATGGCTTGATAGGTGTGTAGATGTGATAGGAGTGAAATCCCATTTATAATTGAGGGCGAATTGTATTTTTATAAATTCCATAAAACTATTAAATATTGGGATGTAATAATAAACTAAACTGTATCCAAAAATTATAATTAACGTTTTTAGGGATTATGTGGCCTATAAACACCTCTTATACACATAATATAACATTTTTAATAATGTTCTTCCTTAACATCTATGATTCCACGTTTTTACCAATGTTTTGTTTTTCACTATGGTAACATTCCTTTTAAACTAGATAGTTAATCAATTAGGATCATAATAAAATGATACATAATAAATAATTTGGACCTTATAATTAAAATTAATATCCAATTTATCAATTCACTATAACAGAAATTGGTTTTAGCAGCGGGTTTTTAGCTGCGGTTTTGGTAACCTCCGCTAAACGTTTTTTTAAATGGTTTCACGGCTGTTTATTATAAATCGCCGTGATTTTTTTTAATGCTACCGAACCTCCCCCCCCCCCCCCACCCCAGCCCGAACCTACTTCTCCCTGCTTCTCCCACTTTCCCCGCGACCCGGTCCCCCCGCGACCCACACGACTCCACGACGCTGGCGACCCCACGACCTCGATGACCCTGGGCCCCCACGACCCCGACGACCCCGTGACTCCAGCGACCCCATGACCCCGGCGACCCTGTCCCCCATGACCCTGATGACCCCACGACCCCAGGTGGAATTGAATATTTTTCTCATAAACTTTATGTATTATATACCTATATGGCTGTTCCAATTTACTTCATTACTATGCTTTGTGTTCCTGAGTAAGAAAATGATATTAGGACTCAGATTGATGTATGAAACCCTATAAGGACTCTGTTGGGTCCATTGATGTTTGAGATCATACCTAGGTCTACCCTTGGGATATGAAAACCCCTCAAGGTTAGTGAATTATTTTTTAAAATGTTGCAATAATATAATTATGAAAGTGAAAGGGTAGAGAATTGTAAGTTGGTATGTATTCATGGTTAATGGGATATTTGAAATATGAAATTGGTATTTTTTTTGAAATTCTTAGCTGGATTATGAAATGGATTAAAATAAGAATTTTTAACTTTGATTTGGTTATGGTTTTCCATGGAGGACAACAATGTTATGAATGTGGTTATTTTTTTGAAAATGAGGTGTTAACCTCAATGATATAGGAAAAAGGTGTTATCTTAATAGATTTCAAATGGTGATTAGAAATGAGGGTGTGGATCTCCTATTTTGAAAATGATTTAAAATCCACTTTTATGGTTGTAAATATAAATGAAATTCATGGGACATGTTGAGTTTTTAAAAGAGGAAGACTCATTTTTGAAGGGTGGATTCAAGATTAATTCAATTGAGTATCTAGAATTGTGTTTTATTCCACGATTTGACTTTAAAGATATTTTGAGAACATTGTCATTTAAATGATATATGGGTTAGTGAGATATAACCCCTAACAATTAGGCTGGTATATTAACCTGTTTTATTAAATGAAATAAGTGATAAATGTGTTTTTTATGGCATAACATAAGGGGCATTTTGTATATTGTGATTGTATTAAATGGGTTAAGGTATGGAATTGATATATGTGATAAATGATTTGTGATTGTAAATGGAATATATGTTAATGGGTTATTCATTATAAATGGGATATAAATAGTCAGTTATGGGAATGATCATTGAAGTAGGTTTATATAATATATTATTTAATTCTGGGATGGTTACCAGGAGAAATCATTTGGAAAGATGTTGGTGTGTCAATCCATTATGATAGGAAGAGTTACATTTCATGTTTCATTAGCAGCAATAAATTTTTTTAACACTAACTAGTCCTGGATTTTTTCAACCACAATTAGTATATATTTAATTCTAACTGTATTTAGAATTAAATACTAAGTGAATTCATGAAGATCTATATATAGAGATGTGAACACTACCTAATAATCTTGGTGCACTATACCAGCTTTAAATCCCACCAATGGTTTTCAAGAATAATTATTTTACATTAAAAGTATACAAATCCTTTCCATGTAAGGTATTGAAACAACATATCTAAAACAACAATGTCTAATCATTATGTCATTGGGTACTCAAGAATATTCATTCCAACTTGGAGATTTATCTCATCTGGTTTTTGCATCAATGTTAAAAAAATATGGACCTCCTTTAAGAAAACACATATGATTTATTGTGCCTAAAATACCCTTAAAATTTCAGTGGATTATATTTTTGAGGTTCTATTAAATGATTTACCTAATGAAGTACCACATTTACAGGTCCCTTAACAACTTCCACAAAATCATGTTCTATACTCTGAAAAATATCCCAGTATAATTGTTGTCCTAGAGCATCTACATTTATATATTCTCTGTATTTTGGTTATAGTGGCTTCATGGGGGGTTAAAATATGAAGGCTTCTATAGTATCGTTAGCTTCCTACATACATAATAAAGTAAATAGTATTTGGATCCCAACATCAATGTAAAAAACTATGATCTGATAAAATGTGTTTGGTGCCAATTTTTTTCTATCATCATAGGGATAGAAGAGAATATTGATAAAGTGGAGTTTCTTCTCCAACTCTTTTATGGATTGGGCACAATTGGGTTCAATTAATGGAACTTATATGCTCTTATACATCATTTTCTCACTTATTGAAATGAATAGGTCGTCCAATAATATAGCCTCTTCATGAACATTGATTCCATCCAAGTTAATATTATGTTCCTTTTTGTTATCTAATATTATATTTTGATGCTCTAAAAGATTTAAATAGTCAAGGGTTGAAAATTTGGAGGTTTGGGAGAAACATGATAGGAATAATTTTTAGCATAACTTTTTGTATTGACCATGTCATAATTGAGTAATATGGTATTGTTAGCACACTATTTCTCATTACCAAAGAAACATACCCTATCCCAAACAATAGAGGGTTCATATCTAACTCAGGGGCTCATCATTATTATATTATGTTTCTGTAATCTTACACTATCATATATATGAATCTATTTCTCTATGTTATAGTAACTATGTGATATAATTTTTATTATTATTGTGTAGGGACATTGTGATATACATGGATAAAAGATGGATCATGTTTCTGAGGAACACACCTTAGTATGTTAAGTGTGTGAATGAGTATTTTTAATTTTCAATTTCTAATCGATCCATTGAAGGGAGACTAAGATGCCCATTTCCTAAATGTAAATTTGGAACATGGTTGAAGATAGATTAATTTTATGATCATTTAATACTGAAGAAATTCTCGGCTCAATATTTGTGTTGGATTTGGCATGGAGAATCAAATGTAATAGAAAGATTGAGTACTGATGGTAATCGAGAGAATAAAGTCCCAAGATATTGACAATGGAAAATGAAATGAAAAAACTCATAAATGGTGAATTCGGCACTACAAGACACCAATATTAGTATCAAAACATATCAGAACAACCAGAATATGGTGCTACAAGTTACAACGTGACAAGTGATGATTTTGAGACTGTAACACAAGTAGATCAAGACTGTAACATATAATTAGATCCTTTTCTTGATTCTGTGGAGCCGAATGTAAGAGAAAACTTCACTGAGAAAAATGTGTTTCATGATTTAGTTGACAATGGAAATCAACTATTTTATAGTGGGTGTTTGAAATATTCAAAGAATTCGTTTATGCCGAAGTTGTACCATATCAAATGTCTATGTGGAATTAAAAATAAGGAAATGATCATGATATTGGAATTGATTCATGATGTATTTCTTAAAGGGTAAATACCAGAATCCTTTTATGATATGAAAATTGTTGTTAACAATCTTGGTTTGAGTTATACAAAAATACATGCGTGTCCCAATGGTTGTGTGTTATATTGGGGAGAGGATTCAAGTAGACAGAATTACAAGAAATGTTCTTCTTCTAGACGGGAGTCAAAGGGTGATGTTGGAAGTCTGAATGAACATAATTTCATAGTGAAGAAGAAAAGGAACACACCTGAAAAGGTTTTGTGTAACATTCCCTTGAAGCCTCGATTGCAAAGATTATTCCTATAATCAAAAACCGCTGAACACATGAAGTGGAATTCTGTTGATAAAAACAATGCTGGGTTAATGAGACATCCAAGACATTTCCAATCATGGAAGAAATTTGATTTATTACATCTATATTTCTCATCTGATCCTAAGAATGTTCGATTTGGATTGGCTGCAGATGGATTCAACCCATATGGGACGTTGAGTACTAGTTATAGCATTAGGCCAGTTGTTTTGATCTCTTATAATCTGCCTCCGTGGATGTGTATGCAATAAGAATCTTTTATCATTTCGATGATTATTCCTGGAAAAAAAGTTCCTGGAAATGATATTGATGTATACTTGTAGCCTTTGATTGGTGAATTGCAGGATTTATGGAGCAATGCTGTTGAGACATTTGATGCATCTTCTAAAACAATGATTATAATGCATGCTGCATTAATATGGACCATTAGTGACTTCCCTGGGCTTGGGAATTATTCTATTTAGAACACTTACATGGGTTTGTCTGGTCCCTTTTGTAACATTGATTTTGAGCCCAAATGGCTACCTCACAGTAGAAAATGGTTCTTCTTGTGCCATCGAAGATTTCTCGATGCATCTCAAAGATTTCGGCTGAAAATATCAAAATTTAATGGTTCCATTGACATTATATCACCTCCAAAGTTGTCAACTGGTTCTCAAATAGTGACATAGCTTGAAAATGTTGAAACAGAATTTGAGAAGTTTCGTCATTTGAATTATAGTGGAAAATGGGTCCGAAGTGCATCGTCAGGTGAAATCAGAACGCAACAATGGAAGAAAAAAGTATATTTTTCAAACTCCCTTATTAGGAATTTAATTTGTTGCATCAAATTCTTGATTTGATGAATATTGAGAAGAATGTCTATGATAATTATACTTTCACATTACATAATGAGAATGGAAAGGTGAAGGATCATCTCAATGCTTTCAAAGACATACAAGTAATGAACATAAAATGTGATCTCTGGCCAAATGAGAATGAAAAGTATGCTCCGACCATTTTTGTAATGAAAAATAGGGATAAAGATACATTCCTTATAATTTTAAAGAATGTGAAGGTATCTGATGGATATCCGAATAACAACTTGATGTGTGTTGACTTGAAGAATCATAAGTTACATGGATTGAAAAGTCACAATTCACGTATTTTTTTACAACAATTTCTACCATTGACATTGCGTACATTATTACATGAAAAATTTATTTCTGTTGTACTCCAATTCTATTCATTTTTCATGCAATTATGTGAGAAATATCTACATCCATTTCAGCATGACAACCTCCTTGAGAGGTTTGTATTAAACCTTTGTGCAATGGATATGATCTTTCCTCCATCGTTTTTTACTGTCATGATGCATTTAACTGTGCATTTGGTTGAGGAAGCTAAATTATGAGGCCCCATTCATTATCAATGGATGTATCCAATTGAGAAGTATTTTATTTATATGTATTTCATTTATGTAAACATTTTTATTCATTTAAATAAATGCATAATATTATTATTTTATTTCACAGATATCTTGGGAATTTGAATGCATACATGAAAAATAAAGCTCAACCGGAAGGCTCTATTGCTGAAGGATATTTGGCTGAGGAATGTCTGACCTTTTTTTCCAGCTATATTGATGATATTAAGACATGATTTAATCATGTTGGATGTTTTTATGACACATCAACTCAATCTCAAATGAATCTAAAATCAAAAATATTTCATGTTATTGGCTGATCAGTTGGGAGGATCTCAAATGTGACACTGACAGAATTGGAATTATTATAGGCACATAGATATGTGCTACTAAATAGTAAAATTATAGATCCATTTCTTGAAGAGTTTAGGATACAAACAAAGATATGAATGAGAGGCCGAACTCTAAATGTGAACGATATAATGAAAGTTATGAATAAAGAGCTTGTAGAATGGTTTTCACGACATGTAAGTTAATAAATATTGGAGAAATTTGCCTACCAGATAGAAAAATGATGTTTTTGATTCCCAAATAAAGGTAATTTTATTACATTATGGTTTAATTAAATTTCATGTTACTAACATGTTTAAAATGAATTTTCGTATACAGTTGTTCTTCCACTTTATTGTTGCTGATGTGATAGCACAGAAGTGGACGTTGAAAAATCATGGTAAGAAATGGAAATATTTCAGATGGAGATTGTGGTGTGATGTCAACGATACTTCGTTGATCATGAAACAAATGTATGGGAAGCTACTCAGTGGGGTACCCAAAGAACAGTGGAATGTTTTTGTTGACAGATATGGTAATGAGAAGTGGATGGTATTGAAATATATATTATTATATAATCCTCATTTTACATTTATACATGTATATGAAGAGGATATGACATTTAATACATTACTATTAAATTTAATTTTATTTATTTCAAGATCTATCAAGACAGAATGCATAAAACCGGGCTAAGCAAGTCATCCCTCACACTACGGGCTCCAAAAGCTTTTCTAGAAGCAGAATGACATCGGTAATATTTTAATTATTTTAAATATTTATAAGACAATATTATCTGTTTAATATATTTAATTGTTGATTTATCATTAATGAAGTTCTAGAATTTAGGGAACGATGTATCCCGAACTGAACTATGGTTGGATTTTCATAAAACACCAGATGGAAGTTTTGTTAAAGAGCCTGCCAAAGAAGTTGGGGTATGAAGTCAATTTTTTATTATAATAACTTGTTATCAGTTTTTACTATGTTAATATATATTGATATTTGATTTATAGGTAAAAATTAAAGAACTATGGGAACCCAATCCTGGGCAGTCCTACTCACTCTCCCAGGATGACCCAGTTCCTAACATCCTTGGTAAGGAGCATCCTGGTAGAGTGTGCGTGATGGCTTTCGGACCCATACCATCTATGGTCTTTGGCATGCCACCAGGGATTCCAGTTGCATCTACTCTTGGTTATAGTCAGTCCAAACCCGAATATGCTTAGACGGAGATTTCTTCTACACGAACCACAGTTCAAGATCAGGGGGCTCAGATATCTGCTTTGTAGAAAGTGAAGACTCATATACATCAGCAGATGAGCATATATTCTCCCAGTGGTAGTGCATCGATTAGTGGTCAGCAGGTAAATCAAAAAAATCAAAATCATTTATTTTTCAAATTTCATTGGTTTTAATTTTTAATATAAATTTCCAACAAGATTTAATTTTCTATATAATGTTCTTACAGGTGACAACAGAAAGTGGAGATGGAAGTGGATAGGGTGACGATTCATCATTGGACAGTGAGTAGTTGTATTGTTGATGTGTTGAACAAATATGGGATCATTTGGTTTCTATATGTACCATGTGTGGCACATAGTTTCCACCAAACATTTTCATGTCAGAATATTTTCTTTATTTCTAATGTTTTTGTTTTTCCTTTTTATTGATTTCTGATGTTTCCTTTTTTGTCTTGATTTCTAGAGTGTGGTATACAACTTTCCAGGTAGGCCTTTGGTTGAATTGGTAGTCAATATTTTGGATGAGTAGGAGTGAATCACATCATTGAGGTGTTGAATAAATTCTCGATGTCTAATATTATAATATTTAATTATTAAATATCATCTTCCAAGAAGGTAAACCCTTCTGGAATTGGTATCCTATGACACCGTGAATCACAAAAACATGTGGATTGATAACTCTATATTTGGAACTATTTTCTATGAAACCAATAAAAAATTATTTTCATTTTCCATACAACAATCATAACCTTGTTTTCTATTTGAGCCTAATATTATTGATCTTATATAAATCCTGATTTCCTAAAATTATTTATGAATATATAAAAATTTACATGTCGTTCCATGAAAAAAACCTTAGAAAAAAATAATATCTCACAGCTAGCATATCACCCAAGGTGAAATAACATCCAACTATAACATCAAGCTACAATAACAATAATCCCACACTGAGAACCTGGGTTTCCCCCATGTATGAGTTAGATAATCCAACAAAAAAACACATTACCATGGACAGAAACACCTTAATATCATATATAACATTCAAAAAATTATTCATTAGATAATAAAATGGCTCTGATACAACATTGTGACACCATTACCTAGGTTCCACTAAACTGGTTCCCCAAACTAATGTGACACATGACCATAGGAATGCCTCCTCATATAAAAGAGGCTTACAACTAGTATTGAGTGTCCAATGAGGTATGTGGGGATAATATACCATCTTTACCAGTGTAAAACAATAATATAAATCAAATTAAATGATAACCAAGTATATTATAAGAATAATCATGCATGATGTATTCAATTCAAAAAATTGGGTAAATCCCCACAACCAATATAGTAATAATGTAAGTTCATAAAAGTGTCATGTTTTAAGGGAAAAAAATAAAACCCCCATAAAAGTCCTAAAATGGGTCTCGATATCCATCTAGTTCCCTCATACATGATCCATACCATATCCCAAACCAACTATCTATCAAAATGATTTCCGCTAATACTTCCCTACATCCATGAGATCTACTCAGGTATCAATGGCATCCTAAAAAGGGTGTGAGTATAGGTTAATAGGACACCACCAATAGTGTCTAAAAAAATAAATACTATAATAACCATAATACTGTATACATATGTCCAATTAAATAATGAACAAGAAAGAAAAGGTAATCACGTTCCATAATTAAATTTTAATCATTTAACCCTGTATATCCTTTGGTTTTATAATGACATCAAATCCCACCAAACATTCTTCATCCATGTCAAAATTATATTCCTAATATAAATGGTTTTTACATTTTTATTAAAAACAATGGTAATTCATTAATCATATAAAATTCATATACTATGGTGCACTAATCAGTTCACTCATATCATATACATAGGCTTTACGACGTGGAAAGCCATGTCAATACACTATCCAAGCATAGGAAACTCTATATACATCATATAAAGTACATTATGTCAAATTTCATGTCTATCCATCCAATATCAAATATAAGGAATTCCTTGTAAAAAAATTCTTACCCATGGGTGGGATCTACTCTGTCCCTTATCATTTACTAATCCATCAATACACTTTCCACAAGGTCAAACACACTTGACCTTTTTAACAAATTACAATATCAAGGGTGAACCTCTTTCATTTCACCAATATTCTCATATTTTATCACTTTCACTGATCTTAATGTTATTCCATAACTATTTTATTTTACTATTCATTCATAAAAAAAACCATTGTACATATTTTCAATTCCATATTATAACATGGATATTCCCACATTTTCCATCCATTATTTATCCCCTTAGTTATCTTACAACCCATTTAACCATAAAAGTTATGATAAAAAACCACTTATTCCATTTTGACATGCTAAAAATATCTATAATTGGTTTAATTTCATAAAATCTTCAATTTATCAATTAATAGCTAAATTCACATGTTCAAGGGATTAGCACACCCTATGGGTGGCCATAAACCATGTCCATTCTTCATCAATACATCCAAAAACTTCCTTGAAAGGTCCAACACATCATTGATTTGATGTTATTTTATGATATTGTGCCTGGTTTTATTTGTTTTTCAGGGAAGTGGTACAGTGGAAGTATAAATTTTTTTTGGGTCATCTTTTCACGGCGGTTTTAACCGCCGCTAAGAGTATACAGATAAAATAGTAGTGGCGGGTTTAACCACTACTAAACATAATTATTTTTACATATAACAGAGGTTTTACGACCACTACATTTTCTTTTATTAACGGCAGTTAGAACTGCTGCTAATTAAATAAAATCTACGGCTCTTAAAACCCGTTGTTAATGTGACAAGAACCGCAATGAAATGAGGCAGCTATGAAGCTTTTCTTAAACCACCGCTAAATGGAAAAACCCGCCGCTAATAGTTTGCAGACGCCAAATATAGCAGCGATTTCTGTAAACCGCCGCCGACCCATGTAGCGGCGGTTTAAACTGCCGCTAATGTGTGGTTTTCTTGTAGTGAATAAATATCCTCCATGTTTTGAAAATTAATTATAAAAAATATGCACATAATATGAAAGAACGTATTTTTAACCATATCATTGTAAAAAATGTTCTTACTATTTAAGTGTCAATATAGACAATATTAAAGAGAAATTGGGCCACTAATGTATGATATTTTATATTATTAAACCCTTATAAATCACTATTATGAATATAATATTTTTATGAAAGTTAAATCATTAAAAAAATATTATTTTTTAAATTACATCAATATCTATTTTGAAATTATTCATTTAATATTCATTTTAATAATAAACCTAAAATGGTAGATTTAGAAAATATTTTCTACACCCCTATAAAATTATAAATTTATATTGATATTTAATGGAACATAATAAATCATTCAATATACTTTATTTCTCATAAATTTAGTAATATTTTTTTATATTAACTAAATAAATACAATGTTGATGTTTCATATTAATATAATGGAATCATTTCATCTCTACAAAATATAAACAACATTCATTATAAAAAACTAATTTATATTTCATAAAAATATTAATAATTAAAAATTGGTTTTTTAGTCCTTATCCTAAATCATTATTTATATTACGAGAAATAAAGGTTTTTTTTGGTATTTTTCATTACATATATTCTAATATTGTTGAATGACATGAAAATGGGTGCCAAAAACTAATTAAGACTAATCCCATGGTGACAAGGGTCGAAATATATATATCCAATTGGTGTTTGAAAATATTTTAGGTATGTATATTCCCGATCTGTTTACTTTAACCCTTAGTGAATCCATTATTAACTTCAGCACGATAATTTTTTTTATCCTTTTTCAATTTTAATTTTGGCGAAAAAATATGTTTTCCATATCATACACTATAAATTATGATGATAAAAAATTAATTCATTAATATAAACTTGATTATTATAACTAAAAAATATTAAATTAAAATTAATCTTGTTGGCGTGAGGAGAAAGCCACATTTCAAAGAGAAAATATTCAAATGTTTATAAAGTTTGTATAATAATGTTTAATATTAAATTGATTAAAATCACTTATATTGGATTAAGATATATATAACTGAAATATTATTTCTTTAAAACCAATTCAAAAAATAATTTTACATTATGATTTTTTTTTAAAAGGCAGTTTTCAATTAATATTTAGTAATATACATCATTCATAAAAAAATTTAGGAAAAAGAAAAAAGTTCACCCTAAGATAATTATTATTTATTTTTTTAATTTTTTATAAAAACAATTATAATAATATTATAAATTAATTTTAATTTATATATTCAAATCCAAAATAATTCGTCTTCTAGAATAAATTTAGTCTTTTGGAAATAATTTATTTTTATTTTAAATGATTTTTAATTAATTTTTAATAAATAAAAAACCATAATTTTCGAAGAATGTAAAATAAAACATAAAATATAGGTTATTATTATCATAATAATATTTTCCTAAATATGTCATGTTTCATTTAAACTCAGCATTGTGTGTTACATAATCCAAACTAAGGGTTGTGAGTAATGCTATATAAATTTAGAGTTGTGTGTAATAAAAGCTATTGAGGTGATACAATATATTTAAAATAATTTTAACTAAATCGTAAATTCTATGAGGTTTATATTTTCTTCTCTTCTTGGTGTTATATGTCATAGATTCTATCAAAAAATATGTTCCAACTTTAAACTCTAAAGGTGTTACAGGGCATGTACTATAAAATAGTTGAGACCGACCACAATGAAGGAAATTAATAGTTTTCCTATATTTTATGTATATTATAGAGTCATTGTGGTATACATTTCCTTCATATCCTATCTAATAACTATTTATACTTATAAAATTAAAAATATTTATAAGATAGATAAATGTGAATAAAATTTACATGAACGGAAGTTATGGTTGGTCAAAAAACCTATGTTAAGACTAATTCATGGTAGTGATGGATTGGTGATCAATAGTGATACCGCTAATAAGGTAATCTGATGTGTTATCATTAAACCTTTAATGGTTTTAGTTTATAAATCACACTATTTATATATTCATTAGAAAATGTACCATACTCTTAATATGAAGAAGGTTAAATTATTTTTTTTAATTGAAAATATAGTGAAATTATCATTATGGTGAAATGTGTTATATATATAATGACCATAAAACCATTTATTTTATATTTATGTATAAATAGTTAAATATTCAAAAATGTATATGGATTGAGATGATTAGTGACTCTAATTGCTAAAAACATTACTACCTCATAAAGGAGAATAAGGTGGTTTGTGCCCAGATTCAGAAGGATAATGTTTAATTATACTTGATGAGGATTGAATGAAATTTTATAGTCGTGGATTTTAAACCTAGGGACACGGAAAACATAAATTAATGTGATAAATAATATAATTAACATATTAATTTTTACCCATCCATTCATATATATATTAAATATGATCAAAATGATGATCTGGAACGTAAAAAGACTGTAGGGATTGTTCTAATGATCATTCATAATGATGATAGAATTATAATATTTAGGAATTGGATATGTGTCCCATTAATAGTAAAATTTAAGATGTATAAATGGGATGATAAACATATCTTATCATTTTATATACATCTTTTAATTAATAATTATTGAGATATCTCGAATAACAATTATTTTGGGACAATAATAAAAGGAAAATTGAAATGATTGTATATTGATTCTTAGTGTTCTTGAATGATACGTTTTGTTGTCATAAATTTAAGGGGATTATTCATAATTTACCCATGCCAAAATATAAAAGGTAATATTCAAAAAATGGATAACACAATATAAAAAAATTGATAGGACACAAAATAAAACGAAAATAAACCCATTAATCCATGTCCCCGTGATAATAATTCAATATCATCCCAACACCCAAGATGGAAAAACGATCAAGTATTGTCTCATTATAAATGAAACACCTCCCTTTACAACTATCATGAAAAACATCGGCTACTAACTCTCAAAGGAAAAATTAACATTTGATCGCAAAATCAAAGTAGGATACCACTGTAAATCTAAATAATGTCTACCCAGCTATATCGATTAGTTAATTCATAAAACATTATAAATCATGTGAAGAATAAATTATTTTCCATATAAAAATAATCCTTCTTTATTCCTTTAAAATCATTCTAAATATAAATACATAATGAAATATGCCATAAAATTTATCATTAAGGCAAAATAATAAGAAATAAAATGCTTTCAAGAATCCATCTCTATATGAAATTAGTAAGTGGGCATGAAAAATAAATAAGAAAAATAATTTAACCACAATTAACCAATGGTAAAATAACAACTCAAGGGTGTAAACTCTTTATATTAATGAGAATCCTCATCGGTGGAGGTGACTCTTATTCTGTCGTAACCTCAATTCCCTTGAAGGGATACCCAAAGGAAAAACATGTAATCATGGGAACATGTACTAGTGGTATATGATACCACTAAGGCTCTCATATGTCTAGTTTTTTCCCATACATGTATTTATTCCATATATCCTATTACATTATCATTTCATTAATGAAACCAATTCATTTTTCATAAAATTACAAAATGAGAAACTATTTCATTTCATGATTACATTATACTAAAATAATTTCAATAGAGATGCCCCATTACATCAACTATAGAAAAATAATTTCATGTTAAAAATTTTATTGAGGAAAATTATCAAAGGCATCGTGAGTAATAAACTGGTTTATATGAAATACATACTTTTTAGAAAACATTATCATGGCCATGAAATGTCACATTCCAATTTCATGTATTTTAATTCATCAATTTAAAAATTCAAAACTATTGGTAATAATCATAACATTATTCCTTACAAGATATACATCACATCATAGAAACACTTAACTTATCATAATGAAGACAACATTTCCTTATTTATAAGTAAGGGGAAAGATGGAAATCAAATTCACAATAAACATGAAGTGATGAAAACAATTTCAATTATCTCTGTTCATGATAGAATATGAAATATAAGATCATAATTCAATAATCACAGGGAGAATAATTCAATAAAATGGATTATAATGGATCTGAATTATAGATTATGACCAAGTGAGATACATACTTTCAAAAGGAATAATTATCCATAAGCATTTAGATCAAGAAAGAAAATAACATAAATAAATGATCCTCTAAACCAATATAAATTATTAATATGGTTGATACGGTCAAATTTTTACTTAATATATAGAAATAAAATATTACATCGTAATACACATGATTAAACGCTAATGATTCCCAAAACATGATGGACTTCGAGGTAAGGGAGTTGGCTATACAACAATGGTGCATTGTCAAAATAACATTTTGAATCTCAGTTGTAGTTAGTAATAAGATATTATAAACTAGGGTAATAACAATGGAATAATGGAATCATTATGCTACAACCTCCAAGAATATGCAAGGAAACTATATTACATCTGTTTCTCCATGACTTAGTCAACCCTATATTGTAATAATCTCCTGGATTCAAACTACCTTCCTCCACATAAAATCTAATATTCCACATTATAATTATTCCAAAATAAGTATAACCAAATAAACAATCTATTATGACCTGGTATCCTAACTATGTCATAGATATAATCTCAATAGAAAAATCATGTATCAAGTCATAATACATTGAATTAATTCACTTCATCCAACCGATAAATGAACTATAAATAGAAGAGAAAAAATTAGACAAGATCTATATGTGATTCTATAATTTTGTGTGTGATAATTATACCCAAAATTTAAATAAAAGTTCCCTATAATTGGATTTGAAAAGAACCAAAGAAAGAAGATAATTCCATTTTTGTATCCTCATCAACTACTTCACTATTGTCTCGTGGTTTTCAAAACAAAAATAAAATATATCTCAAACCAATGAGATTTTCCAACTATACAACACTATTTCATGTTGGATTACTATATTAATTAGACTTTAAAACATTGAGGTTATATGATCAGTCTCAATTTCTTCCCACTAAATAACATGAGGCTGATCCTATGAAATACCATGATTGTTATGTTTAAATATCATATCTCCCAAAATTTATTTTTTATTTTTTAATAATCCCACTTTTAGGATAAGCCATAACCACTTGTAAATCACATAATGAGATAGAAACAAACCAAAAACCAATTTTTCCACAAACAAACATATGATAATAATTCAAAATCACATCAAGAACCACCATCAATCTTCATGTTGTCATAAATAAATATTTTTACATTCCAAATTCTTGATCATACAGAATAAATAAGCAACCAACAATCCAAAAAAAAATTATCAACAATGTCACACATTGAGTAAGTCAACCTAACACTCCACCTTAATCATCGTCACGGTTAATACTGGATTGAGTATCTCTATACATAATTGGCCTTCACAGACTCATTCTTTGACACACCAAACCATAATTTATAAACAAGAATAACATACATAAATCAATTAATAACCTTAAAATTTTAAATAGTCTGAGGAAATTAAATCCAATTTGGCTTGTACCCCCATCAACTGGTAGAAAATAAAATTCCAAAAAAAAATCAAAGCATTGTAGTAGATTGATTTGGAGAGGAACAACAAAATATGATGGAAAAATATATAATAATGTAAGTGAGACCTCATCAATAATCCATGATCATTTATATTACAACCTAACTATTCCTTCAAGCCTCCATGAGCCATGAATCTAGATATGTTCCACCAAAAGTTTCAATGAGCCTGGAATTTAGTATAAGAAATCATTCTGATACAGAAAACTAGAGCCTTCATGTGTAATGATACTTTAGACATATACATCAATCATTATCTTTAATGACATGATTCCTCACACATAGAAAAAACAATTTAGGACACTATCACACCATCCATGTGATTCATCTAATGTGGACCAATATAATTTTGATTGAATCCAAAATAAGACACACCTACTAGAATACTATAAAATGATATATCAACACTTCATGAGTCCTACATGAAACCACAATTGTAGAATTACATAGAGGAAAGTGTATCATCATAATGCCAGAGTAGTGTTTGATGATGAATAGAGTCCCAAAGTGATATTCATCCATGCTGGGACAACCAATTCTAGCTATTGATGCATCATCTAGGAAAATTGTATGCATGTAACCACACCAAAGTAACAACAACCATGATGAATAATATAACCATGAAATGAATACTTCATATGGAAGTTTTACTCATGGAAATCCAACAAAACCTAACCAACGCATTCCATTACTCCCCGATAAAACCTGAAAACCTAATAAAACATGGGTTGGAAACATGATAGAAAGAGGGGAATATAAGAGGAACATCCAATGAGGGATTAAAAATGGATATATGTATAATATATAGAATAATTTTGGATAGATAAATTGAAAAATAAAACAAAATATTGAGTGTTTTGGAAAATAGAAAGAGATAAGTGGGAGTGAAGAATGATGGATAGATGAAAGGGGGAGATGATCTTAGATAAATGGCATGCATGAATCCTCCCACTAAATCACCACTAGGTGGATGCCCAATCATGAGATGGTTATTCTATAGAATCATCATAGAGGTTATATTAATTTCATGACATTCTAAATGGTAATTCAATACACTTCAATAACTCATGTTTGAGGACCATAATATTTTAGTGTCGATGGATATTAAAAAAATAATCTTTATAGTTCATGAATGATATTCAACATATCCACCAAATATCCTCCCATTTTTTATTATTTATATTTTTACCCAACTTAAAAACTTTATTTATAAACATGGGAATATAAACATAAGAAAAGATTATATAATATGATCATTAATGGTAACCATGGTGAATATCAATATAACATGTTCATATGAGAATGAAATCATGAAAATCAAATTTTAATCCCATACTCAATATTCCATATATCATGTGATAAATTAATTTAATAAATAATTCCATTTCAGAATATATGTTTATAATGGGATCAAAAAATACGATCCATGAGACCATTACATTGGCATAAGACATGGAATTTTGTCAAACACTTATGAATATTAAATCATTTTCTGAGTTATCAAGAATCATTACTGAAACTATCATAGTGTAGTTTTTTCAATCCTTAAACCATTGTAGTATTTAATTATCTATCTCAAAACTGTAATAGGGGAAAAGTGACCCTTACTAAACAGGATTAACTCCTTATTCCTATCATATTTACGTCACGTGATATAATTTGTTGCCCAATTAATTTGAGGGAGATATAGTTCCCACCAATCACATAACTAATATTATAAATATATGTCCAAAAATATCATAAAACATTCATCATTTGAGAATGCATTAGAATAAATGGGTTTCATAAACATTTCATCAAAGTATAACATGGATAAAATAAAAATGTTTCATAGTGATTTCGTCTTTTCATTATAGCGTAAAACATATAAAATAAATGAATTATATAATTATTTTATAATGGTATAACCCTGGGGAAAATAGGCATCGTAAACATATTATCATTGTCTAACCGGTGAATGATAAATATGTTTCATAAACCTTTCACCATGGTAGAACCCATGGAAGAGATACCAGTTTCATAACCTTTTTATCATGGTAAAATTTGTAGAATATAAAATGGTTAGAAAAACATAATTTTGTCATAAGAATAATCCTTCTCTAAACAAATTAATATCGGATCATTGAATTATATCCCCAGTATATTTTATGTTAAATCAAATGATATAAATATAATTAAAATCAGTAATGAAAGATCACCTAAAACATTTCATGAGGAAAATAACCATTCCACTGTAATTTTTTTTAAATTCAAAATAAAATTGAAAAAAATACTTTTAATGAGGAACATATAAAAACAATTAAAAAATTTATTGAGGAATATTTACTTTTCCACTTTAAAAAACACTTTTAAACCTAAAAAATTGATAATTCTTTTAAAATTATTCTCTTTAATAAAACCATTGAAGGATATAAATGAAATATTAATTAAATTGGGTGGTAATTATAAGGGAAATTTTGTTAATTCCATACATATTAAAACATATTAATTTCACATTGTCAATAAAATTGAATCTATAATTGTTTGTAAATTGACATTAATATTACATTATAAAAATTATAAAGTGAAAAAAATTTGTATAAATTGATCCCATAAGTTATTTTTCTAATTTTAGAAAAAAAATTTAAAACATTTTTTATAAAAAATTAGTTTGTTATCAAAATTATTTTCAACCGAATACAGAGAAAAAAATTATCATTAAAAACATTATCTAGAACACATTAGTAGATTAAGAGAAGAAAATTAATAATAAAAATATATTCTTATGATATAAATATTAGAGAATATAATTCATGGAATTCATGATATATGGTTTATATGCTTTTATTGTCATAATCATGAATCAAAAAATACAAATAAACGGTGAAATTATACCATAAAACCATTACCTCTTTTGGTAAAGTTGAATCATAAGTTCCATGAATGAATAAGATTAAATTTAAATTAAAATATCATAATAATAATTAAATTTAATAAATTTCATGTTGAATGGTTTTTATATACACTTCATATATAAATATATGTTCACATCATAACATATGTCCCAAATAAGAAAAATTATGATAAAAATAACATACATCCTTGGTAACGTTGAATGTGTAACCCACATGAATGAGTGATAATAAAATGGATAAAAAGGCAAAATTATTTTCAGGATAATAAACATAAAATAAATTCATGGTAATTATATACACCCCATAATGTTAATACATTTTGAATAGGGATTTATTCTCAAATGAAATTAATGTTTGATTACAATACCTTACTTTTGTCTCGAATATAATTGTTCATGTTTGAACCACTTGTATAATAAATATTGTTTTCATATAAATATATCACAAAAACGTAATTATATATATGATAAAATATATAATATAATCGTGACCATCTATTTTCTATTTATAAATTATATCTTTTTAAATTTAAGTTTCGGATCATAACAACTTCATTTTCCACATATGGGTTAGCTTGTTATTTTCATTCCTCTTACTCTGATTACGATCCCACGATCTCGAAATTTTATCCATGATATAAATATTCAAATATATTATATATTAATTTTATATTTATTTTTATTAATTCATAAAATATTTAGATAAAATACAATACACTATTCATAGTGTTGGTAGGTCAATTGTACACATGATTGCTTCACCCATTTTCAAGAAGGATAAAATGAATGAAAGGTAAATAATATGTTAACATTATGGAATAATATTAATTTAATATAAATAAATAATATTCCATAAATTTACCATAATTATCTTCTATGATGTTTTTTAGTGAAATCTAAATCCCATCGCTTTGCAAAAAGTAGTTCCTTGTTCCTACGAACGACGCTATCATTTCACCCAGATAATGAAAAATAAGAAGTAATATGTGGTATAAAAAATAAAGAATGATATTTTTTTATAAATATCATATATATTCACTTAAACTAACCTTATTAACATCTATGAAAAATAGAAATGAAAAACACATCACATCGGTTCGTGAGGCAGTAGCCCATATTATACAGAAAAAACAATATTATACTCCAACTGGATTATATGTAACAAGGTATATGTGTAATTATAATTTTATATGTTTTATCATATCATAAATACCACATATATAAAATAAATATTCATTATATTCAACTTTTTGTGGTGGTTATGGATAACTAATAACACTGGTTTGCGAGGTGATAGTCCACCATACAAACAAGCAGTAATTTCCTATCTTATTTGATAGAAGAATTAAATTATTTGGGTTTCTAAATTAACATAAAAAAATATTTATATATAAGATAATTATTTTTTATATAATAATGAATTAATAAGAAATCATGGTGGCTGAGGAAGAAATAAAACAACATGTCCGATTATGGATGTCACCTCTTCTTTGAATAACTTCTTTTCTTTTAAAGCAAACAGATTTTTAGGTTAGATTTATAACCAACCTAAAGATTATCTGATGTGATTAAGGAATTAAGGTATTGATTTGTCCATTTATTATCCTACCCAATGGGTTTCCACTGTTTTTAGAGGAGAGGAGGTTGGGTGGCCATTTAAAAGTGAGGTGAGTGGCACACCTGTAATGTTTCGAAAGAAAAATGTGTTCTCAAGGTTTTCACCTCAACAAAAAGGATACAAAATGACTCATTAATTAATAATTGTGGTTATAAAGTACACATATATCCATAAAATAGATTTTTTACTTATTATTATGTCATTTTACCCTTTTTCATTTTACTTAGACTTGTTGGAAAACACATTTTAACCTTAACTGTAGTAATTAATTTTTATTGTTCTTACTATTAATTATAGTAAAAAACTAATTTAACTTCATTAGAGAGTAGAAATTGTTCTGATTCCCAATATATAATTAATTTCTCCAAATTATATTCATACCAGTATAACATATTAATTTAAAATTAAACTCGCAGATGTCATAAGAAATCAGTTTTCCAAAGAGATAATACACAAATGATTAAAAATGTTTTATATGAAAAATAAATATATAATTAATTCTTATGAAATATATTTGATTAATAGTTATATATTTGGACTATTTTTAATCATATAAATATTCTAAATTAATGAAAAATCATGTATATTATTTTAATTAAAATGTAGTTTTTATTGAAAACCAATATTTTAACTATTCACATAAAAAATTAATATTTTTAGAAAATAATCAAAAAATCACTTTAATATACAATTTAATTAAATAATTAAAAATGTATTTAATTTTTTCAAGTAACTTTTCAATATTTATAAAAAGTAAATTTTTAATATGTTTAGAAAATGTGAGAAAACATCTATTTAGAAATATATAGACTTAACTTGAAAAATTGGATTTATTATTACCTCTAATCTAGAAAACACATTAGATGAATTTTAGAATTTTTATTTAATATATAATAATATATTTTATGAATATAATTTTAAAAAAGGATATTTTTATAATTGATTGATTTGAATATTGTTTTTTCAAATAAAAATATATCATTAGAAAAATATTTCATTTGTTTTCAATTTTTTTATTTATAAATAATTGGTAACCAAAAAAGCAATTATAAATAAATTTGTAACCCATATTTTTCTGTAAATATTTTATTCCTATTTATACCCTCTATTGAAATAGATATGTGATAAATATCATGTTAGAAAATATAATTTTATATTTATTTTATGATTCGTTAAAACATTATGTTGCGTATAACACAAGCTAAAACTGATTTTTTTGGTTACTCAAGGTAAACTCTACAATTTTTTAAAATAAATAAAAGCATGGAATTTCTTGTAAGATGTGAATTAGATGAGAATATATTCATTCCAAAAAAATTATAAAATATCAAGGTGTTACATTCTACCCTATAAAATAAAGTGTATCCTCACAATATGAACAAGTTCTCAGAAATGGAGGGTTTAAATTTGAAAATACATTTTTCTGAAACCAACATCATAAATAGGATTAATTAAAATTTTATTGAAAATAAAGAAATTTTATTTATCAAATTTATATAATTTGACAAATAAATATGCTTATATAGAGGATAAAATGGGTGGATGTGAAAACATGAACATAAAAGATAAAAATTAACACCTAAGCACAAATGGAGAGTTATAGTGAACATGGTTTGGAGAAATCAAATGACCAAAAAGACATTAATTTTTCATAGGGGAAAATACCCCCCATTAATCCGAATATGAGGTAAATTGATAAGATTTTATTGCAAGTTCATTTTTCTAATGTTGAAAAAATATCATGTGAACATATACATATTTGATTTTATTCCATTACATATGCACAATCTCTTCATTTGTTTGGGCCTTGATAAACATTATATTTACCTCTTACACAAAGAGTTTAATTTTTATATATAAAGGACCAATTGATAACAAAATCCATAAAATAATGATAATTCATTTCTTATATCTCTAGTTATAATCCTGAATAATATTTTTTATAAGTTATGCTTAAATATTCATATTTTTGTATATTAAATTAATCCCCAAAACGTTTTCCAAAATTGATCTTAAATCACTACATAAATACATATTCTTAAAACCCTTCAAACAAATGTCTCTCAATGATTGAAATCAATAGTCTTTGGGGAACCCAGACAACCTAGAATTTTTGATTTAGAGGATGATAGAGCTGATTTTTTTCACTATGAATTACTTTTCGGACATGGATGATTGAGAGGTTATGAAAATTCCATCGGTACCGGGCCCGTGCATTCTTACACGGGGCAACTTTCTGAGTAGCCATGCTTTGGTGGAGGCGTGTCTTAATGATATTGATGTTGGGTAGAATCATTTCTTTGTAGTCTTGTTCTGGGTTGCAACCCTCTTGTTTTTCGAATCTTGTTAATGTCATGATGCTTGAAGTCTTGGTTTACCCCCCATTTACCCTTATAATGGGGCTTATCCAATATCAATAAAAAAAATTTCTCTTTGGGCCTTTTAGTCTAAAATATAAAAATATATAATGGTGGTTAGTAAATTTCGGAATATAACTTATCATTACTCAATAAAACAACATGATGTGGCTCTTAAGGTCACTTACAGAATACATGTATTACCTGATCATATATTCTCTTGAATTGTTTTAATAAAATGAATAACCATAAAACCATAATGATAACATGCATAGTTTTAAAAATTAACTCTCTTCTTATTCCATAAATAGCACACACAAAAATTGATATACACCATATGTCCAAATATGTTGTGATCTTCATCAATGATAACATAAAATTCTTTTCCCTCAAATCCATAACTGGTTACAAGGTAATCAATGAAATAAAACAAAATTAATGCAGTTTAATCATCTACTTTACTTAAATAAACTACATTTTCTCACCATTATGAACATATTTACGGTTGTATTCCATTATTCATGTATTTTCCATAAAATATTACCATTAAATTTATTCAGTTTTTTATGTTATCAGTACAATTCAACATATTTATTAAAATAATTAATGAAAAATATATACTGAATTACACATTTATGTTATAATTTCTTAACTACAATACAAAAATACATCAATCATTCTACATCATTCTAAGAACAAAAATTAGGATTTGTCATCATATTGCATCGTACCTCTTTCTTTCATATATAAATTTTAGTTTCTCAATCATTAACAAACAACATTTACTTATACCATATATTTTATCCCATTATAGATCATTCCCCAAATGATATTGGTTATCATAATTTCCATACATTACATCGTTAAACAATCCATCTATTTATAATACTATAGAAGGACACATATTCCCATCCATTTTAGTAACTGAAATTTTTATTTTTCCTCGGCAATTAATTTATAAGTTCCATTAGTCTATACACATAAAACATCTTCTCATCCATATTACAAATCCATTAGTGATTTTTCTCTCAATATAAAAACATATGAAACTGATTAATTTTTCCTTTATGGTCTCCACCTAAAAACTCTCAACAAACTCTGTACATCTAATCATGGGTATGATTGAGTGTATTTTATGGTCCAGGATGTTATTCATACATGAAAACTAGTTAGAAATAATCACAATATTCTTTACTCCAATCATAATCCCATTGGGTTTATCAAAAACAAATTTTTTTTCATATTCATTATTAACCATGTCTCTTATGGTTCTTACTCTTGACTATTACCAAAAAGAATTATTTGAGTAACACTATTTATATGTTGAAACCACCTAATCATGAAAAATAAATTACCAGATGCCAAAATCCTAATACTTTCTTTTTAATCTATTAAACTCAGTATTATCCAAGTTCATTGATGGCCATTATTTTATCCTTCATAATTATTCAGAAAGAGCTTTTAAATTTCCAATACATATCACAAGTGTTAAACAATGTATGGAACAACAAAAATTCATCCAATGGGTGAGGACTGAGTTAATCACAATGTTCCCTTTTGAATGTTATTAACCTTAGTATATATGAGTTAGATCCACATAAACTTAAAGTATTTATATGGGGATCTAATTGTGTGGATACCACTGTCTTTATCCTTTACCAAAATTCTAGTACAATTTCCTATACTTTGATGCATCCTATGCCATATCCTTAGACATATACCTAGGAATATATGTAAGGTTACAGGACTACGCAACGGAAGCCTGTGGGCTGGGATTTTAAATTTGTTTGCTTCACCAGAGTGACATAACCTTGTCAGATCCGGTGATCTTGTCCCGGCTTGGTCCGAGGATCACTCAAGGTTCTTTAGGAGCACAAAAATAAACATGAACATTTACCTTGTTCAGAATTGACGTGCAGGACACCGGTGATCATTGCTCAAAGACTCCGACGACGAAGCCCTCTAGATCATCCACACACGCCTTGCAAATCTGCATGCACACCATTCGTCAAGATCCGAGTGCTAGTGCGGATCTTCAATGCACACTTCGACGTAGTGATGATCACCACAAAACTAGCATCTTCGATCCGTGAAGGTGGAACTTTAAGAACTTTCTAGTTTGAGAGAGTCTCTCTCTAGAACTCAAGAGGAGAGAGAGGCTCTAAATTCCAATGGATGAATAGTCCCAAGGGGAGAGCCTCTCTTTAAATATATATAGGGAATATCTAAAATACGCGGTAAGGGTTCCCAGCCCCCGTGTATTACACATTCACGATATATATATTATAAATATTTATTTATGACAAATTAAATTATGACATAAACAATATTTATTATTTATCACTGAACTGCAATATATATAATTATATATATATATATATTACGTGATAAACATGAGTCTAACTCGACCCGCACCTCCTGATAATATTAATCGAACCCAAGATATAAATATCTGTCTGATTAATATTTATCTATGTATTTACTTAATCATTCTTAAATACATGTTAAAAATAAATTAAGCAAATTATTCCAAACTTGAATAAAAAAAAATTATTTATTACTTGGTGATCCATAGGACTTGGATAATACCCGGACCCTGTGGTGGTGCCCACCAAGCCCTATAATCCTATTCATCAAAATAGGTCAGATTGTCAAAGCGTTGTTGTGTGTGACCCTCTAGGCCCTTATCTTAATAGTAGTGAGTAATATCAATGACCTAGTGCGGGGTCTAGCAACCCATCGAGGCCCCTATACAGATAAGTAAAAGTCAACGAAACTACTACCTTCCCACGAACACAGTCTGTGTAATCTAATCTCTTCGTCATAGATATCTCAATAAAAGCAGAATGCATACTCAGCGTCATCATTCTTCATTTTCTTTACTTTGTTTGTTGATTTGTCCAGACGGTCTTACCTTACACTACCATGGCCACGGATTTAATGAAGGTGCAACCATCCCAATCAACTAGGCCTGAGATATCTCTTCCTAAACTCATAAGTGACAAATCCTTTCTCGATCATTCAATCAATGTTATTCCATTAATGACATACCCGATATAAACTACCTCACCACAACTTGTCAACATGGTTTTCGTCTTATATCAAATGTACGTAATTAAATAACATTCACTGATAATAATCTCAAGTCAGGAGACCATTACACATGTCTATAGATAGGAACGACTAATGACACCAGAAACACACGATGTTCCTTTTAAACGGGTCAGTCCTCATGATCTCGTTAGCTAGAGATCATCAAGTGCGAACTTCATGAGATGAAGTCTCAATGCTTATGATCCCCCAGCACCTGATGGTCACACATCATCTGTGTCTTTTCAGAATGATGTAACTGGACCATAGGTAGTTACTTTAATATTACTGTCATGGCATTTCAGGGTTCTCATTATAGCCTGGGACCGGCTATAACCATTTGATGCGACATGTAATCTAAGGAAATAACAATTAATAAAGTGGATGCATAAGTATCTACACTATCATGGAAAGTTAAATAGATGTATAAAACAAACTGAATACATGTAACAGTAATCAAAGTACAAAACAAGTTGGGTCTAGGGCACCCACTTTCAACAATCCCACTTGCACTAGAGCCAACTACTAACAGGTTTCAATCCGCTAGCTCTCACATTTGAATCATGATTCTGCTGAGAAATGGATTTAGTCAGGGGGTCTTCCACATTTTCCTCTGTGGCTACTCTGCTAACTATCACATCACCTCTTTGAGTTAAATCCCTCAAGATATGGAACTTCTGAAGAATATGCTTTGTCCTCTGGTGAGACCTGGGCTCCTTGGCAAGCACCACTACAGCAGTATTGTCACAATATACTGGAACAGGGTCTTCACTGCTAGGTAAAACACCAATGTCTGAGATAAATCTACGTATCCAGACTGCTTCCTTTACTGCATCGGAAGCTACGATATATTCAAACTCTGTTGTAGAATCAGCAACCACAGCTTTCTTTGAGATTCTCCAGCTCAATGCACCACCATTCAGGCAAAAGATGTAGCCTGACTATGATTTCATATCATCATGATCTGTCTGGAAACTATCATCAGTGTATCCCCTCACAACTAGTTCCTCATCTCCTCCATTCACCAGGAACGTATCCTTAGTACGCCTCACGTACTTAAGGATAGTTTTAACAGTTTTCCAGTGCAGCTCTCCTGGATTGGCTTGATATCTACCCACCATGCTTAAAGAAAAGGCAACATCAAACCTAGTACATAGCATGAAATACATGATAGAACCCACTGCCGAAGCATAAGGTACTCTACTCATTCTATCAATCTCCTCATGTCTTTGTGGACACATTTTCTTGGAGAGATTTACACCATGTGACATAGGTAACAATCCTCTTTTGGATTGTTCCATATTATACCTTTTGAGTACCTTGTCAATATATGTACTTTGACTTAGGCCAGGCATCCTTTGAGGTCTATCTCGATAGATCTTGATCCCTAGGATGTAGGCTGCTTCACCTAAGTCTTTCATGGAGAAGAATTCGTTTAACCAAGTCTTAACTGACTGTAAGACTTGCACCTCGTTTCTCATGATTAATATGTCGTCAACATATAAAACTAGGAAAATGATAGAATTATCTTAAACCTTTTTATAGACACAAGGCTCACATTCATTTTTGACAACACCAAAATCTCTTATGGCCTCATCAAATTGTACATTCCATGATCTTGATGCCTGCTTCAATCCATAAATGGATCTATGCAACTTTCATACTTTATTGGCATTATTTGACTTAACAAACCCTTCAGGTTGAGTCATATAAACATCTTCAACAAGCTTCCCATTTTTAAAAGCAGTTTTGACATCCATTTGCCATATTTCATAATCATGAAAGGCATCTATTGCAAGCAATATTCTGATGGATTTAAGCATTGCCACTGGTGAGAAGGTTTCATCATAGGCAATGCATTGCCGTTGTCTGAAACCCTTTGCAACCAGTCTTTCTTTAAAGGTATTAACCTTACCTTCCATGTCCAGCTTTTTCTTGAATACCCATTTACAACCAATGGGCTTTACATCAGTTGGAGGGTCTACCAAAATCCAAACATGATTTTGGTACATGGATTCCATCTCAGAATTCATGGCTTCTTGCCATGTTGTAGCTTCATTGCCTTCTACTGCTTCCTTGTAGGTCAGAGGTTCATCATCCTCAAGGATTATTGTGTCACCTGACTTAGTGATATGTAAACCATAATTCTATGATTCACTAACCTCTCACATATACCTACGCAGTATCTGTGTTTCAGGAATAATTTCTTCTTCCAATTGTTCTTGTAGAGATTGTTCCTCTACCAACTCTTGTGCATATGGAGCATTGACTTCATCAAAGTCAATCTTGCTCCCACTATTTCCAGTAGAAATGTGATCCCTTTCTAGAAATGTGGAGTATCTTGCCACAATGACTTTTCTATCTAAAGGGTTATATAGGTTGTATCCTCTAGTTTCCTTAGGATAACCTATAATGATGCACTTAGTGCTTCTGGATGCTAATTTGTCACTTGGAAAAGTCTTGATAAATGCCTCGCACCCCCACACACACATGTGTGTCAGATTGGGTTTCTTTCCAAACCATAACTGAAATGGAATTCCATCTGTGGATTTAGTTGGTACTCGGTTAATGGTATATGCTGCTGTCTGCAAGGTGTATCCCCTCATCATTGATCTGACCATGTCAAGCAAGGTCTTATTCCTCCTTTCACTAACACTATTCCATTGTGGTGTATAAGGAGGAGTGATTTGAGATACTATCCCACACTCCTTCAAATGATCAATGAAATCTTGGTAAAGATATTCTCCACCATGGTCTGACCGAAGTGATTTTATCTTTTTACCAAGTTGGTTTTCTACTTCACTTTTGTATTCCTTAAAGAAACAAAAGGAATCTGACTTATTCCGCATTAACTAGATATAGCCATACCTACTATAATCATCGGTAAAAGTGATGAAATATTGAAAACCACCCCTTGCCTGTACTGGAAATGGACCACATACATCGGTATGTATTAATTCCAGTACTGCATTGGCTCTTTCTCCCTGTCATGAAAAAGGTGCTTTGGTCATCTTTCCTTGTAAACAAGCTTGAGATATGTCTAAGGGTTCTAACTGTACCGGGTCTAGATACCCTTCTTGATGTAATTTTTGTAATTGCTTCTTGTTTACATGACCAAGCCTGATGTGCCATATGAGGCTGTTATTTGAGTCTTGTTGGTTATTTTTTTCCTTGATAGCAATTACTGAGTTTTCTAGTTCTAGTATATATAAACCATTGTTAAGATGTGCCATACCATAACATATGTTATCCCTATAGAAGAGACAACTTTTATTTCCAAACTTGATATAAAAACCCATAGTGTCTAAAAATGAAACAGAGATAATGTTTCTGGTAACAGACGGTACATAATACCAATTGTCTAAAACAAGAAGCAAACCAGTTGGTAAAGTCAAGTGATAGTCTCCCACTTCCAAGGCCGCCAATCATGCACCATTTGCAGCTCGGAGATCCACTTGACCTTTTCCAATCTTCTTAAATCTACTTGGTTCCTGTATATGAATAAAAATGTGTGAGATACATGTCGTATCCTATATCCAACTTGTAGATAAAGATAGATTTCATTCAATGACAGAAATACCTGAGGCAGAAGCGTCAGCTTGCTTCTTCTTCCCAACTCTGCAATTCTTTTTCCAGTGGCATTTCTTTCCACATCCAAAACAGACAGCTTCCTGCTCATTACATTACCTCTGCATCTTTTGCTTCTTGGAAGGACGATGCATTGGTGTCTTTGGCCTTGACTTGGCTTTAGACCCCTTTGTCTTGCCATTGTTTTTCTTGTTCACCATAAGGACAGATGTATTGGTGTTTTTCAGGTCCTTATCAGCTTAGCGAACTAAAGCCAAAAGATCTGGGAGATACTTTGTCATATCATTCATATTATAATTGACAATGAAAGTTGAGAAGCTTGATGGTAAAGAGGCAAGAATGAGATCAAATTCTAGCTCTTGGTTCAGTTTGAACCCAAGGGCTTCAAGCTTCTCAATATACCGATTCATTTTGAGTACGTGAGGACCAGCTTGGTGCCCTTCTTCTAGCCTTCACTTATAAAGCGCACTTGATATTTCGTACCTTTCTTGCATAGCCCTCTCCTGATATAGTTCTTGGAGATGTGAAAGCATCTTGTAAGCGTCCTCTTCCTCATGCATTTTTCACAATTGGCTGTACATGGATGACATCATGATGGATTTTACATCAAGCGCATCGTCTACATGCTTTTTCCACTTATCTTTTTCTGTCTTTCTTGCTCCCTAAGGAGGCTCAGTAGGAATTGGGGATTCCAGCACATATAACATCCTTTCTTGGCATAGTAATATGCGCAAGTGCCAGTACCACTCCTGGAAGTTATTGCTGGTCAGGATATTTTCTTTATCCAAGATTGATCGCAGTGATAAAGTACTAGTGCTGTTGGTGATTTCCATTTTGAATCTACATCAGATAAACATTTAGCAATTAGTACATTGTCTTGATTACCTTTTTGACATTTTATGAATAATAAATTATTATATCATTTGATGTATCCCACTATTTTAATGAACCTTAATCTCCCTCACCATAAGATTCATAATACTCTATCGCTTGAGAATTCTAGTGGCAAGGATCCTTGAAACACCCTTAGTAATCTACAAGCTAGGTCTACGACACTACTTGAAGGGTTTCAAGGTAGGCTCTATACTGGCCAACCACTTGTTCTTGTGGTTCCTTGTATAGTTGAGTAAGGTACCAGCTTTAGGAATCCATACTTGATTCCCTCAACCTCTCACCTCTAAAGTGATATCAATTTAGCTAAGGCTAATCCTTGACAGCTCACTTTAGTTAAGTCGACCCATTTCTCACATGGAAAGGCCCTGGTAGTAAGAGGCACTCTCAACTGAGGCTGATGAGCACCCAAACAGCCGGTTTTGTTTAGATGTCGGAAATGGAAGGCATTATGACTTAATATATCTTTGAAGGATTTTTAAATATTAATTGACGAATATAATCCTTTTTTCTATTTATTATGTTCAAACTGGGTTGTCGCGCTCACAACTGAACATTCAATAGAATATTTATTCGTCACAATCTTTATGAATTTTATCTTGTTTACTATCCTATGTTATCATGCAATAATCATGCAGTCGCATAAAATATTAAACTATGCATAAAGTAAATCAAGCATTCCGACTGGTCTTGATCATTCTATAAAGATTGATCAATCATCACCTTGGTGCACCCGTACCTGAGTCGATACAAGACTCGTGTCGCTGCTGGCCCCAGTGAAAAGTGTCCAACTCCTATCTGGAATACGGTCTCATTTTGGAGAGGTCTGCCTCTTGGCTCATCATCGAATAAATACCAATATACTCGCACGCAGGCGAGGGGGTCTAGGTTACAAAATACAAGTGGTGCAATGGACACACATGCCCTTATACATATTTGAATTAAAAGACTATTCACAGACCATCATTTATCTAATTAAATATTACAATCATTGCACGCATTGAATACATAATTAAATAAATAAATACATGCCAGACATACACAGGTCGGTCAAAAGCTCAAGACTAGTCGGGGTAAAAGCGCAATAAAAATTAAATTGCAATAAATTTAAATTATGTGAGGGTGTTCTAATAAATTAAATTAATTTGATTAAATTCAAATAATTTATTTTTATCACTTCCATTTGTTTAATTTAATTTTAATTCCAAATTTAAATTAAATTAAACGATTAATTTAATTCTAAACATAAATTAAATTAATATTTTTCGGATTAAAATAATCTAAACCCCTAAATTAATTGTAATTAATTTAATTTAAAAAACTAAATTAATTAAAATTAATTCAGTGCAGGTTACCTCTAACCGGAGAGGAGTCTGGCGGGTCTGCGTACCGCCACAGGATTTTGTCTTGGAATTGCGGCGTAACCGCGGCGCGACCGGGGCATGACCGCGGCGTCCAACACTTCTTGTGACAGTTGCATCTCCTGACATCCCGCTGCTCCGATGATGGTTCGGGGCAGCCGGACAGATCCGGTCCGGCACGGCCGGGAGGAAGTCCAGCGAGGGTGTGGGAAGCAGGCTGTCCAAAGCGGTCTGGCAGGGAGATCCCCGGTGTGGTGGGCATCTGTCGGGAGGATCCGGTCCGACGCGGACCGCGTTCGGAGAAGGGGAGGTCGGCGCGAGGGTTGTCCGGCGAAGGGGAGGCCGGCACGAGGTCGGTTCGGCGTGGGAATGGCCGGCGCGAGGTCCGTCTGGCATGGGGATGGCCGGCGCGAGGTCGGTCCGGTGCGGGGAAGGTCGGCACGAGGTGCGGTGTGGTGCTGGACCGCCGGAGGAAGGGAGGCCTAGGGTTTCGGCCTCCCGTGGTGCGCCGTGGGAGAGAAGACGCATAAGGGTCTTCCTCCCCACTTCCCCCCATTTTTTGAAACAAAAGTAGAAGACCCCATTTTGGGGTCTTTTACACATCCCAATTTTTATTATTTTTATAAACAAGAGGAAGACCCCAAGTCTTGGTCTCCTCTATTTTATTATAAAAAAATTTCCACACACTTTTGTGGAAAAATATAATATATATTTTATTATTATAATACAATTTATTATAAAATATAATAAAATGTTTATTATAAAATTATAATAAAATATATTTTTGATGTTTATCTCAATTTGATAATTAATATCAAACGAACAATAACTTGCGACATTGATCCAATTAATACTTTCAAATGATCGTATCTTGAGCATTCGAAATCGAAACGTCGCGCGGTCGAATCAAAATGAACTGTTTTAATGCCCCACAATTAAATTTAATGCATTTTAATGTTTTTGACTCAGAAAAACCTTGCACTTCCTCTGATACCACTATAAGGTTTCAGGACTGTGAAACGGAAGCCTGTGGGCCAAGATTTTAAATTTTTTTTGCTTCACCAGAGTGACATAACCTTGTCAGCTCCGGTGATCTTGTCCCGGCTTGGTCCGAGGATCTCGCAAGGTTCTTTAGGAGAACAAAAATAAACATGAAAATTTACCTTGTTCAGAATTTTCATGCAGGACGCTGGCGATCGTTGCTCGAAAACTCCGATGACGAATCCCTCTAGATCGTGCACACACACCTTGCAAATCTGCACGCGTGCCGTTCTTTAGGATCCGGGTGCTAGCGCAGATCTTCGACGCACACTTCGACGCAGCGATGATCACCACAAAACTAGCATCTTCGATCCGTGAAGGCAGAACATGAAAAACTTGCTAGTTTGAGAGATCCTCTCTCTAGAACTCAATAGGAGAGAGAGGCTCTCAATTCCAATGGATGAATAGTCCCAAGGGGAGAGCTTCTCTTTAAATTTATATAGGGAATATCTAAAATATGCTGTAAGGGTTCCCGACCCCCGTGTATTACACATTCACGCTATATATATTATAAATATTTATTTATGAAAAATTAAATTATGACATAAACAATATTTATGATTTATCACTGGACTACAATATATATAATTATATATATATATTACGTGATAAACATGATTCTAACTCGACCCGCACCTCTTGATAATATTAATCGAACCAAAGATATAAATATCTATCCGATTAATATATATCTATGTATTTACTTAATCACTCATAAATACATGTTATAAAAAAATTCAGAAAATTATTCCAAACTTGAATAATAAAAGAATTTATTTATTACTTGGTGATCCATAGGACTTGGATAATACCCGGACCCTGTGGTGGGGCCCACCAAGCCCTATAATCCTATTCATCAGAATAGGGCTGATTGTCAAAGCGTTGTTGTGTGTGACCCTATAGGCCCTTATCTCAATTGTAGTGAATAATATCACTGACCTAGAGTGGGGTCTAGCAACCCATTAAGGCCCCTATAAAGATAAGGCAAAGTTAAAGAAATGACTACCTTCCCATGAACACAGTCTGCGTAATCTAATATCTTCGTCATCGATTTCTCAATAAAAGAAGAATGCATACTCAGTGTCATCATTCTTCATTTGCTTTACATTGTTTTTTGATTTGTCTGGACGGTCTTACCTTCCACTACCATGGCCATGGATTTAATGAAGGTGCAACCATCCTAATCAACCAGGCCTGATATATCTCTTCCTAAACTCATAAGTGACAAATCCTTTCTCGATCCCTCAATCAATGTCATGCCATTGATGACGTACCCGATATAAACTATCTCACCACAACTTTTCGCCATTTTTTCTTCTTATATCAAATGTACGTAATTAAATAATATTCACTGACATTAATCTCAAGTCAGGATACCATTACACATGTCCGTAGATAGGAAAGACCAATGACACCAGAAACATGTGGTGTTCCTTTTAAGCGGGTCTATCCTCATAATCTCGTTAGATAGAGATCATCAAGTGTGAACTTAATGAGATGAAGTCTCAATGCTTATGAGCCCCCAGCACCTGATGGTCACACATCATCTGTGTCCTTTCAGAATGATGTAACTGGACCATAGGACGTTACTTTAAGATTACTGTCATGGCATTTCAGGGTTCTCATTATAGCCTGGGACCTGCTATGACCATTTGATGCGACAGGTAATCTATGTACATTTCCATTAATAAAGTGGATGCAGAAGTATCTACACTATCATGGCAAGATAAATACATGTATAAAACAAACTGAATACATGTAACAGTAATCAAAGTACAAAACAAGTTGGGTCTAGGGCACCCACTTTCAACAATATATTTAGACATATCCAATGGAATATCATAAAACATTTTTCATCATTTTTTTGAAGGATAAGTAAACCCATAATATAATACCTATAAATGTATACCATATTTATCATATAGAAATATAAAATATATTGGGATGATAATCTAATACATTTGAAGATGAAATTCCATGGGACTATAATATTTAAATGTATTTGAAGACTAGAAACACAGTATTCACATTTCATGAAATATATTAAATGTATTTCAGAATAATCTTTTCATTTATTACGATTCATATATATCCCCAACATAAAATCATAATTCATAACATTGGGAAGAGAAACACAATAATTTTTGGTCTCAGATGAGTATTAAGGTTAAAAAAGCTATATTTCCATATAACATGATCATATGGGTATGAGAACATGATAATAACATCTGCAAACCATACCATGAATATCAAAAATCATAAATGTGAGTCTTGTTATAATTCTAGGTGGTTCAAAAAACATGATTCATAATGGAGTCAATTAACATGAGCCACAATAGAATAATATAGGCATAAGACATGGAATTTTAGAATAAACATAAACCTAAAAAATAATTTCATTATATTTATATATCATTACAAAAATAATGAATTTTATATCGATTCACTCCCTAAACCATAATACTAATCAAGGATCACTCTAAAAACTATTAATATAGAAAGATTCTTTTACTAAACTAGGTTCACTCCAAGTTCAATTACTATTTATCTTTTGAGATTTCTTTCATTCCCAATGCATTGAAGGGAGGTATAATTCCCATAAATAAAATAATTAAAATCATATGTAAATGTTTCATAATATCATAAAACATTGATCATGTATTAATAAATTTAAATAAATTATTTTAATAAACATTTCATACATCATAATCTTCTGAAAAAATAGATTTCATAATAATTTCATAATTGCATCATATTGGCAGCGGTTTTGAGAAAAACAATTATTATGGTATAACCCATGAAAGTGAAATGGATTTCAAAAACATTTTATCATTTTATTACCCATGGAATATTAATAGGTTTCATAAGCATTTATCATGATATAACCCATAGAAGAAGAAATGGTGTTAACCATTTTATCATGGTATAACCCATGGATTATAAATGAGTTTCATAAACAAGTTTTCTAATTAAACATATACCATATTAAGGAAGAATAAATATTGTATCATTGGGTCATATCCTCAATAAAGCTTAAGTAACATCAAAGGATGTCACATTAGATGGAAAATGGGTTTGAAGTATCACATGGAAATTTTTCTTAGGGAAAATAGCCTATCAAATTTGAAAATAAGATTATAAAAATAATATAAAAAATATTTTAGTTGAAAATATCCATTTAATCTTATAAATAAATCTTAAAAAATAATTTAATACCATTCTTGAGGAAAATATATATACTACATTGAAAAAAATTGAAAATAAAATATTTTGGAAATTGTTTTCTCTAAAAATAAGCATTGAATAATATGACATATCCTTTCGAGTATTGAGTGATAAATAAAGATGAAATTCAATTCATTTCTTACATTTAAAACAATTATTCTTCTCACATATTTTGTAAAAGTAAAAATTGAATTTTTTTGAAATGACATTAATATTGAATAAAAAATATAAAGAGACAAAAATTGGAAAAATAATATTAAATAGTTCTTTTTGGATATTTTTTAAATCATTTTAAAAAAATTAAATAAATTAATTAGAATAAAAGGAATATTTGGGAGAATAGAGAAAAAGTGGTTTTTCATGAAAATATTTATTTTAACCTCTTGACTGTATAAAGAAAGGAAAATGATGGTAAAAAGAATTATCATGAAATAGATAAAGGATAATAAATTTTTTTTTTTTTTGAGTTATGTATAACTATAATTCATCACCACAGTCAAAAACATAAACAATCATGATAATTGATGAGATTATCCCAAATATATTTAAAAATATCGTAACATTGATTAAAAAACCCCATCAATGAAGAAATGTAAATGAAACATAAAATATAATTTTAGTACATAAATTCATGATAAAAAATGAAAATAATTTTTTATTTACACTATAAAAAAAGATATGTTCATAACACAACATATGTCTCAAAGAATCCAAATTCAGACAAAAATCACAAACCATATTGGTAACATTGAATCCTTCATCCATGAAAGAGTGATACTAGAATTGATATTTAAATCCTTATAATTTTAATTATATGAGTCAAAAATTAAATCCATGCTAATTATATACATCACATAAAAGAAACACATAGAGAATATGGAATGTGTCACATAAAAATGAAATATATGACGGAGTTCCATTACCTATAGTATCGAATTCATTCATAAATTTTCAAATATCCATTATAATAAATATATATTAATTATAAATATATTCAAATCCATAATTATATATATCATACAATATATTTTTTACTTATTGTATTTGTACTTGTTTATTAACAAATACATGTTAAAATTATGTTTTAGGTAATAATGATTTCATTTTTCACATATTTTTTGGTTTGTTATTTTTGGTAACATTACATTGATCATGGTTAAATAGTATGTATAATATTTAATTTTTAGTAAATAACATATTTATTCTTTATATATGTATTTATATTAATCAAATTAATTTAGAGATTGAATATGAAATACACCGTTCAAAGAGGTTGTAGGTCATACGTAGGCATGGATGAATTTTCCATTTTGTTGATGGATGAATAAATATAAACTTACAAAAAATATTTTATTTTAAGAATAATTTTTATTTCATATATATTAAATATATTTAATAATAATACCCTAATAACCTTCCATTAATAGAATTAGTTAAATAAATAATATCATTGTATCAAGAGGGGGTCATCCATCGTAAAAACAAAGGATGTTGTCATATCCCTAAACGAAAAGTATATAAGAAAGTATATGTGGTATAATAATTAAATAATTATAATTTTATCATATATTATATATATATATATATATATTCATTTAGTATATCGTTATTACGATCCAAGTAAATCATAAATGAATAAAATATCACATTTGTTTGTGTGGTAGTTATTCGCCATACACATGAGTGACATTATTGTTTTCTAACATAGTGGAAGGTAAGCATGTTTATATATAATTATAATTAATTTGGTATAATTATATGATAAATATCATATATAAATATTAAATCTAGTGGTATAACAATCCTTGAGAGTTGGTGATGGAAAATGAATAATGTTTATTTAAGAGGTGTTAGACTTCCAACCACATGAGTGGTGATTTTATGTCTCATTTTATTGAATATGAGAGAGATTTAATTTACTCCATGAACATATTAAAATATAAATATGTAAAATATATTTAGCTTATTATATCCTCTTGTATCAATATATATTTAAGGATGTGGATGAAGAAATAAAATAAAATGCTCGGTTTGGGAAGTTACCACTTCTTCATGAAACTTATTATGGTTTACCCCAGAAGAATTATTAGCATGTCTTTATGAAAAATATAAGGACTATATGAATATATTATGGAATTAATTAGGTTATTTTGTTATCTATTTGTTAAAAAATTAGTTTTGAGAGTATGAATATGAAAAAACATGGGGTGTCATTTTATAATTGTGTTGAGTGGAACAGTTGTAATGTTTGAAAATAAAACAATGTTATCATGTTTTCCACATTCCAAAAGAATAAAAAATGGGTGATTATAGATAATTATTGGTGATAGGGTCTAAATATTTTGTTCAAATTGTTTTTAGGTGTGTTTTTATATTATTTTACATCTTATCATTTTAGTTTAACCACCCGATTAACCTACTTTAAATATAATGCACACTATTTGATTTTTACTATTCTTAAAATTAATTATGATATAAAATTAAATATGGACATATTAAAAAAATTAATTATTAATATTAAAAATATGGAATCCATTTATCCAAATTCTATTCACCTTGTTTGAAAAATATAATTTAAAATCAAACTGAGGGACTCGATGAGGATCTAGTATTCACAAGAATACATATTCAAATGTATAAAACATTTCTATATATAAATTCATTAAAATCATGATTAAAGTGGAATAAATTATATGAAAATATCTATTTTGAACAAATTGTACTTATAAATTGATATTAAATAAAATTTATCTTCTAAATACTTGGATTGAAAAGGGTGTTTTTTTGGGAACCATTATTTTTTACTATCCACTAAAACATTAATCCATCAAAAATTTAAAAAAATATATCCATGATATTTTTGAAATGATGATTTAAAAAATTAATATAATTCATTCAGGTAGTTTCTACAGTAGTTTCAAAAATTAATTTTATAATAATTGTAAAAAATACAACAAAACTTTTTTGTCAATTTTTTTAAGCGCAAAATTTCTTTTATTCATATATCTTGTTTAGCAATAATATAAGATAATTGTTAAAATTTTATATAATATATAATATATAAATTTTATTAGAATAATTTACAAATATTAATTTTTTTAATTTATTGATGTATAAAATGTTTGTACACATAATTTTTTTTCCAAAAAAAGATTTTCATTTTTTTCAAATGGTTCTTATTTTCATTTCAAATTATTAGGTCACCAAGTAATTATTTATAAATTAATATATAAACTTTATATTTTAATAATTTAATTTTTTTCATACTAACCATTCCAATGGATATTAAATAAAAATCATGGTAAATATTAATATTTTAATAGTTTTTCTCATTAAATTAAAATAGTATGTTGCATATAAAAAACATAATTTTATTCTTCAGGAAAAAAGTTAAACATGGTGTTTTTTGTAATTAATGGTGAAATCGCTGTTTTGTGTAATTGAGGATATCACATAAATTAACTTCATTCCAAAAAATGATAATTCATAAAATCTCAATGAGTTAAAAATAAATATGCTACTTTTTCTTTTTGGAAACACAAAACACATCATGGATAGAAGTAATATTAGTATGAAAGTAAAAAATGATAAACCACTTTTCATAGACCCTCCACTATATAATATTTACCTATAAAAAGTTACGTTATTTTAATTTCCCACATATCTATTTCCAAAGAAAGGTGAAACTCTTAAAAATTACCACCTAAAAAATCACCAATATGCGGTGACACTGATCCACTTATGATTTTTGGATCTCTAAATCATGTATAATGTCATCTTTTTCAATTGAATAATATGCCCCATATCCTATATTACACTCAATCCAACCAATGATAGTTCTCCAACCTCTTACCAATAAAGAGAAAATCTATAAGGTATCCCATATAACACATCAAATTTAACCATCCTAATTAATTATAGACATATATTACTAATTGAAAATAATGAAATTTAAACTGATTCCCTGAAGACCCTCTAATATTACGAATTAACAAATAAATATTTTTTTCAAGAATATAGTTGGATGTATTAGAATAGCCATCTTTCAAGATATTATAACCAGTTTAACTGATAGCTTATCACTACCTGTAATCTACTCGTCAATATTAATTTGAAATTACTGTTATTACATGTAATTATATCCAATGGAACGCCAATATGTAATAAAATATCAAACCCATACAATTCTATATGATCATCTACCTTCTCACCTCATTAATGTGTAATAAATGCATTTACGTCCTGAGTCGATCAATCAACACCCATATCACATAATTAAAAATAGGTTCCTGATGTGGCCCATTCAAAAATTATATAGATATCTTACCCCACATTCATATAAGAATCATAAATGGTTGATGTGTTCCAAAAGGAGTCTAATTTACTACCATTATTTTTGGACATATAAGGCACTGAGACACTAAATTAGTAACGAATCACATCAGTCCTAAACACTATTAATGATATCATAGTTCAATAAAATTCATTTTTGATCCAGTTTGAATGAACCAATAAAATTGAAGTCCATGTTCTATCAGTTCATATCTCAATGTCATCAAAAAAATATACCTCATTAAAATAAGAATACTTTCTTTAAATATCTAAACCACTCACCTAAGGTCACCCTATAATAATTATTCCTTTAAAATAATTGATATTATTAATCCTTCTCATGTCCAAGTTGAATATGATCACGAATAATTTATGCAATTGAACCATGATATTCAAATACCGATCTTTCATCTCTTACTTCGTCCAAAAACATATCATCAAAAAAATCATCATTCCCCAATAATCAACTAAATATACCATTACATGATATAAAAATTCTCTACTCAAGGAATACACAATAATGTTACCATTTGGTAAGGTGTAAAAAATATCAATATCAAAGGTTTGAAGGTACTCCACCCAACAACATTCTCTCATGTTCATATACCTATCAGTTTAAAATATTCTTCAACCTTCTAAGATTATAAGATATAATTAAAAATCCCTTGAATAGATAGTGGCACCAAGTCTGAATAGTGTGCATCACTACCTTTATCTCAAAATCTATAATCGAATAGTTCTTCCCATGCAGGTGTAAATAATGGGATTAATATGAATATTTTATCTTTCCTTTATTAGAAAACAACTAAAACCCATACATTATGAACAACACCATGGCTCATAAGACTCGAGTCTTTAACTAAACCCAATGTTACTTATAACTCCTCAAAATTTATGTGGGATTAATTTCTCCAAACAAATTTCACACCCTTATAGGTAAATTATATATTTAGATATCCCATCATAGTTATGTTATAAACAATGATTTAAAAATTTGTATCTGAAATTATGAAATTTCATATCATATATATAATTTTAGACTACTCTTAATACATCACTACCTGAATATTTTCATCCATTGGGACACCCTTCAATTAAATGACAAGGCCCAAAAATCACACCTCACCACTAAATTACTAAAATTTTAATAGATTCATTTAGAAATGATGTTTATCTGTATTCTTATATATATACCCAAATGATCATAATGATATTATTATAATCTATAATAAAGAGTAATATCATCCATAAAATTAATTAAACAGTCCTAGACCAGATGGATGATTCTATTTTTGTAACCCATAAACACAATATCAGTATTTGTAATTCCAAATTGATAAAATAAATACTCATAATTACCATACCAAATGTAGAATGTTTTCGTAATAATTTAATCCTCATAGAATCAAATGATGGTACCCTAATATCATAATAATATTTAAAAACAAGTGTTCTCCCTTTTAATGATAAAAAAAGAAACCAATAATAAGAAAGGGTTATTTGTTTTTAAATGTCACTTTTTTGAGTTATTCATGATCAACACAATGTCAATGTATCTTATCTTGCATAATTTTAATGATATATACAAATTCCTAGTGTGACACTCAAAAAAGAATAAACCCATTATCCTCATGTTCCTCAAATAAAAATGAAATTACTGAAGTTAAATAGGATTCATATTGTATAATAAAATGAGATGTAAGTCATCCCTAGAAGAAATTAGATAGATAAATTAACCACTCCCCAGGTAACAAACCCCAAGGAATCAATTGAAAAATTGTCAGTTTACTCAATCAATACAATATAAAGAGGGTCATTAATACATGTATCAATAAATCATGAAACATCTCGAAAAAATGGAATGATACAATCTAATACCTAAGTGAAATGGTACATTCCCTCCATGAAATAGGATCCTACACCCCATTAAAGACATGATTAGACATATTTTATGAATTAAAGTGAACAATACTATAATAAAAATCTATATGGTATTTATTTATAATAATATAATGTATTTTACCAACAATAACAAATACGTCAACATAAATAACTAAAAATTAAAAATGATTTTTTGTGAGAAATAATCACCTGACACTAATGAAAATTAAAATCATGCCCCAAATTCATTGTTAATGTAGTGGAAAGGGTTATCATGGTATGAATAAATTCAAATTTAAATACCAAGACATCAATATGATTTAATGAGATAAATAAATAAATTACCCCTGTATGAAACAATCCCATAACCATAAATGATACTATAAAAACCATACATATCTCAACAGTCGGTCATTCATCTAATTCCTCTTGAGAATACTCCAGTATGTTGATAAATCTATCCTTATATTTCCATTTATTTTTATCCTAAAAATCACCATTGGCATGAGGTTGAGATAAAACCCCTTCTCCTCTATCATATATATACTAACATAACTTAGTGAAGATGCATCCATATCTATATTTTGGGGAGAATATCTCAAAATATTGTTTATGATTAATAGATTTATCGCATGAATGAAATACCCATGGTGCTACCATAAAATCATGTGTGAGATATCACTTAATCCTACACTAGTATCAAACCAATATAATATACACTAACGTATGTTGTGCATTCCTACAACTACCTTAACACTGGTCACCCCACTTACCCTTCTAGAAACAAATGTGAGGTACCTCCTTATATCTATGGTTCCCTGAAAATTATTTCTTCCCCACTATATCTTCATTTTCAATTTCTCTCATGACCACATCTACTGTAAATGTGGGTATGTAAATAATAATTTTCATCAAATCAATATCATCCATCAATTTAATCTTTTATTTCCACACCTTGAGATATTCATTGAATATATTCTTTGAAAATTAGTTCACATACATAGAACATTTAGTCACTTAATCCAAGAATGAATAATCTTCATACTCTAAATAAGAAAAATTTCTTTTTATAACCATTCTCAGTGTCTTTAGATAGAATTGTTTTTTAAATTCAGTCATGAAATTTCTATATAAGTGATATTTTTAAAACAAGGATTTCCAAATTAATTAAAACTACTTCATTAAAAACCCTTAAAGTATATATGGATTGAATAAAACCATGTATTCATATTGGGTTTTCAAGAAGTGGAAGCTTCAATCAGTCTTCTTGATAAATTCATCACATTCTTGGCATCCCTTGACACTATGAATGATTGGTGGTTGATTATTACTTAATTTTATAGCTTGATCCACCTTATGTTCTAGTTAAATATTATAAATCTGGACCATAGTATAGATCAGTTTGACTATATATTATACCAAAATATATTACATCATATGATTCACCAATGGGGACTACACCAAATCATGCGCACAGAATACTATAAATTTTTTTACTAAAGAGTAATAATATATTCAAAAAGGAGACTAAACCCAGTAAAAATATAATTTTATTCATGTTTTATAAACCAAATTTTTAAAATTGAATCTGAACACTTCTGAAACTACATTAAAGAGTTATAGCGAACCCCAATCATCCAATGTTAAATTTTATATTTTCTTGAAAAATAGAAGGATACTAAATACCTTTAGTAGCTAGTATTTTCACTGAGGTTGATATCTCAAGAGATTTTCCATCTCATTTCTAGATTCAAAATGGAGATAAAGGATTCATCCAAGAGGTTGTATTTGAAAATGTTCTTCCTTAATGTAAATGCTGTTTTAAAATTGGCCATTCGATGGAGGAATATGATAACCAAAGATTTGAACCCCCCCCCCCCCCCGAACCTCTTTGCATGTCAATTTGGATGGTAAAAACTGACTAAGAAAGGATCTTATATGATAAAAATGTTGATAACACTTTGATCCCAAACATCATGGATATCCTCATGTCTCTAAATGAGATATCATTACCTAGGGACAATATGCTTCTCCAGAAGGTAAAAATAAATACACCTATAGAAATGGGTGAGCTCACTTCTAAGGAGATTTCATCTCTAGTTGTGGCTGTAAATAACCATCAATGTCCTCCCACTCCTCCTGAGGTGGTACCGAGAGTGCAATTGCATGATGATACTCCGGAGGATGTGAAAAATGAGAGGTGTGAACCATTTGAAATTAGTTATTCACCAAATGAAGAAGATAAATATACTCATATTGAGGAAGAATATCTAAGATCCTTGGACAGGAAAGGAAAAAATCAATTGTTGGTGCATATGGGTTCATCACCCCTATCCCCAAAAAAATGAAGAAACGGAGAGATTACTCCAAAATTTAAAGAACTATAATAAGAAGTTATTTGTAAATTTCAAGAAGGGGAGTCTCTCCCCCCAACACAATTCGAAATGTAGAGGACAAGTAACATGTTTAGGGGGTTGAGAAGCAGAATGTGCCCGGTTGTGAAAATCCTGAATCTTCTATGAAACATAGAGATGAAATACTGTATAATTCCCATAGAAATTGGGAAATTTAAAAAGACACTTACCTTACTATTAAACATGAAATTTTCAATGACATATTGAATATATAGTTTCAAAAAACTCTCTAATGTTTCTTTGATAGCCTTTTCTAGTTGTTTCATTTTTGATTGGTGGACTCGCTACTCATTACTTCGATTTCTTTCATCTGAGGACCTATATGTGTAATGATGATGATCCTCCTTGGAAAATTCTATAATGGATTTTTGGTTTCATCTACCTTACTTATTCATGCTTTTAATGCTTTTTTGAACTGGTCTAAATGGTTTTTAGAAGTAGGATTTTGGGATGTCCTTTGCGGTTTTATATTGGCAGTTTATTTCAGCATTTTTACTGCTTTCTTGTACTTCACATTTTTTGATTGGGACTTTTCTGTTTTGTTGATATTTTTTAGATATTGTGACTGCTTTTGAAATGGCTTGGCTGTTTTTAAAGAATTTTTAGATATTATTGTCTGTTCTGAATAGGGGATATTCTGATCTACTGACATTGATGTTTTTTCTCTTATCTTCTTTTCTCTGTTGGCTGGGTTTTGGAGATCAACCTGCACTGAATGGAGCTCAGATTTTATGGATCTTGTTCTTACCTTTTAACACCTCTCGATAGACTTTTGTGCTTATTTTCTGATCAGTTTTTTTCTTTTCTTTGGATCATAACCAATTTCTACTTGGTGTTTCTGGAATGAGGCTTGTCCTACTATAGGCTGGTTTGGAATGGGTCCGATTTTCTATTTATGGGTATTCTGCTTGAACATCAATGGAATAACTAATGTATTATGTACTTTTCTAGAGCAGCGATATATGATTTTTCTTCTTGGAGTCCCTGCTCTAAATTTGGGATTGTCTGGTAATGGATACTCAACCTTGAAGGAAGGGTGAATATATGTTGAATTGGCTTCATGACTTGGTGTGGGTTTTCATTGAGTTTTTTGATGTTCCTCCTTATCTCGATGCTGGTGTAAGTAAATTACACCTTTTGTTTGTATGGTAAATTTTTGAATTTAATAAATTCCCTTGGAGTCGTGAATTGGGAATCCAATTCATGCCACCATCTTCATAAAAAAAGCTGGATACTAACATTTTCACACCATGTATCATGTTCTGATGGGATTATATTTAGTTTTTCAACAACCATAAGATATAAGTCTCTGATACATAAGAATTAGCCCATTATTTTCCAACAAACTATCATTTTTATACCAATTGATTATATACCAACATATTTCATCCAAAAGTGTCACTCATGTTGGAAAACCACATGACTCGAATCACATTAATATTCATCCAAATCTAGCGATAAATTACATTGAATCGTCTAATGGTTATTGTTTTCCTTTCACCCTCAACAAACATATGATATGTTAAGAACAATAATAGTATCATAATATATATCAAAAATACATCATATGTCAAAAATTACCAAACAAAAGATGTGAACATCCAAAAACAAGATTACAAGGTATAAACTAATAAACTGAATGACCCAAATAAAGTACATGAGTCTACCCAAGAATAAAAATCCATATGAGAATATTCTTCCATCATCCCAAACCATCAGAATGAAACACGATCCAACATGGCCATCCTCTACATTATTCTCTTCACTTTTACTATGTCCTACAAAACCATGAAAACAAACAACTAATAGAAAAATTATGTTGTGAGTTCAATGTTATATTAATGTACTCATAGAAATCTATACAATTTATATCCATGTGAATCCATTAATTGCTATTAAAAACTTATTTATAATACCTTTCCAAAAGAGATAATATTACATATAAAATTTATTCTTTTATTTCTTTTCAAATACATTAGATAATAAAATAAAAAAGTAAATATTAAATAGAAGTTATCTATATGTAATAAGCATATAAAATAAATAGGATACAAGAATCCTTACCCATTTTTAGTGAGTAAATTGATATATCAAATAAAATGAAAGTATAATGTAACTAAAAATAACCAAATGGAAATTCACGTAACAATTTTGTACACAAATCAGATGAATAATACCACTAGACGACAGAAGTAAATCATAATATCCAGGATTGACAGTTCCTAATAAAAAATATCAGACTGTAAAATCACGGTATCAAGGTAACCTTCCCTAGTTGTAGCTAATTCTATAAACGTTAGTATGATTCAATTTTTCCCAAAAACCATAATGCATTTCGAATGTCAAATTAATTTATCATCTCTTTTATGAAACAAATTCTGGTTTTGTAAAACATTTTCAATGTAAAGGCCATTTCATTTCATGCCAAGATGATTAAAAAATATTTTTTATAACGATGAAAGGAAACATCCACACATAAAAACTAATTTTCTTATTAGGATCATAATTTAAGAAATTTATCAAACATTTCATGGGTAATATTATCGATTATATCAATACACCATTTATTGAAAAAAAATTTACAGCCATCAAAGACCACATTCACCTCTCATCAATTTTAATTCTACAATTTCATAAATTTAAACCAATAGGAATCAAAATAAAATTCTTCATTCAATGAGATACAGCATTAGATAGAGAAACCAACTTTAAACATGATAAACCCTTCGTTTCATTATAAACAATTGACATGAGGAGAAAATATTAGATTCATAAGAATATTGATCAAATATAAACAACATCAAATCTCTATGTTCATCATTGATGTCATGATCTAGTTCATATGGAATCAAATAGATTGACAATAATAGAGTAAAACAAATTAAAATGGATCCATATAACATATTACACCCAATATATATCTTCTCATCCAACTAGTATAAATATAAACCAAAAGGGAGAAGGAGAAATTATAGAACATCACCATGGAAACTCTAAATAAGAAAAATAATTATTAGAGTTGAGATGGAAAAATAATAAAATAAAATCTTGAATAACTTAGGAATCATTTTGAGACATACATATCAATTCCAAAAAGAGCACCAAAATGAAAATTAATATAATGAAAGGGATTCATCTCGGAATTCGTGGTCCCATATTAAAATAACATTAACAATCCATGCCGTGGTCAATAGTAAGATCCTTTTAATAGGGGAAGAAATATAGAGCAATGAGTATCACAATATCACAGCCTCATATCCCTACAAGTAAACTACATTGCAATGACTTATCCATGTTTTTGTGACACTGATATTAGAAGAACCTCTTGGATTCCACCCTCAAGCCTCCACACCATTGGGGACATTACACATAATAGCTTTTCAGAAATTGAAAACACATAAAAAAACTATCTACTAGGTTATGGTATTCTGACCACACTATACCAATATTCTGTAATGTGTTAAACTAAAACCATTCAATATAATTTTTCTCAACTTAAAACAATCTATTTTTTCCGACATATGGAAGTCCTAGAATAAAAAATTGTAATACCAATAAGGTATTCATATCCAAATATAAAACTCATGGTGAGATATCATTTTATTTATATAAGATAGTATTTCTAACTATATATACATGTTAGGAAATAAATTATATAATTTTTAAGGGTCCATGTTGTGCCCAACAAAATTATATCTTATGATGATCCTCTGATTTCATGAATATTTTTGAGATGTATTTAGTAGTAATTTAATATTAAGATGAAATATAGTCAAATAGGTTGATTTTAATTTTAAGAGATCTATTAAAACAGTTGAATATATGTAGTGGAAATGATGAATGTATTTCAAATTTTATATAGAATAACATTTTACACTAGTAAAAATTTTCTAAAATAATAGGTTTCACTCAGGTATTTAGTTTGATCCATATTAAAATATATATAGAATGAAACAAAAATGTAGTACATGTTTGGATAATGTTGGATAACATAATATATTTTTACCTAAGGTCACTAAGGAATTGAAAGAGGTGGATAAACACATCCCATATAACTTCATAGTAGATCAGAGTCGACAAAAATTTGTGTTTATAATAATTGGTGAAATATATAGTGTGATGATAGTGAAATGGTATTCTTCTAAATATCTACTTGTAAGAGGATTATGAGATTTATAATGAAGGGTACATATTTCAAAGATATGTCAATCCCATTAAATTTTTTATCCAATTGTAATGATAGATAATAACTCAAGACTTCCAATTAAATTATCTAATGTTCATGAATTGTTTCATGTACCTATTTTTAGGAAGTAAATACATGAACTTTAAAATATGAAAAACTCCTAGATTATACTGATGAGGCATGATCTTTATTATTACTAAAAATAAGTAGAAATTCTATATTGTAGACATAAAGTGATATATAATATGGCCACCCACTAATCAAATGATTTGTGGTGAACCCAATAATATGAATATTATATCTATGAACTCTAGGAATCAATGGTATAAAAGTATCCTTATCTATTTATTCTAGAACAGTTTATTTTTTATGTAGAAATTATTTTACTATGTTTTAATTTAAAACCAATATATTTTAGAATATATTTCAATTTAATATATTGGATTTGTTTGATAGATTCTGATTCCAATGAAATAAAATATATGTTCATAAAAATTTTGATAATATACAATTAAATAAATTTTTCATGTCAAATTAAATATAAAAAATAAATTAATTTGTTAAAGGGTAAAATTCACATAATAAAATTTCATTTATTATTATGAAATTGTTTTAAGCTATTTTTTTGAATGATTTAGTTTTAATAGATATAATAATTATAAGGAATGATGTTAATTGACATTACTTGTATTATTATTTTAATTAATAAATTAAATAAATTTTTGAACAAAATTATATGGTTATTCACATATATGGAATATGTTAATAAAAAATCTTAGCTAAAGGTAAATGTTATGTGAGAAAAATTATTCTACAAGTTTTAAGTAAAATTCAATTTCAATTACCTAATTTATTGAATATATGGAAATTTATAATTTCAAGATGTAAAAAATGACTTATCATTAATAAATTGATTATAAAATGGTAATAAAATAATATAAAATCATTTAAAATCAATGGAGATTTTATTTTAAAAAAATTCTAATATGAGAAATGAAATTTTATCATAATAAATAAATAGAATTTTTAATTGAAAAATATTTTAATGAAATTTTAAGAAAATATATTCATCTAAATAAATTTTCATTTATTTAATGTTTGTTACTTATTTTTGGGGGTAATATAATTTATTTCTAGATACTTTAGAATTTACATCTGAAAAAATAATTTCAATATTTTGAATGACCATATCATAATATGCATATTAGGATAATATTTTTTTTGATCTATACATTAGTTATCATTTTAAATCTTACATCAACATTGTTTGGATTTAAATGGGTTAAATGTGTTTAAACAAAGTGAAATGCATCAAATAACCAAAAATATTCTTTATTTGTTTGGCTGAGTGTTTTTAAATAACTCAAATTCTATTTGATATGCCCTTGGAATATTTCTATGTATATATGTGGATGTTTCCTTGGAGTCGATGTCGTCTTTTTGGTGTCTCAATACCATGGAATTAATATACTACAAATATTAACATATTCTAGTTTACTCGCATTTAAGGATTCAATGTTTTATTATACACATTTTTGGGCCTTAAATATGAATTCAGATAACCATATTAATTTCAGATTATGGGTTTTACCCAACACATGAAGGATGATTGTGAGATGAAAATTGGATGATAACTAAATTAAAATAATAAAATAAAGTTTATTTTATTTTAAAATACATAAATTTAATCCTCTTTAAAGATACTATAATAGAAAATTTCTAATGTTTTCTTTATTACCCATGGTGAATTTTAGAGGAGGAAAACAAGTGTTCTTCTTTGGTGGCTTGGGATCAGATCACAAACGAAGACCAGATCAAGGTTGGATGAGGGGTAGTGAATGAATCATATCATTTTCATCATTAAGGAATTAATTATTCACAAATGATCAATCATAAATAGTTTAATGGAATTTTTTATGTATTTCAACACTTTTTATTTAATAAAGCATCACTTCTTTTATTTTTATTTTTTTTTCTTTATTAAAATCAACGGATCATCCCAACCAAAATTTAACATTATTGTTTTAATTTTATTTCACCATTTCACCTACTATCATCCTTTGATATGACCTTTTATGTGATTTTTGGATGATAACACTTTTATAATATAGGTTTTACATAGTTCGTGTTCATTTCTCCCCATCGTCTTCATGTTCTTTGTTGTTTGCCTAGAGGATCATAGTTCAAAATAGATTAGATGTGTTCTAGCATAATCAAATAGATTAATTCATAGTGGGTTTCTGACAAAAAAATGAAATATTGATTTATATAATATTTAGATATATGTTGGGTGATTCTTTGTTGGTTAGTCTATTTATCAATAATGGATTATAGGAGGGGAATTGATTGCCTGGTGGATCATCTATAGGTGATTAGATTCTAATTTTTAGTGATTAAATGCCTGGAATAACATCTTGTAGTGTTTCCATTCTCTTTTTATTGTTAAAATAGTGTATTTCATGATTTGGAAGTGGTATATATATCATATGTGATGAAATTGATTTTTCAACAAAATAGATGACTGCAAATTGTGTATTACGATGAACCTACACCTTGTAGTACACTAGCTATAGAGTATAGGGTTTCAAGTGAAGAAGAATATCAGAATATATGTGATCTAATTATGTTGTCTTGATATGGGAATGAAGTGATCAAGAAACGTGAACATGGACAAAGTGCATGGGCATAAACATATACTATATCTCATCTCAGATACCCAGACAATAAAATGTACATAAGAATGCATTGAGGTATGTGGTATTGACTTGAAGAGAATGTGTAGGCCCAGAGTGGGTGATTCATTCCACATAGGGTGGTATGGATTCCCAATACATGAATAGAGGATAACACTTCCCGGTGGAGATGTGAGGTAACATTTTATGTTCACTTCCACACACTTTGTGTACTTCTCCAAGAAACATCTGCCTTCTATATATCATTATTCATGACTCGGATTTGGTCCCTCAATTAACCTATCCGGGGGTTTTTTGGAATATAACATAATGAATTTCTTATATATGGTATAAAAGATATGATTTATGGGGTTCCAAGCATCTCACTTCTTTGATAGATACTTGACGACGGCAGTGAGTAGGGTAGCACTATTAGAGTGATATCCGGGTATGTAACCCACATTCACAATAGAGAAAGGTCATCCAAAATCTTTAATTAAGTATACACCTTACAAATATATAGTAGGAATGGGTCATATATATATTATGTGGTAATCCCATATATTCAAGCAATAGTGGGGACTGGTTCCTTGATGGGAGTTGTGGATCCCTTGGCAATAGAGAGCAGCAACAAGGGGTGGGCCACTCTAAAAAAATATGGTGATTTTTCATGTGAAGATGGGCATGAGATACAGTCATTTAGAGACTTAGGAATAATAATTTACATTTTGTTTTCTTTTAGAATTATATCACCTCTATCTCTATATATGGTTTCTTTACAGAAATATATACATATTTATTCATTTCATTTACATATTTTTATGGGTTAAGCTAAATTTTTTATGCCACTATTGATAACCTTGTTGATTGTGGATAATGATAATGGGTATATATATAATCATATATTCATGGGATTTTCCTATACATTCTTTTTATTATTATTATTAAAGAAAGATCACTGGAGATATCTATGGAGATTAGTGATTATCAGGTGTATTGATCCTGTATGGTGGTCGAACTCAAATATTAGGACACTTGATCTGTCAATTGATTATTTATTATAGTCATTTTTAGTTTGGGACTCTAATTCTATCTAGGAATGTTTTTCCCCATTGTTCAGGTTGTTTTATTCATTGGTATTGTAATGTATCTTTCTAGTAATTATTATGTGCATGTTTTTACTCTATAAGTTAGCGTATTTTCATCATAATTCTTCCTCCATTTCACATTAAAATAGTTGTGTTTTTGTGTGTATAGGTATGTTAGGAAAAGGATTATAATTATAGTTTTGTCTTATTTGATATTATCTGCATCCTCATTCCAATTTATGGTGGCTTTGGGTTGTTTCACTCGGTCTTCATTTGGCAAGGCACACCCTGATGGATCAGTCATGATAGAATGATATGAGATAATTTCAATCCTTGGTAGAGTGTATGGAATTACCCAATTTTTAAGCATTGGTTGGTACATAGGGATATATATTCTAATTGTCTCAAGTAGGGATTTCATTCCAGGGAACCCAGAGTTGGGGTAACGGTCAATATATCCATTCAAAAAACTCTAACTACAAACTTGATGACTCATAATACCGAGTCCGTGGTTGCATGGAAGAGTTGGAACATGAATCATATGGGATTAATTTTTTGAAATATCAATATAGATTCTTATTTCTATATATATAGTTATCTACCTGTATAATGCCATGATAAGGATTAGGATGCCTCTATGATGATATCCATCAAGGTCATATAAAGAGTATCACGATGATTATTTTTCGAGTGAAGAGACTCCAATTTAGGGTCTATCTCAGAATATGATTCCAGCAGGTGAGTAGGTAATGACACCCCCTCAAGACGAGAAGCATAAATTACAAGTAATACAAGGAAATGATTCACACATTCATAGAATTCTCTCTGAGTTCCATTATTAGATAGTATTGTGGTTTTGTGGTGTGCCAGATTCCCAGACAATGGAAGATTAGATTTATTTAGTGGTTTGAGTATTTAGGCTTGTTTGGGTGATGAATGATCATATTTTTACACTGAAGGTGTATCATTTACAAGGATTAGTATGGAATTGGTGGATCCTTGTGAGACTAACCCATCACTAGATGATTCTCTCATGGTGATATTTCTTAATGCTCTCCCGTGAGGGGTATTTAACCTCATGATTATGAAATATATGTATTCAAGAGATGATTTATCTATAGCAGGGTGACATGATAGTTATAGATTATTCTTAAAGGTTTTCTAACCTCACATGTTACTCCAATGATATGGTGTATCATGGTTTCTTCAAAGAATGAAAATTGAAATAGGGTCTCGGTAAATACAAACATTCTCTCATAGTATTCATATCCTTTACATCCTATACTAGAGTACTATAGTGGGATCTTGTGGCTAATATTTACAAGAAGAGGTACATTGGGAAGTTCTACTCAGGGGTGTCTATCAAGAATATATGTCTTCTATAGTATCTTGCATGAGTCAGACATTGAGTCCTTATCATAGAGGAATTCTAACACATGGATAACAATGCGTGGATATTTGGGTCAAGGATCATGTAGATTATCCTACCATATAAGTGGGGACCAATGAAATAAAATTCATAAAAGTGGTCACATAGAAGATGATAAACTGACCATTGGTTCTGTACAGGAAAAGCATGCAGTTGATGGATCGAAATGGTAGATGTAGTGTCATGGTCATGTCTTTCCAATGAATTGTTAGGGTGACCCGTGGGTAGGAGGAAAAAGTAAAGGATTAGTTTGATCATTGAAGGGAGGAGTTGGGGGGTGGTGATCGATGTTATGAGCTACATTCACCAACACCACAATGTATCACACATCAAGCTCATAGAGGTAAGAGTTTATCATATAGATAGCTACAGGATTTGGGTGTTTATGACCATGATGAAAATAAGATGATATTATGTATGATTTTTTTCATTTATACTCATTCCCTAGTACTAATAGATATTAGCACAAGTTAATATTTTTTCCCATTTTCCCTTTTGTGATAGAAGAAATTTCTATTTGAGACTCTATCCCAGTACCTAAAAATATAGGTTCATATATAGTTAAATTATTTGATTTCTCAAACTTTCCAGTAGTGCGAGATTATACATAGTTGAAAGAGTTTCTAGTGGGACCTCTTGGACACCATTATGAATCCTTATGACATTGTATTTCTTATGGACTATTTTTCTATGGTAAGATACTATATTGACTATCATTGAATAAAAGTTACATACATTTGAACATTTTAGATGGAATTTACATTTTTGTATGAGAGGTATATCATGGATGAGTGGGTGGTTCTTGTGTCCGGAATCTACAAACCATCACCCATCATTTTGTGAGTTTATCCCATAGAAGTTTTTTTTTCAAGATTATTGATTCCTTATATAGTTGATTAAATTATATATGATCTCCAAAATAATTTTTTAGGTCTACCTACAATGTGGTATATTGACTTTTTCATATAATTTTACACCATTATAGCACTTTTATCTTCAATGGATAATTGGATGTCTCACACCATGCTCTAAGATATGTGTGATTAATTGAGGGACCTAAGAGAAAAGGGTTTCACCAAACATATGGTGTACCTATAGGATGTTCTAATGATGTTCATCAAAAAAGAAAGAAATGAGATTACAGATTTATATAGATTATGATCTTTGTAATTGGGTATCAATAAATAACAAATACATCCATCTAAGGATTGATGTCCTCTTCGAATATCTGAGTGGTGTGAGTTGGTTATTAATTATTAATCTCAAGTCCCACTAATACTAGTTGAGGGTAATCAAGGATAATTTCAATAATATAACATTATAATACATCTATAGAAATTTTTATTTCCTAGTAATTTATTTCAGTGTGAGTAATTCCACCACTATGATTAAGTATATTCTTAATCGGGTCTCTTAGGCATATTTTGGAAAAAAAAATTATCTTCATTGATGATATATTCATTTATATTACTTTAGAGGCAGTGAATAATGAGTGTCTAATGATGTTCCTAGAATGTACTCTAGGAGAATCAACATTATGGTAGGCTCTCAAAGTGTATTTATAGATTTTTTACAATAATTTTTTGTGTGATGTGGCTTTTGAGAATATTTTAGTTTTGGAACCAGTAATGATTGACGTGTTGGTTTCATTTGATCCACCAAAGAGTGTGTTAGAGTTTTATTAATTTATTTTCATTATAGGGTGTCAAAAATAGATTTTAGAAGATTCTTCATAACATTAGTACCATTTATATCTATATCATTTGAAGGAAATCAATTTATCTAGACTGTGCAATGTCATAGATCCTTAAAGGATCTAGGGAAATGAATTAGGTCTGCTCTTATTTAGAGACTAACATAGAAGGGTTTGGATTATATAGTGTTTTTCAATAAATATTGAGCATGGATTAGTTTTGTGTTAATATTAAGGATGGAAATAATCCGATATGTGTTGGGGAATTTGAGACCCCAGGTGATGGGATATGTGACTCGCAAGCAAGAGTTTTTAGTAAAAGTATTAATTCTTGAATATTTGGAGTCACTATCATCTGGATGAATGTTTAATTTTTAACTAAGCCCAACAGTGTATCATGTACAACTTCATTCAGATATATCCTAACATTAGATAGAGGTTATGGTTATAGTTCCAATATGATAATTACATCATCATATTTTATATTAGTAGAAAGTTGAATGTGGTGGTAGATTCCCTTTCCATGAAGTTCTACACCATCTTGGTGGAGATTGAATCTGAGTAGTTGGATTCATTGTAGAAAACCCTAATGGAGGATGAAGGTAAATATTTTCTTCTGTCTATGGTGGTGAAGTATACACCTATTCATCATGTGAGAGAGGGTCAGCTGGGATATATTGACTGTGATGTTCTACATGACTAGATATCTATTTAGTCAGGACCAAGAGGGTAGGAAGTTATTATTGGTTGTTATATAATTTTTTTTGATGAAGATTGTTTACTTTTTGAATTAAGGAAAACAAAACCACCTCACTTGGTAAAATTTTATGATAAAACTGTAAATCAAAATCAGAATATAAGAAGAAAAAAGAATCATAAATTCCATCGGGTTGAGAATAATATTATTTTTAGAAAAGTTTCATTGGAATCACTTTTCCTCTGAAATGGTTATTTGATCATAATGTGAAAGGGAATTAGAGTCTTCAGGGATTATAAAAAAATTTCATAAACCTTTGCAGATATCATAGTAATCATAAATAATAAGTTTTCTTACAAACTTTTGATGCTCACATGATGATGGAAATGTGGGACAATAAGTGATTCAATCAGATTAAGGTTTATATGAATGAAATAATAAGTTTTGAGGATTGAAAGTTATGATATGCTCCATTACAATTCCAATGATGTTATTCCAATCATAATTATTTTCATAGTCATGATAAATCTATTATTATAAATAGTTAGTGAATAATAAAAGTCAATGATTTCTAGTCGTAATTTATCATTGTGAGATCAGAAGACAAAGAATAGTTAAAAGCCTGTGAATGATTGGTCAGAATGAGAGAAAATGAATATGCTAGTTTTCAGTCAGACAAATAATCCACAAGATAAAAATCATCTTTGAATGTAGCTATTTAATTATATAATATTATGACTACCATATTTTGGAAAGGAAATAAGTCATTAATGACACTGGTTTATCAAAGAAGATGTACCACTGATCATCAGATTTATTTATACATTGATCACCTGATGCAATGATGGTTGTAAAATGTAATCAGGGGCATAAAATACTTTTGGGAATATTAAAATGTGGAAATTATTGGGAATAATGAAAAATTGGATATATGATCATTCAACAATGTAGTCAATAATTTTTTACATGTCAAATTTTATTATTTCTCTATCAATTTTTTAAGAGTCATCGAACCAAATGTACTGATAACCACCATACTGGATGTGACACTGATCCATCAGATTGAAGAACAGATTGATCCATGAGTCATAGACTAATACCGATATAATACATTAGAAGCATGATGACACCAATACTTTATTGGAAACTAAAACATTAGTCTGATGATAATAATAAAAATTATACTTGTCTAAATCAATTGAAAAAGTGATTGTTTATGAAGTGTTATGTCGATGTAGGGGTTATCATGGGTAGTAAAAAAATAATTAGAAGATGAAACAATGTTTATGGAGAAATAAATTTAACCATAGTCTAAAAAATATATAAAACTATTTTGGTAGAATATTTTCAATTTTTTATATATAACCTTTTGTATGGATCATCGTAATAAGGATATTTATTTTAAATAGTACTAACCACCATAATGGGAAGTCAATGTCTTGACACTTAATTTGTATTTATGGAGCCACATAATGAAGAATATATTTTGAACATATGTCTCTATCGTAATGAATGAAATTAGAATAGAAAATTGTACTGAATGAAAGATATAAATAATGAAGTGGGATAATGTTGTGAGAAGATTGAGAATTTTTAATAAAAAATTAAGATGAGTTAATATGTTTCAGAGATGTCAAATATTCATATGAAATGAATGGGATATTTATTATTTTGTAATGTTTTTAAGTGGAAAAAGTCACATTCCCACCTAAACCACATTTGGTAAAGTAATAAAATGAATAAAATACTTGTTACTTTATAATAAATTATAACATTGCTCATATGTGGAAGAATTGATAGAGGTTCTAATGTTTTAGTGAGAATTATTATATGGATTAATTATTCATATGAATGTTTTCTTGGACTGATATAGAATAATAAATATTATATTCATTGGATTCTAAATCTTACAATAAAATAAAACTAGGATTTATAGATTGATGAAAAGAAATTCAGAATTTTTTTAGTGGTATTCTGATAGATTAATATTTTTAGACGGAGAAATCAGAAATATAAAATAGATGTGGAGATCGAGTTGTGTATCATTATGAAGTATAGATAATTAATTACTTATAGCTACGTAGGAAATTATAGAATTATATTTAGGCATATATTTTGGAAATTGGACAGGGCATCACATCAACATGTTGGGAAGAAACTATTTTCTTAACATGTTAAAAAATATCGTATTACATCATTATGAGCTACATTAATCACATGTTTTATTGTATTTATCATGGTTTATCACAAATGTAAATGAATATCACACTTTTTTTGTCCACAAAAAATAATTTGAATCATGTGGTGTTTTATATATTGGATTGTTTTCGAACCATACCAAGGATGTAGCTACTATTATTGAGTAGTGAACCTTGTAAATTCTTATGTTAATTTAGATGTATAATTTTTTTTTTCGGAAAATTGATATATCTTTGATAGGAGGTGAAGGTTGTTTAAAAAGGAAGTAAACATAAAATAAATGACATTACAGATTCATCACCTCCCACTCTCAAGGATACATAGATAATGACTTGTAAATATCAATTGTTACCAATGGGAGGTTTCCATCAATTAGTAATTACAGATTTTTTAAGGGAAAGTGTGGTGGATAATTTGAATAGTTTGAATAGTAAATTGATTCTGGTCTATGATGTTAAGAACTTTCATATCTAGAAACATATGATTATTCCTTATTTTATGTACCATGGGTAATATTTTATTGAATCTACAATAGATGGATTTTCCCTATTGAATAAATATTTCCTCTTACATCTATTGACAAGAATAATATTAGGAATGATGAGAAAGATATGAATTCATTACTATAACCACATTATGAAAGTGAGTTTCTGAGAGTGGATGGTTCTTCCACTAGCAATGGTATCTGGGATAAGATGAAATTATTTTATGAGTGAAATAAAAAAGTTAATATGGAAGAGTTAGAAATATAGTGGTTAAATTATGAATATGTAAAACGGGGAGTAGATGAATATGTGGGTGACTTCTTTATTAGGTTGAATGATATTTTTATAACCATTAGATTTATTTGTTAAAGATTTATAGACTCAATTGTTGTAGAAATGATCATGAGAATTCTTCTTGATAATTATTATTCCAATGATTCATCCTTACAGGATACAGATCATCAGACTCTATCTATGAATGATTTATATGTTACTATCATTGCTTATGAAATGATTAGGGAGAAATTTATAATGTTAAAAAAAGTTGATCATGGGAAATATTTCATTCATTATGATAATAAAAAACCTAAAATGGCACATCAATGAGAATATGTAGAGTTAAATTCGGAAATTGAAGTATGTAATAATCATGATGAATATATATCCTTTTTTATTGAAATGTGAAAATTGTTCTAGGAAAATGTAAGGGAAAACATCCCCTGATATGTTTTGAATGTACAGTCATTAGGAACATTGTTGTTAACTATCTTCAACGAATGAAGAAATAGGGTAGTGATAAATATTAAACAAGGATGAGAAAAAACAATATTTGGTGGTCAGATATATTAAATATATATTTTCTCTATATAATGTTATGATACTGGATGAGATTAATGATTTGACGAAATATAGTGTGAATGAAATGTATCAAAGTGATCATTTAGAAGTAAATATGAAGGAAAAATGATGAATAGTTGGAACCTGAACAAAAATATAGATTGTTGGACCAATGGTTACAAGTCCAAATAAAAATTTCTATGATGTGGATTAATGTTTTGGAATGTGTATACCAGAAGAGGATCAAAAGTCACCTTCAAAAGGTGAAAATAAGGGTGAAGTTTTTTCTGGGAAAAAGAATGATGGAAAGTTATATATGTTGAAAAACCCAACAAAGAATATAATTCATAATTTTATAAAACTTATCAGCCTAAAAATTTGATTATTACATCTAATTATGATAAGTATATAAATAAATCAAATTTAAAATAATAATTTTTTGGGTGATAATGTAATATTTGGTGGTCAGAATTGTTTTAATAATAATGATAACAAGGTTGTTAAGAAGCATGATAAAAACTACCGATAGTTTATATGTTACCAAGTAAAATTTTATTTCTATGGATACTGCAGATATTACGGTTGATTCATAATTATGTAAATATATGTTTGATTAATCAATAATATTATAATATCCCAAACATTATAGAATTCAATGATTGGGGGGGGGGGGTTAATCCTCTTAAAGAATGAAATTTGAGAATGGTGTTTGGTAAAAATATTAGATGGTTGGAGTAAAAATTGAAAATAGGTTCCCTATAATGATTATTTATGAAATATGTGAACAACCTTGACATATTGATTTTTTTACCTGTATTGAACGATTTTATACCATTTCTTAGAATTCTAATGTGATGAAAGATAATGGGAATGAAAAAGACCTTTTTCTAGAAACCACTCTGAATGATACAAAAGGATAATGACCAATGATTCTGGATAGTGTGTGTTATTCTCACATGATAGGATGTGAATGAAATAAAATAATTAATAGTTGAATTAGTAAATAATGAATCCCATGGAATCACTGGTAATAGATGATCTATTTTTCAGAAACTAAAGTTATTCTCTGTGAAATAATTTTTTTATGGTCTCAAACAAAACATTGTATGTGTATCATAACATTTTGATGAACGAGAAAAATTCAATTTTTGAAAATATGGATTTTTTTAATTCGATAATGATTGAAAGAAATTTATAAGTGGCCAACGTATAGAAACTCTTCTTCCATGCTTTTGAGGATCAACACACTAGTCACTTGGGTATCGTGGATGAAAATAATATTTTCCATAAAAGGATGGGTCACATGTGTTAGAGAAACATTAGTAACGTATCAAAGAAGGAAATTGTCAATGGTATTTTAGATATGTCAAGAATAATATATTCATGTTGACCAATTTTTCCGAAAAGAAATATTTTCAAAGATAGTGTAAATGAATATTGAATATTGTTCAAAAATATCCATAGAACTTATTCATTTATATAATTGGGATCTAATTAGGAAAAATAATCTTGTATATAAGTACTTTATTACATTGGTTTATGAAATTACTCTCATTAATTGTGATAGGTATATGAAACATAAGTCAGATGCTATGAAAATGATTAAAACAATTAAGGTAAAGAATCAGATATAATGTGTGTATTAAGTGAAAAAGTTGATAACATACAATGGTGGGGAATATTAAAAAATGATGAATTTTAATTTTATCTTTAGAGTTATGGAAAATTGAATGATTATATTACACCATAAACTACTTGAGAAATTGGGTTTGATGAAATGAACAATAGAATTATGGTTGAAATGTGGAAAATATATTACTTCAATACGGTATCTCTCATTAATTTTGGGGGATATCCATGAGTACTACTATTTATTATCAACATTGATATTTTTAAATTCAATTTTTGGATTTGAGTCCATATGAAATGAATTATGAAAAAACACCACTTTGAAACACATAATAGTTTTTAGAAGTGATTGAATAATAAAGAAGAATTATAGGGTACTTGGAATGTTTTATGAGATATGTGAATGTGTAATTTTTGGGGCTATACTTCGGAAGGAATATGGTATATATGTTTCAATAAATAAATAGGAAGAATAGTTTAATCTATCAAGAAAATTTTGAAGAAAAATTTGGGGAAGATACTAAAAAACCTTACACAGAGAAATAATATGTATAGGGTAAATGAATGTATGTTAACATTTCTAATAAGTTTTATATAATGTTAATCCTACTTTTGATGGAGAATCAGACTCATCTATTTTAGGTGATAAGGAATAATCTCAAAAATCATATCCCATGATAATGAAGCAAGTGGAATATCAAAAAATAATTCATGATCAACATCAATAGGGTCAAACAATAATAACATAGTAGTCAATTACACATATGTTTTTCTTCTGAAATGCTCAGGTGAATGATGTGATTGAATATTTTGATCATTTGGAATGGGACAAGGCTTTGTGTAATGAATTGGATCTTATTGAAATGAGTGATACTTCAGAGCTCATAGAAAAACCAAATAATTGTATTTCAGTATATAGTTGGTGTTACATAACATATTTATCAACGAAGGGGAAGTGATAAGAAAAAAAGATTAGAGTGAAATGGTTACTTATAGATATATGACATTAAATTTAATGAATCTTTTTCTATTGTGGAATAGATAGAAACAATCAGAATATTTCATTATATTACTACACAACTAAGATAATAAATATTTTATATAGATCTAAAATAACTATTTATGAAGGGTGAAATTGATGAGGTAGTTAATATTGATCAACATTGTGGATTTTTGTGTGGAATGATAAATGTAATGTGTAAAATATGATGGAATAACTATGTGAGATAAAGCATGGACTGATTCCATGATATTCTAAATTGGATACCTACTTAATAATCATTGTTTTTAATGAAGTGATGAATGTAAATTTCACAATTAAAAATGTCTATAATTTTTCCTCACTTAAAATTTTTGTGTTGATGACATTTTGTTTCTTGGGAATGATGATAGACCATGTGAATAATTTTCTGAATATATGAAATAGTTGTTTGAGATGTCTATAATGGATGAAATTAAATACAATATGGGGATATAAAAATCATAAAATAATATAGACAATTTTCATTCTAAAAAGAGTATAATAATTAACTTCTTAAGAAGATTAGCATAGTAAATTTAAATTATTTTACCACACCTATTGTAGTGGGAACAATGTTGACTAATGTTGTATAAGTTAAGGAACATGAATATAAAATATTTTTAAAGTTGACTGGATTTTTTTGTATTTGACATCCATAGGCCAATATATTTTATATGAAGTTACCTTATGTGAAAAATATTACTGTGATCCTAAAGAATTATATCTTTTGGATAGAAAAATAACTATTTGATATATCAAAGGTACAAAAAATTTAGAATCAAGTTTGAAAGATTAGAATGTATTGACTTGTTTGTATATATAGGAGCTAATTAGCTTGGAAATGATGATGATAGAATATCCACATTTACTGGCCTTTTTTTCTAGGGAAATTTTCTATTTTTAATCGTACAATGAATCAAAATTTTGTATGTCTTTGAATTTATAAATATGAATATGTTGTAGAAACTCAAATTGATACCCAGTATATGTTGATGAATACTCAGTCATAAGACAAACATGTTAATGTAACGTTACACTTTCTCTTAGATTTTTAAAATTGAAGTGATATCAACCTTATTATAAACAATGTACAAATAAAATTTAAAATATATTGACTTCAAATACCACTTAATCAAGTAGATTGTGAGGAATAATGAATTTAATATTGATTATGTTTCTATATTGAAAATATTTGATGAAATTTCAATATGACCTTTACTGAAGGAATCTATCTACAAGTTGAGGTTGAACATGGATGAGCAACAATTTTCCGAACAAGCATGAGTTATGTATTTCTATACACACTCTCATATAGTATTTTTATAGTGTTTTCAATGGAGGAATTGTCTCGTAAATATATTCATTGATATGTGATAAACCTTTTAAAATGTGATTAATATGGGGGGTGTTGTGGTTACGCTGTGAACCCAACATATAATTATTGTGAAAAATTTATAATAGTTTGATGGAGTTATGTAGGATACATATTCATATAAGAAATATGAATAAGTAAAGATCAAAAATTGAAGTGAAAATTGATTTGAATAAAAGATTAACTAGTTTCATGAGTCGATTGTATGGTTGTGTGTTCAATGATTCTTATATTTTATAATGAGTTTTCTAACAAAGGCATAAAATTGGTGATAAGAAATCCCTTTTAGGATATTTAAAAGTTCAATGATTTATAAATTTTGGATAAAATCTAAATAAAAAGGGAGATATTGTTGGGAATATGATGGTTCTAATTTATTATTGTAATATAGAAGAAGGATGTGATCAAGATTGTTATCAATTTCAATCATAGTAAGAGAAATCACCTCCCTTTATAAAATTTAGTGATTAGACTCACAATCATAATAATAAAATCATATGAAAAAGATTAATAAATTCCATCATTTTGAGAATATGGTTGACTGGATACATGGTTCATTAGACTCACTATGGGTCTATGGTGGTTTTAGGATCATAATTATAGTACTAAAAATTTTAACTTTACCAATGGTTTAAAACTTTTGGTAAAGGCTGGACAACCGTTTGTATAAACTATACACACGGTTTTCCAAACAGTTGGGACTTGAGCCTTAGGGATAGACTTATACCAACGGTTCTCATAGAACCATTGTGATATGTCTGAAAAAATTTGTATATACCAATGGTTTCTGTAAAGTATTGGTATAAATGTTTCCCAGCTGATTTAAACTATTGTTTTTAGGAAGAATTCTCTCTATAACAATGATTTAGAAAACCATTTGGATAGACTTTTACAAACAGTTTCCCAAAAACCATTGGTAAATATGATACCAAATTATCTATTCCAATGGATTAAAAACCATTGGAATATACATATACCCACGGATTACATAAAACAGTTTGTATAAGCTCTTCTTTTACACATATGCCAACGGTTATAAAATGTTGGCATATCATTTGTACCTGCAGCAAGCCAAATTGTTGCCCTCCACCTGTGCAGTTGTAGCAACCCCTGTGTAGCTACAACAATTCCCTTTATGAGCTACAAAAATTCCATAAAATTTCATAAACAACAAACATTCATAATACAAACACACAAAACAAGTAACACAATACACCATTAATAAGTATGCCTCTATAATACATACAGAATTCTGTATGAATTCAAAGAAAATTCATCCAACACATAATTCATATATAAATTTGAATACCTACAATTCGGTATTTAATTACCCTCTATACACATACCAAATTAACCCATAATTTTTACGGTAATGAAATCATGTATACACATACAACAAGTATACACGTACACCATTAACACAAAATTTATATTTTAATTAAATACATAATGTTTTTAAATTCAGAATTTAGGGGGATGGGGGATGTTCAAGGGTTTGGGGTAACTGTCCAAGGGGGTTAAAGGATGTCGAGAGGTTGGAGGTGTTAGGGGGGGGATGAGGGTTTCTAGGAGGGGTGGGGGCTATCCTAGGTGGTGGGGGTGGGGGGCTATCCATGTGGGTGTACAGGGGGTGGTGTCTAGGGGTTGTGGGTGGTGTCAAAGGGGTTGGGGGATGTCTAGGGGGTGATTAGGGGGTGTGGGTGTCCAAAGGGGTGGGGTTTCCAGGGGAGGGGTGGTGTCCATGGGGTGGGGGTCTAGGGGGTTGGGGTTGTCCAAGGGAGGTGGGGTGGTGTCCAGCGGGTGGGTGTGGATATCCATGGGGACGAGGGTGTCTAAGGGGTGGGGTGTCTAGGTGGTGGGGTGGTTTCTAGGGGTGGCATGGTGTCTAGGGGGTGGGGGTCCTCTAGGGGGTTGGGGGTGTCCACGGGGGGGGGGGGGGGGTACTGTCCAGGGTGGTGGGAGGGGGTGTCCATGGGGGTGTCCAGGGGGCGTGGGGTGTTGTCCGGGGGGGTGGGGTGGGGGGTTTCTGTGGATGGGGTGTCAAGAGGGTGGGGTGTCTAGGGGGTGGGGTGGTGTTTAGGGGGTGGGGCTGCCTAGGGGTTGGGGGCTGTCCAAGTAGGGTGGGGTGATCTCCAGGGGTGGGGGTGGTTGACCATGGGGGTGGGGGTGTCCAGGGGGTGGGGACCAGGTGCTGGGGTGGTGTCTAGGGGTTTGGGGTGTTGTCCATGGGGTTGGGATCATCCAGGGGGTGTGGGTGTCCAGGGGTTTGTCCATGGTGGTGGGGGGGAGGGCAGTCCTTGGGGTGTCTAGGGGGTGGGGTGGTGTCCAGGGTGGGGGGATTTCTAGGGGTGGGGTGTCTAGGGAGATGGGGGTGTCTAGGGGGTGTGGTGGTGTCCAAGGGGTGGGATGGTGTCCAGGTTGGGTGGGGGAAGTCTAGGGGTTGGGGGTTGTACGTGGTTTGTGGGGTGTCGTCCAGCGATGGGGGTTCCTGCCCATGGGTGTGTGGGTGTCCAAGGAGTGTGCAGGTGGTGGGGTGGTGTCTAGGAGCGGTGGGGAATTTCCAGGGGTTTGGGGGTGTCCAGAGGGTGGGGGATACCTAGGGGTTATGGGGCTTTCCTTATGGGTGTCCAAGGGGGTGTGGTGGTGTCTATGCAGTGGGGGGGGGGGGCTTTAATGGTTTTAATGGAATGAATTTCATGGATTTAAATTTTATTTGTATTTTTAAATTGGTTCTGGAATAGTGTTTATTTAAATAGTATGTGTTTCATTAGGAAAAAATAATACTTATGGTGTGTATGGTAGGAAGGGGGATTTGGTAATTATGAAATAGATTAAATTTATATTGTGGGACAAAAATACTATATGATTTCCCAAATGGAACCTTAAAAGAGACTTTTATAAACCATTTTGGAGTTTTAAATAGGAATATATCTCTATTATATGTTATTGAAATGGGTTTATGAATAATTATTTACGATGTATCTTTATGGGATTTGTGATTTTTTGTCCATTGTTTTAGAAAATATGATTATTATACTAAAGGTTTTGTTTTTGATAATTCTTTACAATGTTATCTCTATAAATGAATCAAAAATACCATAAGGGGATATCTCAGGTATTCATTCTTGTGATTCAGTTGTTGTCTTCCTAGTCTGGGTATCTACTCAAACTTTTGTGGAAGTGGAATAACCATGTTTTTCTCGGATCATTTATTATGCAGGGGAGTTTCTAAAATACCATCAACTATTTTTTTATTGGTGATCATGGATCCTAGGAGGAAACAAAGTGGGTATCTATGATTAATGGGATCTTTGAGTTGTTAGAAACCCTATAATCCATAGGGGTGGAGGTGGTCTAGAGGGTGTGGGCTAACCATTGGGGGTGCAGGGGTTGTCCAAGGGAGTGGGTGGGTATATCCATGAGGGAGGAGGGCTATCTAGGTGTGTTGTGGTGTCCAGGGGTGGTAGGGGCGATCCAGGGGTTACAGGTGTCCAGGGGGTGGGCGGTTTATCTATGGGGGTGACAGGGATATCCATGGTGTATGGATGTCCAAGGGGGTTGGATGGGCTCTCCACGGGGGAGGGTGAGCGGTCTAAGGGGGTGGGCGAGCTATCCACATGGGTGGGAGGGCTGTCCACGGGGGTTGAGGCTATCCAGGGGTGGTGGGGCTATCCATGGGGGTGGTCATGGCTGTCCACGGGGGGTATGGGGTGAAGACAGGGGGAGGGGCTATCCTTGGGGTGTGGGAGGGCTATCCAGCAATGCAGACGGGGCTATCCATGGGGGGTACAGGGTGTCCATGGGGGGAGGGGCTGTCCTGGGGGGTGGGTGTGCTGTCTAGGTGGGTGTGCGGAGTTATCCAGTGGTGAGTGGGGATGTCTAGGTGGTTGTATGGGATTTCCAGTGGGATACGGGGTGGGTGTCGCTGTCCAGGGGGTACGTGGTGTCAAGGGGGTGGGCGGGCTATCCACGGGGGTGAGGGGGCTGTTCACGGGGGTGGGTGGGCTGGCCACAGGGGTTGGGGCTGTCTATGGGGGTGGTGCTGATTTCCATAGGGGGAGTGGCTATCCAGGGGGTGGGAGCGTTGTCCACGGGTGTGGGGGCCTGTCTATGGGGGGAGGGGTTTTCCAGGTGGAGGGCGGGCTATCCATGGGGGTGGCGGGGCTATCCAGGGGGTATAGGGTGTCAAGGGGGGTGGGCAGGCTGTCCACGGGGGTGGGGGCTGTCTGGGAGAGGGGTCAATCAGTCATATAAAATCACCAAGTCATGTTTTATTATTTTTAGATAAAATAATAAGGATAATGTGACCTGCCTAATCACACATATATTCAGAACCAACAAATCAATAAGCATCAAATGTCAGTAATATCAGTAAATAATCTAACGGATAAATATTTCCCTAATTACCATCACTATCATCACTATAACAATTAGCCTCACCCTCGTCTTCTTCTTCATCCTCATCATTATCCACACCCTCTTCAATTCCCTCCTCCTCTCCCTCGTACTCATCCTCATCCACCTCATCGCCCTCCTCCTCGCCCTCGCCCTCTTCCTCTGCCTCGGTCTCCTCCTCGCCCTCCTCCTCCACCACCTCAACGTCATCCTCACCATCGTCTCGACCTCCACTAGAAATACCACCTGGTGCACCATATATAGAATGCATCGATGAAATATATTCAACTTAATCTATGTTGGACTTTGGAGGAAGTGTTGGAGATAAAACATCCATCTGTTTCATAAATGGAATGTTTTCCATAGTAGACTGTTATGTCTTCTTTATGGCCCTTTTTTCATCTTGTTCTACCTATTAATTAACCATCTGGAACTCAGTGGCAGTATAGCTCATACCTAAAGAGGGCCAATACCTCTTCGAAACTATACTCTTCCCAGGTCGGTGGCGTACTCTACCAGGGTCCTCATCTCCCATCACCTGATGTAAGTGATCGTTTGGCCCAAAATTGTTAGGTGTTTGGCCCAAAATTGTTAGGTTCCTTGGCATCAAGGGCCTCTAATGTAGCCTATTACAAATATAAATAGATTATTATGTTACAAAATATATATTAAAATTTTAAACCTACAATGTAAAACTAGAAATCTATGGCTGAGTCCGTTCATTAACCACACATCAATTTTTCTTCCCTCTACTCGAGAAAAATAGTTTTGCTCAGGGAACATGTCCTTCTATATTCAATTTATTCCTCTAAAATGACATTGAAAGTAGGAAAACACAATTAAAAAAAGTATACCAATGATTAATTAAATAACTAAAATTATATAACAACTTTACCATTCGAATAAGTTATGTATGTATCAAAAAAAGTTTAATTCATAACGAAAAATTATTAACTATCATACCTGCTGCCTCTCATGATCATGAATTGTAGTACGTCCCAATGTGTGGATGTATTTTTTAGCATCAATTTTTTTATTTCTTCATGATGAATCCTAAATAAAATTCAACAATTAGTAATAACAAATAATTGAAAAAATTTCATTTGAACACCTCTAATGTGGTTAATACCTTAAATTGGCTAGTTATCCAATGAGTAATCATCTATCGGTAATGTTCTAATAGACCATCATCCACGATAGGGACCGCCTCTAATGTTGTTCCCACTGTAGGATGCCCTCCAATGAATAGATCATGCTTATAAGCTCCCCAAATCTCACCTAAATCATTTAGATGTGATGGCCGCATACCCTCACCATCAGGGAAATTAAACCATAGCTGACACCAAAATATTTATTCATATAAATACAAAAAATATTATATAGCATTAAATACAACAGATTTTTTACCCATATCATTGCCCAATATTTATCCTTGACTTAATTTTCAGGTGTTTCCATGAGAGCGGGCTTACTGGAATGATGTAGGAGTATTGGGAATGCGTCTCCCAAAAAACTCTGACACTGCGGCCCTGATTTTTCAATCATTTCACTATCTTCATTATAGTCCACCATCAACTGCGTGTGGCGGTTCCACACTGCACACATGCATGTATTCCCCCGCTATCTCCTCCTATCAGTATATGTATATATTATAAATGAAAAACAAATATTTTATCATTACATATTTTAATGAAAATAAATAATGTTATAAAATGTTTTAGGGTGGTATAAGTATACATGTGGTAGTCTGATCAATGGATGCTTCTGGATCCACAAAAACTAAAAGAACACCATATAAAGATGGAGTGGGTCCCAATGTATGCTTCGTAGGGACACACTCTAGTGGAACAGGAGTCGAAGAAGATGGAATATAAAATCTAATAGAGGAGGAAGCATAAGTAAAAGAAGATGATAGGGATGACTACCCTAATGCTTGATGGGGAGTGGAAATCATCATCGTATTTGGTATAGATGGTTGAGGAGGCTCATATGTAAAGGGTAGTGATAACATGGGATGCCTAAATATCATATGTGTCCCTAATGGCACACCATGATCAAAATGTGGGATGGATGGTATATCTATGGGAGGGGTACGGTCTAATCGGGTACGCTGACTAGATCATCTAGCTCCCATACCACCACCCCCCCCCCCACGTACGAACACCACGAGTACTGGGACCACTACTAGGATTATCATAAAAAAATGTCTCCAAATATATGGATCCTGACAAAATTATTTAGAAAATTTAATCACAAGACATTATATATTATTGAAATAAATATATTTAAAATAATATACTCACTCCCGACACTAGTGGTGGAATGCCCAGCTCAACCATGTGGCGATTGTTGTCCATAATCTATTTTCATCGCCTCTCATCATTTAGATTCATTTCCTACATTTGAAAACAAATATAGAAGTAAATATAAAATGATAAATAATGTGCAACCCAAAAAACAAAATAAATGTGAGAGAATATTGGCATTCGTGGATAATTTAACTACCCATTTTTTTAGGTTAATTGGAACAAATATATAATGATGATAAAAAATTATACAAGATTTAATAATGAAATTTAATTTTGTGTAGGATGTTTATTTAATAATTTTCATCAGTCTATTAAACTCATGCAACATTGATTTTACTAGATTCATAAGGTGTAAAGCAGTTGTCAAAATTAAGGAAAATTTTATTTTCTTGATCCACGGTAGATGATGTAGGTTTCAATACATGTTTTGATGAAGAATAGAAACCATCATGTTCATTACCCAAAAAATTGTTAAAAAGAGGTCTTAGAGTATTACAAATTTTACACAAATCATAGTTGAAGCACTAAAATGTTCACCAAGGTAGAAATTTTGGTTACATAGGTTTGAATAAAGTTCAATTCCAAATTATAAAATGAAATTCAAACAAAAATGTAACCAATAATCATTGAAAATTCACATAACGGTCTAGTCGGATACAACATATTTGTAATCAATATTAAATCAATTTAATAGTACCAACCTTAATAGCCCAAGTTAAGGTAATCCAAAATATTTAAGAACATGAATGGATGATTTTATATATTTCCCACTAAAACTTCATGTTCACAATCAACTCTGACAATTGATCTATCTGAGTCCTAAAAAGTAATAAATGGATCGTTTCTAATGGAAGTATGGATGGTGTCAATTCCATCATCACCATAATCAGAAATATGAATTGGAATTACATTAATAAGGATTCCAAATTCAGGTCGAAGATGATCCTTGACATAAAAAATAGGTTTCTCCATTGATGCCAGTACATATTGTTCATCAGTAACAAGAGTGTGAGTCATATCAATTACTCAAAATCCACAATCATCAATAAATGTGCCATTCCTCATCGTCGAATAAAACAACTGGAATTTCATCATAATGACCCGTCCTTGAGAATAATAATCAAATATTATTCTTTTTTTAATGACTCCATAATAACATACATTTTCAAATCACAGTCTACTGTATGATGCACTAGCGTAACACACTATGGTGGAAGTAACCATAAAACGATCATGTCACGTTCTCATGTTCTTTTCTTGTTCAGTGATAATAAATCTATACTTGTTGATAATAATTGATTTACACTCATGAACCATAGTATTAGGACCAAAAGAAAAATCTATTATTTCTTAAGAGACAGAGTCAGCAAGAAAACTTAATACCTAAAATATAAATCAATATTAAACATAATTAAATATTGTTCGAATTATTTTAAATAGTAATATTATAACATTCATTTTTAACCAAGTAGAATACTCTTTGCTATGCAATGTCTCCCTCCTTCTCAAAGATGAAGAACGGTGATTTCTATTTAACATCACTTTATGTTCAATGTAGATAAAAATAGGAATAGATCAACAGATATATAAATATATATATATTATTCAATTTACTTACAATATATAATCATTGATTAAATCACAGTTGAACAAAATTGTGGGATGTGTCATCTCCCTCTCATCAAGGATTAATGCCATCAGTGTATATGATCCAGGAATTCATCATGTTTGAAGAAGTTATTGAAAAGTGGGTTCAATTTTCTCATAACGGTCTTCTTCGTTTCTCATTGGTATGTTCATTCTTGAAGTAAGATCAGACAAATATCTAGAGCAGAAATCTATATATTCTTGAGCCAAGTAAACGATCACGATATAACCTTCAGGATGATTCTTTTTACAGACATAAGACTTTAATGTCTACATATTTCTTTCAGTCAGATACATACAACGAAAAGAAATAGGTCCTTCATGGAGTATTTCAGTTGGAATGTAGATAGTCAGATGCAACATGCATGTGAAAAATGATGGGGGAAATATTTTCTTGAACTCAAACAAAATTAATGGGGCATCTACCAAAAGTTTTTTCAAGAATGGATTGGACAAATTATTTGGAAAATTATCTCTAAAAAATGGAAAATTGAATAACACCAACCTTACTATATTGAAAAAAATTATGAATTACTATTGGAATCAAATCACGCATAATGTTGTGATAATAACGAGTCTTCAAAGATTTTATCTTAAACTCTCTTCTATTGACCTATTTGGATATGTTGCTTGAATAGCCATAAAGAACATTAATAGTCTCTAGTACTTTCAGAAATTCCTTTTTTTTCTTTGGGATTCGTCACATAAGAAGCACATGGAAGTTTCCATTTATTTTCACTCATATGCATAGGATGTAATTCTGGTCTGATGCCCCAATCCACCAAGTCACACCAAGAAGGTAAATCATATTTTTTATTTCCCTTAACATTTAGAAGAATCGAAAGTATAATTTCAAATATATTTTTTCCAATATAAATTATGTCTAAGAAATGATGTAAAAAATTGGTTGACTAATAAAGAAAATCAAAGAAGATACTTCTCTTCATCCAATTGTAATAGGTTTCACTAGAAACATCATTTCTCTTTTCGGATTTCATTTGACCCTTCACGAATGAAAAACTGAAATATTTTAATTCATTAATCATAATAGTACTAGAAATAAACTTAAGTGGATCATCGGTCTCCATGGTATTTTCAAATATTTGGTGATTATTTTTATATGGAAGGAAAATTGGAAAAATCGTTGTGGTCCCATAAAACTGAAACTATAACGATGTTTTATTCTTCTATATCATTTATTCTTCATACAAACATGACATGATTGTTTTCCCATCATATTCCATCCAGAAACCATTGCATAAATGAGAACATCATTGATCGTCCTCCTAAGCCCATCACGCATCTAAAATGTGTCTTTCGAACATGCATCCCATGTGCGCACTCCCACATCCCAAAGAAGTTTCAACTCTTTTATTAATGGTTTCATGTATACGTTTATATCATTGCCGATATCAGAAGGTATAGATATGAGTATAGAAATGAAAGTGAAATGTTGATTCAAACACAATAATGGGGGAATATTATAAATTTGTATAAAAACTAGTCATGTGATGTGCGATATAAGAATCTTCCCAAATAGACCAAAACCATCACATGAAAGACTCAACCTCACATTATGCATGTCACCTGAAAAATCATGATATTGAGCATCAAATCTCAGCCATTAAAATCTATCTACAAGGTGAACCAACTCATCATTAGTATTCATTCTCTCGGTAACATGCCATCAAATTTATATTGATATTTAATCAGACATAAAAAAGATTATGGAGTCTTGGGATCAATGGAAAGTTCCCAATTACATTATGTGGAACATGGGATGGTGTTCCATCAGATTTTGGATTCTAGTGGGATGTGACACACTTTATAAAATCATTTTGTATAGTATTATTATCCTAGAATAAATTAAAATCTATTCGAAAAGCATGAATTTTTTTTCCTAAAAATCAAAATTCATCAAACTAACTTCCATGAAATATAGTGGTTTGAGTGAATATCTTCATCATTTAAAAGTATGTCCATTATAAAGGTAAGAATGTAACTGATTGCAGTATTAGAAATCCCATACATAGTTTTCCCATGAAATAAATGGATTAAAAATTCATGCCTTTTCATTTTACCGCATTATCGATATACTGCAGTCGTGGCAACATCATTCAATTTTATCACCATGAAAAGATCATAATTTTTATTTTACGCATCATGTGTGCTCATATCAAAATATTATTGGCTTAGAATCCTATATTTTTCATGATGATGAATAAACGGAAACCGGTCATATAAAAAATTCTCTAATCCAGTACTCTTAATTGGATCATTAGCAAATTTGATGTGTAATTTTATCCCAGTTATTATACCACACATAGTAGTTTCATTGAAAACCATATTTGGTTATGTGATAGCTTACTTCTACATGGCTCAACCAAGGTCTTCCAATATAATTCTAACAAGGGAATTGTATATGATCAATATCTGAAGCATTGTGAAATGGAAAATCTAAAAATCACTCAAAATTATTTTGAAAATCACTTGAGATCCGATCATTTTCATTCATCCAACTTCAATTAATTATGTAAAAAAAATTATAAGTCATTTCATCAAAATAAAATTCAATAAGATTGAAGTTTTATTGAAAATATATTTATGTAAACAATAATTGTTCACTTTATATTAAACCATAACTGACACACAACTCTATATGAGAATCATAATATAAAAGTCAAAAAATCATATATTTATAAAAAAAAATATCTTTTAAGGACTATACATGAGAGTAAAAGATCATGTACACTTATAGAGAAGAATTATCCAGGGGGTACAGGTGTCCAGGGGTTGGGTGGGCTATCGACAGCGGTTGGGGGGGGGATGTCTAGGGGTACGGGGTGTCCAGGGGGTGGGGAGCTTTCCACGTGGGTAGTGGGGCTCTCTAGGGGGGTCAGGGGAGTCCAAGGGGTGGAAATAATTTCTAGGGGTTGGGGCTCTCCAGGGGGTATGATCTGTCCAGGGGGTGGGGCGGGCTGTCAAGTGGGGTGGTGCGGTTGTCCAGGGGGTACAGGGTGGGTGGGATGGTTGTCCATGAGGGTGGGGGCTGTCTAGGGGGTACAGGGTGTCCATAGGCATGGGTGGGATATCCACATGGTTGGAGGGGCCTTCTAGGAGGGTTGGGCATCTAGGGGGTGGGAAGGATGTCCACGGGGGTGGCGGGGTTATCAAGGGGGTAGGGGTGTCCAAGGGATGGGCAGGCTGTCCAGGGGGAACGAGGTGTTCGGTGTGTGGGTGGGCTTTCCACGGGGGGTGGGTGGGCTGTCAACGGGGGTGGCAGGCCAGTCCATGAGGGTGGTCGGGCTGTCCACGGTGGTGGAAGAGTTGTCCATGGGGTGTGGGTGTCCATGGGGTTTTCCAAGGGGGTGGGGGTGTCCATAGTGGTGGGGGTTTCCTCCCCCAAACAAGGGTTGTGAAATCCAATCATTATCCAATTGTAGGATGATTTCAAGCCTATTATAGATGAACGAGAAGGATTTTGGTTTAAACCATGAAAATAAAACATATATATCAGAGCACACCAAATTGTATACACACCACCAAATATCATACGTGGATCGAATTTTAGGAGCCATGATTTTATGGGACACTACTTAGAGGAGTATGAGCCTTGTTATATCATTAGGTGATATGGATTTGTAAGAATGTTAAATTTGTAAGAGATCAATAAGGGTAGTAGATAAGAACCTGAGTGAGATTTCCTTATGGATATCACTTCTTCTTAGAAGGGTAAGAGTGAGTGTTATTATGGAACTTCAAGAAAAGTCTTAATGTGTGAAAGCAACTAGACATCGGTTATATTTGACTCCAATTTTTTTATAGAGTATCAGACTGGAAAACCAACCCCCTTCCTGAACACCCCCCCACGCACCCCTATAGCCTCTTACCCCCTTGCACCACCCCACCCGGATTGCCCCACCACCCCTCCTGGACACCCCCCACCACCACACTTGGTCATCCTACCCCCCTCCTCCCTAGACAACCAATACCCTCCACACTCCCCAATATTGATCGCCCACCGCACCCCCTTGGATAGCCCACCCCCACTTGACAACCCACACACCCTTCCCCACCTAGATATCCCACCCACCACCACCCCTAGATAGCCCACCCCCTCCCTGGACAGCCCACTCCCCCCTCCCCCCTCCCCTACCCCCCCCCCCCCCAATTCCCCCTAGACACCACCACTACACCTCTACCTGGAAATCCCACGCCCCCACCACCCACTACAAATCCCCCCCTCAGACCACACACCCCCTCCCTAGACAGCCCACACCCCACTCCCCCACCTGGACACCCCACCTTGACCCCCCTCAACAGCTCACACCCCTCCTTGGGCAGCCCATACCCCCCTCCCACACACCACTATATCCCCTCTACCCCAATGTAACCCCTACCACCCTCGACAACCCACCCCCACCTATAATTCCTCCACACCTAAAAATCCCCTACCCCTCTTTCACCCCATAGGGTAATATCAATTAAATTCATTTTATTAATTATGAAAGGAAAATCATCATGCATTAGCAATTTAATTCCAGACATCCCATTCAATTTATTAAAACATGAAAAATTCAATTTATCAAAACATGAAAAATTAAATTTATAAGGCTCTATGTGTCACATAGAAAATTTTCATTGTAGAAAGGGGAAATCAACTACATTGTTAATTCCAATTTAAAAATTGGTCCATGAACTTAGGAGGTGCAGTGGTGTCTCAGAGGTGTGGTGGACTCGATGGAGATATATCTAAAGTAGTGGGGTGGGGGATGCCCAAGGGATGGATGGTGTCCAAGGGTGGTGTGGGTGTCTAGGGGTGGTGGGGGTTTGTCCATGGGGGGCGAGGGCTGTCTCTGGAGGGTGGTGGTGGGGGTGTATAGGGGGCTGGGTGAGGGGGATATTCAAAGGGTGGGGGCTTCCAAGGGGGTGGGGGTGTCCAGGGGCTAGGGGTGTAGAGGGTTGGGGGTATTTCCAAAGGGGGGCTATCCAGGGGGGCAGTCCAGGCGGGTGGGAGGTGTCCAAGTGGGGTGGGGGTGTTCACAATTCCAATACATCACCCAACCCAGCCAATTCATCCCCAAGATCAATACCTCTAAATACAAAATCCAAATCCAATTTTAAACTAAAATAAATTACACATAAACTAATATACCACCCCAAAAAACAAACCATTTACCGTGTTTGAAGTGTAGAACAAAAAAATAGAAAATAAATCAAAGGTTTATGGACTTCACATACAACATGAACTCTAATTTAGCTGAAATCAAATAACAAAAAAATAGAGGTAGAACATTAAAAGTAATGTAAATCTTACTAATTTGAAGTGTAGAAAAATATTTTTATTGAAGATGGTTTCATGGCTGGGAAACCATATAGAGGAGCTCTCGATCAGGTTTTTCAATTGGGCAAGTGGGAGATGGGGTTCTGGGTATTTGGGGGAAAACATTCTCGAAGGTTTTTAAAAACTATTGGGAAAGCCACTCTTTACCAAATATTTTAATAAATCATTGGTATATGTTAGAAAAACTAAATATTTCCCATTGGTTTAAACAAACCATTGGAAAATGTGGCATTATTATAGTATAGAAATGGTTTGAAGAAAACGTAGGTATATATTTTTTGGGAAAACATCAGATTCCATTAGTGTGAGGAATTGAATCAGATTTTAAATGGCTCTGAAGAAATATTAGGATTCATTTCCGATATTGGATTTATCATAATTCATTATTTTTCTAGAAAATATTTCATTCTAGAATAATTAAGGAAAGGGGGAAAACAAGTGGTTCCAATTGGATTGAGGTTGGTTGGAAAGAAATATTATATAGAGAGGATGGGATGTTAAAATTCATTCATTTATAATTTAGATGATGGTATTCTAATTGAAATTATTTTTACAATAATAATGAATTCATGATTATAAGAATGTGTTACTGAATTATTTTATTAAAAGATTTCTGGTCTAGATCTGTTAGTGTGAGATCACCAGAAACTAAAATTTTAAATGATTGTGGGTTTTGATTGAAATGTTAGAAGATAAAGATGCTTGTTTTCAGTCATACCAACAATCCAAAAGATATAAATATTCAGGAAATGAATTTAGTGAATGCTGGATGTTTGTGTGTTCCATAATCATGAATGGAGATAGTTTTCAAATTACACAAATTTATCATGTGTGGTGTGTCATCAGTCATAAAACTTATCCTGACATAGATCATTAGACACATTGATTGTTTAAAAAGGGAATGAGAGGTCAAAAACATTTTTGGATTTATGTAAAGTTAATTTTTTTCTATATATGAAAAATTGGTTTATAAATTATTCAACAATTTAGTTAACAATTTTAAACATGTTGAATTTTTTTGTCTCTCTATTAATTGGTCAAAGAATCAATGATAAAAATGTGGGGTTGACCATCAGATTGTTTGTTAAACTGATCCATCAAGTTAAAGCAGAGATTGATACATGAGGTCCAAGCCAACACTCATAAACATCATCAGACACATGATGACTCCTAAGAAAAATTTCACGGGAGTTTAAAGTCAATATAGAATTTTATCTGAGGATCGTTGAAATATTTAGAAGTTGTGACTGTGTTTTTGGAAAACAAAAATTATCCATTATCTAAAAATTTATTAGAAAATCATTTTCTAGAATTGTATCAATGTTATAAATCTAAAAAAAATTTAAGGACCATCAAAATGAAAATATTTTTTTCAAATGGTACTATGAATCATAATTGGAATTCATTTTCTTGTCATTTAATCAGTCGGTACAAAGAAATATAATAATCAATCTATTTTGGTATATATGACTCCTTCGTAATGAATATATTAGAATGTAAATATGATCATACTGAAGAATGGTTCGAATTTCATATATGATCTAATATTATTGGGATATTTGAGAATGTTATGGAAAATTTTATAAGTTTTAGGAAGCACTGATGAAGATAATGATGTATCTAAAATTGAAAGGTAAATAAAAGTTTCAGTAAATCTGTCTAAGAAAGAATATATTCTAGATTCCTTTCTTAAAAACAAATTCGGAACCTATAAATGTAATAAATTACATGGTAATTTCAGAAAATTGAGAACATTGTTGAGATTTTTTGGAAATTAATTGAGTTTTTATGTTTTAATTAGAGTTATTTTATGGATTAAACATTCTTGACTATGTTTTACCTATTGAAGTAGAAGAAGAAAGATCGTATTCAATGTTTTCCAAATCAAACTGAGAAATAAAACTATGATTTCTAAACTAAGGTATAATTAGTATATAATTACTTCAATATTATTCTAATAGAGTTATATTTCTATACAAAACTATAATACTAATGGACCAGACATGTATATTGGACTGAGTATCATTAAAGTGTCCATAGAATTTCGTACCTCTTATTGGGTTGGAAATTAACAAATTGTTTTAATGTCTAAATTTGTGAATGTTTATAAGAAAACATAGGAACATGGGAGGAATCCACCTGATTCTTATATTGATATAAAAAATGTATTACATCATTACATGATACATTAACCACATACACTATTTTTTTGATCATAGTGTATTGAATGTGTAAGGGAATATCCATATTGTTTATATCCAAGAAATATGATTGTTTTCCACTCGATTGGGTGGTATTGGATTGTTTTCAAACCACAATAAAGATTATGCAACTTTTTTGAGAATATAACTATATAAATTCTTGTGTTCATTTAGATGTGTGTGTTTTTTTTATTTTCAGAAAAGTGATAAATATATAATTGGTGGCTAAGGTTGTTTCAAAAGGAAAGAAACCTAAAATAGATAGAATCTATAATTCACCAATTTCCAGTTTAATTATACTTAATTAAAGGATGATAATTATCATAAAGTTTATTCATGAGATGGATTTTATGGATATGTTTAAAATGTTTTCCTTTTATAGTGATATATGGTGTTTTCTAGTCACATTTTTGGAGAAGGTGATGAGGTAGTTTCACACTTCCCCCATTTATATACATCCCTATGTGGAAAATATGTACAATGGACTTTAGGGTAATTTTTAGGGGTTTCCATGAGGTAGAGCGTATAATATTTCTTCTCTTTATGTCTCATATGTCTCTAGGTAAAGGCTATGCACTAGGTTCTTAACAGTTTGGCACAACCTGTCAAGATCACATAGTGTAAATTTAATATCATTTATGTGGAAATTTTGATGGGGATTTCATAGATATCAAGATTTCATGATTCCATTTGGGTGATAATTAACCAACTCACCATGTTTTTCCACTTTCATTCCATCAAAGAGTAGTGTTTTGGATATTTTTTTAACACCCAAAAAAATTAAAAACATAAATTTATTAAATATATTTATTTATTTAAATGAATTTAGTTATATTGTAAAAAAACTAATTTTTTTAAAAAATTAAGCAGTTTAAATTATCATTTGTAATCCTGTATAAAATTTTCAAATTAATTTAGTAACATTATTTTATTTTAAAGAATACTTTAAAATGAATATATTTATTATTATAAAATAAATAATACTAGAAAATTATTTTTTTCAAAAAATCCTATTTAATAAAATATTATAAATTAAAAAATTTATAAAAATAATATATATTGTTTGTTGAGATTATACAAACTATGAAAAAAAATTATATAAAATGAACTAATAAATGCTAATTTTGTTTTACAAATAATGATTTTCGATATAATATATATATATATATATATATATATTTGTATGAAATCTCAATCATAGGTTTTAAAAAAATGAATTAGAATAAGAATTATTACTAATTTTAATGTTTTTGTCTAATTATATGATATATATATGATAGTTTAAAGAATTAAATTATTTTTATAGAATTATTACATTATAAATGTTTTTCTTAATAATATATTATCCAAATAAATAGTAAAAGTAATAATAATAATAACATAATGTTATTAAATAAAAATAATGATAAAATATTAATCATAAAAAAATATGGAAATTGGTTAAGGGGGTTCGGGTGTCGTAGGTTAGGATTGTACGCCACGACCTTTGCCTTGGGGCCACACAACTAGAGATCCGGCTTGGGAAGGCACCAATCAAGAGGTAGGGTGGTGGTGTGACTCGAGAGGGTGAACACATGATGATTGTCTTGTCAGTGAAGGGGATAATAGGGTGCGGTCGCTGTGAGGGATCCGTTTAGCCACCAGTGATGGTTCAAACCTAGAAATTGGGTTCCACGTTTAGGCTTTGGGTGGCTGATGTTGAGCGGTGAGGGAGGATGGTCCTAGTGACACCATTGTAGGGTTCCAGTCATGGTTGGGGATTTGAATCAATCAAGATCTGATGTTTTTGAACTTATTTTCCCTAGATCGAGGTAGGTGTTTTTAACCCTTGTTGTCGAATAAAAGTTCCATAATATGTTGTTCATGATTTATTTTTATTGTTTTCTACCCAGATTTTCGATTATGAACATATAATGTTTAGATTTTGTCCATTTCAATCAATTAAAAATATATTGTAATGTTAATTTTGATTTGTTTTCATCATTTCAATTGGATGGTATTGTGCGGTCCACTTTCTCATGGTTTAATTGTTTAAAATGACCAAGTAAAAATTTGATTTCTATCAATTTTGTTTGCCAGTTTTATTTAATTACCTATAAACTAGTTTTCTCTAGTATTTCTATATGTATTTAAACATTGTAGTTTTTATGGCTATAAAAGACCTCATTATTATTTTGCACTTGGAAGAAATAATTCAATATGCATGTGTGCAAGTGGTAAAAAGGAAAGGGATGCTGTATTTTTTTTATACAATATAGATAAGGGGCTATTTTTTACTACTAAATTGAATGGAGAAAAAATATTTAATGTGTCTACTATAAAACAATAACATATTGATTGTCATTTTATAATTTATTTTTCAGTGGATTAATTACTATTTTCATTGTGGAAAATTTTTATTTTATGAAATGTTAAATTGATATGATGAAAACATTCATTTATATATTGAACAAAAAAGTTCGTATTTTGTGAACCATTTTTTTTGGGGTCATTTAAATTTAAAACCTTACGGAATTATAATTTTATTATGTTAAAACTTAATTTGTAAGGTAGTTTGGGTTCTGAAATTATTATTTCAAATTAATGTTTTATGTATATACAAATATATTCATTTCAAAGAAATAATAAATTGTTATGTAAGTGATTCAATATGTTTTTCTTAAAAGTAATATTGTAAATATAGGGTTTTGATTATTAGTGTTCATATTTTAATTCAATATTTTCAATTGTATATGGGTGTTAACAAAATTGTTTGGAAATTATAGATTTTTAATTTCATATTATAGAGGGGACTTAGAATTTTGTTCATTTTAATTATATAATTCTAGTAATTCTAGTTTCCATGCCTTCATATATATATATATATATATATTATTTTTAAGCATGTTTTAATTATAATGTCAAATAAACTAATATCTAGGAATGGTTTAATTAATTATAAGTATTGAAACACACACACACACACACATGTATATATAAATGAATATTATAAAACATATCTAAATATGTTATATTCGTATATCAGTCATTTCCACAAAATATATTCTTAATGATTACATTAATTAAATGGAATTTATTTCATTAAAATTCCACGTTTATTATTATCTATGAATTCCTTATTCACACACATAAGTAATATTTATTTCCAAATAATGTATGCAGAATTATTATAGGAGCATTACTCTAAATTTATAAATACCCATGTTTGAACAATAAATTATAGAAGAAATAAATGAATTGAGATTAAATATTTATTGTATTTAGATTCAAAATATTATGAAATATTTTAATTCATGGTTTTGTAGTGAAATAAATTATCTGATTTGTTTACCTAAATATATTATGTCTATAAAACAATTGTGTATTAATAAACCTATCGCAAGGTAATTTATTGTTAAAGATTGAAATTTGATATCATATTTGATCTGCAAATTAAGTTTCTCATTTATCAAAATATTTTTCAAACATTTATTATATGAAAATAAATTTTTTAAATTCAATTTCAACTATATACATATATAATTATTGACATGTAATATATTTGTTATATTTTTTGAATATGCAATATAGAACATGTATACATATGAGGTAATATTATTTTGGGATAAAAATATTTTCAAATCCATAAGGATATATGTATATATATCAAGGTATATCTATATATATTAGGATGAAGCATTTATTTTTCATGAATATAATTGTTTTTAAATGTTCATATGTTTAGATTCATAATTATAGAAATTCCCATAAAATGTCATCATGATATATTTAAAGTAAACATATTGCATCTCGATATAATCATGTTTATGTAGAATTGGATGCATTCCTAATAATTTCGTAATTTCATTTTAAATATTAATTACCACACTAGAATTTATTAAATAATAATATTTCTACAAGTTTTAAGTGGTGTTCGTTTATAATTTTATTAGAGAAACATGTTTATTTATTGTATAAAATTATTTTCAGGAGAAAAATATATGTGAAATTTTTATAGAATGTTTTTTATGTCATTATTCATTTTATTGATGACTTACAGATAAATAAAATCAATTTAAGAATAATATGATTCATTTTATGATAATGTATGGATTACGAACTAAACATTTGAAGGTTGTATGGGACACTTTGGATTTTATAGTACATTTATTTCTTCTATGCATAATATTTAAATAAATCAATGTGCTATGTAAAACATTTATTTGATGACATACTTTTATTAGACATGTGAGGAATGCATTAGACGTATAATGTGATGAGTGAGGCCCGCAATAGCCTCTCGATGCATCGGTAAGTCTCATGAGACAAACAATGTCCTGGCACAGAGGCTATGACAAAATGGTTATCTATGGTCTTGACCCTAGGACTTTACATGTTTTTTTGATATCCTTCATTATTCATTCGCACATAAAGATTCTAGAAACTGAATGTCCATGAGATTATACAATTAGTAAAATACCCATGGCTAATGATCATTGTTTTATGAACCGGTGTTAATATGTTTTCCACGTTTTAATGCATCATGTTTTAAATTTAAATATATACATGTATAGAAATTCATTTATAATGAATAATTAATATTTATTTTTCCAAACAATGAAGGTAAATGACATTGTGTTATGTGCAATTATGAATAAATAATATATCTTGTGTAAATTCTTATATGATCCTCTTCCATGCAATTTAATGAATATTTTTTGTCATCATACCACATATATGTGTGACGACATGGATTTCTGTTCAAGTATGTACGAATATTATAATGAATTTTATTTATAAATAATAAATAAGTTCATAAATTTTTATTACATGTTATCCTAAAATCTGTTTTTGAATCACTCAAGAAAATTGAGATGACATGTTCTGTGAAATATTACTTCCATGATTTTAATTCATATTTTTTAAATAAATGTTTTATTGATAAATGTTTTCTTATTTTTTTTTTGTTTTGAAACCCCTCACTAGGAAAATATATTGCTAATCCATTGTTTTAAAATTATTTTTTACAGGTCACTTGGATGTCCAAAGTCGGTCTCTATCATTTTTACGGGCCAAAAGCAAAGTTACAGTTTTGTTTTGTTTTATTTTATTGCAACTCTGATAAATTAGAATCATGTATATTATTCTCTAGAACCTATACCAATATAAGTTCATATATTATGTAATTTTTATGGATGGGTCCTTAAAATTTTTGTCAGAGGAATGATCTAGTAAAATTTTGAGATTAGATATGTTCGAGTCTAGAATTTTAACGGTCCTACTGTTTCTTAATTCTGAAGATGGAAATTCAGAATATTCTAACGTTAGACAGATGAATTGTGAGGATGAAATTATATTGAGTTGTGTATAATGTTTCACCAAATAAAATTCTAAACATAAATTTATTATATATATATATATGTGTGGATTATGTTATAATGAAAACTAACTAATAATATTTTCTTTTTAAATTGAGTATTTTAATTTATCGTGTGTATTCTTATAGACTATTTTCAAATTAATTTTATATAATCATTTTGTTTAAATGATTACTATAATATGAATATATTTATTATTATAAGATAAATTTGGAAAAAATTTCATTTTTCTTAAAATATGGTTTCAGATTAAATATACTATATAAATAAATTTATAAAAATAATAAATATTGACTTTTACGGTTATACTAACTATGATAACAAAATTATTTATTGTTAAATAATAAATTCTATTTTTCTGTTGAAAATGCATATTTTCAAAATGGAATATATATATATAATTAAAATCATTAGTTTTAAATATATGAATTAAGGTTAGAATTCGTATTAATATACATGTTTTTGTTAAATGATATGGTATATATATATATATTAATTTTAAAAAATTATATTATATTAATAGAATTATTACTTTATAATTAATTTGTTTGTAATCAAAGATCCTCTAAAATAATAAAATTTATAATAACAAGTTAATTTTTTAAATAATATGAAAGATATTATATAAATTCTAAAAAATAAACCAATATAGTAAGGGGGTATAGGTGTCGTGAGTTAGGCCAATGTTCCACAACCTGGGCATTGGGGTCATGCAGTAGAAGATTGAGCCAGGGGAGGAACTGATCGGGAGGTAGGATTGTGGTTTGAGTCGAGCGGGAGAGCGTTGGAGGGTTTTCATGTCAATGAAGGGAATAAAATGGTTTGTTCATTGTGAGATTTATGTCTTTCTTATGACAGTGTTTTGAACCTTTAAAAGGTATATTGTGATTAGGTTTTGGGTTGTCGTTGTTGAGCGGGGAGGAAGGATGGTCTGAGAAGCATTAGGGTAGGTTTCCAGTCACGGTTGGGGATTTGAATCAATACAGATATGATGTTTTAGATCTTATTTGAAAAAGATTGAGGTATGTGTTTTCTAATACCAAGCTCCTGAATCTGGGTGCCACGTGTTGTTTTCATGTAATAGGGTTGTTTTTTTGTTCCCTGCTTTTTGATTACGAACATAGAATTTTTAGATTTGGTCTTTTTCTATCAATTTAGATTCTATTGTAATGAAAATTTTGGTTTGTTTCCATCCATTATATTAGATAGTTTTGTGCTTTTCTCTTTCCCAGGGATGAATATTTTAAAATGATAGAGTTAACATTTGATATCTATCACTTTTTTATGCCAGGTATATTTCTTTATCTACAAACCATCATGCGCTTTAAGATTTGTATATATATACACACAGTATTTATGTTGGATATAAAAGGCCTCATTATGATTTTTTAATGAGAAATCCCAATTAAGTCTATGTGTTAAAGCGGCAGAAGGGAATGTTCTGCTATATTTTTTATTCTACAATATTGGTAAGGGGCTATTTTCTGTTAATACATTAAATGGCTCAGAAATATTTAAAGTGTGTGTTATGAAGCTGTAAGGGATCTATTATTTTTTTCAAATGTATTTTGTAATGGATCTATTATCTTTTTGAAATATAAAATTATATATTTGAGTAAATTTTAACTTGACATGATGAAAACATTTCATTGCATCTTGATCCACACCGATAATATTTTGTGAACCTTGTTTATGTTGGGGTCCTCTATATTTAAAAACTTTCAAAATTATGATTTTATTATGTTAAAACATAATTTGAATTGGAATTTTTCTTCTAAAATTATTATGTAAAATTCTCATTTTTTTATATACATATATATGAATTTCAATTAATCAATTTATTATTATGTAAGTAATTCGGTATTTATTTTTTATCAAATTTTGTAAATACAGGTTTCTGTTTTTTAGTTTTCATATTTTAATTATCGATTTTCAAATATGTATGGTAATTAACAAATTTATTTTCAAATTGTGGATTTTTAATTTCAAATTGTTAATGTGACTTCTCATTTTTCCATTTTTATTATACATTTATAAAACATCTTGTTTTCATGTCTATATATATATGTTATATGTTATATTTTTTATTTTATTATAATGTATAATAAACTAATATATAAGAATGGTGTAATTAAATATATGTAAACATACACATATGTATATAATTGAATGTTCTAAAAAATTTAAATATGTTATATGCGTATTTCAATTTTTTCAACTAATTTTTTTTTAAAGATTACATTCAAGAAATAAAATTTATGATATTATAATTCAATGTATATTACTATATATGAATTAATTTTTGATACATATTAGAAATATTTATTTCCAAATAAATTAAGTGGCATTATTATGGGAGAATTATTCTATATGTATAATTATCCAACATAGTATAATTATTTTTTGAACACATAATGGAATAGGGTGTAATTATTTTTGGTATTTATATTACAAATAATAATTCATATTTTTATTTAAGGATGTATAGTGAGATTAATTATCTAATTTTGTTATATAAATATATTATGTCCAAATGAAATTATGTTTTAATAGATCCGCCACAAGATATTTTATTGTCAAAGTTTGTAATTTGATGTCATATATGATCTACCAATGAATGTTCTCATATACCTAAATTCTATTCAAACATGTATTCTATGACAATAATTTTTCTAAATTCATTCTCAATTATATATATAAATAATTATCAACATGTCAAATATTTCTTAGATGTTTGTAATAAAAAAAGTGGAGCTTGTATACATATAATGTCTAAATTATTTTTGGGTAAAATTATTTTCAAATCCGTAAGGTTATATATAAACCTCAACATATATTTATACATATAAGGATGAAAATTTTAGTTTCCATGTATATAATTTTATTGAAATTTTCATATGATAATTTTCATAATTTGAAAAATTCATATAACATGTCAATAAGATATATTTAATGTATGGATGTTTCATCTACATATAATCATGGTCCTGCGACATACCACACATTCCTCATAATTTTATAATTATCATTTAAAATATTATTGATATCTTTAAAAATTATTAAATAAGAATATTTCTTATTTTTTTCAAGTTGGGTTCTTTTATAATTTTATGAGTGATACCTGATTATTTTTTATAAAAAATTATTTTGAGAAGACCTATTATATTTTATCTTTTGATTGAATGTGCATTTATTTCATTATTCATTTTATTGATGACTTATAATTAAATAAAATCAATTTAAGTATGAGATAAATATTTTTATTATAATGTATGGATTATGAACTAAACTATTCAATGTGGTATGTGACACTTTTTTATTTTTTAAAAAATTTATTCTGTATATGAATATGATTTAAATATATTAATGTGGTATTAGACAAATTGATTTAAATAAATAATTTTATTAGACATGTGAGGAATTAATAGGACTTATTATGTGATGGTTGTGGCCCTATATATCCTCTTTATGCATCGATGGGTCTCATTAGACACACTAGGTCATGAATAGAGGCCTTGAAAAAATGGTTATAAATGGTCTTGGCATGAGGCCTTGGAAGAATGTTTATGATGTCCTTCATTATGCATTCACTCAAAATAATTCTAGTAAGAAAATATCCATGTGATTATCCAACTAGTAAATTTTCCATGTGAAATGATCATTTTTTTATAAACAATTATTAATCATTTTTTCAAAGTTCTAATGGTTCATGTTTTATAATTAAATATATACCTTTATAGAAATTAATTTATAAATAAGATTTAATATTTATGTTTCCAAAAAATTTGTATAAATGACATTGTATTATGTTTTGTTCAGAATAAATTATATTTCATGTGAAAATTATTATCCTCAAATCACACATATCATAGAATTGTTATGTTTGGTCATTATACAACATATAGGTGTCACTACATGCGTTTCTATTTAACTATGTACATACTTTATAATACAATCTATTTATAACTCATAAATAAGATTAAGGATTTCAATTATCATTAATCATAAAAGCTATTTCAGAATCACTCGTGAAAATGGTGATGACATGTTATGTGAAATATTACATTCATGATTTTAATGCATGTGTTTAAGAGAAATTTTTTAATGAAAATTTATTTTTTAATGGTTTTTGTAACCACTTACTGGGAATATCCAATGGTCACCTATTGTATTGAAATTATTTTTCATAGGTCACATAGAAGTACAATGTTGGTCTCTATCACATTTATGCATGCAGAAGTGAATTTATAGTTTTGTTTTGTTAAAATTTTTTGTAACTCAAATAAATTTAAAACTTTTAACTATTTATCATAGATCCATATCTGTAAATGTCCTCTACTATGTAATGATTATGGTTGGTTTCATAAAAGTTTTATGTCTGATAGGTTGTTCAATAATTTTTTAATACACTTGATGATTGTATTCGACTAATATTCTCAATTACAATCGATGTTTAAGATATGATTTAATGAGGCCTTCATGATCTATTAGAGGATCAGTACAATATTCTATCGATATATGATGGGATGAAGGATTAGACTATCCATGTACTGTTGGATATGATTAGAGCTTAAATTTTTGACCTCATCTAAAGATGGGATAATAAATTATTATTAGTAGGATTTTATTATAGAAACATATATCACTATCATATTATCATAGTACATTTTGAGGCCCTGTACAGGTTACCTCAAAGGTCACCCTTATGTTGGACTACGATTGGCAGCACATCCCTTTTTTAGACAATGAGGGTAATGTTTAGGATAGATAATGTTAAAGTAATCCATAAATGAATGAGGATATACCAAAGTAGATATAGACCTTAGATTCATATATATTGTATGCCCTTGGATTTCAAGTAGAAAGACCATGTTTTCTGGAGAATCTCACAAGAAAACATGATTATTATGGTTTGTGTAAGAATTAATGTTATCATCATGGTTCATCGGGCCATTATAAATCATATGAATTCTTAATGATGTTTCATACCATCATCTATTCCCCTATAATTGGAAATCGTGTATGATGTCTTAGATGTGTCACAGTTTAGGAGATACATTCTTGATCCTATACACATTATTTATTTGGTTGATTTGGGAATCAATGATAGATCCAGCTTGACAGAAAAGCTAATTGAAACTGAGGACCAATATAGATAGACCATTCTCTTTTTATGTGTGCTCTAGTGTCATAGAATCATGTAATAATACTTGTTTCAATGAGAAATTCTTATGAGGAACCAATTCCACCACCTTTTTCTGTAGTATGTTTGTTTAGGTGAAATGTATTGAAGGAGTGTAGAATGTAATAAATTTTTTTTATTGGAATTTCCATTTACTGTTTCTACATATATCTCAAAATTTATCACTAGATTCATCTTGGTGTATAGGATGCTCAATACCATATATTTAATATATTAATAATATTAAAATATATTAATGCATGTGCTTGAATCATTTTATTATTTTAGGTTTTTTCATTTTTTGGGATCTCATATGGGAAATTAGAGAGCATGGTTGATTCTAGAATGAGGAGTTTCACCATGATGTTACCTATGGTTGGTCTGTGTTGGATGTTCATTGAATGGTGACCGTTGGAGAGTGTGTTTAGTTAATATAAATAAATAATAAAATTATTTTATTCTATATGATATAAATCTAATTTTATATAAATAAACAAAATATAAAATTAAAATAGTGATCCACATAACAGTGAGGGTATTTGAGAGTAAGAAAACAGGTATTTCTTCATTATCAGATTGGGAAATGATGAAAACGGTGATTGGATCATAGAAGATGGAGAGTAAATGAATGAAGTAGATTATCATAATCATTTGTGAACACTTCCTTCAAAAAATATTAATATGAATTCAGGGAATGAAATTTTATAATTTTTTATTTTCATATTTTAAATTTAGTTATGCATTGATTAATTTTTTTCATTCATTTTTTTCATTTTTTACTCTATTCATGAGAAAATCCATAAATATATTTTATTGATTTTGTTTTCTTCTTTAATTGAACCTCATATCACTCATGGAAATCCTTGTCTATGTACTTATTGGAAAAATAAAAATTGGAGAAAAAAGGTTATACATTTTTGTTGTGAATATCTCCACACATTTCATCTCATTCTTCATCATTGGCCCATAAGGCCACAACTCAATATTATGGGGAAGGTTTGAGAATGATTGAACCCATAGATTCATTGAGGTTGGGTAAAAAACAAACTAGAGTGTGATTTTTGGATGAATTAGTATGGAATATAATTAATTTATCATGGATATGAGATCTAGAGAGTTTATATTGATAGGAGGGACAAGGTATATGTGGAAGCTCATAGGTGGTTGATCAGATTTCAATTTATAGATACTAGAGTTCAGCCGGTCAATGGCCAAAGGAGTTACACATAACTTTCAGTTTTAAAATGTTGCATTTTTCAGTAGAAAAAGTAGATCTAGTTTATAGTTACGAAACTATATGGTCTATGAAAAAATTTACTACATTCCATGTACAATGAAGAAAACACACCATTTATTACCTTGGATGCGGGGACTCTGGATTTGAGTGAAGAAAAAGAACACATGCCTTGTCAACCCACCACCTGTCATGTGACTATATATTAGTGCCACGTTGTCTACTCTGGGTGTACAGATTCATGGAAATTGATAGCATATAGAATACATTACATAATACAAAGGCATGACATTTTACATGGGAATGAGCCAATGTACTTGGGCATTATCAGAAAACCATAGACCGACCCTGGGTGGTTTAGACACAAAGTGTATAACCATAACACTAAATTTGGATGTCATGGCTTCCTATTCCATGTCTAGTAGAGAACATGTACAATAGGAAAGGTGATGACATATATTATGTAGACCCCATACATCATGTGTACGTATCCTAGTAACATATACATTATGTATCTCCTTCTTGGGGACTCATTTTTGGTCGCATAGGTAAGATATCTAGGTTTTTTTGTATAGAATGTGATGGTTGCCATCATTCTTACATGTTATCATGTGAGCGGTTTTTATCATTGTGGTTCATCAGGAGATTCTTTATGTTGGCAGTGATTAGGGCATGATAATTATAGCGATGTTGGGGTTGGTACTCCCTGGTCTCAGCAAGGAAATGATTCCCAATACTCTTTACATAGGTAGAGTCAGTGCTCCGCCATATTATAGATTGTGTCCCAAATAAATGGTCATCAACATTCAAATATGAAAGATATTGTAAAGATTATGACACCCCCTACTAATTTTTTATTTTAGCCATGGAGAACCATCATAAGGGACATACCCCTACTAATTGGTTATTGAAAACTTTCTTGTGATGTCGGGCATTTGAAATCGACTTTTTCAGGAACATAAAGACTCATAGACCTTGTATGAGATATGGAATGGAGGTCCCCATTCCCTCTCATATGGGTTTTATTATGATCATACAGTATAACTATATATTATTTATAAACGGTATACTTATATTAAAATAAATGTTTATTATAATATATTATATAGTATTAATCACATAAAACGCATATTAAAAACAATATGAGTCATTTTTTATTAATTAAAATTTATATTTTAGTTTGTAATAAAATCCATTAAAATTACAAATATTTCTAGGGGCCAACAAATAAAAAACAGATATACTACATTGGGAAAACTTGGACTAGCTTAATCGGTTAGAATCATCCCTCCCATGAACAACATTATAGTATTGAGAAAAATTATTAATCCTGTATAAATTAAAAAATTTGGAAATGTATCATCTTTATATGAAGTAAGTTGAATAATTTATTAAAGAATGAAGAAATATTAAAAGGGGTAATGTGACTAATCAAATAGTATCGAGGCTGATAGAATAGTAATTTAACATAAAAATATTAAATTTATATATAAATACATTTTATATTTTGTATTTTAAGTCAATATATATATATTATAAAATGATTCAATAAATATCATGTTTAAAAAAATCAATTAAAATAGAAAATTGATTTTAATAAACTGTATTTTAAATATTTTTTAAAAATCAATAATTTTATATTAAAAATAAAAATTAGTTGTGTTTAAAATTTAATTTTTAAAAATTAATTTAATTTTGGAAATAATAAATTTTAAATTAAACAAGGATTATTTTTAAATTTTTTTATAAAATAGATATATTTTTAGGTAAATGGTAAACTTTTTGTTTTCTCATAACCCTAGTATCTTAAATTACATCATTCATGGCATAATAATGGTCTAATTATTTTAGCACATGAGGCTCTACCAAAAAATATTTAATTTGAAAAATACTTAATTAAAATATAATAAACATGTTTTAAAAACATAAAAAGTACTATCAAGAGTCTAAAATCTAAAGTATTAAATTAAAATCATATTTTCTCATTTTCCACTATATCTTTTGATTAAAATAATTTATTTGAATTTTAATTTGATTTAATGAAATAAAATAATATTATTTAATTGAAAAAATTATTATATTACCATATATATAACTATTACAAGTTTTACATTCAGTATTGTATTTTATTAAATATTTTAACTCAAAATACCCTTATCTTCAAGTATAAATAATCTATATCCCTCCTCATGGAAAACTAGTCATTGAACAGTTTACAAATCCAATGATTTAACCAAATACTATCTCTTAATCCTATTATAAAAAATATATATGCTATGGAGTAATACAACCCCCATCATAATTAGATTATAAGGTAATTCATGAAGGTAACACCAAGATGATTGTATGTTTTCATCAATTCTTATTTGTGTTTCCGTATTCTTTTCTCTATTTTTAAATCATAATAAACATATAATATTGAGGGATTTTTTATAGTTTGTAAAAATTATATTAATATTTCATGGCTACTATAAATATTATATTTTTGTTTTATTTAGTTTTTATACCCTCCTCTATTTCATCCTTTTGACAGTGTTCATGATAAAAATACGTTAACTGTCAACGAAGAGGATTCCATATTAATTTATATCACGAACCGTGTAGATTTATATGATAAATTATTTATAATATATAAATGTATAAATAAATAAGTATTATGCTTCTATAATTAATATTACTTATATACATATGACCTTGACAAAAATAGTAAAATCGAAATGATATGGGAAATTTTTAAGGAAACCATGATATCAAAATAGTTTAATTTATTTAAAAAAATTATTAAATATAGTACAATGATTATAATTTATAAATAATGAAAAATATAAAATAATTCACATTTATTAATTTGTATTAAAAAACTACGTTTATTATTTAAGAGATAGAAAATTAATGAAATAATTTGAAAATTAAGTTAAGGGGATTCTAAAACCTAACTTCTTTTCTTTGTTTATCCCTCTTTCACGACATCATCAATATGGATATTACTATAAATTTCATTAAATACCAATTCATTATTGTTCCCTTTTATTTTATAGGATATTCATGTTCTCACCATTATTTCTATTCCAAATACATTTATTTTCTATAAAATATTTCAAAATAAAATCATTTAATCATCTTGAGTTGTTTCATCATTACTCAATAATGATGAAGTTTACACCAAATATATTTTCCCTTATTCATTTTGAAACTAAAAATTTGTATTCATGATTGAATATTTATGAAATACTCATGAAATATGTCACATTCAATAGGTAATTTCATAACTATGATTTTCATTATTTTTCTATTTCACTCATTATTATATTAATATTATGATGAGTGGGGGAGAATTATACATTCAACTAATTCAAAATGGAATGTGATTTTTCTCTTGGTATTATTAATTCATTGTTTTAATGTAACACCCAAAAACCTGTGTTACATAAAATGATAATGTTATGCTTTTATTTTTGTTTAAATATTTCTATTAACTGTTCAAAAACTATAAGATAAACATAAGGATTTTTATTTATAATAGGGAACTGACGTGTTTACAAGGTATCAAGATTACAAGAAACCATTTTACCCAAAAATACCTATTAAAAACCCTATCAAAATTATAATGAGACCACTTAAAACAACGACAACCCCAAAAAGATAATAATAGTACATAGAATCTATCATAATGAACATAATAATGGCCAAAGCCAATGCAACCACACTAAGCACCAATTGTATGATGTGAACTATCTTCTTCTTTGTCTTGAGTTTTAGGACACCCTAAGGCTTGGTTTTATAAGACACAAATTTGACCATTTCCTTGGGTGACCATGGAACTCTAATGGCTATAAATATAGTTGTTAGCCTTGTTGGAGAATTAATTGAAAACATGTGAGTATAATTTAGTACTAAAAATAATTATGTTATGGAATGAAAAATTATAAAACCACCCAAATAATGAACATTAAAAGGAAATATTGAAATAGTTTGAATTACACATAAGTGACATTTATATGTACTAAGAAATTAAAAACCCTTTGCAAATATTTCAATAATATTGTAAAGATTTTCATTTCTTAAATAGTGCATTAAAATATGTTTAATTTCATATAATTAAACACTATTTTTTATTAAACTATGTTTTTTCTATTATAATAATAGTATAATAATAATAATCATTCAATTTATTGATTTTTATGTTTAAGGTTTAGTGTTTGTAAATAATTTGAGTTAAGAGAAAGTATAATTTGTATTCGTTATCCATCTAATGTTTAAAAAAATCCTGTTTAAAATGAGAATCTTTATATAGTTTTAATAAATGTATTATTTTCATTAATACGTTATACTTTTTTCAATATAGTTTTTATTAAAAAAAATTGGCAAGCAAGGGAAAATCCATTAAAGCTAGGGCCAGGGAGGCAGCTCACACTAGGTGGCTGAGCCTATCCCTAAACCATTCCATGACCGACCCCTAGTCTTTTAAAAAATCATTTTGTCCTCGTTTCCCATGATAATTTCATTAAAATGTTTTTTAAATAATTAGTTTATAAAATACACCCGAGGGACACCAAGGAAGCCCTCATATCTTCTGCACTCAAACATCCAACGAGCATCAATGAGTTCTCCTGAGCCCCTCTTCCTCCTCAAGATAAGGTAGATGATTTATATTTGTCATTATTGTTGATTTATTTTGTATATTTATTTAAACTTTTTATATAAATATACATGAATCTTGCAGTTTTAGTTTTAACCATTCATTACTTGATTTAGTGCTTCGGGATTTTGAGTTATAGGGCATTAATAGACCCGAAGCCTGAATACCTCATGAAAACTTATTTTCATAACTTATATACATAATCAGTTACACACATGTATATATATATAAATATACTAATATAATTATACATATCCCCTCAAATTTTCATAAACAGCTTAGGTCCATATGTACGATTTCTATGCATGAGCATTGAAGTAAAACTTAAGAACCATAAAATGTGAAGAACTATATTTCTTTATAAATATTTTTACCCAATTATGTATATTCTTATATATATGTGTGTGTGTGTGAATAACCACATAATTTTAAATTAACCTCCTCATGGTTTTGTTTCAATTCTTCTATACATCGAGGTTCAAGGATGGAATACAATTTTGTTATATTTTTCATACAGATATTTATATTAAGTATATACGGTCTTATATAAAGATGTAATTTGAGTACCTCACCTCATCGACCTGTTGTAAATCCTTCAACTAGAAACTTCTAGGATTAATAGTTGAATTGATAAATTATAATGTGTAAACCAATTTTGTGGTAAGACCCATTAATGTACTCTATTATACATATGGGATATCCTTGTTTAGTTAAGCACACACACACACACACAGAAATATATATATATATATAAGTATTTTTATTAAGTAAAACATTTAAATTTCAAACAATTATAGTAAAATCATGAACCCGAAATAATTTTGAGTCATTTATTATGGAAGAGTATCATGCTGAAATTGTTGTGTGTTATATGAAATCATTTTCAATAGTAAATGGTTGAACACCTATGAGCTTAAAACCTCACATGAAAATTTTGGTTTAACCTTTTGTTATGCATCCAAAAGAAATTACATTTTGTAATTGATTAATATGGTTTTAGATTTTATCATTATATGTGACCAAATCTGTATTTATTTGTGTATTAGTCATGACTTAATTTTTTAGTTCATAGTCTTCTGCCAGAATCCCAATAAATGTATAAATTCTATTGAATGAAATTTAAACCCTTATGAACATTTATGGAATTGAAATTTTAATTATTCAAGTTGTTATGGGACACCTTAAATATTATGAAATGTGAAAGTAATTATTCAAGTGGTATATGAAATTTGTAATAGACAAATGTTTGCCATATTTAGATTGTATTAAACATAGAATATGACAAGCGGTCCCCATTACAGTCCATCGGTGCACCGGTAGGTCTCATGAGACAAATTACGGTCTTGGCATAAAGCATTGACAAAATAGTATTTATGATCTAGGAACGAGGCATTGATGTTATGTTTATGTTGATAGACATTTTAAATTCCCTAATTATGTTTTTGATATTTAATTAATCAAATGGATATTCAACAACATGAATAATCATTATTATGAGACAGTACATATGAGTATCAGAAAAGTAAATGCTTGTGGCATGACACATGCTTAGCACTCAATGATATAGTATTCGGTGTATGAAATTGAAGTTATTACATTTACGCACAACTATTATTATTCAATACTCTTATATATTTAATTTGTTCATACATATTCATATTTCATAAATGTTTAGAATTTCTTTTATTCATTACTCCAAATGAGCATAAATTTAATTGAACTATGTATCATTGTAACTCTGTTATCATGTTTTTAATTGATCACTTTTATGATGTGTACATGTGTTACAAAATTTATTTAAGAGATATGTTTTATGGAAATTTTAAAATAATGTTTTCAAATGTTATATGGGTTTATTTTTAAAACCCATTAATGAGAATTCGTATGGTCACCCTTTGTTTTTTGTTAACATTGTTCGGGTATCAATTTTATATAAAGAAGTATGACAAAAGTTTCTGGTTTCCGAGAACGTGAACTGAATTTGATCCTCTGTATGGAAATTATGTGTAGTTGATCAGTTCTTGATTTTGTAAAATAGAAAGATAATTACACATCATGATTCCAGGAACCACATTAGGTTTTTCTAGGGTCAGGACCTCACAGTTGGTGTTAGAGGATTTAGTTTAGATAACTTTGGAAAACCAAAACATAAACAAAATAAATTTACTTAAGCATTTCTAATTATGAGGATATTCCTAATTTTCAAATAGAAAAAGAAGGCACTAGTCTTTTGCATCTTCCCAATGAGGCCCTAGAAACCATAATTTCCTTAGCTAGCCATGAAAATTTTATAAACTAGGACCATATCCGTATGTCATGAAAACATCTCTATGACGTATATAACTCCCCCTCCTAAGTACTAAAACTCTACTGAGGAGAAGGTTTTTGACTACATCATTATGATGAAAACCCAATTTTCTTCCTACACACTACAGTGAATGTAACACGAGGTACTTTTTATATTCTTCACCATGAAAGAAGTTTTATCGTCCCTGATGGCATTCCAAGAAGCTGCGGCAGCAGGAGACCTCTTCACGTCATATATGTGTCATGTTTTGTCCTATGGCCATTGGGGTCAAGTAATGGACTTTGACATTTATGAATTTTAAGCCTCTTGTTCTATGTACAGACAACAAGTACACACTGAAATCTCTTTGTTCTACACTCCCCATGACAGACACTAGAGACACCATAAGTGCACCCATCAGATTGAACGAGACTCCTCGGTTTGAATATGGTTTAAAGAGATCGATAGTTTTGAAGTTGATCTGGGGATTAGTGTATTAGGGAACCGGGGAAATCATTAGCCCTTTTATTTTTTATATATGAGTGGTTATCTGAGAATACAACCTGATATATTATCTCTCTAGTATCTTTTATATGTTTATGCTTTCTGATGGGTTTCACTGATTGGACATTCAAAAACAATTCATATGATAGGACAGACTCACATTTTATCGCTCTATCCCGAGATACTAGAGACCATCTTGGTTAAAACAACTGAGGAAGAGTACCTACCTTTTGCAAGCTTGAGAAGAATGTGCCAGCAACATTACAATATATCACATAGTCCAGACAGTATCCACTCTTTCCATAGGAATTATTACTTATAAAACCGTATAGACACGTTCAAACTGGATGAGTACTGGCGAAGGGTAAAAAACCACGAAGGGTTTTTTCTATGTTTCAGTATATCCAGGAACTTCATAGTAAGAGTAAGTTTCCAAGAAGATTCTTTGGAGGGAAACCATTGTGAGGCCTACATGTACAAACTCCTCAGTTTTCAGCTTGAACGACCATGTATATAACATTGTTGTTCTCAATCGGGAGACAATCCAGCGAGTCCTTAGAGACTTTATCAATTTCAACAACTTTGAAAATTCCACCGTCCGAACCACACTTTGGAAGCCCAAATGCACTATGCATGGGTTCAACCCTTTCTTCCCAAGGTGTGTTTGGGCTACAGAAGTAGTGGAGTTGAACACTAATCTGTGAATTCACCAGGCCACAATAGAGGACCCTTAAAGATGGAGGATGTGGTGATGTTTCTAAGGGAGTATTTTAAAAAGGCTATGTGAAAGGAATTGCGAGAATGTAATTCATTGAATGGGGGAATATTGTAACACCCCAAAACGTGTGTCTCATATAATGATAATTTTATTTTATTATTTTTTAAAATATTTCAGTTAATCGAACCAACACAATAAAATAAACACTATGATTTTTATTTAAAACTGGAAATGAAAGTGTTTACATCGTATCAAGATCAAAAGCAACCATTTTACCAAAAAATAACAATTAAAAACCCTATCATAATTACAGGGAGACAACTCAAAACAGTGAGAACACAAATAAGATAATATGGGTTCTTATAATCCGTCATAATGATCAAATGAATGGCCAATCCCACTGTTTCCACACAAAGAACCAATTGTATGAAGTGATCCTTTTTCTTCATTGTCTTGAGTTTTAGGACACCCTAAGGCTTGGTTTTATAAGACACTAATTTGATTTTTTTCCCTTGGGTGATCATGGAACTCTATAGACTATAAATATATTTGTTGGCTTTGTTGGAGATTTAATTCAAAACATGTGATTATAATTTAGTTCTCCAAATAATTACGTTATTGGAAAAATAATTATAAAACAACTCTAATCATGAACATTATAAAAACATGGTGAAATAGTTTGAATTAAACATAAGTGAACATGAAATTTAATAATAAATTCCAAATACTTTGAAAATATTTCAATTATATTTGAAATATCTTCATTAAATAAAAAATTCCTTAAAATATTATTAATTTCATATTAATAAACTATGTTTTTCATTAAACTATGTTTTGACTTGTATAATAATCATATAAATATTATCATTCAATTTATAACATTGTATGTTGAAGGTTTAGTGTTTGTAAATTATTTGAGCTAAGACAAAGTATAATTTTATTCATTGGTTTTCTAATGTTTAAATAATAGTCAGTTTTATAAGGATATTTTTTATATAGTTTTAATAAAAAGAATTATTTTCCTTAAGACATTATAATTTTTCCATGTTAGTTTTTATAGAAAAAATAGGCCCGCTAGGGCCAACCCTTAATCGTTGGACCAAGGGAGGCAGCTCACGCTAGGTGGTTGAGCCTAGCCCTCAGCCCAAGATAAGACCTTCCCATAGTCTTTTTATAAACAATTTGGGCCATATATCCCATGAAACTCGCATTAAAATACTTTATATAGGGTTAGATTCTAAAATACACCCGAGGAATCTCAAGGAACCCCTCGGATCCCCTGAAATCAATCTTCCAGTAATCTTCAACGAGTTCTCTTGAGCCTCTCTTCCTCCCCAAGCTATGGTAGGGGATTTATATTTTACTTTTTAGTTGATTATAAGTTGTATATTTAGGTATACTTGTTATATAAATATACATGCATTTTATGGTTTGATTTTGAACCCTTATTTACCAGATTTAGAGCTTCAGGATTTTGATTTATATGGTATTAGTAGACCCGAAGCATGAATACCTCATGAAAACTAACTTTCATACCTTATATATGTTATAAATTACACACACACACAGACATATATATATATATGTATATAAATAAATAAATAAAAATTTACATATCCCCTCATATTTTCATAAAATCTTTATCTACAGATCTAAGGTTTCTATGCTTGAGCATCAAAGTTATTTTGAGAACCTAAAAATGTGAAAAGATATATTTTCGTATAAAACGTTTTACCAATATTATGTATATTATTTGTCACGAACCAGGACGGGTTGCCATCCGACCCGGCGCCCGACCCGGTCTGTGGCAAGGCCCGAAGGGCATTCCCGATCCCCACGGGCTGGCACAAGTGCCCGGGTATCAAAAATAAACTTCGGAACGATTTACCCGGATAAATAAAAATAAAAACGGACAACAAGCTGAAAAAAAAATGAAACTAAAAACTGACATCCAAACAGACCCTTATACCAAGTTCAGATTTGAATTTTACAACTTGAAACAAAAACCCAATGGAGACTACATCGAAGGAAACCAAAACACCAACACAAACCACTGTGCGACATGAGGAGTCACATTCCCAAGACACCATCACCATACCAACACGAGGATGCCACTGACAACTCGAACCACCAACGCTAAGCCCGAAGCCTCAACCTGGAGAAAAAAAAAACACAATCTACATACACCCGAAGGTGTATGTAGGGTGTGAGCTAAAAGCCCAGTAAGATGCCACCAAGAAAAGGTTCCATGCACAACTATTAAATGACCAATACATTTGCAACTTAAATTAAAGAAAATAACTAAAATCTTAATCAACTTTTAGAGAAAAACACGTTTTAAATAAAATAGTTTTAAGAAGGAACAACTTAAATTAAAACACATGCACACACACACACACTTCTGAAAATAACTGAGTTTCACACCGATAAGCGTAGAGTAACCAATGAGCACTAATATGGGAGGGGCCACATGGGTGTTAGCTATCTTGGGTCACTAGAACTTCGTGTCTCAGTGAAACGTGTCTTAGAAGGCCACGACCCTCAGAAAACATGGCATAGATGGCCACGGCCCTCAGAAAACATGGTTTAGAAGACCACGACCCTCAGAACATCACATGTTTAGTTAGTGTTGCAATCGTCAGTCCTGCTAGTAAAACTGGGTTGAGTCACCTCCAGAACACTAGCCCAATAGTCTAGTCTACCCTCCTAGCTACCCGGGCTTCCCAGTTTGTGCTCAAACCAATTTCAAGTTCATGTCACCTGCCATATTTATGCACCCAAATAAAACAAGACACCACACATTCCAAGAACCACTACTCTTACTCAAAAATACCATTTTGGAAGAATACACACCCTAAAAATATTTCAAAACTAAATTTGCACTAATTACGTGACTAAAAAAATAATGTGGTCAAAGAAAACACTTTCGAAGTCAAACAGACCATTAAAAGAATTTATTAAACAATTTTAACCTCTGTTGCACTACTTTAAACACCAGAAACCTTTACACCATGCAGTCAAAAAAAAAATTTCATCTTTAATAATTATTTAATAAACCACTCCAAATTTTCATAAATAAATTTTTAAAGATCGAAACCACTCCTTTACACACCTAGCTGACCCAAACCCCCCTCACAGGACCATACACACACGACGTCACCTCCGGAACACAACCCACATCACACACGCAATTAAAGAAGACCATCCACTCAGTTAAAAGACCATTGCTATAATTAATTGAACTACAAGAAAAATTTGTCAAACCATTTCGAAATACGCCGCATGGAATTAAACACCACAAACTCATTAAATGTTCATTTATGAAAAATTGCATATAGACACTACACCTGAAACACCATTCGCACCCTTTGCACATACTAACAAAATAAACTGCACAACTTATGAAATACTATAAAATAGTTCAACATAGATTTTCATCGCAACATACTCATTTAAGACCAAATGCATACCAACGCTACACCCAAAAAAATCAATTTCATCCTTTTCAGTTCCAAAGAAAAGGGACTCACACTTAACCAAAGATAATATTTCAGCATCAAGTACACGTATTATGACGACACCCTACTAAACAGTTCAAGGCATGTCAAACTTAAATGAGAATCAAATTTGCACCAAAACTTCAATGAAAATAAACTTCGCACCACACGCATTAATTAAATAACACCCCAAACAAATCAAACATGCAAATTATTTAACCAAAAAATAATTGGACGTGAAACCACTTACCTCAACATAGACCAACTTCGCAAATTTGGTGTGCAATGTTTGCTGCACTTCAATCGCACCCCAAATAGACTCATTTGTACCCAAACTCAAGAATTAGAACAATTATATCCCTATATGACCCTACAAACAGAACATGAGACCATTTATACCAAAAATTGAACCAAAGAAACACAAAAAAACCATATGGAGACCGAATGAAGACTTACAAGTGCGAGCAGAGCTGGGGAGAAATGAGGGCGGGTTTCCGAAGGCACGACGCGCCAGAAAATAGGGCTGTGCGTGGCTGTGCGAAGTGGGAAAATGGGTAGCGAGGATGCTGGTCTCCGGTGCGTGGTGGTTGTACGGTGCAAGGTGGCCGAGGGGAGTCCGTTCGCGAGGGTGAGGAGCTCGGAGAGGCACCGCCGGACAAGAGCAGGAGGGGCGCGGCTCATCGGAAGGGTATGTTGGGAGGTCCGGAAAAGAGGGAGCTGGCGCAAGGAAAGTCGTGTGTGTGGTGAGGAGGTCGGCTTGGCTGAGGTGCACAGGTCCGAAGGGATGGCGTCGATCATTGCGAGGTGTGCTGCTGGTCCAGTTCGCCGGAGGAGGAGGAAGAGGCTGGTCCAGGAGAGGGGGCGGAGGTGTTCTAGTGAGGAAGATGGATCGAGGATCTTCTTGTGCGATCGGAGGAGGCCGTCAGGAGTATGGCGCGGCATAGCTGGGTCTGCAACCAGCTGAGGGCGGCTAGGGTTGCAGAGGGAAGTGGCGCAACAATAAGATGAAAAAAAATGAAAAGTTGGTGTGGGGGCCTGGCGCGACGAGGGGGGGGGGAAGGGGAAGAAAGAGGAAACAATAAGAAAAAGATAAAAAAGAAAGAAAGAAAAGAAAAAAATAAAGAAAGAAATGAAAATGAATAAAAATTAAAAATAAAGTAAAATAAATCCAAAGAAAAATTAATGCCAAACCAATCTAAAAAAATGATAATAATCATAATAATAATAATAATAATAATAATAATCTTAATTTTAATGAAATTATTATAAATATTAAAACAACACAAAAAAAAATATATTTGCGACCGCAATTTAATATTATAACCAAAATTAATATTAGTTGAAATAGAAATAATAATAATAACCTAAATAAATTGTTAACCAAGATAATAATAATTATAATAATAATAATAATAATCTAATTGAAACATTAACTTAAATAATCATAATATTAACAATAATACTAATGTGATAAAATCTGTTACAAAATAATTGCATTAATTACTGAGTCTGGACTTCGTGCATAGATGCGTGCGTGATCACGACAAGTCGCGCATCCATATAAAAATAAATTTATTCATAAAACATTCCCTTATTAAGGTTTGGCGCTATACCCAGACATGCGTATAGTCGCGCACCCTTACCAGATTCGAATTTCTTCTAAAATAAAACTGTTTCAAACCACAGCTAAAAAGTGAGTCCCAAAATAGTTTAAAATAAAACATGTGTCAGATCGGGGTGTGACAATTCTCCCCACCATGACACTTTCTACCCCCAGAGAGCCCCAAAAGACTTGGTCCGCCAAGTGTTCCATGCTAGACCACGAAGACACTGAAAACAAAACCTCAATCGCCTAAAGATATAGAATTTCAAAGGCCCATGCCCTGAAACTACGAATACCTCAAAACTAGAATTACTTAGAAAAACAACCAGAAACCAAGAATTTACCTTAAGCAGAACTACAACTTGGAACACCTCGACCCCTAATTTAGGGATCATCATGACCACTCGAGGTCTCCAAGAACGCTCGTCAAGCAACCCACTACTTATGCTATCCAACTAACAGGGTCGAGGTTGGGTGGAGCAGAAGCAAGGGGTTGCTCTGCCAAGCGCACTTTGAAAACAGATCCTTCCACAAGCCCGTCATATGGTGGTCTCCCCACCATATTAGGGTTCCCGACAAACATTTGTTCTCCAAACCAAAACGACCCCCAAACCCAGACAACTCTAACACTGGCTTGACCCTCAGAGTTCCCTATGTTGAACTAACACAAGACGGGACATCGGTGAGACCCGCACAGGGTCTCCCCACCATTTTAAAATTTCATAACACCACGAAACCCGCGCGGGCATTCCTAATTAACTTTAAGCAATACCGATTGAACCCTTCATCGTGAACCCACCACACGGGCCGACCCGCACTGATCATTCCTACAGTGGACAACACTCTGCGACGTGAGAAAGCTTTGATAGCAGAGACCCCTAACCAAGAGATGAACCAGACAGGCGCACGACAAAACCATAAGACATTAGCATCTCCGACCACAAGAAGGTTCACGGAGCACACCCACTAGCTTTACAAGAATACAGATTCTCCGGATCTCTTTAAGACTCAAGAGGAACTCCCATAAAATAAGACCACGACAAGTAGACAAGGGATCCATTCCCCTGACAATAGGAATGACGCCTTCGGAGAGGGTACCACAATAGGGAAATTTACGTTGTCCCCATCCCGACATTGCGGACTAAAGTCGGACCAAGCCCGCCCCATGTCTGATGAGTTCTGAATGCGTGCAAGCTTCACCCCGAGACCTATGGCTGGGGCACTGATGTGTGAAGCATCTCCAGCCTCGCAGTCACAAGATGACCACTTCTAACTGGAACATACTCCGCTGGAAAAGCAGCCTTCATACTTCTCCTCGTGTCTCGCAAGACCACTCTATTAACATACCAACTTAGAATTGCAGTGAACGACCTAGAGTGTCTAACTGACCAGACTAGAGTTAGGGGACTGAGCGGTCTGTCAAATGCGTGACACAAACTGAAGAGAGGGGCACTCCAAGAACAAGTCCCTTTGGTTCACACTCGTCAACGGACGAAGAACATTCATTTACCACAGTATAAACGGGATGGACAACTATTACGAGCTATAAACTGATCATTACACACAGCCTCTGGGGAACAAGAAACAAGCTCATCAGAGAGTTCAACATACCTCCTTCACCCTCTGTTGACTGGTGAGGCACCTACGAGATCAACCACCTTTCTTGCCTTCTCTTCTTTAGGTACAACTGTGGAATGAGGCTAGTCTTGAGGATCACTCACGACATCCCCATTTTCACCGAAAACGGAATGATCACCATTTACTAGTTTAGTCCCTCTCCACCTGACGTACTCAAGACAATCTTACATCTGCACAACATTTGGAGTTCCTCCAAAACCAGAGACACTTCCAACTTTCCCAAATCACTCAATGTCATTCAACTGACATCGACGTCTACGAACAGTCGACGCCACCAAGCCGAACCCAACTATGCCACTCCACTAAGAGTCTGGGTCAGGCCAAGAACTGAGAGAGACTTACTGGAACCCATGGAACGTTTCTAGGGGCATATCCCAAACAAGAAACACAAACCAGCCTTCCACAAATCCCAACACATCACAAAACAAACATCAACATTACAAAAACAAATCCAATAATCCCAATTTCAAACATCCAGTCATTTTCAAAGAAAACACTCACTTGAAAGACCAAGCCCTGCACAATAAGACCAAAACTATTTTAAAAATCTATCTTTACTTTAAAATCAATTTCATTTTCATTTTTTTCCATTTCCAAAACCATTTGAGCATGAAAACCCGTTTAAGAAAAAGGACCACTTTCTAGGAAAAAAGAAGCAACCTTAGATATTGTAACACCCCGAGCTTCCACGATACGCTTCTCATTCAATAATGAAATAGCTTGCATTGTACGCAACTTCGAGTTCTAAAACACCGCGACTAATCAAAGTAGCCGTTATGAATAGTAATACCTTCTTTTTGAAATATTATAAATTTTATATGTCAAAATGGACTTCATTTTTGTATTCGTAATATCGAAATTAGCCTATGTTGAATTTTTGGTATTTTTCTGAGAACTTCTAAAATTTTATAAATAGTGAAAAATACTTAAAACAACTTTTTTAATCAAAATAATTTATAGTGATAAATTATAATATTTGATGGTTTTAAAGTATAATTAGAATATATTTTTACCATTTTATCCAATGGTGGTCATTAGAATTAATTTAACATTGAAATTGGACATAAACAATTGCCAATCTTTTGATATAAATTGTTTCTTAAAAACACGCTATTTGTTGTGACAGCGGGAATTAATTATAAAATTAATTAATGCAACTAATATGTTTGGAATTTTTTAAAATAGACATCATTTTTCAATTCGGAATATCAATTATAGCTTAGGGTGAAATTTTGGCCTTATTCTGAAAAACTTCAATTTTTGATGAATAGTGAAACCACTAAGTGGCTGTTAAATAACTGATTTTTCGTTTAAATGAAATATTACCACTTCTGTGATTTGATTTTCAAAAATCCGACATACATGGTTGTCATTAAGAAGTAAAATGTGGTTCAATGGGATAAAAATAATTTTTTGGTGAATAGTAACTTATTAAGTTCTTAATCGCGATTAGTGGTAATTAGGGTAGTTTAAGGTATAAATAATACTTTAATAATATTAAATGACCTAGACACATGTCCCAACCTCATTGGTTGTGTCATGGCCGACCAAGACAAGCCATGGCCTAACTTGGGGACCCCATGGATCCACTTTTGTTGGGAAATAACATAAATTACTTTTTATTTAATGTTAAAGTGAAAATGACACTAACATAAAGTGTTTTACTAAAACAATTTTTAAGTAGGGTTACACAAGTCCAAATTTTGATTATAAATAGTCATTGGAAAGATAAAAAGATTTCCTATATCATAGTATTTTTTTTATAATTTTTAGACATTAAATAAATTTAATTATTTATGACATAATAATGATGCAGCGATGACATCATTATTTGACGATTTAAATAAAATGGAAAGATAATATAAAATCTATGAACTACACATGGCCAAAACCAATTGGATGAGTGGATTTCGATGCCTTATCACCTTATCCACGAATTCTATCAATGTGGGACCTTTTAAAACCGAAACACATTTTCAAATAATGTAATGTTCCTTTACTTTCCAAAAGTGCCCCTCCTCTCCTCTTATAAAAGGCCCCCACCTCTACCTCATTTCACACACTCTTCAAGCCATTGGCTCGGCCAACCCCTGCCCATTTGCTCTCTCCACATCCCTCTCATCATCCTAGAGGATTCCCTTTGGGCAGAATCCTTTCAAAGGAAGCCTTTAGGCTCAACTCAAAAGGAGTTACACTTTTTAAGGTAATTCATTCTCTCATGTTCTTTTGTTTTATTTTGCTTCTCCAACCCCCTAAAATCTTTTTATTTACTTCTTTTGTAACAACACCAGTATCTTAAATATACTAGGATGTTGTTATAAGATTTATTTGAGCTACACTTCCACACAACTACATCAAATGGTTAAAGAACATAAGGTTTCCGTGGATGGCGAAATTCTGCCTCCCGAAACGATGATTGTTCAACACTCATTTAACACCTTCAAAGGTGGCCATTATGATGTCACTATTTTTATATATGATATATAATATGTTTATGTTTTCCTTAAGCTTCTGTTTTTTTTCATTTTGGGCATACCTTTATGGTTTCCATTATGGGTAAAACACGATATCTTCATTTTAGGAAGCGCGGACTACCGCCCCCTGAAAGTGATTTGATTCGTTAATACCATATGTGGGATGTGTGAAGGATAAAGTTAATGATATTATATATGTTATTATACTGGAATTATAATATACTCTCATATCATTATGATTCCATTCCAGAAAATATGAAATAGAAATGGAAGTAGCGTTCATGCGTACGTACGGCTTACCGTCTCCATGAACGGTGCATTTCATTTCTTACCTCTAAATGTGATGTAATATTATAAATGAATGTATGTACTGGATATATATGACATATATGATATCTACATCATGAATACCATTCTGGATATAATGAACCTTTGACCAAATTAACAACATGTAAGTGTAAGAAGCCTATTTTTGACTTAAGAACCAAATACCGACAAAATGAACATTATTAACTTAAATAATTACATAATGTTCATATCATTGTAATAAGTGATATAATAAGGATAATGAAGTTGAAAATGGTTCTTAATAAGGTATATATTAACTCTAGTTTATTATTCAGGAGGTTAAAGAACGGTTGAGTCAAGTCAGACACGAGGTAAGGGAATTTCTTAACCCAATTTCCATTCTTTGGGTTAATCTCCTACTTTCAAATTATGTCATGATATTATTATGTCTTATTTTGTATTCTTTATGTGTACCTTTAGTGAATAGACATAATATATCTATTTTATTTTAAAAATGATCTTTTGAAGGACTCCGTCTCAATCCCCTTTCATTGAGGCATATTTGGTTTTATACACAACTTTCTTTTATACGGTGTATAAACCCCTTTGACTTTTACATTTATTCAAAAGGAATCTTTTTTATACGAAGCGTTTTACTAAACGACAAAAGGGAATGTTTTTCTTTCCGTACTTATGCGGCGACAACGACTTCTCCGCCGCCGTGACCATTATTTGAGTTTCGGCTTCCTCTACAAGCCATACCTTCTTTTTAAAAGAAAAATAAATACCATGTTTTACTTTTCTTTTATTGAAAAATGGTTTTGAAAGCGTTTTTATTATATCAATGTGTTGTATTGATATCTTGTGATTGAAATGGGGAAATGTTATGTTTCCTTTAAGTATGTTTAATGTGATACAATTATGTTATGGTTTATGATATGTTTAAACCTATTCATATGAGGAATGTATTGGACTTAATAAGTGACGGGTGGGGCCCGCTATAGCTCCTCGATGCATCGGTAGGTCTCATGAGACAACTAGACGTGGAATTGGCCGAGGCCCTTTCCCAATTTGATTTATGGTTTTGGCCGAGGCCTTAATCATTTTAGATGTCTTGGCCGAGGCCTTGACAAAATGTTTCAGAATGTCCGGCATTATACATTCCCTCATTATGAAAGTGGTTATTGATATTACATGTGATTATTCGACCAGTAGAATATCCATGTGAAGAAGTAAATGGCATTATCTCATTTTACTTTTTCCATATTATGTTGAAGTTCATGTTTAAGAGGCTTTTGTTTTAGTTATACATTGCCTTAAATGTTAATGTTTATTTATGAAAGCTTCCGCATTATTGTTATCCTTACTGAGCATCTGAGCTCACCCCTTTCAATGTTTTAATATTTTCCAGGATGTGAAGAAGTATTTTATGAATGACCTGCAGGGATAGTCAGAAGAGGATATGAGTGTGGACTATGGAGACTTTGTTATTGTAGCTTTTCACTTTTTGATGTAATGAAAGACTTATGAATGTATCTAGTGTTTCCAAGGCTACTAAACTAATCGGTCTTTCGAGACTTGATCTTTTGTGATCATGCCAATGTTACGAAGTAATGCACCGGCTCTGGGTAGCTGGGGTCGGGGCGTTACAGTTGGTATCAGAGGCAGTTTAGTACTAACCTTGGAAGCTAGATTTAGATAAACTCTGATTAGAGCACATAGCCCAAAGATAGACTTTGAGGATTAGTATAGAAGAACTTCCTAGAATTTTGGTATTATAGAGATGTTATGAGTTTTCCGAGCAATACATCCCTATCTGGATACGAGCAGGTAGAGGCGGCTCTGGCACAGATGTACCTAGGGGTAAAACCCGAAAACACCGCTTTGAGCTAGACTCGAACGGGAACTGGTGCACGACAACGGGCCTTGCTGCACTCTTGGTTACGACACTCCCGGGGGATATGCTTAGGATAATTCTCATTTTATTTACAAACCACTATGAAGGGTTATGAGTATATACTTCCTCAAATAAAACATTTCTTTTTATGATTATGGATTATATCCATAAATAGTTCAATTTATGTAAAGTGTTTTACAAGTATGGAATTATGTATTTTGATTCATAAACTAATCTGGTTTATGCCATTGTTTAGAAATGGCGCCTAGTAGAAGGAATGGAAACTGTATCAATGCACGAACTCCGTGTAGGGATTGCCCTCCTGCTCAAGATAATTATTGTGGATCTGGAGATACAACTGGTGCTGATCAACTTATTACCATACTGGGACAACTCACTCAGGTTATGAATAATAACCTTACTCGTATGGAGCACCCTGATCCGCAACGTGGAGGATCAATGCTAGATCGTTTCATGAGGCAACAACCACCAACCTTTACTGGGAGTACAAATCCTATAGTAGCTGAGCAATGGATAAATTCCTTAGAGAAAATATTCCATGCCTTGGGGAGTAGTGAAAGGGAGAAGGTTGTCATGGCAGTTTACCGCCTCACTGGAGATGCCGATCAGTGGTGGTCGCTGATTCAAAACACAAAGGAAGATGATGACATATCGAATATGGAATGGAGGGAGTTCAAAGAGCTTTTCTTAGAAAAATACTTTCCTCGTGACCATCGAGCAGATATGGAAAGGCAATTTCTGAGTCTGAGGCAGAAGGAGGATGAGAATGTCGCAAAGTATGAGGCTAACTTTACAAGGTTAGCAAGGTATGCTGCAGATTACATACGTAACCCAAGGAGTAAGATTGATCGTTTCTTTGATGGGTTAAAACCATTTCTCCGTCGAGCTTTGGTATCACAATCCTTCTCATCATACGAAGATATTGTCTCGTGTGCTATCAAGACAGAAAAGGAATTCTCTAAGTCTTATGACAACAAAGTAAAGCAAGAGAAGAAGAGAACGGTGGAACAAGAGACAGATAAAGGGAAAAAGGGAAAGAAGGATTTTCCAGTATGTGATAATTGTGGGAAGAATCACCCTGGTACTTGCCTAAAAGGAATGGGAGTTTGTTATAAATGTGGAGAAAAGGGTCACCAGGCTCGTGATTGCAAGGGAAAGAAAGAGGCTGTCAAAGTTGAATGCTACAATTGTAGAGAAATGGGTCATTATGCAAATGAATGTCCTAAGCGTCAAGGAAACTTACCTCAGAAAAGGCCAAGGGATCAAGGACAATCTTATGCTATTACTACAGTTGAAGCAGAATAACTAATGTATTGGGGCTTTTGGACTCATGGATTATATTCTGGTTATTAGAATAATGTGATCTATATAAGGATTGTACTGCAGTACTTTTTGATTTCAGTAAGGTTTTAATATGATTAAGGTAATCATATTTTTAGTATGTGACAATAAGAGAAACTAATATTTGTTTGAGGAATCTGATAAATTGATTTTGGAATTAAGAGACCTTTTAGAGAAAGTCTGGATAGAGGTATTTTGGATAACTATAAAGGTTGGAGTGGATTAAGTTGAACCTTGGATAGTAAATTTAAGGTTAAAAATTTTCTGGATATTATTCTTGGAATACTATAGTTTTATGAAAAGGACAACCTGCAGGGTGGGGCATAACCCGTCGCGTCGGACAAAGATGCAGGAATCGAACCCACAACCATAGTGCGACAAGCCTTTATTTCCTACCACTAGCCTACAGGAAGTCCCTGGTTATTACAAAATAATTTTACTAATCTAAATAATATGTGTTAATATTTGGAACCTTATACAATTAGGATAAGTATAATATTTTTGAGTTCTATTATCATTTTGAGTGAAAGATGAGTTGAAGGTTGAAACTCTAATTGTCAAGCATAAATATATATATACCTATCTCTTATTCAATGAATAAATTAATTCTTAAACTTTAGTAAAGGGATATTAAAACAAAAAAAATGTGTTATCCTAATAACTTATGTTTTGTTGAACTGATGATATTTTAAATCAACATAGATTGAAGGCTTTGAGGCCCTCAATTTGACAGTTGATTGTGATTGATGACCTCAATCAATCCCTACAAATATTTACGTTTTTCCTCAAATTATATGTCTCTAATTGCCACCAATGTTCTCCTTATCGAGATCATGATTTGGTGGTGACTTTCTTATTTCCATTTCCCTCTTATTAAGACTAAATTCTATTAACCTTATTTCCGATGTGGGTTTTCCACAAAGGTATTTTCTATTTTCAACCTTTTATTTTCCAAGAAAAATTTCAAATTGCGAGGACGCAATTTATTGAAGGAGGGGAGAATGTAACACCCCGAGCTTCCACGATACGCTTCTCATTCAATAATGAAATAGATTGCATTGTACGCAACTTCGAGTTCTAAAACACCGCGACTAATCAAAGTAGCCGTTATGAATAGTAATACCTTCTTTTTGAAATATTATAAATTTTATATGTCAAAATGGACTTCATTTTTGTATTCGTAATATCGAAATTAGCCTATGTTGAATTTTTGGTATTTTTCTGAGAACTTCTAAAATTTTATAAATAGTGAAAAATACTTAAAACAACTTTTTTAATCAAAATAATTTATAGTGATAAATTATAATATTTGATGGTTTTAAAGTATAATTAGAATATATTTTTACCATTTTATCCAATGGTGGTCATTAGAATTAATTTAACATTGAAATTGGACATAAACAATTGCCAATCTTTTGATATAAATTGTTTCTTAAAAACACGCTATTTGTTGTGACAGCGGGAATTAATTATAAAATTAATTAATGCAACTAATATGTTTGGAATTTTTTAAAATAGACATCATTTTTCAATTCGGAATATCAATTATAGCTTAGGGTGAAATTTTGGCCTTATTCTGAAAAACTTCAATTTTTGATGAATAGTGAAACCACTAAGTGGCTGTTAAATAACTGATTTTTCGTTTAAATGAAATATTACCACTTCTGTGATTTGATTTTCAAAAATCCGACATACATGGTTGTCATTAAGAAGTAAAATGTGGTTCAATGGGATAAAAATAATTTTTTGGTGAATAGTAACTTATTAAGTTCTTAATCGCGATTAGTGGTAATTAGGGTAGTTTAAGGTATAAATAATACTTTAATAATATTAAATGACCTAGACACATGTCCCAACCTCATTGGTTGTGTCATGGCCGACCAAGACAAGCCATGGCCTAACTTGGGGACCCCATGGATCCACTTTTGTTGGGAAATAACATAAATTACTTTTTATTTAATGTTAAAGTGAAAATGACACTAACATAAAGTGTTTTACTAAAACAATTTTTAAGTAGGGTTACACAAGTCCAAATTTTGATTATAAATAGTCATTGGAAAGATAAAAAGATTTCCTATATCATAGTATTTTTTTTATAATTTTTAGACATTAAATAAATTTAATTATTTATGACATAATAATGATGCAGCGATGACATCATTATTTGACGATTTAAATAAAATGGAAAGATAATATAAAATCTATGAACTACACATGGCCAAAACCAATTGGATGAGTGGATTTCGATGCCTTATCACCTTATCCACGAATTCTATCAATGTGGGACCTTTTAAAACCGAAACACATTTTCAAATAATGTAATGTTCCTTTACTTTCCAAAAGTGCCCCTCCTCTCCTCTTATAAAAGGCCCCCACCTCTACCTCATTTCACACACTCTTCAAGCCATTGGCTCGGCCAACCCCTGCCCATTTGCTCTCTCCACATCCCTCTCCTCATCCTAGAGGATTCCCTTTGGGCAGAATCCTTTCAAAGGAAGCCTTTAGGCTCAACTCAAAAGGAGTTACACTTTTTAAGGTAATTCATTCTCTCATGTTCTTTTGTTTTATTTTGCTTCTCCAACCCCCTAAACTCTTTTTATTTACTTCTTTTGTAACAACACCAGTATCTTAATTATACTAGGATGTTGTTATAAGATTTATTTGAGCTACACTTCCACACAACTACATCAAATGGTTAAAGAACATAAGGTTTCCGTGGATGGCGAAATTCTGCCTCCCGAAACGATGATTGTTCAACACTCATTTAACACCTTCAAAGGTGGCCATTATGATGTCACTATTTTTATATATGATATATAATATGTTTATGTTTTCCTTAAGCTTCTGTTTTTTTTCATTTTGGGCATACCTTTATGGTTTCCATTATGGGTAAAACAGGATATCTTCATTTTAGGAAGCGCGGACTACCGCCCCCTGAAAGTGATTTGATTCGTTAATACCATATGTGGGATGTGTGAAGGATAAAGTTAATGATATTATATATGTTATTATACTGGAATTATAATATACTCTCATATCATTATGATTCCATTCCAGAAAATATGAAATAGAAATGGAAGTAGCGTTCATGCGTACGTACGGCTTACCGTCTCCATGAACGGTGCATTTCATTTCTTACCTCTAAATGTGATGTAATATTATAAATGAATGTATGTACTGGATATATATGACATATATGATATCTACATCATGAATACCATTCTGGATATAATGAACCTTTGACCAAATTAACAACATGTAAGTGTAAGAAGCCTATTTTTGACTTAAGAACCAAATACCGACAAAATGAACATTATTAACTTAAATAATTACATAATGTTCATATCATTGTAATAAGTGATATAATAAGGATAATGAAGTTGAAAATGGTTCTTAATAAGGTATATATTAACTCTAGTTTATTATTCAGGAGGTTAAAGAACGGTTGAGTCAAGTCAGACACGAGGTAAGGGAATTTCTTAACCCAATTTCCATTCTTTGGGTTAATCTCCTACTTTCAAATTATGTCATGATATTATTATGTCTTATTTTGTATTCTTTATGTGTACCTATAGTGAATAGACATAATATATCTATTTTATTTTAAAAATGATCTTTTGAAGGACTCCGTCTCAATCCCCTTTCATTGAGGCATATTTGGTTTTATACACAACTTTCTTTTATACGGTGTATAAACCCCTTTGACTTTTACATTTATTCAAAAGGAATCTTTTTTATACGAAGCGTTTTACTAAACGACAAAAGGGAATGTTTTTCTTTCCGTACTTATGCGGCGACAACGACTTCTCCGCCGCCGTGACCATTATTTGAGTTTCGGCTTCCTCTACAAGCCATACCTTCTTTTTAAAAGAAAAATAAATACCATGTTTTACTTTTCTTTTATTGAAAAATGGTTTTGAAAGCGTTTTTATTATATCAATGTGTTGTATTGATATCTTGTGATTGAAATGGGGAAATGTTATGTTTCCTTTAAGTATGTTTAATGTGATACAATTATGTTATGGTTTATGATATGTTTAAACCTATTCATATGAGGAATGTATTGGACTTAATAAGTGACGGGTGGGGCCCGCTATAGCTCCTCGATGCATCGGTAGGTCTCATGAGACAACTAGACGTGGAATTGGCCGAGGCCCTTTCCCAATTTGATTTATGGTTTTGGCCGAGGCCTTAATCATTTTAGATGTCTTGGCCGAGGCCTTGACAAAATGTTTCAGAATGTCCGGCATTATACATTCCCTCATTATGAAAGTGGTTATTGATATTACATGTGATTATTCGACCAGTAGAATATCCATGTGAAGAAGTAAATGGCATTATCTCATTTTACTTTTGCCATATTATGTTGAAGTTCATGTTTAAGAGGCTTTTGTTTTAGTTATACATTGCCTTAAATGTTAATGTTTATTTATGAAAGCTTCCGCATTATTGTTATCCTTACTGAGCATCTGAGCTCACCCCTTTCAATGTTTTAATATTTTCCAGGATGTGAAGAAGTATTTTATGAATGACCTGCAGGGATAGTCAGAAGAGGATATGAGTGTGGACTATGGAGACTTTGTTATTGTAGCTTTTCACTTTTTGATGTAATGAAAGACTTATGAATGTATCTAGTGTTTCCAAGGCTACTAAACTAATCGGTCTTTCGAGACTTGATCTTTTGTGATCATGCCAATGTTACGAAGTAATGCACCGGCTCTGGGTAGCTGGGGTCGGGGCGTTACAGATATCAATCAACTACCAATGATATTCCAAGGTGCCTCGCAAGTATGCATTTTTGTGCAACTCAGGAACCCGTCCACACGATCCAACAACCATCCATTAATCAAGTCCATATGCACATGCGAGCCCCCATAGGAATACCACTGGAAAGAAACAAGGCTACCCCGCTTTCAAAACAAAACATTCTCAATATCAGAAAATACTTTTTTCTTTTCAAACCCATTTCAAAAATTCAAGGCAAATTTCAAGAATGTTTTCCATTTCTAAAACAACCCATTTCAATTTCAGACAACCCAAGACATCCCTTTAGAAAATCAACATTGAAAAATCAACTCCAAATTCAAAAAATAAGGTCCAAGAGAAACACAACCCAAATATCATGTCAACCGCAAATAAGAGCAGCAGCAAAGTCCGCTTCACCCTTTTAAAGGAAAACAATTTCACGTCAATCCCAAAATTGAAGCAAGATATCACGAACGTTAAACACCTTGGAGGAGGACTAGTGGTCATGTCTAACTCGGCTACATGGTTTAGCAGACCATGCCCTGGGTAAGCACCAACCACTAGGAGTGTCGAACCGCACTCTCGGGCATCACATGGGTCGCTACTCCATGTGAGACTGTGCGCAGTACCAGTTTACCCCTATTGTCATCCCCCATCCACAAAGACCAAAACCAAAACTTAGATCCCGGACTGCCCCTGGTTACTCGAGGATCGGAACGAGCAAGAGTTCGCGACGCTCTTCCCGCACCGACCACTCGAGTACCGACAATCCTATCTCCGATCTACCTGATACCCCAAATAACAAGAACAAAACCTGCCTCTGATACCATTTTGTCATGAACCAGGACGGGTTGCCATCCAACCCGGCGCCCGACCCGGTCCGCGGCAAGGCCCAAAGGGCATTCCCAATCCCCACGGGCTGGCACAAGTGCCCGGGTATCAAAAATAAACTTGGGAACGATTTACCCGGATAAATAAAAATAAAAACAGACAACAAACTGAAAAAAAAATGAAACTAAAAACTGACAACCAAACAGAACCTTATACCAAGTTCAGATTTGAATTTTACAACTTGAACCAAAAACCCAAAGGAGGCTACATCGAAGGAAACCAAAACACCGCCACAAACCTCTATGTGACATGAGGAGTCACATTCCCAAGACACCATCACCAAACCAACACGAGGATGCCACTGACAACTCGAACCACCAACCCACGGGCTGGCACAAGTGCCCGGGTATCAAAAATAAACTTGGGAACGATTTACCCGGATAAATAAAAATAAAAACAGACAACAAGCTGAAAAAAAATGAAACTAAAAACTGACAACCAAACAGACCCTTATACCAAGTTCAGATTTGAATTTTACAACTTGAACCAAAAACCCAAAGGAGACTACATCGAAGGAAACCAAAACACCAACACAAACCTCTGTGTGACATGAGGAGTCACATTCCCAAGACACCATCACCAAACCAACACGAGGATGCCACTGACAACTCGAACCACCAACGCTAAGCCCGAAGCCTCAACCTGGAGAAAAAAAAACACAATCAACATACACCCGAAGGTGTATGTAGGGTGTGAGCTAAAAGCCCAGTAAGATGCCACCAAGAAAAGGTTCCACGCACAACTATTAAATGACCAATACATTTGCAACTTAAATTAAAGAAAATAACTAAAATCTTAATCAACTTTTAGAGAAAAACAGGTTTTAAATAAAATAGTTTTAAGAAGGAACAACTTAATTTAAAACACATGCACACACACACACACTTCTGAAAATAACCGAGTTTCACACCGATGAGCGTAGTGTAACCAATGAGACTAATATGGGAGGGGCCACATGGGTGTTAGCTTGCTTGGGTCACTAGAACTTCGTGTCTCAGTGAAACGTGGCTTAGAAGGCCACGACCCTAAGAAAACGTGGCTTAGATGGCCACGACCCTCAGAAAATGTGGTTTAGAAGACCACGACCCTCAGAACAGCACATGTTTAGTTAGTGTTGCAATCGTCAGTCCTGCTAGTGAAACTGGGTTGAGTAACCTCCAGAACACTAGCCCACTAGTCTAGTCTACCCTCCTAGCTACCTGGGCTTCCCAGTTTTTTCTCAAACCAATTTCAAGTTCATGTCACCTTCCATATTTATGCACCCAAATAAAAAAAGACACCACACATGCCAAGAACCACTACTCTTACTCAGAAATACCATTTTGGAAGAATACACACCCTAAAAATATTTCAAAACTAAATTTTCACTAATTACGTGACAAAAAAAATAGTGTGGTCAAAGAAAACACTTACGAAGTCAAACAGACCATTAAAAGAATTTATTAAACAATTTCAACCTATGTCGCACTACATTAAACACCAGAAACCTTTACACCATGCAGTCAAAACAAATTTTTCATCTTTAATAATTATTTGATAAACCACTCCAAATTTTCATAAATAAATTTTTAAAGATCGAAACCACTCCTTTACACACCTAGCTGACCCAAACCCCCCTCACAGGACCATACACACACAACGTCACCTCCGGAACACAACCCACATCACACACGCAATTAAAGAAGACCATCCACTCAGTTAAAAGACCATTGCTATAATTAATTGAACTACAAGAAAAATTTGTCAAACCATTTCGAAATATGTCGCATGGCATTAAACACCACAAACTCATTAAATGTTCATTTATGAAAAATTGCATATAGACACTACACCTGAAACACCATTCGCACCCTTTGCACATACTAACAAAATAAACTGCACAACTTATGAAATACTAGAAAATAGTTCAACAGAGATTTTCATCGCAACATTCTCATTTAAGACCAAATGCATACCAACGCTACACCCAAAAAAAATCAATTTCATCCTTTGCAGTTCCAAAGAAAAGGGACTCACACTTAACCAAAGATAATATTTCAGCATCAAGTACACGTATTATGACGACACCCTACTAAACAGTTCAAGGCATGTCAAACTTAAATGAGAATCAAATTTGCACCAAAACTTCAATGAAAATAAACTTCACACCACACGCATTAATTAAATAACACCCCAAACAAATCAACCTTTCAAATTATTTAACCAAATAATAATTGGACGTGAAACCACTTACCTCAACGTAGACCAACTTCGCAAATTTGGTGTGCAATGTCCGCTGCACTTCAATCGCACCCCAAATAGACTCATTTGTACCCAAACTCAAGAATTAGAACAATTATATCCCTATATGACCCTACAAACAGAACATGAGACCATTTATACCGAAAATTGAACCAAAGAAACACAAAAAAACCATATGGAGACCGAATGAAGTCTTACAAGCGCGAGAAGAACTGGGGAGAAAGGAGGGTGGGTTTCCGAAGGCACGCCGTGTAAAAAAACAGGGCTGTGTGTGGCTGTGCGATGTAGGAAAATGGGTAGCGAGGATGCTGGTCTCCGGTGCGTGGTGGTTGTACGGTGAAAGGTGGCTGAGGGGAGTCCGTTCGCGAGGGTGAGGAGCTCGGAGAGGCACCGCCGGACAGGAGCAGGAGGGGAGCGGCTCATCGGAAGGGTATGTTGGGAGGTCCGGAAAAGAGGGAGGCGGCGCAAGGAAAGTCGTGTGTGTGGTGAGGAGGTCGGCTTGGCTGAGGTGCGCTGGTCCGAAGGGATGGCTTCGATCATTGCGAGGTGTGCTGCTGGTCCAGTTCGCCGGAGGAGGAGGAAGAGGGTGGTCCAGGAGAGGGGGCAGAGGTGGTCTAGTGAGGAAGAGGGATCGAGGATCTTCTTGTGCGATCGGAGGAGGCCGTCGGGAGTATGGCGCGACATAGCTGGGTCTGCAACCAGCTGAGGGAGGCTAGGGTTGCAGAGGGAAGTGGCGCAGCAAGAAGAGGGAAAAAAACGAAAAGTGGGTGTGGGGGCCTAGCACGACGAGGGGGGGGTAAGGGGAAGAAAGAGGAAACAATAAGAAAAAGATAAAAAAAGAAAGAAAGAAAAGAAAAAAAATAAAGAAAGAAATGAAAATGAATAAAAATTAAAAATAAAGTAAAATAAATCCAAAGAAAAATTAATGCCAAACCAATCTAAAAAAAATGATAATAATAATAATAATAATAATAATAATCTTAATTTTAATGAAATTATTATAAATATTAAAACAACACAAAAAAAATTATATTTGCGACCGCAATTTAATATTATAACCAAAATTAATATTTGTTGAAATAGAAAGAATAATAATAACCTAAATAAACTGTTAACCAAGATAATAATAATAATAATTATAATAATAATCTAATTGAAACGTTAACTTAAATAATCATAATATTAACAATAATACTAATGTGATATAATCAGTTACAAAATAGTTGCATTAATTACTGAGTCTGGACTTCGTGCATAGACGCGTGCGTGATCACGACAAGTCGCGCATCCATATAAAAATTAATTTATTCATAAAACATTCCCTTATTAAGGTTTGGCGCTATACCCAGGCATGCGTATAGTCGCACACCCTTACCAGATCCGAATTTCTTCTAAAATAAAACCGGTTCAAACCACAGCTAAAAAGTGAGTCCCAAAATAGTTTAAAATAAAACATGTGTCAGATCGGGGTGTGACATTATTATATATATATCTGAATAACCACATGGTTTTAAAGTAACCTCCTTGAGTTTCAATTTCAAGTCTTTTATAAATCGAGGTTCAAGGATGGAATAGAATTTTGTTATATTTTTCAAACATATATTTATATTCAGTATATACGGTCTTATATAAAGATTTAATTTGATTACGTCACCTCCTAGAGCAGTTGTAAATCATTCAACTTGAAACTTATATGATTAATGATTTCTATGATAAATATGTATGAGGAAACCAATTTTTGTGGTAATACACATTAATGTACTATGTTATACATGTGGGATATCCATGTCTACTTAAGCATATATATATATATATACAAGATTTTTTATTAAGTAAACCTTTTAAATTTCACACAATGGTAGTAAAATAAATAACCCCTAATAATTTTGTGTAATTGATTGTGGTAGAGTCTCTTGCTGACATTGTTGTTTGTTATATAAAATCATTTTCAGCAGTAAATGGTTAAACACCTATGTGCCTAAAACCTCACATGAAAACTTTGGTCTACCATTTTGTTATGAATCTGGAAGAAATTCCAATCTATAGTTGAATAATATGGTTTCAAAATTTATCGGTATATATGACCATATCTGTATTTTTTTGTGTATTAGTCATGATATAATTATGTAGTTCATAGTCTTCTTCCAAAATAACATTATATGTATAAATTCTAATGAATAAAATTTAAAACCTTATGCCCTTATATGGATTTATGAATTTAATTATTAAAGGTTGTATGGGACATCTTGAATAATATGAAATGTGAATGTAATTATTCAATTGGTATACGACATTTGGAATATACAACCTTTTGGCATATGAGGAATGTATTGGACATAGCATGTGATGGGTGGGGCCCACTATAGCCCCTTAGTTCACCAGTAGGTCTCATGAGACAAATTACAGTCTTGGCACTATTCCTTGACAAAAAGAGTATTTATGCTCTTTGCACGATTCCTTGATGTTATGTTTATTTTTTCTGACATTATACATTCCCACATTATGTGTATGATAATTAATTACCCAAATGGATATTCTACTAGTATAATATCCATGGTTAAGAGACAATACTTATGAGTATTAGAAAATTAAATTCTTTTGGAATGATAAATGTTTATCACTCAGTGATTTTGTATTCGGTGTTTGAAATTGATGTTATTAACATTACGTGAAACTCTGATTATTCAATACTCTTAGCTCCTTAATTTTTTCATAATATTTCTAACATTTTAAGAATTTATTTAATTTATTACTTCAAATGATCATGCCTATAATTGAACCGTGTATCTTTGTAATTTTGTTAGTTTGTTTTTAATTGATCACATTTAGTATATGTACATGTCTTAATGCTTTTCATTAAAAGAAATGTTTTATGTAATGTTTTAAAAAATGTTTTCAAAAGATAGATTGGATTATTTTTAAAACCCTTTATAGGGAATTCATATACTCACCCTGCATTTTTATTAAACTTTTTCAGGTATTAGTTTGAGTTAATGAAGTACGACATAAGAAGTTGGTTTCCCAGAACATGAACCGAATTTGATCCTCTGTAGAGACATGATATGTAGTTGATCAAATCATTCTTTTGTAAAAGAAAAAAATAGTTACACATTATGATTCTAGGCACTGGATCTAGGTATTCTGGGGTCAGGTCCTCACAATGAACATACATCTATACTAGTTTACAATGATGATGTTATGATTTACACACATGTTATGTGGGGACATGATGTTATTTTTGTTCACAACAAAATTTTGTATTCAAAGACTTTCACATAAAGTTTTATTTTTAATCATCATAACATTCCATACCCTTTTCAATTTTCTTCATCATTCTTATGATTATCATACCATAATTGTTACATTATTATGATGATTATTCTCATCATTTTACAGTTTATTAATGTCTATTATTTCTCCTATGTTATCTTCCCACTTAATAGGCTATTAGATCACCCCATTATTTAAGGTATATCCTCATGTGATAATATATAATAAGTAAAAAATGGTATACTTAGAAATATAAATAAAAAAGCATAAATAATTTTTATATTTTTTTAGGTTTAGTTGATATATAAGCCTAATTTTCTCAATAAAATACTCAATTATATCTTGGATTGTATTGCTATTATGTTTATTATCCAAAAATATTGTAATTTTCTTCTTATAAAAGCTAGGGATGTTATTGTTGCTATTAGTCAAATGTGTAGTTAATTTGGTAATTTGGGATTAAAAATGATAGTGAAATACCATATTTCTATGTCTATGTATGTGTAAGCATCGTAGAATAATGTTATTGAAAATGGATAGAGATCACATCTGATATGAATTTACAGTTAATATCATAAAAGAATTAATTATTCATTGATTCATTGATGACTTGTATATTTGTCAAAATTTTATATTTTAAAAAATGGTGGGAACCATGATAAAACATTACAAGAACTCGTGTGGGGGATAATAAACCAGTTTCTCCAATAAAACATCCAACACCATGAGAGGCGGGAGTCAAAACATCAAATATATGCATAACCAGTGGTCTTGAGAAATGAAAAATAACCAAAATTAAAAAGTAATAACCTCTTCCACCTAATACATAGTAACTAGAAAATGGATTTCATTATGTAGAAATGACCACTTATGTTTCTTGTTTCATCCAGCCCACATATCATGGAACAATTTCTCAACTCAATGGATAATATCAATTATGTTTTCCACTTTTTATATAATGATAGGGGGACTCATGACATATATAATTTATATGGATATGCCAACCAGTGGTGGGTGTTGATAGAGAACACCAAAATGATGGATGAAATGAGAGGGATGGAGTGGGATGCCATTAAGAATATATTTAATAACAATTGTTTCCTAGATTCTCTTTTAAGAAAGTTAAAGAGATAATTTATGGATCTCAAATGAATGTGAGGTGATATTGTCATGAATTATGGGGAAAATATCACAAGCCTTGTAATATATTCCATGGTATTTTGTTCCCACAATTATATAAATATAGAATAATTTTTTAGTGTATTAAAACCACTCATTCGAAAGGTTCTAGCTATCTAACACATTGGTAGTTATGAATGGGTAGTTGGATGTTTTTTCAATGTAGAAATTGCATTTATATAATTGTCTCCTGGTATTAAATATTGTAATAGAATAATGGATTTATATTCTAGTCACTCAAATGATGAAGGAGGAAAAAGGATCCAACCACCCACATGTCAATAAATTAGGAAGAATAATATTGGGAATTTCATCAAATGGATGGGGAAATGCTTCAAGTGAAAATAATATGGCCACCACACTCATGAATGTCAAAGAGACATGAAATATCCTACCAACATAATAGAGTAAATTAAAGTACCTCCTAATGAAACACCCATTGATCATTTCTTGAACAATTGGGTTAATGGGAATTGTGTATGATAATGCACTAAACCATGCATTCTTGAGGGTGATTAATGTCAACAACCACCAAATCCAAAGGAGAATGGGGGAAAAATATTCCATCACTAAAATATAATTATATCATGAAAATGAAATCATACAAGGTAAAATCAATATTCACTAAATAATGGAAAACTATTTTTTTGATTTTGGTTCAATATATTCCATTATATCATAAAATACATACAAAATTGTTTAATCTCTTCAATAATATCTTACGGTAAATATATTTGTATAATTTACAAGTGGTGTGATCATTACATAAAAATTATTTTACTCTTCTAAAGATATCATATGTGAGAAGATTCTTTCAGTGAATCCCACAATACTTCCCTTGGTGGAATTAGATACTATAATGGGCATAGATTTTCTCTTGTTATCTAGATCACACATTAACCATTAGGAACATAAAAATTTATTAAAAATTTAGAAAAATCCCATGATTACCAAAATATTCATAGAATATCATGAATATCATTTGGAATATCTCTAAATAGAGTGGGTGTTGATAACCTATTAATGTGAATACCTTGATAAATTTTTGAGTCACAAGAAAGCATAAACCTTGATGAAATTACCATTTTTTGTGGAATACATAGATTTTTTTCTTGAAGAGTTACCTAGAAATATTATAGATCCTGAGGTAGAGTAGTCTATATATATTATAATTGGATCCACAAATATCTTGAAAATCTCATATAGGACTGAACCTATCAAACTGGAGAAATTAAAGAAACTAATACCAGATCATTTAAACAAAGGTTGAATCCTCCCTAGTGAGTAACCTTATGGTCTGATGGTTCTCTTCATAAAGATAAATGTACAGATCAATGGGGATATGTATTGATTTATATGAGCTCAAAATGACCACTATAAAGATCATGTAACTCATTCCAAGGATTTATAACTTATTCAATCATCAATGAGGATCTCAGTACTTCTGAAAGGTGAATCTTTATTCTAGATATCATCAGCTAAAGGGAAATAAGTATGATATTTAGAAAATCACCTTCTGTAAAATTTATTTCCACTATGTTTTCATTGTGGATCCATTTATAAATACTAATTCTCCTGAAATATGCATGGATTTTTCAATATTGTATTTAGATACAACATCAACAAATTTATTGTAGTATTTATTGATGATATTAATATTTTCTCCAAGATAAAGGAGAAAACAATAATATCATCAAAGGATTCAACTCGAAACATTATGGAAGGTTACAATGTATGATGTGATTATGAAATATCTCTTGCATGCATGGGAAAGCCTAGCCGAACTACAATGAGAAGGTGTAGAGATGATTTCACGATGAAGATGTTGGGGAGAAGAAGTTCCAAGTAGTCAGTCTAGGTTGTATGTAATGTTTGAAGCCTATTGGAAATGAATTATTTTGAGGCCTATGGGCCATGTAATACTTATTCCTGTGGGATTTTTAAGGGTTTCACCTCACCCCTTGAATGGTGGATAATCAAAAATAAATAAAAAATGAAGGCCTTCGGGCCATTGGATGAGGATTATGTGTTTATAAAGTGTGAATTTTCATACAGTAAGTCACATTCATGGGGTATGTGATCACATGTGCTGGAATTTCTACAAACCCATCAAATAAAAAGGTTATCGAGGAATGGACAAGACCCACTACAATCATATAAATCTAAAGTTTTCTTTTAATTGAAAGGTACTATATTATTTTTTTTGAGAAGTTACTCATAATTTTATATCCCACTAACTATTATTACATGGGATGTTAAAAAGAAATAATGGATAAAAAATGTGGGAAGATATTTAAAGATATTAAAAAGAGGCTAAAAATGTTCCTATGTGCACACTACCATCAAGTGGAGAAGGTATTATGATATACTATTTTTCATTGAATAATCACTTCAGTTGTGTATTCATGTAGAATGAAAAAATGATATCCTACACCACAAAAATAACTTAATGTCCATGATAAATACTACCTCACACATTATCTGATGTTATCAGCTATCATAATTAATTTTAATATTTTTTTGCCCTACCTGAATGGTGAGAAATGTGACATATTAACTAATTGTAAGAGTATAAATACTATTTTCACATAGAGGACTCTAAAAATTCCTCAAATAAGATGGTTAGATATAATTAAGGACTATGATTTGTCTCTTCACTACCATTCTGGAAATGATAACATGGGTTTTAAATCTCTTAGTAGAAAATTGAACATTCTACACTATCTATGATACAGATGGATAAAACACCTATATTTATTGATATGAAAAGTATAAATATAGAAATTATATGTTAGTTAGTGAATCTTACCTTTCCTAAATGTTCACTCAATAATTTATCCATTAGAACATTTATCAGGGAAAAACAGATGATACATAGCATTAAAAGAAGTTTAATAATGTAAATTAATGGATTCTACATGGGTTTAAAATTTATTACAATTATTTGATTTTATTTAGAATAAGAAATTGTGTTCCTTGGACACAAAATAAGTACAAGAATTTTTTCTATAATATAAATATATTATTATTTCATATCCATCCTATTAGAAACAAATTGGTATTTTGATATCTAATGGAATTTTTTTCGGGATAGGATGATTGAAGATTATGTTGAGTATACTCAAGATTCATGGCATGTCATCACATTAATGTGGAGTGATAGAATTACAATGGGATTATGCAACCATTTTCTATTCCCATGTGAGCATGGGGGAACAAAACCATTGTATTTATCACTGGCCTCCCAAATACATCCAAATGAAATGATTTTATATGGGTTGTGGTAGATGAATTCACCAATAATTCCCAATTAATTGCTATTAGATAAGATTTATCTAATGTATAAAATTGAAAATATATATTAAATGGAAGTGGTGATTTATAATGAGGCACCACATTCAATCATCTATGATCACGATACAAGGTTAACATCTAAATTCTAGAGAAGTATTGAATATTATTTGAATACTTAAATAAATTTCTGTATTTCTTAATTCCTATAAACCGATGACCAATCTAAAAGGACTATTTTGACACTTGATGATATTTTAAGAGAATTTTGAATGTGTTTTAATGGTGAAAGTCAAGAAAATATTCAATTAGATTACTTCTCATACAATAACATCTTCCAGTCAAGTATTCATATATATCTATATGAATATAAATAATGGAATCAATTTTAAACTCTTTCATTTTTTGATGAAGCTGGTGAAAAAATATAATTATACCTAACCTTGTGAATGAGATGACATAAAATATTTAAGCCAGAGAAAAAAAAATATAAATTTCTATCAAAATCAGAAACATATCTTTGTGGAAAACCATTGAAGGGAATCTTATATTTATGTTGGTGTATACAATATCAAGTGAATATCACCATAGAAGTGATTAATGGGGTTTGGAATGTAATTGAATCATATTCATAGGTACATTGGCCTATTTGAGATCATTGATCACATAAGAAAAGGGGATTATTGTCTTAAACTTATACTAAATATGGACAATTTTCTAGATGTGTTCCACCTATCTCCCCAGATGAAGTATATACCTAAAAAATCACATGTACTAAATCCATAGGTGGATGAATTGGAAAATGACCTGTCTTATAATAAGAAACTGGTTAAGTTCGCAGACCACATAGAAAAGTTTCTATCTAAAAGAAAACTTTTCATGTCAAATTGGTGTAGAGGAACCATAAGTATGAATTGGTGACATGGGAATATAAAAAAAATAAAAATATTATCCCTCACCTATACTCAAAATATAGTATGAGTTAATGTTTTAGGAATTACATTTATAAAGTGGTGAAGAAGTAATATACAATGATTTATAAATGATTTTTTTCTATTATAATAAATTTGAATTATGTTATATTATACAAAATTATACACATATAACACATAGATAAATAAAAAATAAAAAAATTTCATTTATGAAATTTGATACATTAGTTATCAATTAAACCCATTAAAATTCAAAATATTATAAGTGGATAAATAAGTAGAAAATTTAAAAACAATATTAAGAATATTTGGATCACATCGATTGGAAATAATCATCCCTACCATGAAAAAATACTAATAAAATGGATGAAAATATTCAATATTAAAGAAAATTGAAATTTCTATCCTTGAAAGGAATCGATTTTAATAATGACTAAAGGGATGAAGAGGTTTTAAGAGGAGATAATGTTATCGTTGGAATAGTATCCTGACCATTTGTATTTAATATTATCCTCAATGTATTAAATTTTAATATAAATAAAATTTATCATGTTAAATTTTTTTTGATATAATTCTGATAATTACATAAAATAAATATCATGATTATTAAATTCAATGAAAAGATGAGATGTTTTTTAACAAAATGAATTTAAAATAATTTCATAAAAACATTATTTTTACATGTTGAATAAAAATTACCAATGATATGAATTTTATTTTTTAAAATTTAATTTAATTTTTGAAATCATGATATTGAAATTATCTATGGGTTATTTTTGGTAATTTTCCAAAAAATTTCAATTTTCAATTAAATCGTGAAAATGTAGATTTTCACCTACAAGGTGTATCGTAAATTACATCATTCAAGATGTAATAACGTCCTAGTATTTTATTGAAAAATTTTCATGATAAAATTCTATCGAATTTGTTAAATTTTTAATTAAAACCAATAAACAATATTTCAATACCTAAAATGTACTTTCCATAATCTAAAATCCTTATTATTACATTAAAATAATATTTCCTCTCTTTCCCTACTTTCATTTTTAATAAATTAATGTTATCAAATTATTAATTGATCCATGGAATTTAAATTATTTTATTTAATTCAAATATGGTTTATTCATTCAAAAATATCACTATTACATGGTTTACCTTGGATATAGTATTTTACTAAATCTTTTAACTGAAAAATCAATTATAAATAACCCTTCTCCCTCCCATTGAAAAAATAATCCTATTAGATATACAAATGCCAAATATCTATTTAGATCCCCTATCTTAATACTCTTATAATCCATAGGGATGTTTTAGAGTAATGTGAATTTTTTATCTGGGGAGTCTAGTTCTGTACAAGTTAAGAAACACTATGAGGATAGTATGTTTTCATCAACTATTCTTTTTATTTTCCTCTTCTCATCACCTATTTCAATATACCATTTATAAAATATCTTATAATATTATTTATATATTATTTAACATTATATTAATTATATTAACATATTTTAAGATTTATATTATTCATGCATTTATATTTTATACCTCTATTTCACTACATTGGATATTGTTCTTGAAAATGGTCAACCTCCAATGACGATGATTCAAACTTATTTTTCATCTATAACATTATATAATAATACACTAAATTATTTTTAATATATAAACTTATAAATGTATGTATTTTCATATTCTATAAATCACATTAGTTATGTACTAAATTTCCTTGAAAAAATAGTTAAGAAAAAGAGAAATGGGAAGTTATTAAGGGAAAAATTATATCAAATTTCTTAAATTTGATCAACAAAAATTAAAAAATATATTTAGGGGGCTGGTTTTTCATTATTAGATTATATAATATTTCCTTATATATTTTCATATCCAGGTGCTGAGCTGGTGTGTGATTTGGAGGCCCGGTGCATAGAATTAATTAAAAAATTAAAATATGTTATGTTACATATGTGATATTATTAAAAGATAATTTATAACTATGAAAAAAATTATGAACATAAATATGTGACCATGGTTGAATATAGAACCCATTATTTAACCTAGGCACGACCTAAAATAAATTTACATGTGGTGTTCTAACACCTCACCTGTTTGTGGAACACTATGTATAATAATTTTTTCTTTCATTCATTTTAAAATAATTGAAATTAATATTACTATACATCCATGGTGAATTATCTCAGTTTAGCCGCATAAACCATAAAAGAATAATAGAGATTCTCCTTTTTTGAATTGTTGGAGATTCACGTCATATATTGATGAATCTCTAGATCGGAGAAGATCTGGATGCATCAAATGCAATGACTTCCTTCAATCGTTGGTTAAAACATTTTTTGATTAATAATAATGCAATCTCTATGTTAAATTTTTAAATTTGTGTTTTTCACCCTATATGATTAAATTGATTGGTAATATTAATCCTTTCTATTAATCTATGCCAACTGCAGATCCTCATCATGTTCATATGTATCGTATTAATGTTTTTTCAATCGGTTTCTATCCCTAGATCCTCATTCATTATAGTTGAAAAATAATTCTTGGAAATGATTAATTAAACCTTTAATCTGGTTCCTTTATCCTCAAATTTCATCATGATCATCATAGGCAGGACACCATGGTAATAGATCGATGTTTTTGGGTGGTACAGAGCCAGATTGAACCCTCAGAATTGAGGTGAAACTTAAAATGATGAACAAATAAAAAAATCAGTCAAATATAAGGGGTGATTGAGGGTTTTGGAAGGTAATATCAATTATCAATGACAGAATCAACATCAACATATGGTGTGGTGCTTTTTGATCATGCGAAAAAACAACCAATGACCATTGGAATCCAATTTGTGATGAATAAAAGTCAGAAATGATGATCCTTGGAGAGACCTACATATTTTGGGTGGATATGAGGAGGGATATTCCATGGAATGGAATAAATCATATTTTAAATCATGGATCTATGAATCTATATAAAACTAATCTTCATAGTGTGTACAAGGGTGAACACAATGTGTGTATCTGCCTGGCTACATTGGTTAGGGTTTTTGAAATCTACTAATATTTAATGACATGTATCCCTCATACACATCGTGTGCCTTGTCCCTAAATGGATGAGTCAGGGGATAGATCACGTGGTTGGAATCCATGTGGGAGTGCATCTGTAGTAACATGTATGTGTACCTAAGTACACTGACATGGATTCATGTACATGGACCTTATTATAAGGTCATAACATTGTATAGGATAGCATGTACATGATGTGTAGTCCAGCTGCACTCCATGTACATATACATGGATTAAAAACCATGTTCTTTCCATGGACATGTTTGGTAAGTTGAGAGGGACCACATTCCATGTGGGTTTCCTCATATTCTATGTACACTATGAGTTTTATTAGGAAAAATCATGTTTCTATATCTGTATTATCAGAACTCAGTTTTATCCCACGAGTAGCCTATCCTTATTGATTTTCAACGTAGAAATGTGATGGTTCCCTCGATTATTGATTTTGGAGTATGAACTAGAATGTTCAATGAATGGAGACTTTTTAGGGGATTTTCTATGATAGTAGTGATAGTTTTTTATCATAAAAGGAATTTTTAGTGGTAACCCCTAGTATATATTGGTAGTGGTTCTTCAATGACTTATGAGTGATTTCCTATAGTAGAGTTGGGCTGTGTGTCATTGATGATTTAATATTTTTACTCTCCAGTATAGTTGACATGTGGTTCCTCAATGAATTCGTTGTGGTACCTTCTAGTATAGATGGTCATTGCATCCTTGAAGACATAAAAGTGAAAAAATTCAACCGATTTGGGTTGTAGGTCCTCGAAAACATCCTAGTGGTGCCTTCCAAAATAGTTGGGTAGTGGGTCCGCAATGAATTCTGAGTCGTACCCTCCTGTAGATCTTGGAAGTGGGTCCTTAAAAACATTTGTGCAGAAACCTCCCATAGAAATGTGATGTGGGTCGTATATCAACTATCATAGTGGAACCCCCTATTGTACCAGGTAATGGGTTATGTACATATGGATTGTGTCCCCTAAACTATGGGGAAAATTGGTGAGGCATGGATTGACATGGATAGTAACATTTATCCAGGCATATGATATGTTTGGAATTAGTGATAGCCTTTTGGGACTGTATGTGAGTTTTTTTTCCTAGGATAAGTTATGGGATGGATATCCCCTTACTCTCTTTTTTGGGATTTAGTTTAATATTCATATATATTTACTTTTTTATTTGTACCTGTCACGAACCAACCCGGGTCTACCTTAAATCGGTCACCCGTGTCAGTCCGCGACATGGCCTGAAGGGCGTTCCTGATCCCCAAGGGCTGGAAACTAGTGCCAGGTTTCAAATATGAATCATTGGGAATGATATTTACCATATAAAAAAATAAACAAAGATAAATAAAAACTGATGATAAAAATAAAACTAGCAGCGGAATGAAAGTAAAACTGAACAAACCTCAACGTGACCTTCCTAGTCACCTCCCAACCTAAGGCGAACCTTACTCTAATAATGAGAAACTCATCCCAAAAAACCTGAGTAAAGGAAACATAAAACTAAAAAGATAAGTAGGAATTAGAATTAAAAATGGTCAGTAGGGATTCCAAAATAAACCACAGAATCCAATGTCTCTTTTCTCGAAACAATCTATTAACACAATATTGAAATAAAAGTATATAAGAAGAGTTTTTATATTTTCAAATAAGAAACATGATTTTTACCATTCAGAAACCCAACACACGCTACATACCATTTTCCAAAATCATTTTTCATTTTATGAAAAAATCCAAAACAATATATACTAATGTTGTGCTAGATTAAAATGAGCAAGGGTGCAAGATGGAAGTAAACTATTGCATGAAAAGTAAACACGTAATGAAAATAATTTAGTAACTGTGGGTGATCCTAAGCATCCCTATAAGACCTCGGGATGTACTCGGTTTTGGAACCACCTATCGGCGTATGGTGATGCTTATATGTCTATAACCAACTGGCCTCCCAAACTGACAAATGTAGGGGCATAGACCGCCTCGACTAACAAAAAACCCAGGGGGTACCAACCCGTCTAATCAGGGTTAGTCAGAAACTGTCACTCGTTCATCTAAAAGATTCCTAGGAAACGATGGTGGTGGTGATAATACTATGTAAGTAGGAAGGCCCTCGCATGCGTGACTCATCTCACCACACTTTCCTACCCCAAATATGGACGCTTCTTATGCGTTCACCCATAAAGGGTTACCCTAGCCAAGAGCACCCCCAAATACACATTCAATCATTTCACATTAATGAAGTGCCAATCAGGCTTTCACACAATTTAACAATTAATCAATTTCATTAAATTTTCAATGTTTCAAATCGGTCCTTTCGATATATTTTTTTTTCAAAACCATACTTTTATGAAGAACCATACATGCATATCACTTCACTTCCAAACATTTTTTCTAATGGCCAAAAGGGCATCGCATCGAGCACATAGCGTGCAAAACCATTTGAAAGCACCTATCATCATTTTTCATTCCTGTAAATTACACTCATTAAAATAAAAATATAGTTCTAAATATAATAAGCCATATGAAAGATCTAACCGGGAAACTCAACCAATGTTTTTGTGCAAAACCCCAAAAAAATGCACGACATGCTAAAACCCCACATTTAAAACCATACACACCCAAATCGCTCTAGGAAGACCAAACACACTCCAACACCATTTACCAAAACAAAAAACACCACTTTTACATGAATATGGAAAAATGGGATTTTACATCGTGAATTTACCAGTATACAATCACCTTTTTAAGCAGAGATAAAACACAAAAAGGGTAAGAAAGTTCCAATCATGGCCTTCAGTTTCAAACACACACAGACTCGAAGCATTTCACAATTTCAAAAAAAATCCCTTAATCCTTTCAAAGACACACTAAATCATTTCCATAAAAATCCAACAAAGCATTAAAGTTATTGTGCCATTATAAAACAAGACAATCAATTTATAAACAACTATATAAACAACCCTACCATTTTATAAATAGTTCAATTATAAGTTAACTAGTTTACGAAAAAATATAAACAGACCAGACTACTTACATAGACTAGAAATTACAACCAAAAAAATTTAAGAATGTTAACTAACTCAAAAAACATAAATCATATTTACAAATTTATTAGAAAATTCACGAATCAAGTAAAAGAATTAATTAAAAACATGAAAGCATTATATGGATTTATTCAGAAAGGAAAATGTGGATTCTCCTACCTCAAACTCATGAGAAAGAGATACATCTTCAGTGAAGGCTTGAAAAACACCCCGTGAAGATCTGCAAACCCTAAAATCCAAAGAAAATGAACCACACACCAACCTTAGATTAAGGGTCTCGTCGGACGAGGAATACTACATGTGAAAACCATTAGAACAAAATAGTATTTACCAGAGGAAGAGCCGGAAACGTGAGACGTCATTCGAGTTGGGGGCTGCAGCTAGGGGAGATGATGTCAGCCAGATGTTTATGCTAGAATGGGGACCAACATCGGCTAGTCGAGTACCGAGGAGAAGGCCTCATGAAAAACAATTTGGTCTAAAGGAGGAGGATGGGTTCACCGGTGGCTGGCTGGGAAGGGGGAGCGTTGTGCCAGATGTGGGGAGGGTCACTACCGCTAGAACATGACAGATGGAGGGGGAAAATGCATGGTGGAATGGGGTTGTGAGGGTGAAGGCCACTGGGACTGGGGTTGGTCAGGACGAACTAGAGGAGGTCAGGATCCTGCAGGTGAGTGCGAGGCTAGACGGGGGAAGTGGGCGGGAGCCAGGTCAGCTGCAGGGGAAGAGAGGTAGGTTGTTAGGGTCTTAAAGGAGGCGAGGGTAGAGAGGTAGTAGGGAGAAAGGGGGTGTCGCATGCAGGAAGAGTGTAGGGGCTCAGCGTAGGGTCGACATGCTGAGGGGAACCAGGAGGGGGTGGTGTCCGCTGCAGGTGAGCAGGCTGCTAGCATGGGGAGATGGGTGGCTGCATGAGGGGTGATCAGAACATGGATGTGCAAGGATGCTAGTTAGGGCGACGGTTAATGCTGGAGGCACTGAGTGCCGCAGGGAGGCGAGGGGAAAGAGAAAACGGGGGGTACCTGGCGCAGCAGACAGAACATGAAAGCGGGGGGGGGGGGGGGGTAGGAGGACTTCGGTAATGAGGGTAGTAAGGATTTGTGGTTATTTTATTTTTATTCTATTATAGTAACAATAATAATATTAGTAATATTAATATTAATAATAATAATAATAATAATAATACCATAATAATAGTATTATTATTATTAAAAAACAAAAATAAAAAAATTAACATAAAGGTAATACTAATAAAATTTCGTAACAATAAAAATAATAATTATAAAAATAATAATGATGAGAATAATGATAATGAAAACAATAATAATATATAAAGAATAATAATATCATCAATAAAATTAAATTTTAATAATAATAATCATAATAATAATAATAATAACGACATATTATTATTATTATTGAACATTATTTTCTATTAAAAATAATTCTGTTTATTTATCTTGTACTGAAAACCAGGTCACTAGGCACTTGTCACACGGTTTAATAAACCACACGCAAGTTCTGAGTCTCAACCAAGACCACCTGGGTATCTGCAAAAACACATAGGGTGATCACCCGGCTACCGCTCACCGTGTGGTGATTGCGTAGGGGTCTGAACCCCGCTAAAAATATTAGACAACCAAAAAAATTTATTCTGGGACCCATCCCGAACCGTGGCATGAGTACTCAGAGCAAAGAATTAATAAAATAAAAAATTAATTTAAAAAAACATATGTGACAATTCTCCCCACCACAGACTCTTTTTTCCCCTAGAAAGTCACCCAGCCGAACAATGGACAAAGCAAGAATCCATTCTCGACTGAAATTGAATGGAACTACACCACAATAGAATGGGAGAACACGAGATGGTTCTCCCAACCACAATAATTCAACTATTTTGGAAATGTAAAACCAAAATATACCACCCCGGGAGGGGGGACCGACCCGAGAACCCCCAACCGATCCAAACTATCTTTTATAGCACGAGTGAAACAACACCTCCTCTGAAACTTGGATCTCTCGACCCATACTAATAAACTTGAACACTAGAGAAAATCCTTTGAGAAGAACGTGATCCCAACAGTGAACCCGAGTATAACTACATGCCTTAACTCCTTATCAGGCACTTACACCTCCAAACGAACACCACTAAACCAAGATAAACCTAAACATGGGCCAAAACACATTTTTAAGAAAATCACACGATTCAAATAACCATAATCTAACAAAAAAATGGTTGTATTACAACAGAACATGTCTAATATAATTCCACAATGAAGCAATGAACTTAAAACAATGTCCAAACATTAATAGCAGCAAAACAATAACTAAGCTTTTAATATTCCACTTCCAACATAGAACACAAAACCTGTACCAAAGCTTCACACCCCAGACAACTCTTGGCTACACGTGATAATCACCCCAAGACCTATGGTTGGGGTTCTAATTGATTAATCATCTCCTACCTCACAGTCAGGCACTGAAATTCCTTTGGTCACAACGTCTTCTTCAGGCGACTCTTCCTACATAACATCTCCAATTGACCCAGATAGCCGCAACGATGACACGTCTATGGATGGATACGACATGACAGATTCACGTGCCCGAACTGGCCACACTGGTGGCACATTGGTGGCACACAACAGAACGGTCTGACGAACTAGAAGCCAAAATCATTACAGAGGACTCTTTTGAAACAAGTTCCCCTGGCACATCCTGCTCGCCAGATGGGGAACCTTCGTGAGTAACTGGATAGGATGGATTGTCAAGCACCTGGGCTCCGGAGAGAAGTTCACTAAGAATGCCTCATCAGCCAACTTCTCAAAATGATGGTATTTAAAAATGAGTACCCACACTTTGATATTTGGGTGAATACCCTCAATGAAGAGAGAAGCATTCATCAAATCTTGTGACACTACCTCCAGAGAAGAACACAAGCTCCTTGAAATGGCAAACATATGCCTTCACTGACTGGTGGCCTTATTGAATACATGTTAGCTCTCCCATTTTCTTCATCATTATATCTTTATGAATCAACAATAGGATGGAGACGGATTTAAAGACATCCCATGTCATCCCAACTCATATTGACTGTTGGGAAACCAAATCCTATTCCTCCAGAGCCGGACCATCAAACAGACCCAAAACACTAGGCACTCTAACAGCTTCAGGAGTTCCCAAAACCCTGAAGACACACTCGACCCCTTCAGGCCATTCAACTACTTTTAACGGACCCCGATCACTGTGAAGGATATCCAATGTCCGAGAAGGACCAAAAACTAGGCATGAATTATTAGAAACCATAGGGACCTTTCTGGCCGGCCTTTTCTGAACAACATATAAAACACAGAACCAAAACAAATATCAAGACAAAGCCACATCAAAGAAAGATCGTTCATCAAAAACATCCAGATCAAAATAAACAAGAAAATATAATCACAACTAAAATTCCCGTTTTAATTTTATATTTCAAACCCACATTCTTTCAAGGCCACTTTCCAAATACAAAACCCACTTTTCAAACCAAATTCAATTTCCAAAATTCATTTTAGCCTTTTAAAATCTCTTTAGAAAAACAAGGTCAAGAATTTATTTCCAAGTGCACACCCCAGTAATCCAATGAAACATTGCACATGTCTTCATCCACTTCCATCCATATGCACTAACATGCACTTCCCATGAATTCTCTTAGATGTGAAAACATTCATAAAGAGTATTCTAGTTTTCATAAAAACCATATCTCTACCTGTTCCATAGAAACACCAGATTTTTAGATCAAGAGCATTCAGTTTTAAAATCTATTTCAGAAATTTAAATCCATTTTAAAGAAATCATTCTCATTACAAAACGACTTTTTCATTTTCAACAAAGCTCTTAAACCGACCAGAACCAAGATGACACTTAACATGCATCAAATCACCGAAGGGGAGGACTAGTAGTCATGAATAACCTAGTGACATGGTAGTGGGTAATTCCCACTGAAATACTCAACGACTAGGAGGAACATAAAACATGTATGCTGACTCCACATGGGTCACTAGTCCATGTAAAATCATAATGTAACATCAGTTTTCCGCCATTGTCATCCCTCGGTCTAAAACAAATAAAAATGAGACATGAACTCAATTCTTAGACTACCCCTGGCACCTCGAGGTTCTGAATGGGAGAGGGTTCTGGATGTCCTTCCCATACCTACCTCTTGAGTCCCGAAAATCTTAATCTCCATCTACTAGACACCCTAAATAAAATAGGCCCCTATTATACCATTTTTTCCAAACCTACCTGTGTCAACCCTGAAGCGGTCACCCGAGCCGGTCTGCGACATGGCTCGAAGGGCGTTCCCAATCCCCACTGGCTGGAAAATAGTTTCAAGCATCAATGATTAATCATTTGGAACTATTTGGCCCAAGAACAAAAGAAATGAAAATAAAAAAACACGATAGAAATAAAACTAGCGGCAGAATGAAATCAAAACCGAACATACCTCCACATGACCTTCCCAGTCACCTCCCAACCTAAGGTCGACCTTGCTCTAATAATGAGAAACTCAGGCAAGATAACCTGAGAAAAGGAAACCTGCAACTAAAAAAATAATTAGGCATGAGCATTAAAAATGCTCAGTAGGGATTCCAAAATAATTCATAGAATCCAATGTCTCCTTTCCCGAAACAATCTGTAAACAAAAGTTTGAAATATAATTATAAAAGTAGGGTTTTCACATTTTAAAATAATCCCCATGATTTTTCCCATTCAGAAACCCAACACACGTTACATACCATTTTTCAAAATTATTTTTCATTTTATAAACAAAATCCAAAACAAAAAATACCAATGTTGTGCTAGAGTAAAATGAGTAAAAGTGCAAGCTGAAAGTATATTATTGCATGAAAAGTAAACAAGCAATGAAAATAATCCAGTAACCATAGGTGATCCTAAACATCCCTAGAAGACACCTAGACATACTCGGTTTCGGAACCACCTTCCGGTGTATGGTGAAGCTCTTAATTCTATAACCAACTTGTTTCCCTAACTGACTAATCTAGTCGCAACGCCTTCCTGGCCTAACAACAAATCCAGAGGGTACCAACCCATCTAATTGGGGTTGGTCAGCAACCGTCACTTGATCATCTATAAGGTTCCCAAAAACCCATGGTGGTGATGATAATACTATTTAAGTAGGATGGCCCTCGCAAGCGTTACCCATCTCGCCGCACCTGCCTACCCCAAACTCGGATGCTTCCTATGAGTTCACCCATAAAGAGTTACCCTAGACAGAAGCACCCCCAAATACACATTCAGTCATTTCACGTTAATGAAGTTCCAATCAGGTCGCCACACCATTTAACATTTAAACCATTGCATAAAATGATCAAAGATTCCAATCGGGCCTTTGTTTTTTTTCAAAACCATAGTTTTATAAACATCCAAACATGCATATCCCTTCAATTCCAATTTTTTATTCTAATGGCCAAAAGGGCATCGCATCGAGCACATATCATGCAAAACCATTTGAAAGAACCTATAATAATTTTACTTTCATGGAAATTACACTCATAAAAATAAAAATATAGTTCTAAAGATCATAAACCATGTGAAAGAGCCAACTAGGAAACTCAACCAATGTTTGTGTGCAAAACCCAAAAAAATCACAACATGCTAAAAACACACTTTTAAAACCATACACACCCAAATTGATTTTGGAAGACGAAACACACACCCACACCATTTCCCAAAACAAAAAACACCACAATTACATGATTATGTCCAAACAGTCTTTTACACCATGAATTTACCAAAGAGTGTCCGAGCACAATTTATGGCGAGCTGAAACACACAAAGCATATGAAAGTGCCAACTGAGCCCTTGAGTTTCAAACACACACACACAACCCTAGAATTTCAAAATTTCAAAAAAAGTCTCCTAACCCTTTCAAACAAACTGAATCATTTCCATAAAAATCCATCAAATCTTTAAAGTGGTGATGCCTTTATAAAACAAACCATACAATTTTACAAAAACTATATAAACAACCCAACCAGTTTATAAACAGTTCTATCACAAGCTAACTAGTTTACGGACATATTTTTATAAACAGAACAAAAAACATACACAAACTAGAAAACACAATAACAAATGTTTTTAACAAACCTAACTAACTCGAAAACATTAAATCATATTGACCAATTAATTTTCAAAGGCACAAATCAGGTAAAAGAATTAATTAAAAACATGAAATAATTATATGTATTTATTCAGAAAAGAAAAATGAAGATTCTCTTACATACAAAAGAGATGCAGCTTCGGAGAAGGATTGGAAAACACCATGTGAAGATCCACAAAACCTAAAGTCCTATGAAAATTAACCACACTTCAACCATAGATTAAGGGTCTGGTCGGACGAGGAATACTACACACGAGAACATTTGGAACAAAAGACCCTTTACCAGTGTAAGAGACAGACACGTGAGACGTCATGCGAGTAGGAGTCTGTAGTCGGAAGAGATGCTACTAGTGAGATGTTTTCACCATAATGGGGACCAGTGTTGGCTATTCGAGTGTTGAAGAGAAGGTCACCTGGAAAAACATTTGGCTGAAATTTTTGGAATTGAAAACCAAAAAATATGCGTCAAAGATACCTGCAACATCATTTATTACTTTCACATTTTTTTTTCATGGGTCCACCTCCATTTATTTTCTTTGAATGAATTTAAATCCTCTTCATTTAAAGATTTGGTATATCTTTGTACTGTCGTAAATGCTCAGCATTTAATATTTTGGTCTTTCCTTGTACCATCATAGATTATCTGTATATTATGTTTTGGTCTTTATTTGTACCAACATAAATGCTAGTAATTTAATGTTGTGGGTCTATAAATTGATGTAATTGTAGCCTGAAATTTCCAGTTCTGAAAAATTTTGAAGTTGTGTGAAATTGTGTGAAAAATCTTTAAAGCTCCTTTGTGTTGTGTGCCAATTTTCTTCCTCTTCAATTTTTTCTTCTCATATTTCTCGGCTTGTCTAGACAAAAAACTGGTATCAGAGCATGTTACCAAGATCCTCCAATTTTTTTTAAGATGGCCGCAATCCAGCTGCATGTTCCGAAGTTGTCTAAGGATAACTACAAAAGGAGGTGCATCCAGATGAAGGCGTTATTCGGGTCACAATAATTATGGGAGATCGTTACCGACGGTTATATTGTACCCACTACAGAGGAAGAAGCTACCTTCATGAATGAAGAAAAGGAGACCCCCAAAAATCAAAGAATGAAAGACAACAAGGCGTTGTTCCTCCTCTATCAAGGGTTGGATGAATCAAAGTTCGAAAAGATTTCCAAAGCAACATCATGAAAGCAAGCTTGGGATACCCTTGCCACCATATTCAAAGGTGGTGATCGAGTAAAGCGGGTACATCTTCAAACATTAAAAGCAGAATATGAAGCGGCGCACATGAAAGAAGGTGAGAGCATCTCCGATTATTTCTCAAGATAAATTGTTATTTTTAACAATTTGAAAAGGAATGGTGAAAAAGTGGAGGACATTCGAGTTATCAAAAAATAACTTTGATCTCTCACAACCAAGTTTGAGCATGTGGTTGTGGCAATCGAAGAATCAAAGGATTTGGAGATACTGTCCATTGAAGAACTGATGGGGTTGTTGCAAGTGCACGAGCAACGGATGCAAAAGAATACCGATTCAACAATAGAGTATGCCTTAGAGTCCAAGTTGACTATACAACAACAAATGAATGGCCACACGCAACGAGGCGGTCATCATGGAAGAGGAAGAGGGAATGGATATTATCCATGCCATCAACAAAAGCAACAAAATCCTACCAGCTTTCGTGGAAGAGGAAATGGTGGAGGACGATTCACGCGTGGTCGTGGAAACGAAAAGAACATTAAATGCCACAACTGTAAGAAATTTGGGCATTATGCATCTGATTGTTGGAGAAAAGTGGATCATGATGAACGATCCAACTATGATGAAGCATCTCATCATGAAGAAGAAGGTACCACAGTCCTCCTCGCACAAGAAAAGGCATGTGAATGCCCCGATGTTTGGTATCTCGACATGGGTGCAAGCAACCACATGAGTGGTAACAAACAACTGTTCGAGGAACTCACCGAAGAAGTTCGTGGCGACGTGAGTTTTGGCGACTCATCCGAGGTACCCATGAGAGGCAAAGGTAAGATCAAAATCTATCTGAAGAATGGAGAGTCGAATTAAATTTCTAATGTATATTACGTACATAGTATGAAAAATAATATCATCAGTCTTGGCCAAATTCTTGAGAAGGGGTATGTCATACACTTGGAACATTATTCTTTGTCTATAAGGGATGATCACAAGAGAGTTGTTGCTCAAGTCCAAATGGCGAAAAATTGCATGTTTCCGCTACGAATCAACACAAAGTCTGAGGAGTGTCTCTTGGGACTCATGAATAATGACTCATGGAGATGACATCTTCGATTTGGACATCTGCATTTTAGCGGTCTTAATCTTCTATCCTGATCAAGCATAGTGCACGAATTTCCATCAATTGAAGTTCCAAATCATGTGTGTGAGGCGTTTACACTCGGCAAACAACAAAGGAACTCATTTCCAAGTGGAGTGTCTAGAAGAGCAACGGAACCACTTCTGTTGGTTCACAATGATATCTGCAGACCACTTGAAACACCCTCACATAGAGGTAATAGGTATTTTATTTCCTTCGTTGATGATTTTAGCAGGAAACTCTGGGTGTATTGCATAAAAGAAAAATCTTCTGCATTTGCGATCTTTAAAATGATTAAAGTTCATGTTGAAGCGGAAAGTGGTTATAGAATCAATGTTCTCAGATCTGATAGAGGTGGAGAATACACTTCAAATGTTTTTCAAGAATTTTGCAGGGAACAAGGCATCAAGCAACAATATACTACTACATACACACCACAGCAGAATTTCATTGCAGAAAGGAAGAACCGCACCATCCTTGACATGACGAGGACCATGCTGAAGGAGAAAGGCTTGCCAAAGAACTTCTGGGAAGAAGCAGTGGCATGTACTTCCAATCTTCTCAATCGGTTCCCAACGAAGAGAGTCAGAAACATGACACCACAAGAGGCATGGAGTGGTTACAATCCGAGCGTAGCACACATAAGAATCTTCAGGTGTGTTGCCTATGCTCAAGTTCCAGAAGCGAGAAGAAGGAATCTTGATGATCGTGGTGTAAAGTGAATCTTCATTGGCTACAGTGAAGAGTCTAAAGCCTATAAGCTCTACAATCCACTAACCAATAAATTAGTGGTGAGTAGAGATGTGGTCTTTAGTAAGGAAGTATCTTGGAAGTGGAATGATGAAGAACCAAACTGCAACACCCCAGGTAAATAAGGAATATGACATTTTCATATTTATCCATATTTGTGAATAAAATATTAATATTACTTTAAAGGGGATGCTATGCTCGATGGCGTACCCAACACGCAACAACGAGTTTCTTGGGAATCTTACGTTGCACTCTAATAATAAAATAATTTTATTTTAAATGGTAGTTAACATGTAGCTGTTGCATTGGCGGGAATGGATATAAATAACTAAAATATGATTATATATGTTTTTAAATGTTTTTACATTTATCCAATAAAGGATAGAGGCTTAAAATACGGAAAGAATTCAATTTTAGGCATATATGCCCTAGTTTTCACTAAAGGTTCACTTATCGCCTTTTGATGGTGAACCGTCATTAAAAATAGTTTTGTTCACTCATAAACATTGTTTTGGACCAAATAAAACTCTTATTAAGAATCGGGACATCAAATTTTACTTTGTGTAATTTTTTGGTATTTTTCCGATAAAGTTCATTTTTTTCGTGAATAGTGTAAAATGTTGTGTTTTAATTCAAAACCTCTTTTTAATATAATTTATTTATATGATTAGATAATATTTTGAATTGGATTTAAAGTGAAATTTGAAAATATTTTTACCATTAAATCCAATAGTGGTCGTTGGAATTAATTTCACTTTGAAATCAGACTTAAACTAGTTTCAATCTTTTGATACTTATTGTTTTATGAAAACACGCTATTTGCGCTGACAGCGGGAATTAATTATTAAATTAATTAATGTGACTAATATGTTTTGAATTTTGTAAAACGGACTTCATTTTTGAATTCGGAACATCAAAAATAGCTTAGGGTGAATTTTTGGTAATTTTCTGAAAAACTTCAATTTTTGATGAATAGTGAAACCACTAAGTGGTAATTATAAAAGCTGATTTTTCATTTAAATTAAATTTTACCACTTATGTGTTTTTAATTTCAAAAATCTGACACGCATGGTTGTCATTAAGAAGTAAAATGTGGTTCAATGGGATAAAAATAATTTTTTGGTGAATAGTAACTTATTATGTTTTTAATCGCGTTTAGTGGTAATTAGTGTAGTTTAAGGTAAAAATAATGCTATAATAAAATGAAATGAACTTGAAACATGTCCCAACCTCATTGGTTGTGTCATGGCCGACCATGACAAGCCATGGGTCAACTTGGGGACCCCATGGATCCACTTTTTTTGGGAAATGACATAAATTACTTTTTATTTAATGTTAAAGTGAAAATGACACAAACATAATATGTTTTACGAAAACAATTTTTAAGTGGGGTTATACAAGTCCAAATTTTGATTATAAATAGTCATTGGAAATCTAAAAAGATTTCATATATCATAGTATTTGTTTTATAATTTTTAGACATTAAAGAAATTAAATTATTTATGACATAATAATGATGCAGCGATGACATCATTATTTGACGATTTAATTAAAATGGAAAGATAATGAAACATCTACAACCTACACATGTCCAAAACCAATTGGATGAGTGGATTTCGATGCCTTATCACATTATCCAAGAATTAAATCAATGTGGGACCTTTTGAAACCGAAACACATTTTCAAATAATGTAATATTTCTTACTTTCCAAAAGTACCCCTCCTCTCCTCTTATAAAAGGCCCCCACCTCTACCTCTTTTCCCACACACCTCAAGCCTTTGGCTCGGCCAACCCCTGCCCATTTACTCTCTCCAAATCCCTCTCCTCATCCTAGAGGATTCCCTTTGGGAAGAATCCTTTCAAAGGAAGCCTTTAGGCTCAAATCAAAAGGAGTTACACTTTTAAAGGTAATTCATTCTCTCATGTTCATTTGTATTATTCTGCTTCTCCAACCCCCTAAACTCTTTTTATTTACTTCTTTTGTAACAACACCAGTATATTCAATATACTAGGATGTTTTTATAAGATTTATTCGAGCTACACTCTCGCACAACTACATCAAATGGTTAAAGAACATACGGTTTCCGTGGATGGTGAAATTCTGCCTCCCGAAACGATGATTGTTCAATACTCATTTAACACCTTCAAAGGTGGACATTATGATGTCACTATTTTTATATATGATATATAATATGTTTATGTTTTATTTATGCTTCTGTATTTTTCATTTTTGTCTTACCTTTATGGCTTCCATTATGGGTATACGCGATATCTTCATTAAAGGAAGTGCGGACTACCGCCCCCTCAAAGTGATTTGATTCGTTAAATACCATATGTGGGATGTATAAATGATGGAAATATGATATTATATATGATATTATACTGGAATTATAATATACCTTTATATCATTATTATTCCATTCTATAAAATACGAAATAGAAATGAAAGTAGTGTTCATGCGTACGTACGGCTTACCGTCTCCATGAACGGTGCATTTCATTTCTTACCTCTAAATGATTATGTAATGTTATAAATGCATGCATGTACTGGATATATATGACATATATGATATCTAAATAATGAATACAATTCTGGATATAATAAACATTTTTCCACACGAACAACATGTAATTGTAAGAAGTCCACTTTCGACTTAAGAACCAAATATCGGCAAAACAAATATTATTAACTTAAATGATTACATAATGTTTATGACATGGTAATAAGTGGTATAAAAGTAATAATGAACTTGAAAAAGGTTCTTAAGGAATTAGAAATTAACTCAAGTTTATTATTCAGGATATTAAAGAACGATCGAGTCAAGTCGGACCCGAGGTAAGGGATCCTACTCCTCTCTTTCATTTTAAGTACACACTTTTATGTCATTCTTTTTAAATCTCATCTTTCTTGTTATTGGGATGATATTTTATATTACACTTACTGTAATTTTTATGTTCATGTGATGAGAGACCCTATTCTCTCTCATCAAACCATTTTGGAAGTTTTGAGTGGTGTCGTTAGGCTGCCGAACTTTCGTAAGAGATCTAACCTCTCTTTCTTTTTACGTACTCCCCTTTATGTCACTTCTTTTAATCTACTCTTTGTAATGTTGGGGGATGTTCCTTTATATTACTCTTGCTGTAAATTTTATTGTAATGTGATGAGATACCCCATTTGATCTCATCAATCCATATTCGGAAGTTTTATGTGGCGACGTTAGGCTACCGAGTTTTCGTAAGGGATTTTCATCTCACTTTTATTCTCGTGAGATTTATGCTACATTTGCCACAAATTCCATTGAGTCATGTATGTACTTCCCATTATTCTACTCTTTGTGTAATATACTTTCTTTTATGAGTATTTACATCAATGATCTATTGTCCTTCTTTAACGGGGTGTATGTTTTGAAAGATACCCAAGTCGGTAAGGGAACCTTTCACCCTCCTTTTTTTTTAAAAGACTTCTTTTGTTGGGTCATTTAATTTACATATTGTTATGGTGGGATATGTTCTCATATATCCTTATTGATGTAAATTTTATGTCCAAGTGATGAGATACTTTTTTTATCTCTCATCAACTCATTTTGATGTGATGCCGTTAGGCTGTCAAAGGAACTTTTTAACCCAATTTCGATTTCTTTGGGTTCAACTTGTAGTCATTGAATATGTCATCCATTGAATATGTGTGAATGACCTTTTATTGTTTTAAACATAATATCCACTTATATTGGGTGTATATATATTTTTCACACATATTTTTGAGATTTATTTGTCCTTAATTTAAGGATACCTTCTTTATAAGGGATTTCATCACATTTGACATTTCTATTGAGGGTTCATTGTTGTTATGCACCAATTCACTCTTATATGGTGTATATACTATCCTTTGGAGTATTATATCATGAATCCATTTATTCTCATGATATTATAAAGTTCTGACTAAATTTTATTCCTCAATTGTTGTATTCAAGAGTCTCTAATTTTGGTAAAACCACTTTAACCAAAATATCGTTTTAAATGTTTTAATTATTTGTTCTTATTAATATCCATGTTTTCAAAATGGTTTTAAGGATTTATTTATATGGATATTAATCGTTTAAATTTTTAAGCTTCAAGGTGGTATGGGACACTTTGATTCAAAAATATCTTTCTTAAATGTTTTAAATGGTTTTGGAAATGGTTTCTTTTTGAATGGATTCATTATTTCAATATACTAAAATGTTATATTGTGATTGAAATGTGGAAATGCTATGTTTCCTTTATGAATGTTTTATGTGATACGATTATGTTATGGACCTTGGGCATTGTTAGGAAGAATGGGTGGTTCCGTGATAAACTAAGGGCGGGTGAGCCCATTATAGCTCTCCAATGCATTGGGTAACGTGAAGGAGTGAAACGTTAAGGTTTCTCTGAAGAGATTTAGGGAATATACTGTGATGGGTATTCCAAACGTAACCAAGAGGGTTACTCCCTACGTAAGAATGTTATGAATGCCTCAAGTTACCTTTATGTCTTATGTTTTCTACGATTTATTCATGATTTGATATGCCTATGTTTTATGGGTAAAGTGTGATTTCATTCTTATGTATATATGAACTCATGTTTCCTTTCCATATTTTTATATCCCTTACTGAGCGTTTTATGCTCATCCCAAGTTTTTGAAATGTTTTTCAGGTCAAGGGAAAGGTACATGATAAGATGATAGAGTCAAGGATGTGTTAAGAGAGAATCCATGTTTTATTTTCAATATGTTTCCTTTGATGGGAATAATGAATACGGTATTTTATGTAACCACTTTGTTTAAATGTGGAATGTAATGCAAGTTTCATGATCTAATTCTCTAAAACTCTAAACCTGAAAAGATCCTCAATGTGTAATCTTGTAATAAATCAAGATTAATTAAGGTTTAAGGATGGGGCCTTAAAGTTGGTATCAAAGGTCGGTTTAGATATCTTTAGAGGTTAGGTTATTCTTTAAGCATAAGTGACATTACCATAATGGTTAGGATTTCAGAAAGAGTCCTAGTTTTAGATAAAGTGAATGAGTAAGTGTATCATAGTGTTTATCTTCCTCATTAGTACATGATGGTTTTGTTGATATACTCACACTGACCTTTTTGGTTTTAGTAAATGGCTGGATCTAGCAGGCACCAAAGTAACAGTGGATGTGAAGGAAACTGTGACAGTTTTTTGAGCAAGCAACTGAATGATATGGGAGCTGCAATGAGAACTCTTTTGATTATCCTCAACCAACTATCTGGAGTCATGATTGACCACCTAAACCTTGGAGATTTCTCTAAGGCATCATATATTCAAGAAACAAATCCCTACGGAAGTACAGGTAATTATCATAAAGGTAACTGTGTTCAAAAACCTATGTGTCAAAGATGTGGAAAGAAACACCTAGGAAAATGTTTCAAAGGGACAGAAATATGCAATAGATGTGGAAATGAAGGTCATAAAGCAAGAACCTGCCATGGAAAAAGGAAGCATCCAGTTGACTCGAGGAAAGGGAAAGAAGTTCTTTATGAGGGATCAATTGAATGTTTTAAATGTGGTGTGCATGGTCATTATGCAAACACATGTCCTATGAAGATGTTTCGTGAATGGGGTCACCAAGAGTGTACCAATATTTGTTTACCAATACCTAATGCCATTCCAATTGAGTATGAAGAAACTGACAATGACCAATCAAAGGTATGTACTATTTCATGACTATTGTTTTCTTATTTTGGAATCTTAGGATATGATTCATGATTTTGTTTGTAGGAAAGAGGTATTTCGGAATAAGTTGGAAAGGAATGGATAATGGATCATGAAGAATGTTGAATGAGTAAGATGTCAACATATAAGGGCATCAAGAGTTAGGGTGAAATTATTCAGAGTATTAAGTCTCTTTTGATGATGGGGTTACATTAGAAGACTTTTTATATTATGTGTAACCCTGATGTTTAATATAGGAAAATTTTATTCAAGTAATAGTTATCTTTTCTTTTGTGGACATAGTTATAAAGAACCATTTGGGTTTATATGATCCTTACATTTTAGGTAATTATGGGTTACTCTATGATATGATGGAAAATGAAAGGAATGAGATAAAATTGAGGTTAAAATATGTTATGATTATTCTTGAAGATTTTATCTCATTTTGGGGGAATGTTTTAAGAATTATATAGTTTTGGAAAAAGGACAACACGCAGACCGTGTGACAACCCGTCGCGTCGGACAAAGCTGCGGGAATCGAACCCACAACCAAAGTGCGACTGGTATTTACCGCCTACCACTGGACTACGTGAAGTCCCTAGTTAGTTTGACTGATTCTTTCTGGTTATATGATTTTATTAATTAAGAGTAAGATGATTTTCGGTTATTTATGAAAATGAGGATATGTGATTAGGATAATTACTTTTCAATACGAGACTTTAGGAGCAACTGATGTTGTTTGGAGATAAATGTTACGATTTAACATGGAAGAATATGTGACTAAATCCTTCAAATGTTTGGGTTTCAATATTAGTTTGGTTTACTTTGAAGAATTTAATGGACAAATTTTTTATCGGATGGTCCTCGTTCAACTTGGGGTTTTGTTGGACAAATTTTGGAGATTAAGAATATATTTTCTTTTTATAAGGGGTTATCCTTTTCAGGATTATCTGATCTTGTACAAACCTTTATGGTTTTGGTTTTGGTTAAAGCCTAAATACACGGGATGTATATAGTTCTCTTTTGGGGATTAGGTGATTCTCTAGAAGTTGATTATAGTACTCTTAATGCAAACAAGTCTCCCTAAATACTCGTCTTTTGGAATAAATATTAGTTTGACTAAGGAATCTAGTAAAAGTTGAAAGTCAACATGATAAGTGATTATGCTTCCTTATGAATAAATCCCTCAATAAAAAGTAACTTAAAACAAAAATGTTGTCTATTAACTTTTCCTACTGGGGAACCCAACACCGTTTAACCCATCACAAGTTTGTGATTTTCTTATTGTTAACTTTCTCCTAAACATGTTTTCTATCACTCTCCATCGGAACATGACCCTATGTTTTCTCCTCCATGTCCATATTTTCATACTTAGAATCCTAGTATGGGTTAACTCGGGTGACCTCTGTGCTTATCTTTCTTTATTTTAAAGTGATTGTTTTACCGACTCTTGTTCTGATGTGGGACGTTCAAGGATGTTTCCAAGCGCAATTTTAAAATTGCGAGGATGCAATTCCCAAAAGGGGGGAAGGATGTAACACCCCAGGTAAATAAGGAATATGACATTTTCATATTTATCCATATTTGTGAATAAAATATTAATATGACTTTAAAGGAGATGCTATGCTCGATGGCGTACCCAACACGCAACAACGAGTTTCTTGGGAATCTTACGTTGCACTCTAATAATAAAATAATTTTATTTTAAATGGTAGTTAACATGTAGCCGTTGCATTGGCGGGAATGGATAGAAATAACTAAAATTTTATTATATATGTTTTTAAATGTTTTTACATTTATCCAATAAAGGATAGAGGCTTAAAATACGGAAAGAATTCAATTTTAGGCATATATGCCCTAGTTTTCACTAAAGGTTCACTTATCGCCTTTTGATGGTGAACCGTCATTAAATATAGTTTTGTTCACCCTTAAACATTCTTTTGGACCAAATAAAACTCTTATTAAGAATTGGGACATCAAATTTTACTTTGTGTAATTTTTTGGTATTTTTCCGATAAAGTTCATTTTTTTCATGAATAGTGTAAAATGTTGTGTTTTAATTCAAAACCTCTTTTTAATGTAATTTATTTATATGATTAGATAATATTTTGAATTGGTTTTAATGTGAAATTTGAAAATATTTTTACCATTAAATCCAATAGTGGTCGTTGGAATTAATTTCACTTTGAAATCAGACTTAAACTAGTGTCAATCTTTTGATACTTATTGTTTTATGAAAACACACTATTTGCGCTGACAGCGGGAATTAATTATTAAATTAATTAATGTGACTAATATGTTTTGAATTTTGTAAAACGGACTTCATTTTTGAATTCGGAACATCAAAAATAGCTTAGGGTTAATTTTTGGTAATTTTATGAAAAACTTCAATTTTTGATGAATAGTGAAACCACCAAGTGGTAATTATAAAAGCTGATTTTTCATTTAAATTAAATTTTACCAATTATGTATTTTGAATTTCAAAAATCCGACATACATGGTTGTCATTAAGAAGTAAAATGTGGTTCAATGGGATAAAAATAATTTTTTGGTGAATAGTAACTTATTATGTTTTTAATCGCGTTTAGTGGTAATTAGTGTAGTTTAAGGTAAAAATAATGCTTTAATAAACTTAAATGAACTTGAAACATGTCCCAACCTCATTGGTTGTGTCATGGCCGACCATGACAAGCCATGGGTCAACTTGGGGACCCCATGGATCCACTTTTGTTTGGAAATGACATAAATTACTTTTTATTTAATGTTAAAGTGAAAATGACACAAACATAATATGTTTTACGAAAACAATTTTTAAGTGGGGTTATACAAGTCCAAATTTTGATTATAAATAATCATTGGAAATATAAAAAGCTTTCCTATATCATAGTATTTTTTTTATAATTTTTAGACATTAAATAAATTAAATTATGTATGACATAATAATGATGCAGCGATGACATCATTATTTGACGATTTAATTAAAATGGAAAGATAATGAAACATCTACAACCTACACATGTCCAAAACCAATTGGATGAGTGGATGTAGATGCCTTATCACCTTATCCAAGAATTAAATCAATGTGGGACCTTTTGAAACCGAAACACATTTTCAAATAATGTAATATTTCTTACTTTCCAAAAGTACCCCTCCTCTCCTCTTATAAAAGGCCCCCACCTCTACCTCTTTTCCCACACACCTCAAGCCTTGGGCTCGGCCAACCCCTGCCCATTTACTCTCTCCACATCCCTATCCTCATTCTAGAGGATTCGTTTTGGGAATAATCCTTTCAAAGGAAGCCTTTAGGCTCAAATCAAAAGGAGTTACACTTTTAAAGGTAATTCATTCTCTCATGTTCATTTGTTTTATTTTGCTTCTCCAACCCCCTAAACTCTTTTTATTTACTTATTTTGTAACAACACCAGTATCTTCAATATACTAGGATGTTGTTAAAAGATTTATTCGAGCTAAACTCTCACAAAACTACATCAAATGGTTAAAGAACATACGGTTTCCGTGGATGGTGAAATTCTGCCTCCCGAAATGATGATTGTTCAATACTCATTTAACACCTTCAAAGGTGGCCATTATGATGTCACTATTTTTATATATGATATATAATATGTTTATGTTTTATTTATGCTTCTGTATTTTTCATTTTTGTCTTACCTTTATGGCTTCCATTATGGGTATACGCGATATCTTCATTAAAGGAAGTGCGGACTACCGCCCCCTCAAAGTGATTTGATTCGTTAAATACCATATGTGGGATGTATAAAGGATGGAAATATGATATTATATATGATATTATACTTTAATTATAATATACCTTTATATCATTATTATTCCAATCTATAAAATATGAAATAGAAATGAAAGTAGCGTTCATGCGTACGTACGGCTTACCGTCTCCATGAACGGTGCATTTCATTTCTTACCTCTAAATGATTATGTAATGTTATAAATGCATGCATGTACTGGATATATATGACATATATGATATCTAAATAATGAATACAATTCTGGATATAATAAACATTTGGACACACGAACAACATGTAATTGTAAGAAGTCCACTTTCGACTTAAGTACCAAATATCGGCAAAACAAATATTATTAACTTAAATGATTACATAATGTTTATGACATGGTAATAAGTGGTATAAAAGTAATAATGAACTTGAAAAAGGTTATTAAGGAATTAGAAATTAACTCAAGTTTATTATTCAGGATATTAAAGAACGATCGAGTCAAGTCGGACCCGAGGTAAGGGATCCTACTCCTCTCTTTCGTTTTAAGTACACACTTTTATGTCATTCTTTTTAAAGCTCATATTTCTTGTTATTGGGATGATATTTTATAATACACATACTTTAATTTTTATGTTCATGTGATGAGAGACCCTATTCTCTCTCATCAAACCATTTTGGAAGTTTTGAGTGGCGTCGTTAGGCTGCCGAACTTTCGTAAGAGATCTAACCTCTCTTTCTTTTTACGTACTCCCCTTTATGTCACTTCTTTTAATCTCCTCTTTGTAATGTTGGGGGATGTTCCTTTATATTACTCTTGATGTAAATTTTATTGTAATGTGATGAGATACCCCATTTGATCTCATCAATCCATATTCGGAAGTTTTATGTGGCGCCGTTAGGCTACCGAGTTTTCGTAGGGGATTTTCATCTCACTTTTATTCTCGTGAGATTTATGCTACATTTGCCACAAATTCCATTGAGTAGTGTATTTAATGCCCATTATTCTACTCTTTGTGTAATATAATTTCGTTTATGAGTATTTACATCAATGATCTATTGTCCTTCTTTAATGGGGTGTATGTTTTGAAAGATACCCAAGTCGGTAAGGGAACCTTTCACCCTCCTCTTTTTTTTAAAAGACTTCTTTTGTTGGGTCTTTTAATTTTCATATTGTTATGGTGGGATATGTTCTCATATATCCTTATTGATGTAAATTTTATGTCCAAGTGATGAGATACTTTTTTTTATCTCTCATCAACTCATTTTGATGTGATGCCGTTAGGCTGTCAAAGGAACTTTTTAACCCAATTTTGATTTCTTTGGGCTCAACTTGTAGTCATTGAATATGTCATCCATTGAATATGTTTGAATGACCTTTTATTGTTTTACACTTAATATCCACTTATATTGGGTGTATATATATTTGTCACACATATTTTTGAGATTTATTTGTCCTTAATTTAAGGATACCTTCTTTATAAGGGATTTCATCACATTTTACATTTCTATTGAGGGTTCATTGTTGTTATGCACCAATTCACTCTTATATGGTGTATATACTGTCCTTTGGATTATTATATCATGAATACATTTATTCTCATGATATTATAAAGTTCTGACTAAATGTTATTCCTCAATTGTTGTATTCAAGAGTCTCTAATTTTGGTAAAACCACTTTAACCAAAATATCGTTTTAAATGTTTTAATTATTTGTTCTTATTAATATCCATGTTTTCAAAATAGTTTTAAGGATTTATTTATATGGATATTAATGGTTTAAAGTTTTAAGCTTCAAGGTGGTATGGGACACTTTGATTCAAAAATCTCTTTATTAAATGTTTTAAATGGTTTTGGAAATGGTTTCTTTTTGAATGGATTCATTATTTCAATATACTAAAATGTTATATTGTGATTCAAATGTGGAAATTCTATGTTTCCTTTATGCATGTTTTATGTGATACGATTATGTTATGGACCTTGGGCATTGTTATGAAGAACGGGTGGTTCCGTGATAAACTAAGGGCGGGTGAGCCCGTTATAGCTCTCCAATGCATTGGGTAACGCGAAAGAGTGAAACGTTAAGGTTTCTCCGAAGAGATTTAGGGAATATACTGTGATGGGTATTCCAAACGTAACCAAGAGGGTTACTCCCTACGTAAGAATGTTATGAATGCCTCAAGTTACCTTTATGTCTTATGTTTTCTACGATTTATTCATGATTTGATATGCCTATGTTTTATGGGTAAAGTGTGATTTCATTCTTATGTATATATGAACTCATGTTTCCTTTCCATATTTTTATATCCCATACTGAGCGTTTTATGCTCATCCCAAGTTTTTGAAATGTTTTTCAGGTCAAGGGAAAGGTACATGATAAGATGATAGAGTCAAGGATGTGTTAAGAGAGAATCCATGTTTTATTTTCAATATGTTTCCGTTGATGGGAATAATGAATATGGTCTTTTATGTAACCACTTTGTTTAAATGTGGAATGTAATGCAAGTTTCATGATCAAATTCTCTAAAACTCTAAACCTGAAAAGATCCTCAATGTGTAATCTTGTAATAACTCAAGATTAATTAAGGTTTAAGGCTGGGGCCTTATACAAACAAAGAGATTCCAGTCGAAACAGTAGATCCTGAAGAAAGGCGTGATCATCAGGAGAAAACGCCAGCAACACTTTCCTCAGGCACATCATCAGTACACGGGAGTCCAGGAGGACATTCCATCACTCCTGAAAGGACTCCACCAAGTCAAAATTTGGCGTTCTCATCCTCACCCATGACACCCTTAAAAATGAAAAGCTTAAGCGACATTTATGAGCAAATCGAAGAGGTAAATCTTTTTTTCCTGTATGCAGATCATGAGCCTCTGACGTTTAAGGAAGCCATAACGGAAGAATGATGGAGAATGGCTATGGGAGAATAAATTTGGCCATAGAGAAAAATTACACATGGGAGCTGAACACACTTCCTAATAGCCAGAAATCCATTGGTGTCAAATGGGTGTACAAGGTCAAGCATAATGCTAATGGTGAGATCAATCACTACAAGGCAAGTCTCGTAGCAAAGGGGTCCAAACAGAATTTTGTGGTGGACTATGAAGAATTATTTTTTCCGGTTGCTTGCCTTGACACTGTGAGAATGATTATCTCCCTTGCTATTCATCACAGTTGGATGATCTACCAATTGGATGTGAAGTATGCATTCCTGAATGGAATTCTAGAGGAAGAGGTCTATGTAGACCAGCTTGAAGGCTTTATAATTCAAGGGGAGGATGACAAAGTGTATCTACTGAAGAAAGCTCTTTATGGGTTGATACAGGCTCCTCGTCCTTGGAATGAACGCATTGGTAGCTATCTTCAAGAGAACGGCTTCACCAAATGTCCATATGAGCATGCAGTTTGCATCAAAAATAATTATCCTGGCTGAAACTTAGAATGATGCTCGGAATGAAGCCGGTTTTGGTTTGAAGGGGAGTGTTGGAATTGCAAACCAAAAAATATGAGTCAAAGCTGCCTGCAATGTCATTTATTACTTACACATTTTTTTCATGGGTCCACCTCCATTTATTTCCTTTGAATGAATTTAAATGCTCTGTATTTAATTATTTGGTATATCTTTGTACTGTCATAAATGCTCAGCATTTAAATTTTTGGTCGTTCCTTGTACCGTAATAGATTATTTGTATTTTATGTTTTGGTCTTTATTTGTACCAACATAAATGCTAGGCATTTAATGTTGTGGGTCTATAAATTGATGTAATTGTAGCCTGAAATTTCATGTTATGAAAAATTGTGAAGTTGTGTGAAATTGTGTGAAAAATCTTGAAAGCTCCTTTGTGTTGAGTGCCAATTTTTTTCCTCTTCAATTTTATCTTCCCATATTTCTCGGCTTGTATAGCCAACAGAAATGAAGAGGTCGGGTTCACCGGAGGCTGGCCGGGAAGGGGGAGTGTAGTGTCAGATGATGGGAGGGCCGCTACTACTGGAACAAGCTGGACAGAGGGGGAAAAAGGTAGGGAAAAAAGGGGTAGTGAGGGAGAAGGCCACTGGGGATGGGACCGGTCAGGATGAACCAGAGGAGGTCCGGATCATGTGGGTGAGTGTGATGCTGGACGTGGGCTGATGGCGGGAGTCAGGTCAACTACAGGTGAAGAGAGGCAGGCGGGCGGGGTCTTGCAGGAGGCGAGGGTGGAGAGGCAGCATGGAGATAGGGGGGTGCCCGATGTAAGAAGAGGTCTGAGGGGTAGCATAGGGTCAGCAGGCAGAGGGGAACTGGGAGGGGGCGGCGTCCGATGGAGGTGAGAAGGTTGTTGGCACGAAGAGCTTGACGGCTGCAGGAGGGGCGACCAGGACTTATAGGGGCACGAGCACTGGGCGGGGAGAATGAGGAAGCTTGAGGAGCTGAGCGCTGCGGAGTGGCTAGGGTAAAGGGAAAGGGGGGTGGTACCTGACACAGTGGACAGAACAGGAATGGGGGGGGGGACATCAGGTATGCAGGTAACTAGGGTTTGATGTTTTTCCCCTTTTTTATTATATTAACAATAATAATATTATTTATATTAATAATATTAATAAAAATAATACCAGAATGATAATAATAACAATAATAAAACCATTATAATAATAATAAAATTAACATAAAGGTAATATTAATAAAATTTCTTAACAATAATAATAATTATTATAAAATAATAATAATGTGATTAATAAGAATGAATACAATAATAATATAAAAATAATAATAATAACATCAACAAATTTTATTTTTCTTAATAATAATCACAATAAAAATAAAAATATCAACATATTATTATTATTATTATTATCGAACATTCTTTTCTTTTAAAATTTAATCCATTTATTTACCTTTTTCTTAAAACCAAGTCACTGCGCGCTCATCACACGACTTAATAAACCACGTGAAGTTGCACACCTCAACCCAAACCACCTAGTCATCTAAAAAACACATGGGGTGATTGTGCAGCTACCGCTCACTGTGTGGTGACCTCACACGGGTCTGAAACCCGCTAAAAATATTAAACGTCCAAAAACATTATCTGGTACCCTACCCAGACCTTGGTATGAGGACCTAAAGCCAATAATTAATAAAATAAAAAATAATTTAAAAAGACGTAATTGATAGTACCATTGGATTTGGTTACTCTTCTTTTAAATTAGATGAGAAGACACATTGGGTATTAGACATGGTTTCTATTTTTATACTATCATGAATTTATGAGTCTAATATATACTATTTTTTGTAAAATAAATGACATTTAGTTAATATACACACATTATTGAGCCTTCTGTGATTGGAAAAAAAATTACATTCCCTCTTGGTTTGGGTTGAGATATTCTATTTCACTATATCATTCATCCTTTTTACAATATAATTTCTCCTTGTTGTCCCTCTTAATACAGATATAGAATTCTAGGTGTCTTACTAGGTATGTACATACTCACTCCTACATTGGGTTTTCCTAAATGTATCGTGTTTACACAGAAGAAAGACATGCCTGTATTGACTTTAGGGGGCCTAAGGGAGACCTGTTACATTGGACCGAGTATAATGGTCACATCGTGGAGATTAGGATCTAGTTCATATTTGTATTTTACATTTAAAATTTTTTCATGTTGGGAAATATTTCTAGTTTTTTAGGAATTTTTAGCCTTACCATTCAATTTACACTATCAGACTCTTGTATGGTGTAGAGTTTTTTCATGCATGGTTATTCCCTTATCCATTTGATTCTTTTAAATTTACTCCCTCTGTATTTTTGCATCGTTATGGTTGTATTTGTTCCTCGAGTTACTTTGTAAATGGCCTCCCCATTTTATTTATTCCATTGGTATTGGTCTCTAACCCATGTTATATGGAGGCGGTTTTAGGGTAGTTGTTTCTCGAGCCCTGACTTGAGAGAGTTCTTAAAATATAGGTATTAGAGGTGGTTCGATCCTTGGGATGGTGTTTTCCTAATTCACCTCACAATGATTTATTTGGAATTAGGTTTAAAATTACAAACTGTATTGAGAGTGGATATTAGGCCAAGGAATCTGATCATGGATCGGGTGGAAAATGTATCCATTCACCATGATCATGAATACTTTTTTGTTGACTCATTATAACATAAAATAGGTTGTAGGGATCAATAGAACATGCATCATGTAGGATTGAGTCTTTTATTATATTTATTTATTCATATTTCCATTGTTTATATATATATATATATATCTTCTAATCAGTTTGTGGTATGTCTTGATAAATCTCAAGATGCCTCTATGATGAGAGATGGGCAGTATACTAGTTATGAATCCTGATGATGAGTTGAGGAGAAATGAAGCCTTCAGTCAGGGTCAATCTTATGAGATCTTCCAACTCTGTGTGTATGTCATAGAACATCCACATATTGAACAATAAAGAATCCTAATAGATTAGAATGGGGATATACTTAGTCGTAGTGAACTCTACGATATGTAGCATTAGAGGGTACCGAGGTTCCATGGTGATCCATATCCTCTGGCATAATATGATTGACATGATGTGGCAGTTCATATCTTCAGGGTTATTCAGAAATAAATATTCAGGAGGATTCATTGTCACCTTTCCTTTTCTATGGAGTAGTTTGTTACTAGTAGAGCATTGTTACATATATGCATGATGATTCACCACACTCTTGGAATGACTACCAGCAACAATTTTCTGAGGAGTACCACCCCTCGAGTTCACGCTCGGTATGGATTCTGGAGCTCATATGCCTGCTATATTAAGGTATGATGGGGGTTGAGCATTCAATGAGGTTCGCAGACCATACCCAGTACTATTTTTACATGATCAATGATTGTAAATTTCGAAAATAAATGTTTGATCATGAAACTAATAGAGAGATCTATTTCAGCATGGTTCCCTTTACTATCGACACCTATGTCGTGGTTCTAGAACCAACCCTAGTGACAAAAATATTTCTATTAGAGGGACACTAGAAAACTAGAGTTTGTCGTGGGTGACATGGATATGAATCATCTACAACATCTACCAAGAACCAATCCAAAGGGTCACCATGCCATAGGATCATTGATGATCAGAAATAGGCATGTCGGTGTGTTGTATAGGGACAATGTGTGGAACTAAAGAATTTCAGTGTGGTTCAGTGTGATGCTGGTCATGTTTGTGGTCACATAGTGCGAGACAACCCCACCTAACATCTTGATGATCAAGTACATGTACCCAATAGACCACCATGGTAGTTGCAGAGTTGTGATCAGGGATCTTCCAAACAAGTACATGGTGGTCCCCATGTAGGAGGATATCAAAGATGAGAAGGATAAGGTAAGGGTGGTGGAATATGATATTCGATTAATCTAAAAAAACAACCATGTGGCCCATGATAGGATTTGGTAGATAGTCACTAGGGACACAAAAATATTTTCTCTCAAGAGTCTTATGACCTCACAACACAAAAGATCATTAGATGTACGATCTGTGTCTATTCTACTCTTTCTTTATTATTAGTTAACATAGGTTCCAGTTGATCCTTCATCTATATACATCTGGTCTGAGATATGCATCTCCCTGTTGAGGAACTATAAAAACAACATCATCATGAGGTTCATATTGGGAAGGATTATCCCATATCTTTCATATTCTGGTAGTGCGATTTTTCTATTTGTAAAGAGAGGTACAGAAGGGATATTTTGGTCATCTTGATTGACCCCTATGACATCATATTGGGTATGGGTTTTTTTTCCATAGTCCAAACATAGGTTGACTACCACTATAGATGATTTGTATGCCTACTCATTTATGGGACATGGTACACATTCATGGGTGAAAGATATATCATGGTGGGATTAGTGGGTTCTGTGAAATTGATTATACAACCCATAACTCATCAGTTGGATATTTTATCCATTCATGTTGTATAATCATCATGTATCTGGATTACCTGAGTAGTGATGGATTATGTGTACATCTTACCTATGGAAATTTAGGGAATACCTTTGTTCTGGGAGATGGATTATTGTATTGAATCATGTGCTGACAGTAATCTATCATGGCCACCATCATATTGAATTGAATATACCATGGTTCGATAGTATCCATTGCAGTTGGTGGACCACTGAGAGAAGGGTTTCATATACCTCTGTGTGTCTCCCTAGGCATCTGTTGTTTTTTTGAGAAAATGGTGGATAAGAGATTTCAAATTATCAAAGATTATAATCTTCTGAACTAGGCCGTGATAATAAAAAACTACCCCTTTATATGTATTTTTGGAATTTTTTTTAAGTTATAAGGCATGATATGGTTCTTGAAGATCAATATATTGTCCGGATACAAGTAGTGGAATTTTATGGTGGATAATATAACAAATATAGAATTTTTATGTCTCTATAGTGTCTATGAGTCCCATGTGAGTCCATTGGGTGTGAAAAACACCCCTATCGTGTTTATGGATTTGATTAATAAAAAATTATAGCTATACATGGACCAGTTTGTGGTTTTATACATCGATGAATTACCCATATACACGTCATTAAATGAGGATGATTAAGAAAACATTATAAAGGTTCAATATTTTCTTAGAGAGCACAAATTTTACAAGAAACTCTCAAAGATTCAGTTATGGATACAATTGTTTCACTTTCTAGGGAATGTCATTTCTGTTCATGGTTTATCTGTGGAACCAAAAAAATAGATATCGTTCATTATTGGGATCATCCCAAGATTTTGATAGTGGTCTAGATCTTTTTTCTCCTGGCAAGGTACTAAAAAAGATTTCTGGAAGACTTCTCCCAAATTGCAGTCCCTTTGACCTCCATGTTGTGGATATGGATGTAGTTTACTAAGACTAAATAGTGTTATTGGGAATTTGTGGAATTGAGGCTAAGGAATGCAAGTGATCGTGTGTTTAGGCTTCAAGATAATTTCATAGAGTAGATGGTGTAATGTGACGCCTTATGATATAAGATTGGCTTTATGTTGGTTCAACAACAGGTAGTTATCGCATATGGGTTGAGGTAGTTGACACCCTATGAGAAGAACTGTGTGAATCATGACCTAGAGTATGGAGCAATATTCTGATTCATGATGATTGTGAATAACTACTTTCTAGGGAGTGCTTTGTGGTTTACTCATATCATCAGAGTCTTAGGCACATCTTTATGAAGTGTTTCTTGTACATCAGATAGTGAGGTTAGTAGGAGATCTAATAGGACTATAACATTGGGATAATAAAAACACAAGGTTAATAAAGAATATTAATATTTTTCATAGATGGAAGTCCCATTCTTCATTGGTATAAAAGTATTTAGAGGATTTGGTCTCCCAATAGCTAAACCTAGTAGAGTACAAGAGTACATATTTTATGCAATCGATGGTGTTGACTCCTCTGCTTCTCATGTGTGGAAAAGTGTCCAATCTAGTATTCATAATCTATGAGATCATATGTGAATAAATATCCATGGGAGACTAACTAGATGAATATTCTGAAACAGGAAATTATTTCTTCTTGTTCGATTGGTAGATGGTTATCCCAGTAATGATGTTAGAGAATGTGATGTGAGAGTTCCACACATATCCCTAGCTATATATATTAGTTTTGGAATGATGTCAAAAGAATACCAATGACTATTTTGGTCATCCTCCCTGAGATTAAGAATAACTAATTTCAAATCATGGTTACTTTCCTTTCAGTGGGTGAAGTATAATCACCATGTTTTTTCTAGTTTGATGAGCCCCTTCAGATCATTGAGTGGGAATGTGATGACAAATCTATGGACATTTTGATAGGTCTTACATGCACATTAAAGAGACATGATGTCATATAGGATATAGTTGATTGAATCGTGATTTTCGTACAATTACTTAATATCAGGAAAATGAGTTAGGTTGAGATTTTGGGTCATTTTTATATATGGTAGACCATTCACCATCATGGGTTCTCTGTGATGATTTTATCTGATCATGACACATGGTTTTTGTCACATTTTTGGAGAGGTATACAGGATTAATTTGGGACCCAAATGAAGATGATTCTAACCATTAACGCCCATACCTTTGGGCATATTGAGCACACTATCCATATGTCGGAGGATATATTGAGGTCATGTGTGTCTGAATATGGATGGAGTAGTGAGGATCGCATTCCCTTGGAATAGATCCCTTATAACAACAAATACCACTCTACCATTGGCATAGACCCTTTGGAAACCTTAAATAAGAGACCATGAATGTACACTTATGATGAATAGAGATAGGTGGGTTGTCTCTTATGGTTTTATATATGGTTCAAGAGATGAAGTTGAAATTATTGGCCATCTGTGAGAGGATAAGGACTACACATTGTAGAAAAAAATATTATTTTTATTGTAATTGTTGGCACTTCATGTTCAATCAAGGAGATAATGTTTTCCTAATTATATTCCAAAAATGAGGATTTTTTATGCTCATCTAGGGAGTTATGCTACACCCATGGTTCATCGGGCCATTAGAGATAATGCTTAGGGTTTTCAAGGATGCTTATCACCTTGACGTACCCCCACAGCAAGAGCAAGTGCTGGTTTCCTTTCGTATGTCTATGATAATGAGATATGTTCATGGATGAAAATAATTTATATACTAGGGTGTGATTGAAAGCAAGGATGGGGAGTCCATGGCAGATCACCCGATTGTAACAGGGGATTGACTGGAGGGGAACTTTAATGGGTAGACCATCACAATGGTTTGCTTGTTGTGGCATCATGAGAACATGGATGCGAGTTCTTGGGAGTGGGAGAGCTAGATGCAAACTCATTTCCCTATATATGTTTTTGTCAAGGATAAAAAATTTAAAGAGGTAATGATATTGAGACTCTATTTTGGCTTGTAATACTAACAAATACTTTTCTATATATTTGTATTTCTAGTAGTTAAGACAGTATGTGATTTCAAAGTCTAGTGTTCCCAGAATTAATTTTATAAAAATATTTTATATATTTTATATTCTACATGCACAGTGAAAAAATAAAATGGGATAACTCTAAAATGGAAGCACGTATTAGAAATAAATCATAATAGTTGAGTTTGGAATGTGATTTTTTCTCTGAGTGCATCCTAAATTGAGTCGGCATAGGTCATTAAGACACCCTTACCATTGGTTTTACATTTAGTTTATTAATTAATTAATTAATTTTCTTTTGACCAAAATGGAATTTATATAAATTGAAATAAATTTTTATTTCTCTAGGGTTATCCACATAATACCTAGGATGATTCAAAAGAATCCCCATCCTCGTTCCATTTTTGAATCACAATGGATGACGACGAAACTCTAGATAGAAGATGATTGGGATGCTATGAATGCAAAAAATTCCTTCAATCATTGTAATGTGCATTATTCTTTGAAGAACAATCCAATATCTGGGTAACACTCATAAATTTTTGTTAACTACCTTTTTTATTAAATTTATTGATTATATCAAACATTTATATTAATTGAACAAAATATATTTCCTTATAATGTTCATACATACCAGATTAAATTATATTTCAATTTTTCCACACCTTAGATACATGTTCTTGATCATTGTCCAAGAACACATGGAACTGATTGATTAAAAAAATTATACATTTCTCCTTCAAATTATTTTATCTTTTTCTCCCGTAGGACCCTTAAATCCCAGTTAGACATTAGAGGGTGGTACTTATCCTGATTGGATACCCCGAATCATGAAGAATAGAAAATGAGGTACATATTGATTAATCAATCATAGATATAGTGTAATTATAGATTTTGGAAAACAATTTCAATGATCAATGGATGAATAATCATCGATGGAATATTCAGTGTGTGCCGGTCATGAAACAAAACCACTGAGGAACATTATAATATGATTTCTAGCATCGACCGCCAAAAACAATTAACCAAGGATAGATCCACCGTTTTAGGTGTGAATTAGGTAGGATTTATAATAGAATAAATTGAATCAAATAGCAGATCACATATTGTAGAATATGTGAAAAAGAAACTACGTGCTTTGTACATGGATTAAAAGAACGACATATAGCCCCATGCATATGGCAGCTCAGGTTATAGAAATTGATAAAGATGATGTGGCATATAAACCTCCCACAAATGTTGTTCATCATCCTAGGGTGGACAAGACGTGTGATGAATCACATGGGAAGGACTCTATGTATGATTACACAGGCAGGAAAAAGGATGTGTGCCTTTGTACATTGACCTCGGTTTATATACATTGACACAACCATAAGGACAAGGCCTCGTCTCTTATATCATGGACACGCTGTGTATTCCACCTACATTGCATGTACTCTTACGTGTCTTGGGATCTCTTTATTGGCCAGGAGCATGGATATGTATTATAGTAGGACCACACACCATGTGGGTCCTCTCATACACCGTTTACCCTTGGGTTTCTTTTTATGAAACATTAAGGTGCTATCTCTCCTTCGTTTGAACTCGTATTTTGTAATTGTAGTAGTATATCATTAGATTTTTCACATTGAATGTGATGGTGACCTTATATTTCAGTGTTTTGATATGATATCAAATGTTCTGTGAATGAATTAGGCAACAGTAAATGTTGGATGTGGTCTTGTAGGATCATTATCATAATTTTGAGTGGTCCCTCTAGAAAAAGTACCTGATGGGTCCTCGATGACTTTTGATTGGAACCCTACATAAGAGCTATAAAGTGTGTCCAATATGGCTTCCAAATGGTACCCACCAGTAGAGATATATAGTGGTTCCTCAATGACATATGAGTAGTACACTCATGTTGAGATAGGTAGTGGGTACTTTAAGACTTCCAAGTTGTACCCTTTAGTTGAGATTGGCATTGGGTCCTCAAGGACTTCTGAGTGTTACCCTTTAGTAGAACTGGGCAGTGGGTCCTCGATGAATTCTATGGGGATCCCTCCAATAGATATGGTAAATGGTTCTTTTATCAATTATCAAAGTGGAACCCCCATGATATAATAGTGAATGGGTCCTCGACTTAGAGATTGTATACCCTCAACTATGTGGCATAATCACAAGGCATGGATTAACCTGGATGATTACTTCTAAAAAAATGTGTGAGATATTGGGAATAATTTTTGGGATTATGGGACTATTGGAAAATATTATTCCAATTCTAATCTATGATATGGATATCGCTTTATCCTTTGGTTTTGTCCACTTTTTACTAAACAAATATATATGCTTCTATATCTATTCCTATGGATTTGGTTACTCTCTTTTCATAACATATTACAATGCATGTCGTATGCCCTGTGCTTTTCCATGTTTTTATTCTCATGGTTGGATTTGAAAACTCACCTAACACAATGGTAAAATAAATGATATTTTGTCCATCTAAAAACCATTTTGAGTCCATTGTTTTTTGAAGAGGTTAATTCCCCTTTTGGTTTAATATGATCTATTGTCTTTCACAATATCTTATATCATATTTACTATCTATTCTCATAATGTTTCATATCTTACTACCCCCCATTATATTTCACGGATACCAAATGGGTATGTGTGTAGTCACCCTTAAATGTAATTTTCCCATAGGTGTTGTGTCTTATATAATTAAGGATAGGTTGGAAATTAATTTAGAGTAGATTTGGGATTCCATGTACATTAGACAGCATACAATGGTCGCAGGTGGAATATTAGAATCCAGGATCTCATAGAATTATACTTTTATATATTTTTTAGGTGGGTAGATATTTCTGGTTGGGAATGTATTATTTCAAATTACTTTTCATTTTTCACTATTTCACTCTTGTATATTCAAGGAATTATTCATGCATAGTTCTTCCTTTAAACTTTGTATTCATTTAATTTGTCTATGTATGTAATTTTTCATCAATATGGTTGTGTGTGTGCATGAAGGTACATAGAAAAAGGCCCCTAGGTTTAAATTAAGCCTTCATTACTACTCTCCAACCCTAGCCTATGGAGGCGGGCTTGGGGTAGTTGCAGATCAAGCCCTGGCATGGGTCATGTTGTGAATATTTTATTCAATTATTATGATTGATAAATATTAGAAAAAATTTAAAATAAAATCATTTGACAAAAATAATATTATTTTTTATTTTCCAGATAAAAAAATTGAAGTATGAAATTAGTAATTAAGGTATGGTTATTCTAGAACCCAACTCATATTCATTTGGTTATCCCTCTTTCACAACATATTTTATATGGAAACTCTGATAGTGTTCCTTAAATATTATTTCATTACTGTTAACTTTTAATTTTGGGGACATAAAAATATCCATGATTATTTGTATGCCAAATAAAAATATTTTTTATTAATAATTTTTCCCCAAAACACATCTTTGACTCTTTTTGAGTTTTTATTCTCTAGATTGATGATTTTTATAAAAAATAATTCTGTTTTATTCAGTTGGTAAATTGAATATATTGTTCTTGAATGAATCATTTATGAAATCCTTTTAAAAACCATTAATTTCCATGTGTAATTTTATGACATGGATTGTTATATGTTTTATGTGGAATGTATAATTATATAAATATTATGATGAGATGGGAGATCCTGTAATTATATATCCATCGAATGCAATGGGTATTGTGATATATCACATAATATTCTTTGTAGTATTCATGAAAATGATGTTATATTTATTCACAATGATTATGTTTTGATTCATGCACATATGTTATGCATGGAGGCGATTTTATATTTTTTTCACAACATTATATGTTATTTTATCATTATGACATTATATTTTAATATTATTCAAAGCCACATTCCATGCCTTTTTAAAATAACTTCCTCATTTTTATGATGATGATGTCATGATTACGACTTCAATATAATTATTATGCTCACTAATTTACAATTGATTCATGAAGCTTATTTATGTAAATGTGTTTTACCCCTATCTATACATTTATCTCAGTACTTTATTTTATTTATATCCTTAGGTGAAAACCATTACTTCAAAGTAAATGTGAAATTTATAAGGACTATTGAGAGGAATTTAAATAATTTTTATATTTTATTTTGTGAAATTTATTAATGAGACTAATTTTCCCATGACACTAAAGCATTGAATCCTGGATTGTAATGATATTATGTTGTTTATCGTAAAATGATATAATGGGTTTTTAATAAAATTTCCACTAGTTATATATATATAAGGATATTGATTCCCACTTAATATGGGTTGACCTACCTTTTTTGTATCACACTATGTTTCCCATTGAGGTGTTTGGGTTTTCCTCCTAGGTATGTATATACTCACCCGTACGCGGACTTTTCACAGAAATGTAATGAATTATGATGACAAAAGACATATAAACGGTGAAATCGATGGAGTTTAGTGAAACTTTGGTTCATTGAAAATGTATAATAGTCAGACACAATTATCTGGAGATTGAATCTATTATTTTTTTCATTTATTCCATTTGTTTTCAATTTGGGACTCTTTCTAGCATGGAATGTAATGTTTACCATTTTCAATTTGGTTTATATTGTGTTATCTAATGTACTTCCCTACAGGTTATTGCATACATTGTTTTACTATATATATTTAAATATTTTATTTATTTTCTTCTACACATTAAAATGTAGATACTTCTGCTTATGCTTACTAGTATAATAGGTGAAGGCCTCCCATTGTACTTATTCCTTCTTAGTGATTATCGCTATCCCCTAGTATATTGGATGTGCAATTTGGGTTATTTCACATGGCCTTCCACTATCCAAGAGATCTCTAGTGGTTCTAGTCCATATAATTTCATCCTTTCCTTATATTATCAAATAAATAAATCTATGTTAGGGAAAAATACTTAAATAGTTACATTTTTATATTTAATTGTTCATAATATATATAAGGGTGCTAGTCATGTATCTTAAAAAGAGAAACATTTCTCATCACTTATTAACATACAAATAAGACAATATTTCAACCACTCTCTTCCAAATTGACATAAAAAATCCATATCCACATATTATAGGTCCTCATATAACTATATTTTATAACAAATAATTCTTATAAAATGTTCATATGGAGGATACACAAGTAAGATGAGGTTAGATCTTGTTTAACGGAGTGGGTGAAAAGGTATCAGTTTCTTTCCTCAAGCATTCTATTTTGGTATGTGATTTGAATTAACCATATATATTCATTATATGGTATATATAATACCTCATTAGAATATTACATCATGATCCAAACATTAGCCATACTAATTAATAATTCAATTCATATTTTCTCTTTTTTTTGTTTTTTTTCAAAAGTTATAAAAGATGTAATGATTTATGTTACAATCACCTTTATTATTTGGATGTTTGATTCAATATCCATTTGGAAAATTTTATGTTCTTTCTCTCTCTCAGTAAAATTATTTTATGGTCATATGGTGATTTATTTGTTTTAAAATGTTATTAATATTTTTTCCACTCATTGTCAATAAAATTGACTTATAATTATTTTAACAAAATTTTTCCTTATTTATCTTATTTAGTCAACAATCGTTATTTTTAAAAATTTTAAATTTATCTTCCAATCATAATCTGAATGAGTCAATTTTAAAATTATTCAAATAAATTAGAAAAAATGTTTTTTAAAATATATATTTTGAACACATTTTCTTTGTATAATTTTCTTTCTTATCTATTAATCATACTTTATATGATTCCACGGTTTTGAAAGAAACTTTTTTCCTATTATTATAGATATTTTTGTTCAATTCTTAAAAAAAATATGAAAATATAAAATGATATTTATTCATCTTTTTTAAAGAATATTTATAATTATTTTATAAAATTATTTTTCCTCAATGTCAAATTACTTTAAAATAATTATCCTTTAATGGGTATATTATAATTAGATATCATTAAACTTATTTTTCTATATAGATTTTGATGATATTTTATGAATGTTTTAGGAAACTAATTTTAGTACCTTGAGGAAATTATGATATGATAATTTGAAGAATCTTTTTATGATCTTATGTTACACATATGTATGGTTTTAATTATGTCATGAGTTTCCCCTAGAATATTACATATCATAAACGCATTGGGAAAATATTGACATCCAATGAGATAATATGAAAGTGAAGAGTGAGTGAACCCAATATACTATAGGACATTGTGCACTGTGTTTCTTGGAATATTAATTAAACCCAATCTACTATGGAAGTATATACACTATAATGATTGTTTTTAGTGTTAACAATGCCTAAGGAAATGATCCTCTATGCTTATGAGCATTCAATTGGCCAATGTATTATGCTTTTGATAGCTAATAATGTCTCTTAACTGATTATTTTTTATTATACACTCTTACGACTCTTTCCTTTTGTAATGAAAAACTCTTATGGAAGGAGTCATGATTCATAATCAATGAATTTGTTTTTCTATTTTTCCTATGTTATGTTCATATTCTCAAAAAGTAATCTCCTATTATTATAAATGTTGGTAATTGATTTTTATCTATGTTCTCTACCCTTACAATATATTGGAGATCACCTTTTCTAATGTTCTCATTTCTATATATTTTTGTGAAAGGTATTGAGTTGGATATTTCAAAGAAGGGTGTCCCAACCCCAATAGTCATGGTCTATATTAATATATTACAATAGATACAAGTTATATAACCCTGATTTTCCAATCTATTAAAAAGTTGTGAAGAACTAGATACATACATGATTCTCATTTTTACATTTTAAATAATACACAAAAATAGTAATTGAAAACATTCTACCTCCTTGTATAAAGTCCTAGAACCTACACTCTTATATCAAGTGATGATGTCATAAAAGTTATATTTCTAGATTTTATGCTGATAATTGTGACCAAATGTTTTCAATTGAAACCATACAATATAATAACACGAAACACATATTATATACGTTTTCAAGGAAATTTATGTTTTAATGTATTAGATAATCAGTAAAATCTCCACATAATAAATATCAATGCTGTTAAATGAGAATTTATTTCACTGAACCAAAAAAATTATTATTTCCCATTATGTAAAATATATAATCTATATATAATCCCTTCTATAGATAATTTAGTCTAACACATTATTTATAACCTAGGGAAAAGGATACATAATATGGTTCAATAAAAATTCATGTTAAGGGTATGAGTAATCAATAACAATTTAATGTCACCAATGATCCTAAAAAGTGAATAAGGGAATGCCTTCATAGTCAAGGTGCATGATAGAATAATAAATGAACTCATACACATAATACCTATATTATATATTATAAAATCCCAGAATTATAAAGAGTCTATATATTCAATAATCATGGGAAATGTAATATCAATATTGATTAAATGACCAATTAAAAACCCATCACAAGAAAATTGAAAATATTTTTTAGTAACATATAAAATCATATTTATAGAAGACCTAGCCTTTTAAATATATCATTACATGATTTTAAACATTATTAAATACCAAATTACAAGGAAATGATCTTAAAGTCTAGTGTCTTGGAAGACTAGGTACATAATCAAACATCATAAAAAGAACTTTTCTATTTAAGATTCTTAATAAACTCAAAACATCAATTTTACTCATACATCTACATATGATAATGATTGGATAACATGAAATAAGGTGTGAGATAAAATCTGAGTATGAGATTAAGAATAAGAATAATACTTAATCACGTTAGTTACGAAGCATGACATGATGATAAAAAGGCATATCATGTAATTGAACAAAAAGAACCATAACATGTATAATATGGGATCATATAAAAATGAAAGAAGAGTAATATGGACACAAAATAAAACATGTATATAGAATCATTCAGGGTTATTTTCACTTAGAGAAGAACAAGTCAATGTTAACCACCAAGATTGTTTCACATTCTAGCACAAGTTAAGGTCAATCGCAACGATCATTACACATTGGATCACAAGTCAAGGCTAACTTCCATGATCGTTGCACATAACATCTCATGAGACTCAAATTTACCAAATACATTTTACCGATATCTAGGAACACCCATCCTAAATGTTTCATGAATATTCGTTCCACATACATAATCATACATAATCAATCATACATAAACATAAGGGAACCTGTGGATGGAAATGGGTATCATAATCATGTCACATAGCACAATTTTATGGGCATATCATAAAATTTTCAATGAAGTAATGGAATTGGTACATACATGGACATTAATAATGTAAAATATGCATAAATAATGGGAAGTGATGTCAAATATAATTGAAAACATGTAAAAATATTATTCAGGATGTTTTAGCATTAAAACATTTTAGTGCATTTTTAAATAAATTACAAAAGAAAATTTAAAATAAAAAAGGTAAAATTATTCTATAAAAAATAGGACGTGAAAGAAGATGGTTTTTATAATAAAAAATTTTATTTTATAGAAAATTGGTGGCCTAAAATAGATGGTAGAGTTTACATGAAACTGGGTAAAAATTCAAGAGGTTCCATTAAAATGTGTTTTCTTATCGAGAAGAATTAAAGAGGGAATAACGTAAAAGAATGTATATCCGTGAGAGAGAATGATTAAAGGATATTGATACATAATTTTGGTCATATAAAAAGAAATTATTATCTTTAAATAAATAGAATATAACATTTTATTTGCGTAAGTAGATTGTAAGAATAAAATGAAGGACAAATGGAGGTTCTGGTAGAGTCCATTACCTTAAGTACAATGGAGTTCTACACTTCATATTAATGACCTAAATAATCAAATTAGGTTCATTGATTAACAATTTCAGAAAAATTTATAAATTTAATTGATTTATTATAACCTTTTTGAGGTTTATCAAATCATTTTTGATTGGTTGTGAGGTTCAATTTCATTTTTTGGGTCAGTTTATTTTATTATCAGTTTACTTATATACATGAATGGATAATAATTTCCAATAAATATGGTCTAAAATTGGAGTTATATTATATTATTATGCATAAAAAAGGTTATATGGTTGTAAATTTTATTTGGATACTTGGAGTGAAGATAAATCATTATATAAAACATCAGTGATAAACTTTTGTCTTTATTGGCGGTTTTGGATCACAACAAACACATTTTGTTTTATAAATAATAAATTGTTGTAAAAAGAGATACCAAAACCGTATATGATACATAATAACTATATTATTGTCTTTTTCAACCAAAATAATGGTTTTTATACATGAATTGAATATGGTAATGGAATTTTAAAACCAATCATCTATGAATGTGGTAAATTAACACATCTCATATGGGGTTTTAACTAATAGTATAAAATATAGTTAAATGTAAAATTATAATAACTTGTAAAATTATCATTATAATATTAGATAACATATAAGTCAATGGACTAGTTATAAAATTTGGATTTGGAGATGTAAGGATAGAAAATAAAACAATGGAACTTTAACGGAATGTAAAATAATTGAAAAGTGGAATTTACCTCTTAAATTAATATTCCTTGAGAGAAACATAAGGATATATTATATGGTATTTGGAAGATTAAAAGGGATTTAATATGTGGGGTAGGATCTTGGGGATATATTTTATCTGAATTTAGTAAAGTCACAAGGCTGGAGAGGATTGAAGAGAAGAAGGGAGTGTGTTTGGTTTTTATAGTGGAGGATAGAAGGGTTTTTTAATATTTTAATCATTAATTTATTATTTCCCTATAATACCAGAAATAGTGATGATTTCATGAAAATAATAGTAATAAATTTATTTGAGTTCAAAATAGTTTACATTTACATCATACATGACTCAATCATAATATAGTAATTCATGTATTAGCAGTTATCGTAAATTGTTGTATTTTCCTATCCATTAAAAATTCAATTTTTTTAGAAATATTCCAAAAATTAACTCTTACAATTCTTGTATTTTTATAATTCTATGATAAACTCCATTTTATAAAAATAATTTTTTAAATAGAGGAAATTTTAATTATATATAAACTCATCATTTACATGAAAAATACATATTTTTAAATTATAGTTCCTTTTATAATACATTGGAAAACTAACTAAGGTATCATAAAATTTACTATAATCATTAAACATAAAACAATTTTTTATAAATACTATTTATGAAATACAATTTTTTAATTATTTAATTCTTCATAATGTTTTGATTAAATATTTATGACTTATAAAAATACCAACACATTCATATAGTCACGTATAAGATAGATAAATTTGATTTATACTTTAATTATTAAGATTTTGATCTACATGTCCACTTTTCATTTTATCAGGGTCATATTACTTTTCATAAGGATAACATTACTATTCATTAGCATCAGTTACTATTCAAAAAAAAAATTATGTTTTCCTTATCAGACTCAAAAAATCATACTCATATCAATCGTGTATATCATATTTTCAAAATGAAGACCATTTAAGTAACAATATTATTTTTAAAGGTCACATAGTACTTAGTAGTTCATTGTGTTGTGAATTATGATGATTTTATTGTAGAGACCCGAAGCTTATCGTACATGGACATTACATTACTTTTGCGGAATACTTAGTACATAACAAAAACACACACTAAAGGATCGTAATAGTTTAGTGTCTTTGGAAACTCGGAACGTAATCTTCTAATCGTGGTGAAAGATCTTCAATATCTCCCATAAAGATCTTCCCTTTTTTTTACCTAAAACCTTCATTTATATCCTGGGGAAAAGAAAACATAAAAGGGTGAGCTCAAATGCTCAGTAAGGGTATACAAAAGAAATAAAAATCATATCATATCTTTTTGAAAATCATAACCTGCAAAAGAGATCATAATATCTTAACATGGAACAAATCATAAAAGTGAAAATGAGATCACCATAATCATAACATGAAACTTGAAACTTTGTGGCATTCACACATAATCATGGAAAATCATTTCTTGTTAGTCATGACTCATTGCCAAGACTATCTTAGTGGACAAAGTCCCTTTCTGAATCGAGTAACCCTCGTTTCAGTCCTGTTTCACTGAACCGGTATAACCTACCATTTCAGCCATTTCTATCTCATGAGATATAAAATCTTTCCCAATGCATTGGAGGGAGATATAGGTCCCACCCATCTTATAATGAATCCTTTCTTATGTGTGCCACATAATCATAAATCATACATCATCGCATAACCCATGTAATAAAAATGGGATTCTTAAACAACATGACATCATAAAACAATTCATATAAGATAAAGGAATTCATAAAAATGTTTCCATCACAACATAATCAAATCCATGTAATAATAGGGGTAAAAACAGAACCCTTTTATTATCTTAGATGGAAAATAATTTTGATAAAATACTTGAACTCCATTCTTGAGGAAAATATCCTTTCTACTTTAAAAACATTTTTTTCCTTTCATAACATGTCATATGACTTTAAAATAAAAGAAGTTGAATAAAAATAAACTTGAAAACTTGTAAAGGAAGCTTCTTGGAAATAATGTTTTAAAAATCCATTCATGCCGTATAAGTTAAAAAAACATTCTTCGTACTTTTGTCGGAAAAGTCAAAAAGTACCTCGTACGAAAAACGACAAAAGATTCCTTTCATTTCTTTTACTAAAAACTTCCCGAAGGGTAAAAATGGATTTAAAAAATTGTAGGTGTATGGAAATAATATTACATATTTATGAAACATGGATGTGGATGATAAAATACATCCCAGTAAATACTTACGAATAAACAATCTCGGATAAAAATGAGATTGTGATATTTCCCTTACCTTAGGTCCAATTTGCTTCGTATGTGTCCGAACATCCTGTATAATGATTTAAATAATGTCATTGACTTATTACAGAATCATATTCATTGTTATGATATCATATATGGTTCACTTATGACATTATATTACCCGTTCTTTTGTAAATTCCATGTTAAAGAAGCGTTTTGGGTAAAATCGTTTCATTTATCGTAGGTGTTTTGACTTGTTGTTCTTGACATCATTATTACTTATATCATGATTTACTTACTTCCAGAATATAAAATATGATTTATATATCATATATATTCAGTATATATATATATAATAGATAGATAAATAAAATGAAAAACATCGTTCATGGAGACGGTAGTCCGTACGTACGCATGAACGCTGTTTTTCTTTCCTTATTGTCTTGAAATGGAAGTAAGTAGATGACATACATATGTATATATATACATAAATCCAGTAGCTTTATAATGTCATATATTTCATTATTATTTCTTATATATACATTATAATCATTCTTAAATGGTTAACATGGAGAATGAATCTCATCGCGTCGTGGAGACGGTAGTCCGTACGTACGCACGAGCGATGATATCATTTCTATAAATATTGAATTGAATTGGAGTGGATTATAAAATATATCAGAATCAATATGATGTTGTAATAACTATGTATAGTTATTCTTTACACCATTATACCCATCCATGTAAGGTGGTGGTGGAAAATAGATTACACCACGGCGTGGAGACGGTATTCCGTACGTACGCACGCGCGGTGATTTCTTTTTCCGTAGGATGGATAGATGGTGAAATAGGGTTGTTTCATACTTATAATAACATATCAGTATATGAGTGATACTGATGTTATTACTTCATAATGAAACAACCTAAGAAGAAGAAGTGGAAGAAGAAATAAAGATGAAAGAATTGGTAACGGTAATTACCTTTTCTTTGAAGTGCCTCTTTGAGACCTCCTCTTAGGGCACTAGAATTGGTCTTTGAGGAAGACCAGAACCTCTAGGAAGTTTCTAGGGAAGTGGAGAAGAGTTTTTGTCAGGGGTTGGCCGAGATTGAGTGCTCAAATTAGTGTTAGGAGGAGGGGGAGGAGGTGTCCTTTTATAGGGGAGGAGAGGGGCACCTTAGGAATATCTCAAAATAATATTTTATATTAAAGTCAAAATCGGTTTATAATGGTTCCAAAGGGTCTTATTTCGAAGCTAAAGTGGGGATGGGTCGAAATCCTATCAACCAATAGAATTTAGACAAGTTTAGGATATTATTTTAACCTTATCAATTAGATTTAACTCTAAGTTAAATAATTTAACTTTTACCATGTCTTTTTGTTTTATTTCACTATATGGTTAATAAACATACTATAACATGCCAAACGAACCCCAAATTGTTTATTATTAATATATATATCCTTATCTAAGTCATTTGGCCGAACCTTAGATTTTTAGAAATACAATAACAATTAATAATATAATATTTGATTTAAAAACTATTTTGTGTCAATTTTGACACTATTTGATATATGATTTTTGTGAAAGTCATAACAGAATTAAATGTTCGAACCAAGTTGATTAAATCAACATTAATATATCATAGTAACCTAGAAAATTAGTGTAATTCATAAAAAATCTCAAATTACATTTATTTTGGTGTTTATAACATCAATTATGTCAATATTTCATTAATAAGATAATTACTGCATCATCGTTGTGTCATAAATAAATTAAATTATTTTATGTCTAAAAATTACAAATAAGATACCATCATGTAGGAAATCTTTTTAGATTTCTAATGAATATTTACAATCGAATTTATCTTATGTATAACCCCATATTAAAAATGATTTACTTATTAAACTTTGATTTTAACTATTTTAACCTTTCTTTAAATAAATTAATAATACATGTCCTAATCTAATCCAAGTGGGCCTAAATGGTCATATTTTATTCCTAAGTTTGTTTTTGGTCGAATTACACTTGTCCAATAGAATTAGGACATGTGTTAGGGTAATAGTAATATCATATTTACCCTTAGTTACCCTATTTACTATTAACCGCGGTAAAAAAGTAAAAAGTTACTATTCACCAAAAAAATTATTTTCATCTCATTGAACCACATTTTAGTCCTTGATATTAACCGTGTCTCTCGGATTTTCGAAATTCCATTCACAGAAGTGGCAAAATTAAGTTTTATGAAAAATTCAGTTTTTTTAACTACCACTTAGTAGTTTCACTATTCATCAAAAATTGATGTTTTTCAGAACAATGCCAAAATTTCATCCTAAGCTATATTTCATATTCCGAATTCAAAAATGAAATCTATTTTACCAAATTCATAACATAGAAGTTGCATTAATTAATTTTATAATTAAATCCTGCTGTTAAAATAAATAGCGTGTTTTTAGGAAACAATATATATCAAAAGATTGACACTTGATTATGTCTGGTTTAAATGTGAAATTACAACCAATGACCAACATTGTATTAAATTGTAAAAATATATTCTAAATATACTTTAAAACCACTCGAATTAATAATTTATCACTATTAATTATTTCGATTAAAAAAGTTGTTTTTAATTATAATTTAGTAATTTTCACTATTCATCAGAATATGAAAGTTATCCGAAAAGTACCAAAATTTCACCTTAGGCTAAATTCGATACTCCGAATCCAAGAATGAAGTTCATTTTGAAAAATAAGATTTACAGAATTTTAAAAAGTGGTTATTACTATTCATAACGGCTAGTTTTAATAATATTTTAATAGCACATCGTTGTTTAGGGAAACTCGGTATTGCGTATTACACACGCTATCGAGGAAGGTCGCGATTGCGTGTAATGCAAGGCAAGACAAGGATGTGTGTTGTGCAAGCTCCTTTTGGTGTAGCGTACAACAAAAGACATTAATAAAATTAAAAAGAATATTTTTTTATAAAATCTTGGGCTGTTACATTCTACCCCCCTTAAAATGAATTTCGCCCTCGAAATTCGTCGGGGTTATAAATGGTTTACTATTAGAAAGTTTCTTTAATAGAAACCCACATCATAAAAAGGAATATCAAAACCAATCTTTAAAAACAAAAGTATGAAACGTAACGGTTACCCAAATAAACTAATCATTGGGTTTCCACATAGGTGAAAATATGGATATGGAAGAGAAATCTAACCATCATGTTCTGATGGAGAGTGGTAGAGAACATGGTTATGGAAAAGCCAGTAATCACAAATCCATAGATTTGTGATGATATAAGGTACCATCTGATTCATCAGGTATAAGATCACTAGGACAACATTTTTGGTTTTCAAGATCATTTCCCCTAAAGTTGAAAATTTAATTTTTATAAATACTTACTTTATTTTCGTACAATCTCACTGTTGTTCGTTCCTTGAACAATTTCCACTTCATCTCTTAAATAAATGAAGTTTAATTTGTTATTCGTGAAGTGTTAGCAGATCATGTGATAGAATGACGGGTCATTCCATCTGTCTCAAACAAAAGGATAGCAAAAATTATATGCATAAATCGATCTATAGTGAGATTAATCATATATGGTTCCTAAAATGGACTTATACTTCATATATCATACTGCTTAATATAATAAAACTAGTTTCTACTAAACAGGGACTTCCTGTAGGCCAGTGGTAGGCGATAAAGGCCAGTCGCACTTCGGTTGTGGGTTCGATTCCCACAGCCTTGTCCGAAGCGATGGGTTGTCGCCCGTCCTGCAGGTTGTCCTTTTTCCAAAACTATATTACTATAACATCCCATCAATAATATCGAAAAAAATTTCTATCCTTAAACAATACTAACTTACGTCCAACACAATCCATTCCAATCTTTAGGTTTATCCATAATACTGCAGTCCACTCTCATAACATAGTGAAAACAATTACCAGAGATTTAATATCATCGTTGATCCTCATATATCATAAGATATGTTTTGTTGGTCACATTCCAAACATTCAAAGTCCTTAATCATGTATACTCTTGAATACCCATTGAACCTTAGTGAAAACTTGAATGCAGTTAAAAGTTAACACTTTACACATACCAAAATCCCCAAAATTATTTATACTCAAACCATGATATCACTTAGTCCTTATATCAATCATGAGCTCATGAATACTATTAAACATTTCATTTTATCGTCTTCATTATGCGCATATCATCCTATTTCCAAACAAAAAATATCTCAATCACTTTGAATACCACATCAATAAATATTGCAATACTCAATGATACAACATTATTTTGGAATCCCATTACATAAACGCTTAATCATTCCACCACATCGTTATCATATTCAACATCGCCAATAGTGATCGCATGTGACTTACCTTTGTCCTTTGCCTTCAGTGGTTGCTCATGTAGATCATCACTAACCCTTGGATTAGGGCAATTATTAGCATAATGCCCCATTTCCTTGCACTTGAAGCATTGAAGTGTTGGTGGTGCGTTTTCTGCAGTGTTTGCTTTATTCACATCATTAGAAACCCTTTTTCCATTACTTCGACACTCAGCTGCTCGATGACCTTATTTTCCACACTTAAAACATTTTCTAGTTCCTTTAAGACAATCTCCACCATGCTTCTTTCCACACTTTGTGCATAAGGAAACATTCATCTTCTTTTCACCATTATTATGAGATTTCTCCTTGAACTCCATCATTCGTTTCTTGTCAAAACCATGAGATGGATATGTAACACCAACTTCCATTTCTACCTTTATAGCACAACGCACAATTTCTTCATAGCTACTGAAGTCTCTTATAGCTAATGCCCTTCGAAGACTTGGTTTTAAGCCACTGAAAAATCGATCAACTTTACTTTCAGGTTGGATGATAATGCCAGATGCATACCTTGCAAGTCTTGTAAAATTCGCTTCGTATATACCAACAGATTCATCATCCTTCTGCTTCAGCTCAATAAACTCCTTTTCCATCTTTGTTCGAAGAATACGAGGGAAGTACTTACTGAAAAACAAGTTATTGATCTCGTCCCATTCCATGGACTCAATTTCATCCCTTGGCCTCGTATTCTTGATAAGATTCCACCATTGATCAGCTTCACCTTCCAAACGATATACTGCTAAGATGACTTTATCATGTTCAGAACATTGAAGAACTGAAAATATCTTTTCTGTGGTACTGATCCATTGTTCAGCAACAAGTGGATCAGAAGTCCCACTGAAAGAAGGTAGACGTTGCCTCATGAAGGACTCAATAGAATATTGTTCCCTTCTCTGCTCATTTGGAAGTCCATAATGATTCATAGCTTGTGTAAGTATAGCAATTAGATTTTGCACTCCATATCTCATAATATTTGTTTGTTCAGGAGGGAAATCATTTCATTGTCCATTGCATTGATCAACACGGTTCCTTCGGATTCCAGCCATCGTCTAAAACCCAAAAAGAATAGTGTGAGAGGCAAAAATCATGCTAGGGAAAACAACATAATAAAGGGGGAGTACCTTCAATATCCAACATCTTAGGTTTAATTCTATGATCGTTAGCGTAATTCTATTACTATAACCTATACGTATACTTATCCCTAGGGACATCCCTAAACATACCTTAGAAATATCTCTAGGGATCTCACTAACGTTTTCGCATCCTAGTTTCCAAAGGTTGACTAAACCTTTCCTCTGATACCAACTGTAGAGACCCGAAGCTTATCGTACATGGACATTACATTACTTTTGCGGAATACTTAGTACATAACAAAAACACACACTAAAGGATCGTAATAGTTTAGTGTCTTTGGTAACTCGGAACGTAATCTTCTAATCGTGGTGAAAGATCTTCAATATCTCCCATAAAGATCTTCCCTTTTTTTACCTAAAACCTTCATTTATATCCTGGGGAAAAGAAAACATAAAAGGGTGAGCTCAAATGCTCAGTAAGGGTATACAAAAGAAATAAAAATCATATCATATCTTTTTGAAAATCATAACCTGCAAAAGAGATCATAATATCTTAACATGGAACAAATCATAGAAGTTAAAATGAGATCACCATAATCATAACATAAAACTTGAAACTTTGTGGCATTCACACATAATCATGGAAAATCATTTCTTGTTAGTCATGACTCATTGCCAAGACTATCTTAGTGGACAAAGTCCCTTTCTGAATCGAGTAACCCTCATTTCAGTCCTGTTTCACTGAACCGGTATAACCTACCATTTCAGCCATGTCTATCTCATGAGATATAAAATCTCTACCCAATGCATTGGAGGGAGATATAGGTCCCACCCATCTTATAATGAATCCTTTCTTATGTGTGCCACATAATCATAAATCATACATCATCGCATAACCCATGTAATAAAAATGGGATTCTTAAACAACATGACATCATAAAACAATTCATATAAGATAAAGGAATTCATAAAAATGTTTCCATCACAACATAATCAAATCCATGTAATAATAGGGGTAAAAATAGAACCCTTTTATTATCTTATATGGAAAATAATTTTGATAAAATACTTGAACTCCATTCTTGAAGAAAATATCCTTTCTACTTTAAAAACATTTTTTTCCTTTCATAACATGTCATATGACTTTAAAATAAAAGAAGTTGATTAAAAATAAACATGAAAACTTGTAAAGGAAGCTTCTTGGAAATAATGTTTTAAAAATCCATTCATGCCGTATAAGTTAAAAAAACATTCTTCGTACTTTTGTCGGAAAAGTCAAAAAGAACCTCGTACGAAAAACGACAAAAGATTCCTTTCATTTCTTTTACTAAAAACTTCCCGAAGGGTAAAAGTGGATTTAAACAATTGTAGGTGTATGGAAATAATATTACATATTTATGAAACATGGATGTGGATGATAACATACACCCCAGTAAATACTTACGAATAAACAATCTCGGATAAAAATGAGATTGTGATATTTCCCTTACCTTAGGTCCAATTTGCTTCGTATGTGTCCGAACCTCCTGTATAATGATTTAAATAATGTCATTGACTTATTACAGAATCATATTCATTGTTATGATATCATATATGGTTCACTTATGACATTATATTACCCGTTCTTTTGTAAATTCCTTGTTAAAGAAGCGTTTTGGGTAAAATCGTTTCATTTATCGTAGGTGTTTTGACTTGTTGTTCTTGACATCATTATTACTTATATCATGATTTACTTACTTCCAGAATATAAAATATGATTTATATATCATATATATTCAGTATATATATATATAATAGATAGATAAATAAAATGAAAAACACCGTTCATGGAGACGGTAGTCCGTACGTACGCATGAACGCTGTTTTTCTTTCCTTATTGTCTTGAAATGGAAGTAAGTAGATGACATACATATGTATATATATACATAAATCCAGTAGCTTTATAATTTCATATATTTAATTATTATTTCTTATATATACATTATAATCATTCTTAAATGGTTAACATGGAGAATGAATCTCATCGCGTCGTGGAGACGGTAGTCCGTACGTACGCACGAGCGATGATATCATTTCTATAAATATTGAATTGAATTGGAGTGGATTATAAAATATATCAGAATCAATATGATGTTGTAATAACTATGTATAGTTATTCTTTACACCATTATACCCATCCATGTAAGGTGGTGGTGGAAAATAGATTACACCACAGCGTGGAGACGGTATTCCATACGTACGCACGCGCGGTGATTTCTTTTTCCGTAGGATGGATAGATGGTGAAATAGGGTTGTTTCATACTTATAATAACATATCAGTATATGAGTGATACTGATGTTATTACTTCATAATGAAACAACCTAAGAAGAAGAAGTGGAAGAAGAAATAAAGATGAAAGAATTGGTAACAGTAATTACCTCTTCTTTGAAGTGCCTCTTTGAGACCTCCTCTTAGGGCACTAGAATTGGTTTTTGAGGAAGACCAGAACCTCTAGGATGTTTCTAGGGAAGTGGAGAAGAGATTTTGGCAGGGGTTGGACGAGCTTGAGTGCTCAAATTGGTGTGAGGAGGAGGGGGAGGAGGTGTCCTTTTATAGGGGAGGAGAGGGGCACCTTAGGAATATCTCAAAATATTATTTTATATTAAAGTCAAAATCGGTTTATAATGGTTACAAAGGGTCTTATTTCGAAGCTAAAGTGGGGATGGGTCGAAATCCTATCAACCAATAGAATTTAGACAAGTTTAGGATATTATTTTAACCTTATCAATTAGATTTAACTCTAAGTTAAATAATTTAACTTTTACCATGTCTTTTTGTTTTCTTTCACTATATGGTTAATAAACTTACTATAACATGCCAAACGAACCCCAAATTGTTTATTATTAATATATATATCTGTATCTAAGTCATTTGGCCGATCCTTAGATTTTTAGGAATACAATAACAATTAATAATATAATATTTGATTTAAAAACTATTTTGTGTCAATTTTGACACTATTTGATATATGATTTTTGTGAAAGTCATAACAGAATTAAATGTTCGAACCAAGTTGATTAAATCAACATTAATATATCATAGTAACCTAGAAAATTAGTGTAATTCATAAAAAAATCTCAAATTACATTTATTTTGGTGTTTATAACATCAATTATGTCAATATTTCATTAATAAGATAATTACTGCATCATCGTTGTGTCATAAATAAATTAAATTATTTTATGTCTAAAAATTACAAATAAAATACCATCATGTAGGAAATATTTTTAGATTTCTAATTAATATTTACAATCGAATTTATCTTATGTATAACCCCATATTAAAAATGATTTACTTATTAAACTTTGATTTTAACTATTTTAACCTTTCTTTAAATAAATTAATAATAAATGTCCTAATCTAATCCATGTGGGCCTAAATGGTCATATTTTATTCCTAAGTTTGTTTTTGGTCGAATTACACTTGTCCAATAGAATTAGGACATGTGTTAGGGTAATAGTAATATCATATTTACCCTTAGTTACCCTATTTACTATTAACCGCGGTAAAAAAGTAAAAAGTTACTATTCACCAAAAAATTATTTTCATCTCAATGAACCACATTTTAGTCCTTGATATTAACTGTGTCTCTCGGATTTTCGAAATTCCATTCACAGAAGCGGAAAAATTAAGTTTTATGAAAAATTCAGTTTTTTTAACTACCACTTAGTAGTTTCACTATTCATCAAAAATTGATGTTTTTCAGAACAATGCCAAAATTTCATCCTAAGCTATATTTCATATTCCGAATTCAAAAATGAAATCTATTTTACCATATTCATTACATAGAAGTTGCATTAATTAATTTTATAATTAAATCCTACTGTTAAAATAAATAGCGTGTTTTTAGGAAACAATATATATCAAAAGATTGACACTTGATTATGTTTGGTTTAAATGTGAAATTACAACCAATGACCAACATTGTATTAAATTGTAAAAATATATTCTAAATATACTTTAAAACCACTTGAATTAATAATTTATCACTATTAATTATTTCGATTAAAAAAGTTGTTTTTAATTATAATTTAGTAATTTTCACTATTCATCAGAATATGAAAGTTATCCGAAAAGTACCAAAATTTCACCTTAGGCTAAATTAGATACTCCGAATCCAAGAATGAAGTTCATTTTGAAAAATAAGATTTACAGAATTTTAAAAAGTGGTTATTACTATTCATAACGGCTAGTTTTAATAATATTTTAATAGCACATCGTTGTTTAGGGAAACTCGGTATTGCGTATTACACACGCTATCGAGGAAGGTCGTGATTGCGTGTAATGCAAGGCAAGACAAGGATGCGTGTTGTGCAAGCTCCTTTTGGTGTAGCGTACAACACAAGACATTAATAAAATTAAAAAGAATATTTTTTTATAAAATCGTGGGCTGTTACATTTATGACATAATTATATGAAGGAAACCTCAATTGATTAAACTTTTTGTCGTCACATTCTTCACCCATATGAAATTTCTCCCTCATAAATTTGTTTTACATTATATTTTATAAACCTTTGCGGGTACATTTCCTTTATTTCGTCCTCTAATTCCCATGTTTCCCCTTCATATATATATTTCCACCATAGTACTTTTACAATGTGAGTAGTCTTTTTATGTATTATGTTACATCTATGATCGAAGATCTTCATTGGATACTCCTCATAAGAGTGACCATTCTCTAACAATACCACCTATGAAGAAAGTATATGTGAAGTATCTGGTATGTACTTTCATAAGAGGGATACATGGAAAACATCATGTACTTTAGAAATAGTGGGTGGAAGGTCTAGTCAATAGGACACAACACCAAACCGATTAAGAATATCTAAGGGGTCGATGTAAATAAGACTTGGCTTTCCATTCATCAATAAAACGTCAGGAACTTCTTCCATGGGTATATGTGGAGGAATACCTTGTTTTTATATTTCAACTCAAGGTCCTATAGATGATTGTATGCGTAACACTATTGTCGACTTATCGCTTCCTTGATGTGTTGTCTAATTTTATTCACCTTATCCACCTTTTCATTGACCATTTTATTCAAGCAACTTACTCTAGCCTACATCATCCAAACATGTTGTTGTTCTGCACCTTTTCCCATCATATAGTTTCATTCAGATACTATATTGGAAACTGTTGTTGTAGGATAATTCGACTAGTGGAATATGTTGGTCCCATCCTCGTTTATTGTCCTTAGAACATTCACTTAACATCCCTTCCCTTCTTTGAATAGTTCTCTGAGATTGGCTATCTTTTTGATGATGATAGGATGTACTAAAGTTCTTTTCTATTCTTAGAGACAGTCAGAGATGATTCTAGAACATTAAAGTGAATCTCATATCTATATTGGTAATAATAGATAGTGGTTCTACATGCATCCTTTACAACTCTTTGATATAATATCCAAGAAAATTTATCCAATGAGAAGTCTTATAGAGTTGCGAAAAAGTGAGTTCACTTTGTAAGATGATCCACAATGACCCATATAGAATTGTTTCCATTGGATTTCTACTAATTTTTAGTGACAATGTACTTGGTGATGTTCTCACACATAAATGTTCGTATGGGTTTTGTTTTCATCATCCCATTTGACTTTTTTGTTTTATCATTCACTTGCTGATATACTAGTCATATTTATGTATACTCAACAATATCCTTTATATTGTCCCCCCAAATGTTCTCTCAATGATATCGGTATATCTTTGTAATCCCTTAGTGAATACAGATGGTTGAATTATGTGAATCATTCAAAATATCTTTATTTATCTATGGATCAGATGGTACACAAAATCATGTCCCAAATCCTACAAATTCTTCCTCATCAATCTTGATCTCGAAGAATTTCTCATTTCTAATGGCTTCCTCAATTTCCACATCTTCTCTTTGAGAATACATTATTTTCTCCATGAGGGATGGTCAGACAATAATTTGAGAAAGGGATGATGATATTCCTCCCTTAATGATTCTAATGTCAATCCTATGAAAATCAAAGAATATTGGATCCTTCAGACTTCTCATCATTGATAAAGATAAAAAAGAATTTCTTCTTAGAGAATCATCCACCTTATTTGCCTTACCGGGATGGTAGTGGATTGAGAAGTCACAATCCTTGATGATATCTAACAATATTTGTTAATGCATATAAATATATGATTTTATGAATATATATTTGAGACTCTTCTGATCAATATATATATCACACTTCTCCCTATAGAGATAATTATGACTGATTTTTTATTCAAAGATCATTACAGTCATTTCTAGATCACATGTGGGATAGTTTTTCTCAAGGATTTTCAACTTCCATGAGGTTTAGGCTATCATTTTTTCATTTTTCATTATCACAAAACCTAATCCCTTATATGAATCATCATTTCACAACATAATGTGTTCTCCACTTGATGGGAGTGTGAGTGTTGGCATAGTGATAAGCCTCTTTTTTAACTCTTTAAATAAGTCTTTGAATTATTTTTTATAGACTTTACCCCCTTCGTTTTCAACATGGTCATTGGGTTTTAAAATCATGAAATGTTCTCCACAAATCATCAGTAATACCCATCTATACAAAGAATTATATGGATCTCTATTTCAGATATTGGTCTAATCCACTCTTCAATTGCCATTGTCCTAGAAGGGTCTACAGATACCCCTTTTTTGGTGATATCATACCCTAAAAATGATACTTCCTCTATTAATAACTCACATTTACTCTACTATATATATAGTCTATCCCTTCACAAATTCATAAGAATATTATTCAAATGATCCTCGTGTTCCTCCATTCCCTTTGAGAATATCAGAATATCATCAATAAAGACTACATCAGTTTTTTTGAGGTAATATCAAAGCAATATATTAATTAAATCAAATAAAATTTCTATAGAATTAGTGTATCTGAAGGGAATCACTATGAACTCATAGTTTTTTTACCTTGTTCAAAAGGAAATCTAGTGAATATCTTCCTTCATCACCACTAATTAGTGATATCCCCAATGAAAATCCACCTTAGAAAAATAACTTGCCCCATGAAGCTGATCAAACAATAAATCTATCTATTGTAGGGAATATATGTTCATTATAATAATTTTATTGAGTTGATGATAATAAATGTAGAGTTTCATTGATCCATCATTATTCTTGGAAAATATGACTAGCCCATAGCATGGTGAAGCACTCTGGTGTATAAATCCATTCTCCATATTCTCATGTTGCTGCTTCTTCATCTCTTCTAGCTTTATAGTGGCCATTATATAAGGTTTCATTGATATAAGTAGAGATCTTGGAATAATTTCAATTGGGAACTCAGACTCCCGATGAGGAGGAAGACTAAGAAACTCTTTAGGAAATAGATCAAGTTAATCTCTCAGGATGATAATATCATCAAAACGTATCATCTTCTTTTTCTCAATAATTTTAGCGAGACGTAATTTTTTATAAGCTAATAATATCCACACATTAGACAATGATTCTATAGGCGATTCAACATTGTCTTTACACTTGTAAGGAATTGGTAGATACTTCAGGATGTGATGTGTGTTCTTCTTTTTATGACCAATGATGTTGGATTTTTATAAATATATCTAATCTGAGCCTCAGATGACATCGAAATCCACTAATGTTGTATGAAAAGATTGGATGGGAGATGCAGGGAAATTTTTTTGCGGAGGAGTTATAAACCTTGGGCACAATAATTGCCCCATCTGTTGTTCTCATAGATAACCTAAACTCCAAATTTGGAGGTTGTGTTTGAATAGTTATACTATTATTAAATGATATGAAAGAATGTATAGAACAAGAGTCAAATAGTATGTTACTATTCTAGAATTAACAAATAGAGTACCAGTGACCACATAATTATCTTACTCCACATCAATAGTTATGATAGCATAAGCCCTTCCATTTTTCCTTCGAGGTTGCAGCTGATTTCTTCTGAAATCCCTTGGCTTAGGAAATTTTTTCACATAATTTCCATGCTTCTCGCTGTTTTCAAACTACACAACTGGATGAGTGTTTATCTGAACCTTCCATTCTTCATTCAAATTATGTTAATCTTTATATCCCTTCGACTATTTTTTGATAGATGTCGCATTCTTTAAAATTTTACGCAATTATTGGTTCTATTGAGACAGTTCTCGGGATGCTTCTTACCATAATTTTATCATGTGGGGTGTTCAATCACATTTCCATCATGGGATATATTTTTCAAAACACCTATATTAGACTCTATATTATGTTTTTTATTAAATGGACAACAGGACCACTAGGTGTCTCCGGTCTAAATTTCATCTTTCAGGGCACAATGAACAATATTCTTGTAAGATTGTTTGTACCAAATCGCAAATTATTTTTATAGAGGATGCTTTCGCCTACTAAATATTTGATCCATATTTCATTCATTTTTCATGACAATTCTTGAGACATATCTTCCAAGCCTTGAAAATTCTTCTTTATATAGACCAATGGAATCATCTTCCTTCTGCTTGAGTATGAGGAACTCTTTTTCCATATTGAGGTGGAGTGTTCGAGGAACATATTTATTTAAAAAAAATTCTTGAACTCCTTCCAATACATTGAATCAATTTCCTCATGGGAAATTGTATTATTGATAATTTTCCACCACTCTTCAGATTCCCCATCAAAATGATAGACCTACATTATGGCTTTCGCTTCTTTCAACCACTGTAGGACAGATTATATCATTTCAATGTAGTTAATCCACTGTTCTACAAGGAGGGTACCATAAGATAAACTAAACATGAGGGTCCTTTGCTTCATGAATTATTTAATGGAAAAATACTATTTCCATGGAGTGTGTGGGTGTTCCATATGATTCATGTTATTATTAATAACTTCAGCTAGCTGAGGAAATATTATCATGATGTTTTGAGAACCCATTCCAATTATATTTAGCATATCATTATATTGATATTTACATTCACTATCACATTTATTGTTGATATTTGTTATTATATTTTCCATCATAATATAAAAATAGAACATAAAGTTATAGGTCTTGGAAACATAGCTGTTAATCATAAAATGAAAACTTTGATCATAAAAGGATAGACATATAAAAGAGATGTATATCCAAACTCGTGATCGCATAGGTTTAAATATTGGTTATCCATGATCAATTTATTAACATCTATTCTTATGGTATTATTTATTTTATTACCTTAATAATATTTTATCCCAATATCAGGAATTTACCAAGCATATCCCCTGGGAGTTTCAATCTAAGAGAGCAATAAGGCATGTTTTCGAGCACTAGTTATCATTCGAGTCTAGCTCAAAATGTTGTTTTTTGGTTTTACCCATAAATAAATCTGTGCGAGAGCCACCTTTACCTATTTTTTATCAATACATGGATGTATTTTCTTAATAAAAAACTTACTATATAATTAAAAAAATTATGTATGTTTTCTTATACTTAGTCCCAACCGTATGGTTCATAGAAATGTGCTCTATTACTAATATCTAAAAATAACTCGACCGTACTATAATACCAACTATAGAGACCATATCCTATTACATATACCATTACGTGATTTTATGGATAATAAAACATGAAATTACAATCCAAGGATCGTAATGCCTTTTTTATGGACGACTAGGTACATAATCAAACATCATAAAAACAGATTTTTTATTTAATATCTATAATAATTTCCTAACATCCATTGTTCTTATAAATCTACATAGGATAACCTAGAGATATATTGAAAAAAGGGATTAGAGAAAAACCCAAACAGAGATTAAGGATAATAATAATGCCTTATCAAACAGGTTAGGAAAAATGAAATATTGATATAAAAAGGAGTATAATGTAATTGAACATATGGAACTATAACATGTATAACATGGGATTGCATAAAAAAGATCATAGTATTGTGGAATAAAAATTTAACATAAATTTTTCATGATTGAAGTCTCATTTCTCTTATAGAATTACAAGTTATGGACAACCACTAAGACTGTTTCACCTGGTAGCACAAGTCAAGGCTAACTGTCAATACCACTGCACAAGGTTTTACAAGTCAAGACTATCTTCCCGGACTGTTGTGCATAAAGTTTCATGAGACTCAACATTACCCAATGAATTGGAGTGATATATGGGTGCATGCATCATAAAATGTTCATGATTTTTCTTTCCACATACAGAATCATACATAATCAATAATACAAAAACATAAAGGACCCCATGGAAAGTAATGGGAATCATAATTATTTCATAAAGCATAATTTGATGTTCTTATCTTACAAGGGTCTATGAATGAAAGGAATTATAACCTAAATAGACAATAATATGGTAAAATAGGAATATATCATGGTAAGTAATGTAAAATAGAACAGAGAACATATAAAAATAGTATTTAAGAAATTTTAGCCTTAAAACATTTTAGTCCTGTTTTAAGGAAAATACAAAATATCATTTAAAATTTAAAAGAGAATAATATTTTAAATGAAACAATAACTGAAAAAAGAAGGTTTTAATAATATAATTACTGATTTTATAAAAACAATTGTTTCTTATAATATAGGGTAGTGTGTACCTGAAATTGGGTAAAAATTCAAGAGGCTCTATTAAAACAGGTTTGCATATTAGGAAGTATTGAGGAGGGAATCACATAAAAGCATGTATATCATCGAAATAGAATTATTTATGGATCCTGATACATGTTTTTGTTCATATAAACATAAATTAGATGATTTACATAAACATATTAATGGATATTATTTGGGTTAAAAATGAGTAAAAATAACTTAATGAAATAATGGATGTTCAATAGAATCGCTTACCTTTTGTTTGATGATTTTCTACAATTGATATTAATGACCTAAAATAAATTAATTAGGTTAATTAATTAGTAATTAAATAACCAAAATGAAAATTAATTTGTTTAATATAACCATTTGGAGTTCCTTCATACCCTTTTTGATTGGATATGGGGTTCAATTTCATTGCTCGGGTCGCTTTGCTTCAAGAAAATAGGTATCTGTATGGCCTCCAAATGATAGTGTTGTCGTAGCCAGAACGAAGAGAGAATGACCCATCTGTTCTTCGAGAGTGAGTGGGAACATAGTGTATGGTCGTTTTTAGAGCCTTCACAGCATACTCCTCTGGTTTTCATGGTGATGTTCCCTTTATGGACAGGTGGTTCCACTGGATGGTTTGTTTGGATACGAAAAGGATGGTGCAATCTCTTATTTTCAGTGCAGGGTGCTAGATTTTGTGGCATGCCAGGAACCAAGACCACTTCAAAGGTACCACCCATTTTACACGGTCTATTATAGTGAGAATGCGGAACCCGTTGCTGGAACTGGTCATGCTCATACACAATTGGCGGGAGGCTCCCTTGTTGAAGTTTTTGCAGGTATGTGCTCCTCCTGTTAATCATCCCTACAATAGGCCGCAAGAGCAGTGGATAAGCTGGCGCCCTCTAGCCTCGGGATACAAACTCAACTTGTATGGTTCCTTCCTGCTAAGCCATATGAGAGGATGGGGTGTGGTTCAGGACAGGTGTGGCAGTGTTGTGCTAGGGTTCTATGCTTTTTATGGGAAAGGCACCCCACTTCAGGCAGAGGCCAAAGCCCTTCTCACCAGACTATCCCTTTGCGATCAGAGGGAAATTGTGGTCACTCAAGCGGAGACTAATTCTCTCATTCATTATAAGTATATTATTGTTAAAGGAAAAACAACATGGTCAATATCCTACATAGTTAGGAAATTTCACACATTCCACCACAATGTCAGAGTGACCCAGACATGGCGGGAGGGGAACAGAGTTGCGGATCATCTTGCGTCATTAGCAAGCACGAGCTCTTATATTACTTGACTCCCTTTGACCAATATCATGAAACTTTAGGGGGTTAATTTGATAATAGGGGATGATATCTTTTTAAATTACTTTATACCCCCCTAATTTATAGGCTCCTTGGTGCTTGTCTCTTTTATTGTTTTGTTTTTTGTTTTTTTCCTTTCCGTTTTCTTTGCTTGTTACCTTTGTCTTCCAAATAAATACCTAATGATGATGACGAAGAATGGATAATCCTATAAAATGACAATGGTTTTCTATAATTTTATTTATATTCCTATTATTGAACACACATAAGGTTACATGGTTGTAAATTTAATTTGTTTACTTGGATTGAATATGAACCGTTATATAAAACATTAGTGATAACCTTTTGGGTTAGTTGGCAGTTTTTGATCACAATGAACACATTATATATTATAAAACAAATATATGAAAAAAGACTCCATAACACTAGAAAATACCTAATATATATAATATATTTTTCTTCATCCACAATAATGGTTTCATGTCAAGAATTTAAGATGGTAATGTAAATTGAAAACCCATCGTCCTTGAATGTGGTAAATTAAAAAATCTCAGATGGGTTTTTTACAACTAGTATAAAACAAGGGTAAAGAAGAGATGATAATATATTATTCCATTATCATAACAAAATTACAGTACATATATGTTATTTCATGTCTTATAACATTTGGATGAGGAGACGTGAGGATAAACAATAAAACAAAGGAACTTGAACCGAATGTAAAATAATTGAAAAGATGAATTTTCCAATTCAATTGATCTTCCTTGAGAGACACTTATGGAGGGATTATTGGTTGTTTTGAATTTAAAAATGGTGGATGGAAGTTAGGGAGGATATTGGGGAGATATTTTATCAGAATTTAGGCAAGGTTAAAGTCTTGAGAGGAGTGAAGATAATAGGGGAATGTGGGCGGTTTTTATAGTGGAATGGGGGAGGGTTTTAATAATAGTTTAACATTTAGTTTATTATTTCTCAATAAAATAAGAAATAGTGATGATATCATTATCATAATTATTAATTAGTGAATTTGAGTTTAAAAAAATGGCCATTTACATCATCCTTGACTCATAAATGATTCTGAAATTCATGTTTTAACACTTATTAGAAATTATATTATTTTACTATGGATTTAAAATTCAATTATTTCAGAGAAATAACAAAAAGTAACCCTTACCATTTTTGATGTGTATAATAAAAAAATGAAATCCATTTATGAACATAATTTTCTAATGAGGGTAAATTTAATTTTTAAATAAAAGCATCATTTACTTGAAAAGTACATATTTTAAAATTATAACTAATTTTATAATACTTTGAAAAATTAACTAAGGTATCATAAAATTACCCTAAAATAAGAATACATAAAAAAATTATTAATGAATACATTTTATGAAAAAAAATATTATTTTTAAATTATTAAATTTTTAATAAATTTTAAAATTAATATTTATGGCATATAAAAATTCCAATACTATCATAATACAAATTATAAGATAGAGAAATTTTATTTATACATTCATTGGTATGGTTACTATTTAAGTAGCCAATTTACTATTCAGAAGGTTAATATTATTATTTATAATTGTAATAATACTCCTCATAAGGGTTAGTTACTATTCAAAAAATAAAACATTATATTTTTCGAATCAGACTCAAAACATATTACTGATTGAAACTTTAAATGTCATTTTTTTGATATTCAAACCACAAAAGTGACAATATTGTATTTAAAGGTCACATAGTTTTTAGTTGTTTATTATGTTGTGATTTCATGATATTATATGACATAATTATAAAAATGTAATTTCAATTGATTAAACATTAGGTCATTACAATATTTATAAAACCCTTTCCTAACCCATTTAAATAGGATAACCAGAAGTATAACAGTCATTGTAATAAATACCCAATGAATTTGAGTTCTATCTAGGCACACCCATCACATAAGTTACAACGTGTTCACAAGAAACTATCTACGACATCCCACTTATAAAATGTAATGGTATTTCCTAGTGTTATCTCATCCACTAAATATATAATTTTAAATCGGATCACCCATCACAATCTAGGCCACCCTCAGAATATGTTGTAACTATCTCACCTAGTGCTATCTCGACCACCCTATTTTTCTGGTGCAATGTCCTTGATCCAAAAAATTAATAATTATAAAATTCTTTCACTTAATAATATAGCTCATAAAAACTGTCATTATTAATTTATAACATTATTAAACCATGGAAAATAAATAGGATTCAAATTAATCTCATTAAAACATTATTATACCATAAAAAATAAATAGGTTATATAACTCTCTCATTGAAACAATCCTTATCCATCCATAGAATAAATGAAGATAATGTTACAATAAAATATCACCAGAATATATTAAGTAATAATATGTTTGTTTGATGTAGATTAATGTAAATAACATTAAGATATCATTGAAAACATTCTTGTGGAAAATTTACTTTATATTTTGTAAGACACTTTTTAAAACATAAGTCATTTTAATCATCCTTTTCATATAAAACAATTTTTTAAACTAATAATTCATAAAATAGTATGTGGAAATATTCATTAAATATATACTTCTAAAAATTCATAGGAATAATAACTGATTTTATGTTAGGTAAATTTTTAAATTATGTACAAGGTAAACATAACATTAATTTTATACTCTGTAAAAAGGGTTGTTTATAAAATGACAACTATATTCCCTTCACATTTTCAATAAAATCCAAAGAGGAATTGATTTTAAAACAACATAAAGCCCACTTTTATTTTTTTGTAAAAAACAATTTAATGAATAATTTCAATGATATTAATAAGATTTTTTAACACATTTTTAGAAAACATGGTTTTGGAAGAATATTGTTTTCAAAAATATTTGAGAAATGAAGTTAGATTTTCATTAAAATATTTTCTCAATTATTATAAGTTCCAAATAGGTAAAAATTGTACTATTACATCAAAATATCCTGAATTAATTTAGGAAAATAAAGATTATTACTTCCATTTTAGATGAGTTATATGAATATATCATTAGAAACATAATAATCAATAATCCCAATAAAAGAGTAAAATATAATAATAGACACTTACCACCTTGGTATCATTCAATCACAATCACTATAGATGATTAGAAATAATTGAAAAATTAATTATCATTAAATGATGTATATTCATGATAAAATATGTCATAAGTAAGAATATACACCACAAGAAATCATCTATATATGAATATGGCATAAGTATTTCGAAAATAAAACTCATACGAGAAATCCCATTACCAATTTATAAACCAATAAACCATAAAGCCTGTGAAATGGAAATCCTAAAATTGATATGTGTACCAAAATATGGTTCATCATAATAAATCTAATATAAATTCATGGTATTTATATAAACAAAATTTAGTAAATAGTTTATTATTGTGGCATATGCCCCATAAAAGTAAAAAGTGATACATAATTCCCTTACCTTAAGTTTGGATTCTGTAATACTCATTCAAACCTCCTGTATAATAAATATAATATTATTATGAATATATTATAGAACCATATTAATATTTATCATGCCATATATTTATCTCTTATGGAATTATATTATCCTCTTATTGTTAATTCTATGTTAAAATTATGTTTTTGGTATTAACAACATTGCCTTTCGTATATATTTTGATTTCTTATTTTTTAAGCCCTAATACATTTAGCATGATTTAATAATATAAAAAATTTAATCCATTATGTAAAAATAATATATATTTAGTATATAATTTTTTATTGCAATCCAAAATATTTATTGATAAAACATAAAATACAATATTTGTTGGGAAGATAGATCATATGTATGCAAGAATGATGATCCCATTCTCTTATCATATTGAAAGATATAAATGAAAATGAGATATATATATGTGTGTGTGTGTGTGTGTGTTTGTTTGTGTGTGTGTGTATCATTTAAAACTAAATTAGAACTATTATTTTATATATACCACATAACACTATAAAACACATCCTTAATAGTTTCAATGCAAAGAACGAACGAGTCACATCCCTTCATGAGACGGTAGTCCTCCGAACACACAAATAACATTATCGCATTCCCAAAAAATGGAAACCATGAAAAATGTGCTATATAATAATTATAGAATCATAATATGTTCATAAATATCATCTATATCATTTGTAAAAATTATATCAATCATAATTTCCAACCTTGAATGGTGAAAATGGAAAAACGAAGGAAGTTGGTGCGCTTGGTGGTAGTAAGCACTACACTCGAATAACTATCTCATTGCCAATTTTATGGAAGTTTGTGCTATTGTAGGTCTTATACTTTACATTACAAAATTTAATTAAATTTAACTTAATTAGGTTAATATATATTAATTTCATAATAATAATTGATGTAGGTGGAGGAAGATATATAATAAAGACAATTTTAGAAGAACATTACCACTACTTTTTTGATCCTCTATATGGTTTCACTAAAACATCCAATGGTGTAACACCCCAACCCATAAGCCCAGATCCGGTGCATTATTTTAATATATTTACATGATTATAAGAAATAATGTCCCAAATGTCTGATCAAGTTAGATGTCTTGAAAAATATATTACATACACGAATGTTACATTACACTATCAAACATAAAAAACAACATAAATAATCTTTTGAGGAAGCCATTATACCCCTATCTTATCTTTGCATATCATCACAATACAAGTCTTCAAATCATTGGAAAATAAAACATATAAAGGGGTGATCTTAGATGCTCAGTAAGAGTACATAATTTAGCGGTAGCTATAAATTTTTAAGGCAAGATATTTATTAAAAACAAAAATCTTTTAAACATAAACATAAAAATAATATGTAGAAAATAAATCAAACATTACCATATAAACATGTAAATGTATGTTCTACTAGTTAAAAAATCACATGTAAAAATTAATTTCATAATGATGGAATGCATAACATCTTACATCATTACCACATAGTCAAGGCGTCGTCCCATGACTACAAATAAAGTTTTTGTCAAGGCCTTGTGCCAAGACCCTAGTTTGTCTCATGAGACCTACCGATGCATCAACGAGCTATAGTAGGCTCCACCCATCACTTACTAATTCCATTACATTCCTCATTTTAAAATATTTAAACATAACATAACTATTTGTATTAAAACTAGCATATGAAATGTCAATACATTAACCATAAACCATGAATGGTATAAATTTAGCACATACAGAGTAAAACATATCATAACTCATTAAATATAATATGGTATATTGTATTATGATAAATCATCCTCAATCAAGAATAATATCCTGAAAATGATGTTGATATAGTTTAAAATGATCAGTAAAACTCTTTGAGTGAAATGCCCATTTATCATGAAACCATTTAAAAGCCACATAGTTTATAAATGAATAAATTTAAAAGATATTTTCTAATCAAAGTGTCCCATACCACATTGAATATTTTAAATGGAATTAACATTTTAAAACATTTAGGTCCATATAAATAAATACTTAAAACCATTTTAAAAACATGGACATTATTGATAATGATTTAAAATAATAATTATTTAAAACATTAAAATTTATTTTTTAGTTAAAGGGTAACTTAAAATAATCATTTTGAAATTTATTTTATGAAACATGGACATTGATAATAAATATTTCCCAGAAAATACATACACATTAACAATCTCGGATAGTAATGAGATTGAGGAATTAACCCTTACCTTGCACTTTCCTTTAGTTGAGGGTAAGTTTAACATCCTATATAATGACCATAGTATGTTATTAAAATATACCAGAACCATATTAATATTTATTATATCATACATGATTCATTTATGAATTTATACTACCCATTTGAGAATTATTTCCATCTTAAATTAACATTTCAGGTAATAATCACTTTCTTTATCGTACATGTTTTAAATTGATCTTCTTGATCGTATCATTCAGTTAATGATTTAAATATGTCATGAATATAAAACATGATTTATATATCTTATATATTTTAAATATAAATCAGTATAATAGATAGATATATGAAATTTAATACACTGTTTATAAAGACGGTAGGTCGTACGTATGCATAAATGTTTTTTCCGTTTTCATATCGTATTGAACATAAGTAAGTGAATATGATATATATAAGGAAATGAATACATAAATATATATCTTCGGTATCATTATTATGTCATATATTACATAACTGTTAATAATATATATTTTTATAAACATCGTTGAATGGTGAACATGGAAATGAACCTCATCGCATCGTGGAGATGGTAAATCGTACGTACACACGAGCGAAAATATCATTTCCTTAATGAGTGAAATGTGTCTAATTGGATGTTATATTAATTATACATTGATATTTTCATGGTATTTTCAATATTTATATACGTATTAATCATCACTATATCCATCCAAATAACATAGTGTTGAATAAAAAATTAAACCATGGCGTGGTGATGGTAATCCATACGTACACACGCATTGTGAAATTATCATTAATAGGAAGGAGAGAATAATGAATATTGTTGTACCATATTTATAATAACATCACAATATGTATTAGGTACTGGTGTTATTATTCTGTTAATGAAACAACTAAGATAGAGGATGTGGAAAAGGAAAAGAACTTGAAAGAGGTTACGGAATAATTACCTCATTTTTGAGTGCTTCGTTTTGATTTGATCAAAAGGGTTCTTTAGGTTGTCTTTTTGATCCAGTTAAGGCCTCTAGGTTGAATTTAGTGTAGATGGGATTATATTTGAGTACGGGTTGGCTGAGCCAAAGGGCATTGGAGGTGTGCTTTTTAGAGAAGGGGATGTACCCTTTTATAAGAAAGGTGATGGTCACATTAGGGAAAGAATGAAATATTATTTTTTTATACAATCATATTCGATTATTAATGGCTCTATAATGATTTATTTTAAGTCTAAGGTGGGGATATGTCAAAAAAATCTCAACCAATAGGGTTTTTACTGGTTTAAGTCACAATATTAACCATATCTTTCAGATTTAACTTTTAGTTAAATAGTCTAACTTTAACCATATATTCTAATATTATTAAAATAAATTGCAAATAAACATACTATAAAAATAAAATAGAAACCCAATTAGTTCATTATTGATATATATATATATATATATTTATTTATGTCGTTTCTCCAATATTTTAATTTTTAGAAATATTTTATGAATCAATAATATAGTATTTGTTTTAAAAACTCAATTATGTCAATTTTGACACTATTTGATATTTAATTTTTGTTAAAGTGATAACAGTATGATTACTTTGAAAAAATTGATTTAATCAACCCTATAATGTCATTTTCATTTATAAATTTTTTTGAATTCACCAAATGTATGAAATTTCAATTATTTTGATATTTATATTATCACTTATTTTAATATTTCATTAAAAAGGTAATTCATGCATCATCATTGTGTCATAAATTTATTTAATTATTTAATGTCTAAAAATTATAAATAAAACACCATTATGTAGGAAATCGTTTTATATTTCTAATTAATATTTATATTCAAATTTATCTTCTGTGTAACACTTTATTAAAAAATGGTTTTCTTATTAAACTGTGAATTTAAGACTTTCAACCCTTCTTTAAATTCAATAATAATAAATGTCCTAATCTAATCCACATGGACCCAAAGTATAATCATATATTTTGAAGGTTTTTCATGGTCGAAATACACTTATCCAATAGAAATATGACATGTGTTAGGGTAATTAGAATATCATTTTTACCATTAATTACCCTGTTTACTTTTAACTGTGGAAAATAAAATTAAAAAGTTACTATTCACCAAAAAAATACACATTATTGATCTATATATTACATACTAATGTCAACTGTGTCTCTCGGCTCTTATAAATTCAATTCACAGAAGCGGTAAAATAATGTTTTATGCAGGTTTTCAAATGTCCCCATAAGGTGGGTAAAATACAGTAAAAAGATCAAAAAAATTTATAAATCTAAACTTATTATAAAATGAATCCAATGAATTATATTGAACATACATATGTATTATGAATCTTCTTTGAATAAAAAAAATTTAAATAAAATAAACAATTATTTATATAAAAAGTCGATTTTAAACAATAACATTGCGGTTTTCACTATTCATCAAAAATTGAAAGTTCTCAAAAAAAATACCAAACATTCTCCCAATGATAATTTTTATATTCCAAATCCAAAAATGATATCTATTTTACAAAATTAACAACATATATGTTTCATTAATTAATTTAAAATTATTTTTCATTATCAAAACCAAAAAAAAGTTTTTGAGAAGTAAAAACTATCAAAAGATTTATATGTGTTTATGTTTAGTTTAAAAGTGAAATTACATCCAATAACCAACATTAGATTAAATGATAAAAATATAATCTAACTATATTTCAATACAATTAAAATATTTAATTTAACACTATAAATTATTTAAATTAATTTTTTTTCAATTAATATTTTGTATCTTTCAGAATTGACGAAAATATGGATGTTTTCAGAAAAACACCAAAATTTTACCCAAACTAAATTTTTTATGTCATGATTCTAAAGAATAATTTAATCTCATCAATTTGAATATATAAAATTGTCAAATATTTGATTTAAGATGGGTTCTCCATCAAAAGGAGGAAAGTCAGTATTTTTGAAAAATACTTCTTTTATCTTAAAAAATGAATTTTTCCTTATATTATGTCTCTGAAACACAAAAGATGAATATTAAAATTATATGGGATATATATAAAATTTAAAATGAAGTTATTATTATTCATAAAATCATTTAAAATGGATAGTTTGACAGGTCTCCATTCTCTTGAACTCAGTATTGCGTAAATCACACACTATTGTATTATTAAAAGAGAAATGTACAATAGAAGAATGGGGTGCTACATTTTTCACTCCATCAATAAATTGAGTCCTTTCAATATGAAATATTTCTTCAAAAATAAATGTTTAAAAAAAAGAAAATACCTTTATAAAAATCCCACATCGAAAATAGGGTAAATTAAATTTAGTCTTAAGAAGGGGGGGGTAAAGAAATGAAAAAGTAACCACCAAATTAGGATTTCGAATAAGAGAACATTGGTGGAAATTATGGTTAGAGGGAAAAAATAAATATTTATAGGGAGTGATTGAGGTCATCATTCATAGACATGTGAATGGAAAATTGATGTCCTTAAAGCCGAAAATCTATGATGATTTCAAATTTTATCAGTTCAACAAATCATTGGGTTTTAGGATATCACATTTTGGGGTTTTGGATCCTTTCCGTAATGGTTAAGAATTAATTTCTTCATAGAATTATATAAAAAATACATTATAGGTAGAGTTATTTAACTAATTTCTACCACAAACTCATCTTTCACAACAAAAGATAATAGAACTCAAGAATATTCTATTTATCCTAATCATATAGGGTTTCGAAAAAATGAATATATAATTCATCTATCAGCCTATTTAAAAAAACTACATTATTCAAACTAGGACGTCTTGTAGGCTAGTGGTAGGTGATAAACCCTTTTCACCCCGTAGTTTTGGGTTCATGTCTTACGGCCTTGCTGGATGTGATGGGTTGTCGCCCGACCTCTAGGTTTTCTTATTAGTAACTATCCGAAAATAATCTTATAAAATGATTTATCCTCAAACTATAGAATCCAATTTCCAACATAATTCATTCCATACTTTAGACTTATCCAAAATAATTCTATCCAATCTCACAGTCCAAATTTTTTAATTATGTTAAACATTATGAAGATAAATTTTTTCCATTTAATAACATTTGAATAAAATTATTATATATTCTTTTAAAACATGGTCACTCCCTGAATATCCATAAAAAATTATTAATTAAATTCATGCTCTATTATTCCTTATAAAATACTAGATTTTCACTTTATATCAAAAAGATGTTGTAAACTCCAAAAATGATTGGATATATCATTAACTAATTAGTTCCATGGTTTTCAATAATATACAATATAATTTATCTTACTCAATTATATCTTATTATGAAATAATTATCTCTGTTTCATAAACATATTAAGGGTTCTGTTTTCCTAAACTATAAAATTTCAAAAATGTTTAAATTGAAACTGTGTCACTTTACATGGTATATTAAAAACAAAAATCCTTAATGAAAACGTACAACAATACAATACTAATAAAATATTTAATTATTATAACTTCTACATCATTAATACAATACTCAAATGACACAATTTATTTAATAACAACATAAGAACACTAATCATTCCTCTTCATATGAGGTAGTATCATAACATGATTATTATCCAATTTTAGCATCTGTGGTGTAGTCTGATGATTGGTAAATTGATTCTCATAGTGTCCCAACTCCTTGAGGATGAAGCATTGTACATTCGAAACCTTTTTCTAACCCTTAAAATCACGTACTTGGTGTCCATTTTCTCGCTACTAAAAACAAACTACAATTCCATTCATGCATTTATGAAGGTAATTATTACCACAGTTATCACATATGGGAAAGTCCTTCTTTCCCTACTTCCCTTTACCCATATTTATCTCTACCATTATTTTCTTCTCTTTCTTTCGTTCAAAGACATAGGACTAAGAGAATTCCTTATATATCTTATTAATAAATGATACTCTATCTTCATATGATGAGAATATGGGGGAGACTATTTCCTTTGTTAATATTGGACTAGTACTATGAAGAATATGACCCATATAACTCATTAGTTCCTGAGAATTGTTGGAGTTCTCATTCCTTCAACTAGGCACCATTTCTAAACAGTGGCATGCACTAGGATAGTTTATGAATCACATTGCATATTTCAAAACATGTAAAATACCTAATTTAAATTGAAAATATTATTCATATAATATACAATCAGAAAAATGTTTTCTTTTCAGTTGTATTTACCCTTAAATCCTTCATAATGTAATGTAATGAAAATGTGAATTATCCTAAGCATATCCCCCAAGAGATTCTTAACCAAGAGTGAATAAATTCCCATTGTTGTGTACCAAGACACCCTAGGTCAAGCTCGAAACTCTATTTCAGAGATTTCACTCCTAGGTACATCTATGGTAGAGCATCCTTTACCTGCTCGTATCCATATAGGAATGTATTTCATGGAAAATTCACAAAATATCTACATTACCAAAATTCTATGAAGTTATTATATACTAATCCTCAATGATTATCTTAGAGTGAAGTTATCTTATTAGTGTTTATCAAAATCTATTTCCAAGGTTGTTGCTAAACTTCCCTTAATACCTACTGTAACACCTTGACCCCAGAAGCTTAGTGCCAATGTATTATTTTAATATATTGGCATGATTATATGGAATCAAGTCCCAATGGAACGATTAGTTTAGCATTATTAGAAAACAGATCACATTCTTGAATATTAAACTGCACATTCAAATAGAAAACACAACATAAATAATCCTTTTAGGATGCCATTATTCCCCTTTCATAACCCTACATATAAATCACAACACCCTTCTTGGAATCATGGGAAAATAAAACATAAGAAAGGGGTGAGCTCAGATGCTCAGTATGGGTAAATAATTTAGCAGAAGCAATAAACATTTAAGGCAAGATGTGTAGTAAAACAAAATCCTTTTAGACATAAACATGAACATAATATGGAGTAAATAAATCAAACATTACATATAAACCTATACATGGATATTCTACTAGTTGAAAAATCACATGTAATAATTAATTTCATAATTAAGGAATGCCTAATGCTGGACATCATTACCACATAGTCAAGGCCTCATGGAAAGACTAAAAATAAAATTTTTGTCAAGGCATTGTGCCAAGACACTAGTTTGTCTGATTAGACCTACCGATGCATTGAGGATCTATAGCAGTCTCTACCCATCACATACAAATTCCACTGCATTCCTAATATGAAAATGAAGAAACATAATATAAACATTCATATTAAAACTAGCATATGCAATGTCAATACATTAACCATAAATCATGAATGGTATAAAAATAGCACATCCATGGTATATTAGATCATAACTCAATCAATACAATATGGAATATTTTATTATAATAAATCATTATCAATCAAGAATAATATCCATTAAAGGATGTTGATATAGTTGAAAATTATCAGTAAAAATCATTGAGTGAAATACCCATTTTTAATGAAATCATTTAAAAGTCACACTGTTTGTAAAGAAATAAATTTAAAAGATATTTTTGAATCCGATTGTCCCATACCACTTTAAAATTTTTTAACAGAATATACATTTCAAAACATTTATGTACATATAAATGGACACATAAAACCATTCTGAAAACATGGAAATTAATGAGAAATATTTTTAAGAAAAAATATTTAGAAATTTAAAATGATGTTTTAGTTATAGAGTACCTTAAATGAATAATTTTAAAATGTATTTTATGAAACATGTAAATGGATAATAAATATTTCTTAGAAAATACATACACATAAAAAATCTCGGATAATAATGAGATTGAGGAATTAACTATTATCTTGAACATTCCTTTGGTCTAGGGTATATTTAACCTCTTGTATAATGACCCTAGTATTTTATTAAATTACACCATAACCATATAAATTTTTATTATATCATACATGATTCATTTATTACTTTATACTACCCATTTAATAATGATTTCCATGTTAAGTTAACATTTCGGGTAATAATCGCTTTCTTTATCATACGTGTTTAACTTATTGTTCTTGATTATATCATTTAGGTCATGATTTAAATAACTACTGAATATAAAACATGATTTATATATGATATATATTTATAATATAAATATATATATTAGATAGATATATGAAATGGAAAACACCATTTATAGAGACTGTAGGTTGTACGTACGCATAAACATTTTTTCCATTTTCATATCCTATTGAACAAAAGTAGGTGAATAAGATATATGTAGGTATGTACATAAATACATACATAAATACATATATATATATGTTAGAATTTTTATTTCATATATTACATACTTATTAATAATATATATTTTTATAATCATCCTGAAATGGTGAACGTGGAAATGAATCTCGTAGCGTTGGGGAGACAGTAAGTCATACGTACACACGAGCAACGATATCATTTCCTTCGTGATTAAAAGGTGTGTAATTGGATGTTATATTAATTGTATAGAGATATTAGTAGGTTATTTTTATTATATATATATATATATATATTACTCATCATTATATCAATCCAAATAACATATTGTTGAATAACAAATTACACTATGGTGTGGAGAAGGTAAGTCGTACGTATACACGCATGGTGAAATTATCATTCATAGGATAGATAGAATAATGAATATAACTGTAAAATATTTATGATAACTTCAAATAATGTATATGTTACTGGATTTATTATTTTGGTATGGAAACAACAAGGAAAGATGACATGGAAGAAGAAAAGAAGTTGAAAGAGGGGAAGAAATAATTACATCTTCTTTATGTGATTACTTTTGATTAGATAAAAAATGGGTTTTTGGTAAGCTTTATGATCAAGGTAAAGCCTTTAGATTTATGTTAGGGTATTTGAGAGTATATTTGAGCTGGGTTTGGCTGATCCAAATGGCTATATGGGTGTTCTTTTCAGATAAGGAGAAGTAAACTTTTATAAGAGAGGTGAGGATCAATTTAAGAAAAGCATGAAAGAATATTATGTTATAAAATCATATTTGTTTTATAATGGCTCAAAAACAATTTATTTATAGGATAATATGGGTACGGGTCAAAAACACCTCAACAAATTGGTTTTAGATAGGTTTAGGTCACTATATTAACCTTAACAATTAAATTTAAATCTTAGTTAAATAGTTTAACTTTTACCATGTATTCTTGTATTATTATAATAAATGATTAATAAAAATACTATAAAAATACAAGAGAATACCAAGTGGTTTATTATTGATATATATAACCCTATTTATGTCCTTTGGTTGATCCGTAGATTTTTAAGAATGTTATATCAATCAATAATATTGTATTTGTTTTAAAAACTCATTTATGTGAATTTTGTAACCATTTTGTTATTTTGATTTTGTTAAAGTCGTAACAGCATGATTACATAGAAAACAATCCATTGAATCAACCTTAACCTATAATATTAGGCTATAAAATTAGTTGAATTCATCAAAAGTCTCAAATTACATTTATTTGGATATTTATAATATCAATTAGTTCAATCATTCATTAATGAGGTAATTAATACATCATCATTTTTTCATAAATAAATTTAATTATATAATGTCAAAAAATTACAAATAAAATATCATTATGTATTAAAAAAATTTATCTTTCTAATGAATATTTATATTCGAATTTATCTTATGTGTAAGACTTTATTAAAAATTGTTTATTTATTAAACATTAAATTTAACACGTTTTGATCTTCTTTAAATAAAATAATAATAAATGACCTAATATAATCCATGTGGACCAAAACGATCATATTTTATTAATATGGTTGGTTTTTTTCTAAATTCACATATCTAATAGAATTAGGACTAGTGTTAGGGTAATTATAATATCATTTTTAGCTTTATTTACCATATTTACATTCTACCGTGATAAATAAAATTCAAAAGATACAACTCACCAAAAATTATTTTTATCTTATTGAACCAAATTTTACTTAATTTTTCCGACCATACCTCTTAGATTTTTTAAATTCAATTCTAAGATGCAGTAAAATTATTTTTTATGAAAATTTGCAAATGTGCCCAGAAGGTGTGTAAAATACCGTAAAAAGATCAATAAAGTTTTATAGATCCAATATTATCATAAAATTACTCCAATGAATTAAATTGAACATATATATGTATTATATATCTAATTTGACTAAAATTAAATTTAAAGAAAATAAATAATTATTGAAATAAAAAGTTAGTTTCAAACAATAACGTAGTGTTTTTCACTATTCATCAAAAAATTATTATTCTCAGAAAAATACAAAAAATTTACCCTAAGCTAATTTTTATATTCAAAATCCATAAATGAGTTTAATTTTACAAAATTTATTACATTTTAGTTTAATTAATTATTATAAAATTAATTTTTCTTGTCAAAACCAGAAAGGAGGTTTTTGTGAAGTAAAAATTATCAAAAGATTGATATGTGTTTACGTCCAATTTGAAAATGAAATTACTTCCAAGGACCAACATTGTATGAAATGATAAAAATATAATATATAAATATGTTAAAACAATTAAAATGTATTATTTTACAATATAAAATATTTTAATTACAAAATTTGTTTTTAATTAAATTTTTGTATCTTTCACTATTGATCAAAATGTGAATGTTATCATAAAAACGGAAAAAATATCCAAACTAAATTTTTATGTCCTGATTATAAATAAGAATTTAATTTAATAAAATTTAATATATAATAGTGTCAAATATAGGATTTAAAAGTGGTTTACCATTAAAAGGTGGAAAACTGCATTTTTGGAAAATACATCTTTTATCTGAAAAATGAAATTTTTCCTTATATTATGTATAAGAACCACAAAAGATGAGTGTTAATATAATATGGGATATATATAAAATTCAAAATGTGGTTATTACTAATCATATCTTCTTTTTAAACGAAATTTTTGATAGGTCGTGGTGCACTTGATGTCAGTGTTGTGTACATCGCATGCTATTGTATTATTGAAAGAGAAATTTATCATGGATGTTAGGGGTGTTACAAAAAGATTTATTTATTAAAAACATAAGGCATATAGGACAAGTGTAGGTAGGTTTTTATGTTATGTTGGAAGTTTTTTGATGATCTGAATAGATTTACGGGTGTGATGAAGTGGGGGGGAGTGGGTACTATTTTATAGTATAGGAGGAGTTGCATTCTTGTAAATACTGAAAAGTTTTCAATATTGGAAGGTAAATCCTTCCTCAAGATGATCTAATATTGATAATTAATGTATTTAAAAACTAAATGGTCGACACACAACTCCACCACAAAATATAACACATGTTTTAAACATTTTGTTCCTAAACTCCAAACATTCGTTATCATATCACTTAGGATTTTAATTGTGGTATCATATTGTAAAATCTATTTATATTATACATTAACGCTAAAATAAAATTATCCTTTCTAGATACTTTTGGCCCATTTATTTGAAATTTGAAATAATAATTTTAACAAAAAAATAACATGTCTCCTGTAAAATAATTTTAACAGAAGTGTATTTAACATTAAAAAACATTATTTTATCCCTAATCATCCCAAAAATGTCTCTACTATATAGGGGCCAATATGTTCATCTTAAAAGACAAATTCTTTTATAAATGGACTATAATTTATATTTATTAACTTTTAAAAATAACATAGAATAATATGGGACATATAGTAATTTTAATTCATTTAATAAATTGTAATTTGTTATAAAATAACATTAATGTCAATTTTAAAATTATTAATTTAATTAAATTCAAAAAATAATCAGAAAAATAATTAATTTGAATATATTAAATTAATTCATATTTAATATGATATATTTAAATAAAAAATTATGTTATGTTACAAATAAACTTAATTTACCACACTTTCCATGTTTTTAGAGTCATTTGTTATTTAGTTATTCACTAAATAATTACTACATTATAATTTCTTAATCATTTTAAAATGAGTCAATACAGCTGATAATATGTTTATTTTCCTTTCCAAATACTTAAAATAAATTAAAAGGAAATTACGGTACCATTTGGTCTTTCTATATACATAACATATTATATTTGTCACATTTAAATAATAATGTACCAAAAAGACATAAAAGTACATAATAAGGTAATAAGAGACATAAGTTTTCATAAAATGGGTTTTGGGCATGTTCTAGGTCACTTTTCCCCATTATATTTATATTTAATTCTTTGGTAAACTTTTTTTTTTCTATTCGTTGTAATTAAATTTAATAGTTTTTACTAATCAAATTAGTAACAAAATAAGTTTACATTATTATATATTATAAATTATTATATTTAAAATTATTTAACCAATATATCACCATTAAATTTATGTAATTTGAAAATTTTAACTTAATAATTATCCCACATATGTGGCGAGATATTGAGTTGTTAAAGTGTATTTTTTTTTTGAAAAACACGATTTTATATAACTCAATGACCAATAATGATAATTTTATATAAATAAATTAATATTTAATATCATATATTATATATATTCAATTAAAAAAATTTCACTTTTGGTATCATCTTAATAAAATAAAAATGGGAAACATATTGAATTTTATAATAGTTTTTAGAAAACATGGTTTTTAATCCCCAAAACAAACTTATATGAAAGAACTAATATAATGTTGATTCAATAATAATTAAGTAGATTAAAAATAAATAATTAGTAATTATCTTAATTTATAACATATCAAAGACACATTTGGAATTTTTAAACTAATTATTTTTTTGAATAACAAATACTATTTAAAAAAATCTATATTTTTAACTATTCACTAAAAAATTCAATATTTTCAAAAAATTCATAAAATTACGCAGAAAGTAAAATTTGATGTTCCAATTGAAAAAATGAATCTAATTATAACTAATATAATTTATAAAAGTTTAAAATATTAATTATAATAATTTTTCATGAAAATAAATAAAAAATATTTTTGATGAAAGCATATTTTGAAGAATAAAATCACTTTACAAAAAATTATTGATTATTTACAAGAAATTAAAATATTATTTTTATTTAATGGGATATATATATATCATAAAATAGTTTATAATATTCATACTTGTCAATTTAATTTCTAGGATATAACGACTGTATGTATCATTAGTCATTTAAGATCTGTGTTTTGTATTGAATACACTATAGAAAATAAAAAGTTAAGGGTTTCATGTAACTCAATTAACTCAATATTGTGAATAATTAATTATAATATTAGTGTTATCTATATTTTATTATATCCAATATACTTTCATTATTTTAAAACTATAAGATGTAACATTATCCTCCTAATAAATTGAATCCATGTAATTTGAAAATTATATTGGTAATAAAAGTATGTAAATTTAAAAATACTTTTTTATATACCCACATCATAAAAAGAGTTAATAAAAAATCCTCATAATAATATATAAATTGGATAACAAATGTCATATGTATTGACACATAATTGGGATTCAAAATAGAATAACATTGTGGGGAATGGATGAAAAGAGTAAATAATTATAGAGAGTGATCGAATTCATTGTTCACAAACCAGTTAATAAAGAATGAAAAGTTAATGGTAAAACTATTATTCTGTAATGATATAAAAGACAATAAATTCATTATAAATGAAGGTTCTAAGAATTTTTTTTTCAATGTCCTTTTCTTATAGATAAATAATTCTCTTACAATCTATATTAATAAGAATATTGAAATATACTTACATGATTAATAAAATTTCTTCATTTAATAAAATTCCACCACAATATAATATTTTCCTCTAAATAATGTGTATTCAACATGAAATATTAAATTCATGAAACTCTAAAATCAAAATTTAATGGCCACATAACCATTAATGTGGTAAAAATTTATTCCCCCTATCTTTATAATTTTACCAAAACAAAAATAGTTAACATATGGTATGATAATTCCCAAAATTAATAAACATTCTCAAATTAATGTCAAACTTTCCATAGTAATACTTGTAGTTCATTCCAAATAAATCTATATACTATTATACTTAAATTTTCCAAACATTTCCTGAATAATTTCAAAACCCAAATATTATGATGATTTGACCATATTCTCTTCGATGATAAATAAACTTACATTCTTCAAATAAAATACCATCTATTTTGAAAATACACATAATCATTACCTATAATGGTTTAATGAAACCCAATACATTGTATAGGTCAATGGTGGGTGACACACCCTTTATCATCCTTCGATTATAGGTTCATTCCGTATAGTCATTATCGATATGACAAGTTGTCAAATGTCATTCAGGTTTTCCTTTTTTATTTAAAAATTGAAAAATAATTCCTCCCTAAATAATAATTCATGTATATTCTAGGGGTTAAAAATACAGAAACCCAATAAAACATCTAAAAAAAATTATTAATCACTTTAGTATATAATCACATAAATCTTTAATGGGGTTTCCATGACATTTATATTATGATAATCCTTAATCTTATTCATCTATTACATTATCCAGTACATTTAAGAAACCCTATTATGAAAAATATTGATACAAATAGATATAATAACCTTTCCATTGATTCCAATTATAACATCTTAGGACCCAAACACCCATATTATGTTTTGTAATTTTAATCATTACATTTTTATAATTGGTTCCTAAAATTGTTTCATAATCTTTTAAATTCAAAACGTATAACCTCAAAAGTAAAATGGGGCACCCATAAAATCTTCAGGACCTTTTAGGTTTATATTTTTTTATAATTATTACCAACTTGTACATAATAAATATATAAGTAATTGAATAATAATTTCACACACTTAATTTACTTTTTCTAGATTCAAATTAATTCAACATCATCATCAATATGAAATCCCTTTTAAAAGTAATTCGTTCATCCTCCTTATTTATTTCTTGAGGGGAAAGGAAACAAAATAAGGGAGAGCTAAAATTCTCAATATTGGTTTTCATAAAAATTAAAAAATTTATTTCATCTTTGAGAATAAAAAAGTTAATAAGGTTAAGAAATAATTATAAAATTTCATGGATGATTCATAAAATACATCATAACCATCATTACCTATATTAACAAATATTAACACATAAAAAATTCTTGACTTATGATAATTAATAATCATGATCCATGTGATGCCAATATTAATCAAATAAAACAACATAAACGCATAATAAGAAAATTAAAAAAATTATTTGGTATATTGGATCATTATATTCATAAATCAAATTCAAAACCATTTAATTTGTATAACTATACATATAGAATCCAATATAATCAATTCCAAATGAATTGAATCACAATCTGGGATCACCCATCATTTAATCTATAACAGAATTACCCATAACTATCTAAGACACCACATCTATAAGTAGTAATGAGCTCATCCTATGTCCTCTAAAATATTATATGTATAAACCATAGTAGTATCACTCAATGTTATTATTTCCACCCCTTGTAAATATTGTAAGGGGCTCACCCAATGATATCTATGCCACCCCGTTTTTTCATGTTTAATATCCATGATCCAAAATATTAATAAGTATAAAGAGATTTCACTTAATCATAAATATAATAAAAAAATAATTATTATTTCATTAACTAATTAAACCATTGAAAATAAATGGATTTCACATCAATATCATTGAAAATTTATGAAGCCATTGTAATGAAATTGGTTATATAATAATCTCTTTGATACAATCATTATCCATCATTTGAAGGGATAAGGATGGTATTAATATAATATATCAATAGTAGAGGATATTTAGAAATAATGATTTCTAATTTTAATGAAGGGAAATACAATATTAATATTAATAAAAAAATTCTTGAGGAAAATATCATTTTCATTTTGATAAAAAAATAAAACAAGAAAAATTAGAAATTTTGTTTCATTGAAAAGTATATTTCAAAAACTATGCATTCCTAAAATAATAGAAATACATTTTCATTTAATGTATAATTATAAAATTATTCTGTAATTATCTATTAAATTAGGGAGGGTAAACTCATACATTTTCTAAATTGGAAAAATAACATTGTTTTTTATTATAAAAATTTAGAATGTGCCCTGTTTAGAAATCAATTAGATGATTCCTTTCAAATTTTTTGTAAAATCCAAACGGTCCTTGTTTTGAAAAATACATAAATATAACTTTTTTTTAATGAAATCATCTTTTAAATCATTTGGAAGTGCTTAAATTTTTTTAAAACATTATTAGAAAACATCTTTTTTTATGATAACTAATTTTGTTATTGAAGAGAGAAATAAAGTTGGATTTTATTAAAACCAATTAATCAGTTATTATAAGTATAAAATCAAAGAAACATGGTAATATTACATGAAATTATCATTAATAACATGTGAATAGTAATATTAATGAGTTTCTTCAGATATGGATCAAACTATTTTTTCATGAGAAACATAATCATCAATAGTCCCAATAATCGATGAGATTGTAACACAAGACTCTTACCACATTGGTAACAATGAATCATTGTCCTTATAAAATAATATCATGAATGGAAAAAAAATTAAAATTATATCAATTGTATTACTGATATAGAGTTTCATTTGGACGTATATACACCACACAATAGTAATGAGTGATGAATAAGGCATAAGTCTCATAGAAATAAAAGTGAGACTAGAAATCCCCTTACCAATTTTTCAGATATTGACCAATGAACCCCATGAAAGATAAACAATAAATTGGATATGTAATATAGAATATATTTCATTATAATAATCATAATATATATTCATGGGCATTATCTACTCCATATACAAGAAATATGTGGTGATTGAGGCATATTTATCATTAATGTAAACAGTGAGACTGAGTTCAATTACATTATGTCTTGGATTCCACTATACTCTTTCAACCTCATTTATAATATATACATGATTACATCATAAATATTAAAAAAACATTTTTATATATATCATACTATATGTTGTTACCTTGTGACATTTTATTACCCATTTATTAATAATTCCATGGTAACATTACATTTTTTGTAATGAATTTATATTTATATTTATTTTGATTCGTTCGTTTCTAAGTTCTATTACATTGAACATGATTTAATAACATCTATAATTTAAACCATTATATAAAAACAATATATTTTTTATATTTACATAGATTAATCCATAATATATAGTTATAAGAAATAAAATGCTAGGTTTAGAGGGAAGGTATGTAATATATTAACATAAACAATGATCCTATATTATTATTGTATTAAAAGAAATAAAATTAAATAATGTATATATATTATCATTATATTAAAATTATTATTTAAAGAAAATAATGCATGTTTATTAAACCCATATTTTATATATTCTATGTAATGAATGAATGAATTAAATCACATTGGAAGGTAGTAGTCTGTCGTACCCACAACTGATGTTATCATATTCCAAAAAAATTAAAAAAATTTGTTATGTGTTCTATAATAATTAAATAATCATAAGAACATCATAAAGATCATATATAAATATAATTTCCATCATTATCCCAAACTATGAAAGGTGGAAATTGGAAAACAAATGACATATTTTAATGAGGCGGTAGTCATTCGTACAGACAATTGATTATTTTATAAACCATTTAATGTAAATGTGGGTGGGTGTAGGTAATAAAATTAAAATACCAAAATTTGAGTATATTTAAGATACCATTTTTATTATATAAAATTGTTATAATAATAATTAAATTTGGGGTAGGTTGATGTAAATTAAAACCTCCATTAAGATAACATTACCTCTTCGTTGGGAATCCTTATTAAGATAGTACTAAATCCTTCATTGTTTTTAATTATTAAAAAAATAAGGATTAAATGATTTTGTACATGCTGTTTGTATTTTGTTTTTTCAGGGATTGGAAAAGCCAAATGGCTTGATATGTGTAAATAAGTGGGGGATGTGAGTTCCCTTTATAGTTGAGGAGGAATTAAATTCTAATAAATACTTAAAATTATTCATAATCGGAATCCCTAACTTACCTCAAGAGGCATGAATACTGATAATAAATTGTTTTATTATATTAAATGGTCAATAAACACCTCTACCACACAATAGAATACATGAATGAATAATTTTTCCATAAATTATATGTTTTATTATTTTATCATTTTGGTTATTCATTATAGTCACTTAGTTTTTTAAACTAATTAATTTATACATTAAAACTAAAATAAAATGATAATTTTCTGATAATTTGACCCAAATATTGTAAATATTAAATAATAATTTGAAAATAAAAATATATAGTTTGATGGAAATTTATTTTAGCAGAACCGCAAGTAATACGAAAATACATTACCTTAACCATAAACATTCAAACAAGGTTTTACTATTTAGGCTTCAATACGTTCATTTTAAATGATACATTGGTCCATGAATTGAACATATTTTATATTTATATAAAATTTAATCTCAAATTTTATATTATAGTACTATTATTAATTTAATTTTTTAAAAAAATTTCATTTATTATAAAATAATATTAATGTCAACTATGACATTATTTACTTAATTTATAATTAAAAATATAAATAATAAGATAATGTTTGAAAATATTATGTTAACATTGTTGTATCATGATATAGTCATCTACATAATTAATTTAAGTAAATAATTAATTCAATTATCTTCCCATTTAAATTTTTTATGGTAATTTATTTTAGTTAATTATTAAAAAAATAATTATTAAGTTGGAATTGAATACGAATTTTATGTATTAATTTATTCTTTTATAAAATTATAGATAAATTATCATTATATAACAATCATTTATCTTTCAAATGGATATATATATAAAAATATGTTTTCCCCTATCCCAAATCCTCATATGAATTAAAAGTAAAAATAGTTCATTTTTTCTTTTTCTTTACTAAGAATATTATATAGGTCACCTTCATGGAATGGTTTCACAAACCCCGTAAAAATATATAATAATATAATTACCAAGGATTAACATACATGGATATTAAATCAATTTATATGAGTATTCTTCACATTGAAAAAGTACATTCTTTGGGATGATAATATCTTAGTGTCTTTGGAAACATGGAACACATTATTCTGATTTAGAGAAGGATATTAAACCTTAAAATAAAGATATTCCCCTTTAGTACTCTTGTATGAAAACATTTCTTCAAAACCTGGGGGAAATGAAACATATTAAAGGGTTGAGCTCATATGCCCATTAATGGTAAACAAGGACATATATAAGACAAATTATTGGTATAAGGGTATGAGAATATTTTTTTATAATTAGAATTTCATACAGTGAAAATCAATGATCATAATCAATAGTTATTGAATAAATATTTATAGATCATAAGGCATGAATGATTGGGTAATTTAGAGAAACGTCCTTGAAATCATAACATACGAATAAGATATGGAATTTTGGAATACATCTCATCTTAAAACATTTTGAACCTGAATAAGTAGAAATGGTTTCAATCATTAAATTATGTACATTCAATATTGCACTTGAATAATCTGATGGAAAAGTAACCAAAATAATTCATAACATTGTGAACACGCAAGAAGGTTCACTCATAACATCATCAACATGTGATCAGGCACACTTATAAAATTATGGTATGGAAACTAGTTCCATGAATAACCTTGTGGACATGTAATTAGGTTTATCCATAACATTGTGAACATTTAATAATTTTTACTCATGAAATTTTGAACATGTCATCAGGTTGAAACATAAAATAGTGGAAATGAAACCATGTACATGCATAAAATTGTAAACATATAATGAAGTTTACACATAACATTTTTGATATGTAATCAGGTTCACTAATAACTTTGTGAACATGTAATCGTGTCTATTCATAACATATATACTCACGAGTCCTCCATTATTACCCAATACATTAAATGTAGATATAGTCCCCACCCATCACGTAATAAAATTATATATACTCGTTCCACAAAATTATAAAAAATCATCATATCATAACCCATGAAATAAAACGGTTATCATAAAAATTTCATCATACCATTTCTAAGGAAAAATATATAAAGATAATAATAATTCTATCAAAATATAACTTGTAAAAATAACTGGACTTCAAAAAAATATAAACCACGGAAGGGAAATGGGTGTCATAAGCATCATTAAACCCAAACAAAAACCATTTAATAAAGAATTTGAATGGTATTAATGGATCATATCTTTAGAAAATCACAAAATATTAAAATTTATTTAATCATACATAGAGAATTATTTTGAAGTATTTAATGGAACATTTCACAAGACAAATATCCTTTCTATGAAAATCCATTTCATTAACCATTTCAAAATCCATTTTCCTAAAAAACATATTAAAAAAATTAATATAAAATTATTTTTTTAGGAAAATATTATCTCCAATTTTAAAAAATATATTTTTAAAGAATTGTGAATTTGGAAACTATTTTTATTTAAAAAATGATTTAATAACATATAAATGAAGCATGAAGATATTTTGAAATTTATTTTCATTCAAAATATTTTTAAATCCAAGATATAAGGATTAAAATACTTTTCAATTTTTTTATAAAATGGATTTCAACGCATAAAATATTCTTTGAAATAATTTATGTCATTTTAATTGAAAATAACCCTTTTAAACCATATAAAGGAAGCATTGGAAATATTTTTAAACACTTTTAAACATAAAATATTTTTGAAAAACCTTTTACTTGTAAATAAATTTAGAATAAAATAATTTAAAGAATATTTATTGAATATTTTTGTAAAATAACCATATTAACATATAATGCATTCTTCATGTAAATAACCTTCATGATGGTAGGTAGGTCTTTACATACTGATCATTCCTTTTTTCAACTTAAAATGTTTTAAAAAGTGCCACGATCATAAAATGAATATAATATTAATTTAAAAATCATTTTTTATAAATTTAATACATGGATAAAATATATTTTTAATATAATAAGATAATATTAAACCCTTTTTGAAAACATTTTTATAAAATATGGTTATGAAAGAAGATATATTATTGACTAAATTGGAAATAAAATAATATTTTCAAAACAAATGTTATCTTAGTTATCATAAGTACCAATGAGTTTAAAAAGGTACAATTACTTAGATAAAACATAAATAATCATAGTGTAATATAAATCATGACAGATCAAGTGATTTGAATCATAATATTTCCCCATTGGAAAGATAACTGTAAATAATCTCAATAATTGATGAGATAGTAGCAAAAAACTCTTACCGTTTAGGTAACATTAAATTATAATCCCTATGAGAGAATAACATTAAATTAATATTGTAATATTATGCAATGATGTATATTAATTATATAAAAATCCAATTGTAATAATATAAGTTTCATTGTAGAATATAGGAGCATGACATAACATTTGTCTCAATAAATGAAGCATGAGACAAAATTACCATACTGATTTGGTAACTTTTGAACCGTAAACCCCATAAAAGAGATATTGTAAAATGGATATGTAAATTCCCATAAATTAACATATATTAGTCATATAATACAATCACTATCGGTATATACACCAAAAAAATAAATGAGTGTTGAACCTGGAACATATTTCATAGATATAAAAAGTGAGATGAGAAAACCCCTTACCATAAGTCTGGAATTTCATGGTACAGAATAAAAACTTATGTATATTAAATATATTTTTAATTTAAATATACAAAATAACCATATTAATATATATAATACCATATATAATTCCGTTATGATTTTATATTAAATATTTATAAACAATTCCATGTTAAAGCAATATTTCTGGTAATAACTGCTTAGTTTATTTTATGTGTTTTTTACTTTTCAGTCTAGATCCTCTAACGTAGATCATGATTTAATTATTTCAAGAATGTATATAATGATTCATATATAATATATATTCACTATATAAATTTTTATAATAATATATATATATGATAAATAGAATACTCCTATCATGAAAATAGTAGGTCATACGTACAAATGAAATTTGTTTCATTTTTTTTGTCATATAGTAAGATAGTATGTAAATGAACTATATGTATATATAAATATATATATATATATATTATCATACTATAATAATTCATATTCTATATATATCATATACATTTACTATACCCACCCTGAATTTATTCCATCTAAAGAGTTAACGAATCACATTGTTTTAAGGAGGCAGTAGTCCACATGTCCACTAATGATGTTATCATATTAAATAAAATAGAAATAATTAAATAATATTTTATATAATTATTATATAAGAATAAATAAATCATAAATATAATTTATATAATTTAATTAAATTTTGTCCATCAAAAACTCCAACAATGAGAGGTGGTAAATGAAAAACGAAGGACATTGTTTCGAGAGAATGTAGTTTGTCGTACACATAACCAGTATGTATGTTTCCAAATTGAATAAAGTGTGTATAAATATTTGGTATAACCATTATAATGTAAACATATTAGTATATTTATGATACATAGGCTATTATATAATCATGGAATAAGAATATTTTAATGTTTGGAGAAATAATATAAAACAATAGATCTTTTGGATGGGTGTTACCTATTATTTGGTTAAATTATTTTGATTGGCACAAAAATGGAATCTTTGATTGGATTTCATCCCATATTTAGGAATCTAGGATGAATTTTGGGATTTTTTGAGGAGATCAAGATTGGGTATGTCTGTTCCAATGTGTCTTTAGTGGTGTGAGAAAGTGAGGGGTTGAGTGAGCTTTTATAGTGGAGGAGGTATGGTATTCATATAAAAATAAAAAGGTAAACACTAATTATAGGTATCCATTAAATCCTATGACTAAAATAATTATAAATTTTAGCTAAAATATGTGATTTTTGTGAAATATGTCGAGACAATATATTTTTTACAACTATCTAAGTTATTTATTCCTATAAGATTAATGTTTAACCATTGTGTAAAAATATTTTTACCATAATCACTCTAAATAATTTTAAGTCCATACACTAATATATTTGGTAAAAAACAATGATTTACATATTATAAATTATAAATTATGATTATTTAAAATATTTAATCCTTTTTTAAAATTATAACAATATAATTTTCATAAATTATTTTAATATTATTCTTACAGATGGGACAGGATGGTTGGTTTTTAAAGAGAACGAGTCCAAAATATTGAAATGCTTTTATATCCAATTTCAATTTCAAATTGGAACCAATTACCTATATTGGATTATCTTATGTATAATTAATCCTAATTAAAAATAAAACTAATCTAAATGATAATTTTACTATATAAAAAATAAGATCAAAAATAACTTTCTAATAACAATTCTGTGTGTTCTATTTTCCTCAAAAAATGAATCTACATAGAAAAGTACCAAAAATTCAACCTATGTAAATTATTATATTCCAATTTCAAAAATGACATTAATTTTATAAAATAAATTATATCAAATTTTCCAAAATTATATTTAATATGTGTTCTCCATTAAAAGGCAGAAAATTTACCTTATATAAATAATACATATATTTTTTTGAATTAGATTTATTAATATCATAATCATATAAAATATTTTAGATTAATATAAAAAAAATTGAATATATACTATATAAAGTTTTTTGAAATCATTAATGAAATTTCTTTTAAAATTTATTGGGTTAATATTGTTTTTTATATAGAAAAGTAGTTTTCATAGAAAAGTAATTCCACTATTTGAAAATAGTTCTTACATTCACTACTTCTAATAGATAGCCAAATGATTCATTTCATATACATGTGTAAATAACATGTTTACAAATTATTTAATATTTTTCTCAATTTCATTCAAATGGATAGGTGGTAACTACAAAAATATTTTAATAACAATGTTAATAGTATTTTACATTTCAATAGAACCTGGGATTGTGGTTAATGGAAGAAATCAAAGGGACTTGTACTTTTAAATAACACAATTAAAACAATGTGTTTTTCATACATCAATCTACTCTATGTTTTTTTTAGTTCAAAATCAACATGGTGTAGTGTAAAAATTAAGAATAACTTCATTTTTTAATATGACCCATGTTATATACATTTTTGTTAAAAATAAAAATTTTCAAAAAGATTAAATTAATTTTGAAAAAAATTCACAAAATCTCGGGTTGTTACATTATAATCCCCTTATACTGAATTTCTCCAAAAAACATTAATCTGGGTCATCAAAGTTTTAAGACACAAATTCTTCATTCATAGAGACCCACATTATAAAAATGACAAATAAACATTCCATTTAAAAAGGGATGTGAGACAGATAATTGTTACCCAAAGTAACTCATAACAAGTTTCCAACATATAATATCATAGGTGGGATGTCAAAACATTTACATGGATTCAAAATATTACATCATGTTCTATTGGAGAGTTATGGATAACATGGTAAGTAGAATGATAATTATGACAAATTGTTTACACAATAATCCTTGAAATATGTAATTGAAATCATAAAAATGATAATAAAAGGAAATTGTTTTATTTCCAGAATGTTCTTATAAAATTTGATGAATTTTCCTGAGAATATATAGTTACCTAAATCCAGGACAACCTTAACCTTTTTTGTTCATGGATTAATTTCCAATTAATCTCTAAATCCAAAAAATAATGATGAATTTTTCATTCATAAATCATTAGCAGATCATGAGATCCATTAATAAATTGATAGTACATTCCACTTATCTTTACCAAAACAAAAATTTTATCCCATATTATCCAATATTAATAATTCCTTATATATAGGGATAATATAATAAATCAATAAAACCACATATGATGTTTAACATATACCATTCCATAAATAATTAACCTTATACCCTATAAAAAATATAATTCAACCTTTATTACATAAATAAGATCTTATCATATACCAAAATCATTTCAATTTGATACATGGGTTAATCCTTGAACCGATATAACATAAAATGTTATTTTATTATTCCATATCTATGTAAAGGTATATAATACATTTGATAATAATCCCTCAAGGTTCCCCATGGGAATTTTTTAGCTGTGATTATGTCTGTTGAAAATACTAAATAATCACAAATGAGAATGGATGGTGTTTGTCGAAGACAATGTTTTTTTAGTGGCGTTGTTTCATAGATTTCTCCACCTTTTATGGCCTCAAAATTGGGAGTTAAAAATTGGAAAGGATGTATTTATTTATAGGAATGAAAGATATGAATAATGTTTATGAAAATTGGAAAAGGGTGAGATCCACATTCCATAATTCATGGGCTGCATACCAATTTCTATGAATGGTACGCGGAGTGGTGGAATGGAATGCTGGAGCCCTTTGTGAAACTGAGAACAGTTCCGGGCATAAGGCGATGCGGTACACGGCTAGCATGACGTCAGTGGAGAAGATCGACCATGTAGGAGCATAAGAATTATGTGGACCACATATGAAAAATAGTTCACGAGTGGATTGTGGTTCGAGGTGGAAGAAAGATCTGTATGTGGTGAAGATTCGATTGATAATTTGTATAATCATTGGTTAATAGATTTTTTAGATGTCATTGGCTATATAAGAATCGATAAACCCACTAATTACTTTGTGGATAGAACATCATTTGAGAACATCATTTTGATCTGGGATTTTGGAAATGGCCGAATGATGTTCACGATGGGAGGTTCTTGATGGCTGAATTGGTTCATGTGGATGAGATTCAACCAAAGGTTTTTTATATATCTATAAACCAAATAGGACGTAGTACGTGGAAAAAGAAGAAGACACTATACACAGTAGAGGTTAGCAAAGGTGGTATGCCGATAAGGAACAATTCGTGGATAGAGGGTAGTTCACCATGGATGTTCATAAATGTGGTACACGACAATGAAGGAAGAGGTAGTCCATGGACAGAGGAGGTTCGCGGAAGAGGCAGTAGTATGCGGATCAGGCGGTTCGTATTCCAAACCCACTACTTATTAAACAGGAAGAGAATGTGGTTCGTGATTTTCTCACGGATGCTTGAAAAAGATTTAGACCATTTTATGAAAGGATTTTCCAATACCTAATAGTACTTAGGATGGAGGAATTCATCTACGGGTGAAAAAGGGACTTCCACAAAGCATTTACCTATAGTTGAGGATACATAAATTCATGCAAATGAATGGACCTCCATGTCAATAAAGTGTGTTTGACCTACAAGTCGATAAAATGTGTGTGTATTATATTCCAAGAGTAGTGAGCAATGGACGAGGAAGACGATGACCATTTCCACCAGCAGTGTGCCAGATAAATAGGTGTAGTGAGTTACACATGGGAATGAATTGAGAAGACCCTAAAAATTGTAAAGGTAGTGAGCATGGACATATATCATCTAGCCCGAATATTGTACTAATTATTGGAAGTAAGACTTAATAATTAGGTACATTGTCACATTGTCGTTGTATTCTCCTTGAACATATCTCACAGAGGGTAAACCAGGTAAAAATTGATGTGTCCTACGAATGATTTCATACCGGTTCATATATTGTGAGGAGATGAAGTGAGAATTGAGTTTTTTCTAACAAAGAAACAAGACCAGGATGGGAGAATGTTTTAATCTTTCATACCATGATTCACCCCCTTTGGGTATTTAACCTAGTGGGACTATCATAATCATTTGAAACATCACTTAAGAATGAAAAATAATATTTTCATAGGTATTATTCATACAAAGTCAAACATGAATTTCCCATCTAAGGGGGCGGATAAGTTTTCCATAATTATCATGATTCACTTTGTCTGTTGTGATTTCCTAATCATTCCCAATATTCTTATTTCCTCATATTTTATTGTGTCTTATCATCCATATTTACCCTTGTATTGAATAATTTGTTAGCATAATGCCCAAACTCCTTTCAATTGAAACACTAGAGTTTTAGTGGTAGATTCTGTTTAGCTTTTTATTTACTCAGTTCACTAATTGTACCCTTCACTTCAATTAAACATTATTTTTCTAGATGGACATGATTCCCACTCTTGAAATCATTTATTCATGCATTTATGAACTATACTAAGTCCTATATCCCATAATTTTTTACAGTATTATTTAGAATACTTTTCATTTCTATATCAGACATATCATTGGATTTTACATGTAACTGAATTTTTTATTTAATATCATAGAAACCTATAGGGTTCGATACATCCATTTCCACATTTAGTGTACATCAAAAACAAATTCATTACATTCAATGTACCTTATGTATAACACCCTTCAGAGAGTTGGTTTCAATCCATGTAAGAATCAGTTAATCATAGTTTTTGAATGATTTATAACACAAAAATCAAGCATTTATGGTCATGGATAATTTTTACCATAGGAAACTATAAATTCATCATACTTATTCTTATGTTCTAGGAGTTGATTATCCATTTTTGTAAGAAGAATGCAAAGAAATTACTTACTAAAAATATGTTCTTGATCTTTTCCCAATCCATGGATTTAATTTCTTACTATCACATGTATTCTTGATAAGATTTCATCGTTGATATGCATCACCTTCTAGATGGAAGACATCCAACATGATATTTCATGATTTGAATACGGTATGATAAAAAATATCTTCTTAGTGGTACTAATCCATTGTTCAACAACTAATGGATAAGTATTATCACTGAAATAATGTTGGAATTATCTTATGATGATCACAATAGAGTTTGATTCCACAATATTAGTGAATTATTTTTTTCATTTCAACTCCCAAAACATTTGGTTTCTCCGGTGGAATAACATTGAATTTCTTATTGCATTCCCCATTAAAAATCATCCTTTATGTTCCATCCACAGTCTAAAACCAAAAGAACAAGAGTCAATTTTTTTTATCATAGTGGAAAATAACATATTCTTTACAAATCTTATATAGTATGTCTAAATTATGACACATTTATATATATATATGACAATAGAGTGTAATCTTTAATTTCATCCCTTTATATATACATAGAAATATCCCTAGGCATCTCACTAATTTTTCTCATCCTACGGTTGAAAGGATGAAAAAACCATTACATTATTATAAAAAATGACCTAGGATTAACATACATCTATATTACATCAATTTTGATGAATATTTATCACATATTAAAATTTTATTCTTGAGGAATATCACATTTTACTTTATTTGGAAATATGGAACACATTATTCTAATATTGTTGAAGATCATCAACATCTCCGTAAATATCTTCCCCTTTAGTAATCCTACAAAAATACATTTCAGGGTAAACATGAGGAAATGAAACATAGGAAACAGGTGAGATCAAATGATTAGTAAGGGTATATGAAGAGATATGTAAGAGTAAGTATGATCAGAAGATTATGAGAACTAAATCATATATATGGAAGATCATATGCTGCATATGAAAACCCATAATTAGAAGTCATGTAATAAAGACCAGAATTTCATATGATATGAATGATAAGGTAATGGAGAGAATAAGTCATGATGGAATAATATAGGAATAAGACATGGAATTTTTGAATACACATCAATGTATTACATTTTGAACATTTACATGTAGAAATAGGTTTAATAATTATTTTAAGGCCACGAAATTAGGCTCTCACATAATCTTATGGACATAAAACTAGGTCCATGCATAACATTATGAACATGTATCTAGGATCAATAATGAAATTGGGAACCTGAAATCATGCTCAATAATTAACGTATTGACATGAAACTAGGTCCATGAATAACATTGTGACCTTGTAATCGAGTTCACATGTAATATTATAAGCATTTAATAAGGATCACTCATAATATTATGAAGATGTAATCAGGTTCAGGAATAAACTTATGGACATGAAACTTGGACAATGAAGAACATATTGTACAGGTAATCAGGTTCACATATTCCATTATTAAAATCTAATTATGTTAATGCATAACTTTTTTAGCATGTAATCAATTTCATTTACAACATATATATTCAAGAGTTATTCATCTTTACCCAATGCATTGGAGGGAGATATATGTTTGACCTATCACATTATAAAATCATACTCAGGTTAGCCACATAATTTTATAAAATAATAATATCATAATTAATGAATTAAAATAGGTTTTATAAATATTTAATTATATAATTACATATATAAAAGATATATGTCTCATGATCATTTCAGGAAATCAGAACCTGATAAATGATCCGGTTTTCAAAGGAAAATCACTCATGGAAAGGGAATAGTTGTCATAGATATCATTCCATCCAAAAATAACCCATTTAAGAAATATTTTGAATGTTATTCTTAGATCATATCCCTAGTAGAAAAACTAAAACAGATTCTGTTATATTATGTAGATATGGATTTTGAATCTTCACATTGAACATTCCGTAAGGGAAATAACATTTCCTTTAAAATCTATTTCATAAATGATTTAAAAAAACCATTTCATATAAATAAAACATTATAATTTTATTTGAAACAAGTTTTTATTCAAATTTTCTTTGACATTAAGAAAATTATTTTTAAAATATCAAGCCTTTGGAAAAACATTTTCTTGTAAAATAGATTTTAAAACTTATAAAATAAGATTGATTATATATTACTAAAAATATTCATTGAAAGGTGTTGAAAATTCATAAAGGGCGATTAAAATAATTCAGAAATAATTTTTCTTGAAAAATAATTTGGAAACATATAAATAAATCATAAAATCATTTAAATCAATTTAATTGAGAACGCCCCTTTGAAAACAAATAACGTGTGCTTTTAAATTCATTTAAAACATTTAAAAATAAAACATTTGTGAAACCCTTTTATATTGAATAATACATTAAAAACAACAAATATCATAAATATTATGATAAAATTATTATTAAAAAACCAAGTAAATATACAAAGGATGCTAAGGAAATGAAAATCACGAAATTGGGTAAGTACGTACATGCTGAACATTTTTTTGCACAATAAAATGATTACGAAAATTATTTTCTATTAAAATGTCAAGATGATTACGTTAAAAAAAATTAATAATTTTAAAACATTGATAATAATTTTTTTAATGATCATAAGACAATATTAAAAAAAATTGAAAACATTTTTATAAAATATAATTTTTAATGAATCCAAATTTTCGACCGAATAGAAGAATAAAATCGGATTTGCAAATAAAATCATAATTATCCTAAGTAAAAAAGAGTGTAACATTAGTATAATTACATGTATATGAAATAAATAATAATATTAGAAGATAATTAATGATAAATATTTGGATATGTGTTATATGATTCCATCAATAGAAGAATAATCATAAATAATCTTGATAAATGATTATAGAGTAGAAATATTCTATTACGATTTTGGTAACAATGAATCATAATCCTCATGATAGAATATCTATAATGAAGCTTATATTATCATGAAAATAAAAATATTTAAGATATAACATGTCAAAGGGTTTTATATACACCTAGTATAAAAATATAGGTGTGCAACATGACATGTGTATCAAAGAATGAAACATGAGACAAAACTACCAAACCGATTTGGTAACCTCTGAACTGTACCCCCCATGAAATCGAGATCATAAAATAGAAATTTAAATACCTGAAAATTTAAATATAAATATAATATAATAAATTAATTGATGGAATACACAACTCATATGATAAATGAGTGGTTGATATAGAATTTATCTAACTGATATAAAAACTGAGATGAGGAAACCCTTTAAGTATTGACATTCTATATAGACATTTAATCCTATTTTATAATAAAAAACTATTTATTATAAGTCTTCCATAAAACCAAATTCCATTATATTATATCATATATTATTCATTTATGAATTTATATACCATTTTTATTAATAATTTAATGATAAAAACTGATTTGTTCAGAATATTTGTTCTGACATTTTCTTCTTGCTACTATTACTTATATCATTATCTAATTAATTACATAATTTACAACATGATTTATATATCATATATATTCCTTATAATAATAGATATAAAAATATATAAATTATTGATATGTGTAATGGAATAAACCACTCATGGAGATTACATTTCGTATGTACGCATGAACGATGATTCCATTTTTATGCCATATTGAAAAAAAAGTAAGTAAATTGAATATATATATACATTATAATTATATTAGGATTATTATTTCATATATATATGTATTATATTTTTACTAAAACCATCCTTATTAAAATCTATGTAATGTGTGAATCAATCACAACGCTTGGAGGAGGTGGTAGTCCACACGTCCACAAACAAAGTTATCATATTTATACAATGTAGAACTAAACAAGGTATGTTTTATATTATTATTAAATAAGCATAAAGACATAATAAATATCATACATATTATATTAAAATAATATTTCCATCATTATTACCATATTGAAAAGGTGGTAAAGAAAAAAATTAATGACGTCTTCTCATGAGGTTGTAGTTCGCCATACACACAAATGATATGTTCGTTACCCATTTGATGGAAGTGTGTGTAAATTTAGGTAAAACCCTTAGAATAACAACACATAATTATATTACGAATTATGATTTTATTATATAATCATGTAATATGAATATTGTATGGTGTGTAGAACAAAAATAAAAGAAAACATCTTATGAATGGATGTTACGTCTTATTTGGGTAACTCATTTTAGTTTTGACCAATGAGATTATTTTATTTGATTTATTCCCAAAGTAAGGTATCTACGATAAATATTGATATATTTTTTGGAATATTTTTAGGTTTTTTGATGACACAATGTGGCTTGATTTGTGTGAGTAATTTAGTAGTGAATGTCCTTTTAGAGAAGGGGGGAGTGGAATTTTCATAAATTTAAACAGATAAACACTATTAAGAGTGTGTCCCTTACATAATGTGCCTACAATATTTGTCAATTTTCAAAATTTAAGAGAAACATTAGTGGAAAAAATTCGATCAAATTACTTTTGGAAAAGTTTATAGGTCATTTGGCCCTTTGTGATTAATGTTTAAACATTTAGTAAACTAATTTTTACCATAATCGGTGTAATTAATTTAAATTACATTCCAACAAATATTTCATCAAAAAATATGTTAACATTAATAGAAATTATAAATTATTTTTATTTCTAATATTTAATCTATTTTTCCAAATTCTTATCATGGACATGTTGGATGTTATTTTAAAATTAGTCACATAGACGGGAAGTGATGATGTGATTTTAAAGACAAAGGGACCAAAATATTGAAATGATTTTAAATCCAATTTCAATGTTAAATTGGTTCCAATGACCAAAATTGGATTAATGTAATTTTAATGGATCTAAATTAAATTTAAATACAAATTAATATATAGTTTATCTATATAAATAAATGAGAGGGAAAAAAGTTTTGAATTAAAATTCAGTGTTTTACACTATTAATGAAAAATGAATGTTTTCGGAAAAATACTAAAAGTTCATTGAAAGAAAATTTTGTTATAACTATTTCAAAACTGAAGTTAATTTTAGAGAATAAAAATTATAAATGTGTAAAATATTTTATTTAAATTTTTTTCCATTAAAACTTGGTAAAATTACCATTTATAAAAAATACTTCTTTTAATTCATAAAAATGTATTTTTTATTATCTGTTAAGAATAAAATATATTTTATGAGTATATAAAAATATATATTATGTAATATATAAATTTTATTGAAAAATGAAATCAATTTTGTGTTCTATTACATTTATTAAGATAAAATTGGTTTTATACGTACAAAAATATTTTTCTTAAAAATGTAAGTTCTTTTTTTTAAATTGTTCTTATATTCACTATTACTAATTTATAACAAAATTATTTATGTTATATACATTTTTAAGTCATGTTCCCCAATTTAGTAAATTTTATTCTAAATCTCCATTCCAATAGTATGGCGGTAATAATAACATTATATTAATAAAAATATTAATAGTATTTTATGGTTTAGTAAAACTCATCCTTATGTTTAAAACAACCTATCAAAAGTAATATTTATTGTGTGTAACATGATCCAAAACCAATTTTTCATGTCTCAAAATCTATTGTATGTGTTTCTTCTAGTTAAATATTCACTTGTCGTGGCATATAATTCAAGAATAACATGGTACTTTAATATAACAACAGTAATATACAATAATGTATAAAATTAAAACTACTGAAATGATTAGAATAAATAAGAAAATAAATCAAAAATATATAAGGGTGTTAAAGATAATTTAATACGGGAATAAATATATCCATCTAATGGTTTTCATTAAACATTGTAGGTCAATTTCTCCTTAAGTTCATAGTTTAATCTAAAGGTAAACTTGATTGATTATTTAATTATTTAATTAAAATAAACTATTTTCACATATCAAATTTGTAAAAAATTATGTTTCAACTTTTATAAATTATAAATTATTATTATTATTAAAAATTTGGAATATAATTTCCCTATTTAAATTCACAAAATTTGAAAATTTTAATTTAATATTATTCTCATAGATGAGGCAAAACAACGGGTTTTAATAAAAAGTATTTTTTTTAATATAACAGTTAATTACGTAATTATTAGTAATAATAAATGTATGATACTAAAATGATACATTATAATATATAATATATATAATTAATTTAAACAATATCATATTATATTTTTTTATAATTACTTAAAATGTATAAACTTTATGCAATTTAAATCAAATTTTAGAAAAACCTATTCATTAAACCAAGAAACATAATTATATGAAAAACAAATACGAATTTTATTTAATATTAATTAATTGGAATAAATAAAAATATATAACATATTGGTCATTTGTAAAAATATTCAAAACAGCTAGGTGCTTTTAATGTAATTAAATTTATATAATCAAATGAATTTTTACAACAATATATTTTTTTCTAATCAGTAGAAAATCATTATCTTCTTAATGGTCACAAAATTTCATAAAAAGTAAATTTTGATATTCTAATTCCAAAAATGATGTCACTTTGAGAAAATACATTTTTTAAAATTTAAAATAAATTGTTCATATATCTTTTTCATGAGATGCAACCAAAATCAATTTTGAAGGAAATATATTTTTCAAGAAAAAATTTCAATTTACTAATAAATTATTGATTATTTACTAATAAATTATCAATATATTATATATATATATATATTAGAAATTAGTTTATATTATTCATACATTAAAATTTAACGACTATAGTATAATATTACTTTATATCACTGGTCATTTTTGTTCTGTGTTTTGTGTTGAATACACATCAGATAGAAAACTCTCAGTTGTGCATGTAACACTATCAAAACATATTTTTGTGTTTAATGAAATATAAAATCAATTATTCTTGTTCATTATGTTAGAGAATTTATTTTTATTCTTTTAAAATTTTAGACTGTCACAACTTGAACTCATTCAAAAAATGCATTTTCATATCCTAGGGAAATGGAAAAAAGATAATGATGAGATAAAATTTTAATATGGGTTATGTTGAGTAGAATTCATTATTTTTAAATGAGTAATTATATATATGGAAAGGTAAATAAATAAAAACACATGATATTTAATCAAAAACATGGAATTAAATGCATTAATAGATAATAACCATGAAATAATATAATGGATAATAATAATTTAATTCTTAGTGAATAAAGTAATAAATATTGTACATCATGATCTCATAAATAATGATATCTATAACCTCAATACCCTTTTTCTGGATATTTTAATCTATGTGTTGTTGTTCACACAAAGAAACCATTTTATTTGGTTTATTAATTTTTCTCTTGAAAGCAATTAGGGCATCAATAGGTTATATATTATCGGTACCCCGCCGCCACAAGATGTATAATGAATTCCCATTATATTTGATGATTAATTAAATTAATTAAAAATAACCCTTATAAATAAATATCAGAATATAGTAAATAACATAGATTGATCGATATTTTTTCCTGTCAATAAAATAATAATCATTGAAAAACATCATTTATAAAAATGGTATACTGTTTAGGAAATAAAAATATACATAACAAAAAACATATGTCTATTTAATAGAAACATAATATCCATTTATCATAGTAAAATTATTATTTCATGAGACGACAATGAAATTAATAAGAGACAAGAGAGGGACATCGATTCATAAAAAGTATAGGTTTTTAATAATAATTTCATATCCTTTTGAAGAGAATCATAGTGGTATTCAGAAAGTAAAATAATAATTAAAAAAAATTATTTTTCAAATAATTAGAAACATATAAATTTAGGAAAATGTAAGAAACATTTTATGGTTGCATGGATGTCCATTAATGTTTTATATGTTGAGATCATTCCAATTCACATCTGGTTTAGAAACTTTAATAGGAAGCTTTAAAAAAATAAAAAAAATCCTCAATTATGAAATTTAAAGAATAAACTACTATTTAAAATTTGAATAATAAAACATTTCATAAATAATAAAGGTCTAATGTAAAGCAATTTTAATAAGTATAGGTATAGAATGAAAATATATCTAAATTAGATTGAAATAAAAAATATTTTCAAAACATCTTTTTTCATGATTGAAGTTGAAAAGGAGGAATATTTGGAAAAAAATATTGAAATTACTTACATATAATGTTTTTTAAAAAATGAATTCTTTTTATAAAGGATGGATTATAATATTCCTTCAATGAAAGATAAGGTAATACCAAAAAAATGAGATTATAAAATAAATTCTCACTTATTTGGTAACATCTAAATTGTAATCACTTAAAATAATAAACATGAATTAGAAAATTAATAATTATTAATAAATAGTTAATCATTTTATATATATCAAAGAAACATTATATACATTACCTAAAAATAACTATGTAAATAATATAAAATATTTCACAATAGAATGGAGATTGGGATGACATCACTTACCTTGTTTTCCCCTTTAGTTGAACATGTATTGACCTCATGTATAATTGATTAAATCATGATATTAATTTATCATATGACAATATTAATATTTATAATATCATATTTGATCTTCTTATAACATCTTATCACCCCTTCAATAGTAAAATATCATTATTAACATTATTACAGGTGTAAACTACTTGAGGTTTTCATCCATGTTTTATCATGAATGATCTTGTTCTGGAAAGTATAATATAGTTCAATTATATTGAGAAAAATATTATATATATATATATATAAATTGTATTTATTAGACATATTTTTAGAACTATTATTGATATATTGGGAATAGAAAATGAATCACATCACTACGTGGAGATGGTAGGCTATATATATCCACCAGAAATATTATAATTTTTATAATTAGAGAATGGGTAAGGAAGTGGTTGATATATTGACTTTAAAGAAGAAATGTTATATCATATTTATCATATATATTCATTATTTCTTTCGTTATGACTATCCTTGTGATTTGGTGATTCAAAAAAATTATATAGTTTTGGGAGGCGGTAGTTAATCAAACACATGAACGATGGGTTTTTATCATTTGGTGAAGAAGTATAGGTTTAAATACAATTAAAAAAACATCATAAAATATTAGTATTTTTTAAATACATCTTTTTTAATGTTGCGATTATTATGATCTAATTGAATATTGTAAAAGAAGATGAAGACAATGAAATAAATTGTTGAAGATAATTACCTTCACTTTGAAAAACCTCATTTGGATATATTTTAAAAAACACATGGGTTGGTCTATTGGGAAATATCAACTCTAGAAAATGGATAAGGATTTTTATAAGATATTTTATTTGTGGTTCTCATTATACCATTAACATTAGGATTGTATAAGTAACGGGAGGGGGTTCCCTCTTATTTTTTAGATGAATGGAACACATATAATGTTTCAATGTTTTAAAATAATATATACTTTCTTTATTAGAATGTATTCTCCAAAAAATATCTTATTCAAATATTAAATTGTTAATGTACAAATATAAACAACCAATAGAGTTTTAGTACGTTTTAAGGTCATTTTATCCCTTCTCGGTTTTGGTTAAAACCCTGTTAAATCTAATTTAACCTTTTTCAAATTGACAAATTTTTACTATTCATTATGAAAAAAATATATTTGATTCATTAAAAAATTGTTCATTCTGATTACAAAAAAAAGCATCCTTTTTAAAAAAATTAACTGAAAATTTTATATTAGTTTTAATAATAAATAATTTTCACATACTAAAATTGAAACATGGGTGTTACCTTCTTCCCTCCTATAAAAATCTAGTCCCTGAAATTTTTAATGATATTGTTTTTTCATCTAATTCCTAAACACTTTCTCTCTCATGTTAAGAATCAAGGTATAATTTTCATAGTAAGATAGATTAATGTCTATTTATATTTCATCAAATGTGATAATATGTTTTGGGTCTGTATTATACATATATAACAATGAGATATGGTATATATCATGTTACTTATAGAGGATTTATGTATTTTCTAGTTGGAAATAAATTTCTTTATTTATATTTGAATTTTATAGATTTGATTTACCTAGTGGTTTGTTTCCCTTTCCAAACGAACCTTATAACACTATTCTATGGATATACTATATAGAAAACATGATATCCACCTTGGAATTAAAAATATTTTCTTTAATTATTAGAATAAGACATTTTCCTACTTTTAGAATATTTAATATTTGTCTAAATAGTCTATACCTTTTTGTTTTCTCCTTAATAAGTTTGGTTCAAACATGGAACACTTCACAAACTTCATCCCAAGAAGTTCGAATAAAAAATTTATTACCATATAATGATTTATAAAACACCATTTAAATACCTGAATAGAAACTACTATAATAGGAAAACACTAACATAGGTAAATAATGATAAAAAACATGAAATTAGTGTGGTGAAGGTCATAAAATGTCAAATAATGTTTTAATATTAATTTCAAATGATCTATCAGTTTGTGGAAGTTATGTAGTGCTGAAATAAAAATTAGTATCAAGAGCATCATGAAGTCCTTTCAAAAATGTTAACATAAATTGTGGATCAAGATCAAAGACAATTGAAAGAGTAACATCATAAATTCATATAAAATCATTAATACAGTGTTTTTAAAGGAACTCAAGATGAAAATACTCTCTTATTGAATAGAAATACTAATATTTACGTAAATGATAAACAATATCCAATATTGAATAATTTTTTATTAGATTATTTTTTAATTTAATTATATTATAAATAATAATTTAATCCCACAATATCAATGTTATTAGTAGTAGCTTCAGGGAGCCTCTTGCATGATTCCTCTGAATCTTCACTTATTCAAAAACAAATCTCATTAATAAGAAATTCACAATTTCCTTCTTTATATTATCAAAAAGAAATGTTCCATAAAACTCGTATACATCTTTGTGCTACCATGATGTAAAAATAAATTCTCTCCATTAATATCATCCAACAATTCACTTTTAAAATTAGGTATATATATGAAACAAATGCTCTTTCAATGTTTTAGAATTTTAACATCAAATACACTGTCTTTGAATTTCCCATCATTCATGGCATTAATTTTATATTGAAAATTCACATCAATGGGTTTGGAATGTTTTATTTTTTTAAATAAATAAGGAATCAGAATAATTTAGAAAAGGTCATATTTCTCCATTTATATAAAAATTCACACATCCAATATTAATATATGCATAATCATATGATCCATAAGAATCTTCATTTTTTAGTACTCCATTATATTTTATGCACAATGCATCCTAAGAGTTTATTATTCCAATAGTGAATGTGTATTGAGAAATTATAATTCATGAGTTGCTTAATCAAACTCATTTTCCTCATATTTGGGTTGTAATGTGAAAATATGTATTTTAGGAACTAATAGTCATTGTATATCTCTCATCTTTCAATATAAAGATAATATCTCCATATCATAAAAACAAATATTACAGTTTCCCACTCTTGATCAAAGGATGTATATTTATTTTCCTATGTATTTAACTTTATTGACGCATATGAACTAACATTATATTTATTTATAATTATACACTATATATCAAAAATCCATCATATCATTATGGTAGATTCAAAATCATAGCATTGAAAAATATCTACTTGAACTATTTAAAAAATTATTCACATTATTTGTTCTATAAAAAAAATAAATCCCTATTAATGCATGTTTAGATAAAAAGTTACACAATAGATAAATTTATTGAAAAAATCACCAATATTAACTTTCCAAACCAATGAAACTGCATACCACTATTATTTTCATTGGTGTAGTCCATTTTTGACTTCCTTTTTCTTTCCATGAATAATAGAGATTCCATCCTTGGAGACAATATATACAAAAAAGGAAACACTATAAACCCATGATTCACTATTAATAAACTTTTAATATAAAACCTTTATTATAAGAGTCTAAATAATGATCAACATGTGATACTCACTTTCCACATTTCCTTAACAATACTCCACGATATCATCAATAAATACCATAACCAAATCATCTAGATATTCTTTGAATAATGTTTCTATTGGATAAATAATAACACATAGTTCATTTGTCGTGGACCAACCTACCGAGGCATTATGGGATTATCTTAAGAAAAGACTGTAAATCGAAAATCCTAAATCCAATAGGAAAGGGGGTGGTGAAAAGTATAATGTTGGAATATCTATCATGTAAGAGGCATCATCCTTTGTACTTATACACCAACACCTAACTCCAGAAACCATATAATGCATAAAACTAGAAAAATTACTAATTCTATAATTCATGGATAACATATACCCTTTATATGTGTATGAAAAAAGTTTGGAAGGCCTAATATTCAAAATAAAATTCAACAATTATAAATTATAGATTCTAAAATTCTAAGAATATGGGAATTCTATCAAATGAAACACCTGGTATAAACCATATTCTCTTAATATCATTATTCTCCACCTAATATGGGTCCTCTTTGGACACCATAATGTATCCAAACATCTTTAGAAAACATTACATGTTCCGGTGGAGATCATGAAGGATTGAGTAAAACAATATCTTGAATTACAACTTAAAATATTGGAAAAATATGCAATATGAGAGTATTAATATAATTATTATGTAATAATTTTTATCAGAAGAAGAGACATTATAATAAGAACACTAAGATATAATCTTAATAAACACAATGTCTCAGTGTGGACTTAATTGTACTACCTTATATAGAATTATTCTTGAGTATTCAATGTAATTCTCTTCTAGGGTAACTCACCCCACGAACCATGCTATCAATGATGGGACTCATCCATAAGGACATTCACATTAGGATTCACTAAAAATGTACACACTAGAACATTGATGTTATTGATATAAAAATAAGGAATATAAGCTAGGATATTGTAGTATACCAGAACATACCTATAAGAGAATGCTAATTAGGGAATCATATTACGGAGTATATTGTTTTGGATGATTCCTCATTCCAATCCTATAGAACGAGAAGAAATGACAGAATATCACACATTAGGTCACACAGATGGATTTTCAAACACTATATGATACTATTCCTATATACGATAACATATTAATATGACAATTATTTAATGACACAATATATTCTCATGTGTATTAACCAATAAAACACACCCATATAAAACTGATCAGTACTAAATATATGGAGGACCTCAGAATGAGGTAGAAAACATACATAGTGTGTATTCAGGGTACATGGCATGTATAGTCTTCATTAGTTCTACTTGTGTCTCACTGTATCACACAATATTTCTGCCTATATACACACGGTGTGTCCCATTATGATACATGATGTATGGAGATCGGTCATAAATATGACGTGTTCTATATACCTGAATCTATGACAGTGGCCCACACTGATGTACTTTGTGTAATGCCAGTGTACATGGTTATGCCTGCATATGAGGTTATGTATGAATAACATGTCATTCATGTGTAACTAGTTTTTTCCATGTTCCATGTCCTTTCTATAAATGTGATGCCCTATGTTTCTTGGTGAGCCTCTATCTATATCTCACATTGTATGTGATACTTTTCCTTACGCAAAACCCATCAATCTAAAAGAAGAGACAACATTGTGTGTGTTATTCTAGAGTTAAATTCCTTATAGTTATATTTTTATATAATGAATAGACTACTCTAAAAATCTTCTCTACACCACCACCATTTTTGGTTCCCCAACCCATCCCACTAATAACATAAATATAGGAGTATTCCATCCTGATAATCCCTGGTGAATAGCTTTTATCCACATAAATTTCATCCTAAAAATTCACCCCTCACACCACCATGCCAATATTCCCAAAATATGAATTTTCAAATCCCATTCCAGCCATGATCCATCATATATCATCCATATTCATCATATCACCCCCATGTTTTTATCGATACTGAAGTCAAACCCATGGTGATGATCTGTTGCTCAAAATAGTGACCACGAAACTGTCATCCACCAGGTATTTCTCAAGCCTATAGATAAAAAAAATCATCAATTAATGTGAAATTAAATATGTTTAAATTCAAAAGCATAACTAGAGGAAAAACTTATTCCCCAATTTTTTCCATTATTATTTTAAATAAAAATAATTAACACGGAACCAAGAATAAATAATAAAATAAAATCATTTTCACAACATATGAAGATAAATAAGTACCCACAAACATTCCCAACCCCTGAATCTATATTTCATTGTATTTTACTAAAGTTCAAGAATAAATAATATAATATTTATTAATCCAATGAAAAAAATCACCCTACCTCTGGTTTTGATCAATCACGGAGGAAGAAATGCTCTTTGTCTTAGTCATTGTTGAGATCCAAAAGCTCAATTTGGATCACTGATTTCTAATCTACTATCTATCATTGATCAATGATGAATCCTATTTTAATGTACATATCTCAATACCTTGTGGTGTGTGTATTAGCATAGGTCTTTAGAATTACTTTTATTATAAAAAGGAGTTTTGGTATTGAGAATTAAATAAACAATTATTTAATTAATTAATTAAATTTTAAATCCAACCATGATGAAAATTTTGCAAAATGTTGGATACAGAAAATGGTTTTATACAACCTTGGATAAAACCTACATTTCATATATTAGGAAAGACTTAAATTAATTATTTAAGTCCACATTTTTATGTTATTTCTTATTTTTTAAAAAACTACAAGTGATATAATATATTTAATATTTTTACTATATCAATATCAGGCATCCTCAGGACTCGGAATCCTCTACGAACATAGATCATATCTCAAAAAATTATAAATAATTCAAATAATATTTAGGGGAATATATGTTTGTTACATTATCCAAAAATTATTTATTTATTCCCAAATAGTAAAATACCCACTCAAAAAAATGAGGGTACATTCTCATATCTTGTTCTTTGACTCCTAGGTTCTCTCCTAAAGATTCTAATACAACAACCATAAACTAACCAATAGAATCACTCACCCGCGGATGATATTATTATAATTATCCTAATCAAAATCGAGTATATATCAAATTTAGCTACATTATTGATTTACATCTAGCCTCAGTTTATAACATGTGACATTTCATGCATAAACCTCCTCAACATTAAAACATGGATGACATCTTTTTCTTGGTCTATCAATAGTGGTAATTTCATTCCAACTCATTAACCATATATAGTATCGAAAAATAGATAGTTAATCATAGATATAATATTCCACCCCATAGAAATATCTACAATCTCTTTTAATATAGGACCTTCAAGAATAAATGATCTCCCTCCTCAAACTCCAAAAGTCGTCGATCATCAGTCCAAATAGAACATCTGATGGCTCAAGGTAGTCCTCATCCACTCATGAATAATCATCAACTTCTCTATATATGATCACACTAACATTGAAAAAATGTTTACTAAATATACTGGATCATCTCTAAATAGTGGTGACATATAATGTATCTCATTCAAGGGCTTGAATGGTTCCATACCGATGGAGTAATTATTGTTTTGTTGTTTGAAAACTCCACCAATGTTGGGTAATCCTCAAAAATATGTCCAAAATGTAATATTATAGCCTACAAAATAACCAATAAAACATTAACATTCCACTCAATATGTCTATTGGTCTACGGTGAAACAACATTCTCAAATGAAATGTAGTCTAAAAGGACTCTTTCATTACTAACAATAATTGTGATCTAAGTCAATCGTCACAATCTAATATGATTATCAAGGGAACTATATGAATTTCAGATAACGCCATCCCTTAATAGAATTTTAATCTCTCAAATTAACTCTTATCTAAAAAAATGAGTATCTGAACTGACATGGTGAGTGATTATACAACCACCCAGTTTTCATCATTCCCTCTACATGATTTCAGAGATCCCATATTGATGTCCATAGAGATACCATCCCACATTCACTCTGACACCACAATAGGTTGAGATAAACTCACTGAAACATGGTTATCATCATTGAACATCTGAAATGTTAGGAAATTATAGAAAAAATCAGCTACAATCTTCTTCACTCCAATCCACCAGTACTAAATATTATGGTTTGAGTACAAATTTGTCACATCGAGACATAATGTCAAATGGGATGTATAAAACTCCACCAAAACCTTATCACAAAAATTTAATGGTACCATCATATTTCATATAAAATGTATGACATGATACCTACCTTTATAATATCTATCAAAAGCATGTACAATGGATATCTAAATATCCAATTTCTAGCTATTGTTATCTTCAATATGATCCTCCCTAATACGTTGTATAAGTAAAGGGTTAACAACCATCAACTATAGGTAAGCAACCAAAACCATATCCACTCTGGAAAATGGTAATGATGATAAATTCTCTATTTCTTCACTCAAAAACATTCAACAAGATCTATTGTAGTGAGAATATGCGATTGTTTTCATATTCCAATGATTATAGGCTGTCTCAAATTCATATTCCATAATGACCTTTATTCATCACCTCTATCTCATGTTAAGATCCATCTTCAATAAAATATAATTGAAACTATTGTTGTTATAATAAATGATAAACCACTCACTCATAAGGTTGTGTCACCAGATATTTTTGGTGAATTGTAATGATTCCCACTATAGAGAGTGGGTTTCATAGTTTTTCTCCAAATGTATCCCCTATCTGTATACATAAGGGATCACAAACTACCTCTATATTAATACATATCAAATCCCAGTCCAAAATTCATCTAAAAGCCTCAGAGAATCAATGTTATCATCTATTAGTTGTAGTATGTGAGATATCATAAACATATTTTGTAACTCCTAAAATGCATACTAGAACCTTTACATCCAAAACAAGGCGACTTCTTCTAGGTCAGTAAAGTCTTGGGTGTACAATTTCCTAGGAAATTAAAAATAAATCACATGTAATTGCTTGGAAAACTACATTTCACGGCATCTATATCATGTACTTGGATGGTTCCCATGATTAAAATACATAAACCCACGTTGGTTCAAATTATAAACCCTTTGATGTGGTGAAATTTCCAAAAAGACAACTAGACTTCTGAAATTAGTACCAGATATTTTGAGATATTACTAAAAATATGGTACTCTCAATGTATGTCCATGATTATCCTGAAGTGTCTTTGGTGCTCCACCACTAATGCTAAGTACACATGAATTTCATTGATGAAGACTATCACAAACATGTATATGAATTTATAAAAGATCCATTTTTTTATTCACATCAACAATAATGGTGAATTTTTCTTGCCTGATGGAATCACTGAGTACTCATATTGACCTTAGTCACATCAAAATCTTATCAAAGGTATATATCATCTTATATGTTGACCTAGTGATATTCTGATCTGAGTTCAATCATTTAGAACCATATCTCCCCTCTTAATTAGTTGAAGATTCGATCAATACCTTGAAGTGGATATATATTCATCATAGCCACCTTTTACCAGTGATGATAATACAAAAACTACGACAAAATCTCATCCTTATTCTTGGAGAACTACATTGGGGATGCCCAGAGTGAAACATTTGGTCTGTCAAATCCCGTTCTTCACAATTCCTACAACTATACCTACCACATTAGATTCTCTAAGGGAGCTATCTGATATCATACTTTAGATAAAAGTATATTCCATTGATCTAGGACTATCCATAATTCAATATTTTTAATGGGAACATGTGTTGGTATATCCTCATAAAATAATTCATCATACTCCTCCACCCCTAAAACAAACTGATAGCGCATAAAATCTTTTACTACTAGTGTAACACTTTTTATCTTCCATGTAATCATCTATAACCATCTTCATATGATCCCATTATTCTCTTGATTTGTTTTATTCTCACTTAAGAAGAAAAAAATCAGCCAATGAATCTAGTTACACAACATAATACTCCTAAAATAGTTGATCTGGACATGAACTATGTATAGTTATCACATAAATAATATGATGTCATAAGGCATCATTATAGATATAAAGTGTTCCAACATTAAGAAATCTATATGAGTAGTTTTGTCATATTTCATTAAAAGATCATGATTAATCAATCCCCTCTAATATTAGTCTATAAGATCATGGTTCGATCAAAGGGATCATTCAGATTCATTGTGTCTTAAAAAAGCGGAATATAATGAAAATAGTGGCTCACACATATGTCAGTGAGTAATAAAGATAATGTAGAGAATAAATATATCATACCACTAATAATACATAGAACCTCTCAGTCATATGAATCAATGGATTTCATTTATCCACATACATTAGCACAAACCAAATGAGCTCGGCATAGAACACATTGGATGATTGTTGTAATAGGTTAAATAAGTTTCTACCTCCAACTGCTCTCCCTACCCCTCTTCCATGTATTCCACCATGGAAACTTTACTACTCATATAGTTGTCTATAAATTGGTGGAACATTAAGCATATATATATCAAATTCAATATGGTTCAATCAATCATATTTCCCAAAATTTCATAAGAGAAAGACCACCTCTATCTCTGCTCACTATAACCATTTGAAAAAATCCTTGACTATAGAACCCCTATCACGAGATTGTATCCTGAATCATATCACATTACTGTATTCTAGGGTATTTTATTGGCTATAAACATGTAAGGTCTCAACTGATGTGTTCCAACATCTATTAACGATTTTTGGCATTTTATTTTCATGAAATCTCTCTACTACCAATGACCGCTCCAGCATTCCATCATTGGTATGAATGCTAGAAAACATCACACCTACCCTAGTATCTCATTATAGTCCATACTCAATGATCCTCACTAATAATAAAGGATATATAACAATATCTGAATAGGTTCTTGGTATTATTTTGAATTATATCAAATGCTCTCCCACATTCATGTTTCCCTACTGAAATTTCAAAATCATCTGGATGGACACTACATGCAAAATTATTGGAATGAACTTATTCATGGGGTTATTATCACAATATATCTAAGAAAAATTTATATCATCATGTTCTAATTCCACTAGACTCAACCATACCTCTATATATACTTTAATTACATTATCCACTAAGACCAAGATCATATCTATATGTTTTTTCACATGAAAGCGAACTAAAGTAACTACCTCTATCCAATATTCAAATGTGTTGGAGTATAAATAAAACCAAAACCATTAAATATATATCATTAGATACTCAAATAGTGTGATCATCTAGAAAACATCCATATCTAGTATTGTTAGGGAAACATGAATCCTCATAGACTACCTTCATTGAGGAATACATTAACAATCAATATTTACCGTAGTCATAGAGTATTCCAATAGAGAAAAATCAAGAAGTACATGGAAACCAAAACCCATTCTAATGTGGTTCATGGACCAATGATTTCCCTACAACCAAATTCTATATAAATCAATTCAATAATATGTTTCTTCCAAGTGATGGTGAATGGATATGTAATAAGCTCCACCAAAACTAAAATCCCTTGCACGATATCCAAACTCAAAAGGCATTAATTTTGATTCCTTAGATACCAAACCAATTATGATAGCTAGATAATATTTTAACTATAGTCCAAAGATGAACCCACTTAAACATTTCTCTATCACTACCTAACCCCTTAGGTCCCTCCTATCAACCATTAAGAAGAGTGTGACACCCATGTGACGCCTGCAATAGTATAGGTTCTAGAAATAAGTTCCATGTATAAATATATCAAACATGGGAAAAATTAGCATATGTACCAGTACATATGTACATTTCTCCCAAAACCCATTCAATGCAATAATTTTGAAAAAAACTAATACCATATTTCATTTTTAACATCTATCCAACATTAGGTTATGAAGAATGAACTATAAAAGAAATAGACCAAATAAAATCCCATGAAAACTATAATAAGAGTTTAACCTGTTATAGAGGTGGGGAATTCTTTCAAATGAAACACCTAGAATAAACCATGGTCAATCTAGTTCACTATTCTCCACCTGATCTTTTTATTCTAATGAATCCATGGAATTTCATGTTGTCTTCATAATACCTAAAAATCGGGGAATATTATATGCAAGGGTGAGTATAACAATACCTTATAGGAAACAAAAATATTACCAAACATAAATCATTAAGGGTGTAGGAATCACATCCTCTTGTAGGAATGTAAATTTGAATATGATAACTAGAAATATGAACACTATTATATAGTCACAATATACACCATGTCTTGGAGATTTATCAAAAATACTTCCAACCACATGATTCATCTTAAGGATAAAAATTAACACTTGTTTGATAGGACTCACTCTAAAATCCATAGAATAACATAAGATGCTCATATAAGAGTTCATGCTCATTGGGAATTGCTAAATAATTAATCACTAGAACACTGAATATCATGGTACATAGATATATTATCCAACCTATGTTACTGAGTAATACAAGACACTGCCTATAATAATATTCTATATATGGGATCATACATCCATGTATGTTATTCATGATGATTCCTCATACTCTGCCTATGGAAATTGAAGTGATGATAAGTGATCACACTGTAGGTCACACGAAAGGATTCATGATGACTATCTAAGAATAATTCCTTAGTGGGAATACCAATAAAATTATTAGGATATAATTACATACTATACACTAATTTGGATGAACCAATGGAATAAACCCAAATATGAATGATCTACACTGAATAGATATAGGGGCTCAACATTTTGGGAATAAGTAAAGGTATTTTTCTATGTGTTCAATTCATGTTTAGTCTGACCCGGGTCTATCTATGTGTGTCTCTCTCTCATAAAGTCTTCCTTAATAAACATGTTGTGTTTATTTATGACACACTAATGGAAGAGTGAGGGTTTCCACTCAAAATGATTCTCATTTCCGAGTTGGTGTGCACAGACTAGTTCTCATGTACTTCTGATAATGGTTGTGTAATGGTCCATGCTCATTTACCTAGTCTTTTTTGTATATCATGTCATTACCATGTACATTTTTCATTGTTATTCCCATTTACTCATAGGTTAAAGACCGTTCCACCAACCGCAAGTCAGAGTGAATCTGTAACATTTCACTTGGTGTGTGATAATTTTCTATATGAGTAAACCCTCTAACCAAAGGTGGGTAACACAAGAGGTATGTTCTTCCAGAGTAAACCCCATGTTTTCATGACTCTAATAGATAGTCCAATATATTTAATAAATATCACCTAAACCACTACAACCATCAATTATTCCTCTTTCCATACAGATAAACATGAATCAGGGATCATCCAAACTAACCAATGTTGGTTACCAGATTATTTCCAACTAACTCCCATTGTGAAGAATCTATTGTGGTCCCACCATGATGACTATAACAACCTCATCCCCAAATGCCTAGAGATGGTGCCTTACATTATTACATTGGAATAATTACAAGGAATAAAATCTCAATGGATTGATCAGTCTAGTATTTTCGGTGATCCAAATATATACATGATACCCATTTTACACAAGGTAATGAAAATCAAACATAATACATAATAGAAGACAATAAACTAAATTGTTTAAAATCATTTAGATATGTCATTTTCATAACCTACGTAATGGAAAATAATAATCTTGAACTCACATTCTTAGTAAGGGTTAAGTATAGTAGAATCAAACCTGAATTAATAAGAATAATCAATATAGAAAGGTAGAAAACATAACACATATGCCACATGAATATATGAATACGTTATAACAAATAGGGAAAGGTAATTAACTAAAATACAAGACTTTTATTCACTAAAATAAGAATTAAATTCATAAATTTATAATGTAATAGAAAAAAATCTCTTGGATAGTAATTAAAACTTAATTATCACTGAAAAAATTTCTAAATATTGGATGCCTTGTTTACCAGGAAAATGGAAACTTTACCATCAAGACCATTCACAAGATGTTTTAAAACATACTAGGTAAAAAACCCATCTGAATTGGATAATTAATTCATATCAATATATTATTGATTCATTGAGGGTATTACTTTAAAAGCTTCACATATTGTGGAATTCCATAAAAATTAATTAATGATATTTTTAATATTTGATTTATCTCATAATCAAAATGCCTTATATTATATCCATATTGATTAAAGGATACAAACATACCAATATTTCCCCTATTAATAAAATTACTTTTAGACTAAACATAGTTTGTAAAAATGGTATATAGTTTAGGAAATAAGCATAAACATTACAGAATAATATGTATATTTAAGAAAAATATGGAATCTAATGATAAATTATAATAAAAAATTTATTGTTTTAAGAGATGATTAACAATTTAAAAATAAAGTGATATGTCATAACAACTTTTACCAATTAGAAATTTTCAAATCAAATCCCCATTAATGAATAATTCAAATTGTAACATGAAAAAAAATTTAAGTATGAATCATGATATTACAATTGAATTTGGAAGTATATACTACATATAAATGTGAATTAGTTCATAATAACTATCATGCCTCAATTGAATGTAAATTGATACCAAATCCATTATCTTATGGTTAATTTTGGTTGAAATCTACTAAACCTCCAATATAATATTTTCATTCATCTTATTAACTTATTACATATCCATTTTAATATTTATAATATCATATATATTCTTTTTATATAATATTATGCCCTTTTGTTAATAATATTTAATAATTTCTATTATTTTGGTTGTCAATTTCCTTATTTTTAGGGCATGTTTATACTTGTTATATTTTATTACTCTTACATAAATCATGAATTCATAATCTATAGAAAAAAACATTATTTAAATGTCATATATATTAATTATATATGTATTTATATTAATCCATAAAATTTAGTGATATGAAATGAAACACACCATTCATGGAGACAGTAGATCATAAATACAAATTACAGTTGTTTTTATTTTATTATCATATTGGGATAATGTATATTAAATTATATATATATATTATTAATGTATAAATATTATTCCATATATATCTAATAAGTTTATTAAACTCATCTATAATCCATTCCTTGTAATTCATGAACGTGTCACATTGCTTCGCAAGGCAATAGTCTGTCAACCACCCGAATGATGTTATCGTATTACCCAAAAGGGAATGCATTAATATATGTCCTATAATATTTAAGAAATAATAAAAACATCATAAAATCATATATATTATATTTAAATATTAAGTACCTCATTATTTTCAACCATTAAACATGAAAATTTAAAAAATAATGACATAGGCTCGTTGGGAGGTAGTCTACCGTACACACGAATGATGATTTCATAACCCATTTGATTGATGATTGGGAAATTTTAGGTAGTAAAATTATTATAATAACATTTCATTATTTGGAATATAAATAATTTATTACCTTACCATGGAATAATTATATTGATGGAGGTGGAGAATGAAATAATATAAAACCCCGTTTAGAAGAACAATTCATATTCTCTAGGTTTCCGCATTCAATTTTCACCAATACCATTAATGGTTTTCTTTATTCTGAAAATAAAGCTTCTAGGATTAGTGGACATATTTTTTTGATGATTTGGGATGATGTTGGTGGAGTTTAATGTATTGAGAGATGTTATAAAGTGGTATAATTGATTTATTTTTCCTAGTTTTAGAGGACTGGAATTCTTGTAAATACTCAAAAGTACTCACTATTGGGCAGTCTCGTTTTCCACGTGTGCTTCTAAAATTGAAAAAAGATGGATTTTAAGTGAATTAAGTTTGATATACACTATAAAACAAAAACAATTAACAACTTATCATCATGTTAATCGTTGTCTTCTATGTATTCCATTTATTTACCATTTTGATTTTTATTACGGTAGTTAAATTTCAAACATAGATTATGTATCCATTATTACTAATTAAAATAAAAATTATTAGAAACTTTTGTACAATTAATTAAAAATATTATTTTTAGATATTATAAAATAGAAAATTTCCTTTGTGTTGGAAATTTACATTATCATAAACACATGTATTGTGTAAAACTCCACATTAACCCTAACAACGCAAATATAGTTTGTTCTATTCAGTGGTTAATATGTTATTAAAATAAAAATATTTCCATTAATTTTTGATATATTATATTTATTAAAATATAAAAATTAGTTGGCATAATATAGGACTTTTAGAAATTTTAAATCATTTAATAAAATATAATTTATAGTAAATTAACATGATTGTCAATTTGAACAATATTTATATAATTTGAATTAAAGAATATTTATAAAATTCTGGAATAAAAATAAATAATTTTTACATGAGATTAAAATTTTATCATATATTAAAATTAATAGAAGACAATATATCAATAATTTTACCTCACTTTTAACATTTTTATTATCATTTATTTTATGTAATTATTATATTTATAATAATTGTGTTGTATTTTTTTAATAATTTAATGATAATGATTCAAATATATAAAATTAAATTGAATTATCATGATATTCAATAATATATCATTCAAAAGGATATTATAAAATGATCATACATTATGTTTTACCATATCCTAAATTTTGTAGATGTTAAATGTAAAAAAGTATCATTTTTCATTTTTCTTCTCATAACTTATTATATTAGTCACTATAATGGAATTGAATCATATTACCTCAAAAAAATATTTTCTATATGTTAAGAGTTTAAATATGTCAATACAATTGGTTTATTACATGGTTATAGTTTATTTTCCCCTTATGTTTGATGGTTTTTCCCTATATAAAATATTTTTTCACACAATTTTGTGGATTAATGTTAATTTTTTACTAATAACTATTCTCAAAAATTATTTTCTCCATTTTAGATAATATAAATTATTTGATATTTAAAATATGGAATCCATTTATCTGAATGAAATTCATTTAATATGCAATAATAAATTTAAAATTAATCTAAAAAAGTGAAGATAAATTGGGATTCTAATGTGAAAATGTTCAAATGTTTGAAATTATTTTATATTCAAATTAAATAATAAAAAAATTAAAATAATAAAAAAATTGAATATTTGTTGTCTAGTTGAATTAATTATACTTTAAACAAAATTAAAATTTATTTTTACAACATAAATTATTTTAATGAAAAGTTAGTCATCAATAATAATTTTTTATTTTTCAATATTCACGAGAAAATAAAACGTCCAAGAGAAACACCCTAAATTCACCATAATTTAATTTTGATATTAATAATTTTAAAAATTTATTTTATTTTTTCTCATAAAATTTATGAATGTTGTAAAATTTAGTTTTCAAACAAGGTCACCATTAACAGACAGGAAAAATTTCTTTTATAAAAATATATCTCCTTTAGCATAATATTAGATTTTTGTTATCTTATTTCTATAAAACCTATTTTATTAATGTCAAAAAATTTGTATATATATTATATAAATTTACTTAATACTATCCAATAATAGTGATTATTTTAACGTGTTATGATAAAACTAATTCGACACATAAAAATATTTTCTTATAATGAAATATTGCCTTATATTCAATGTGTTTTTATTCATTTATAATAAAACATTAATAACTGATTTCAACCATATATTGTTATAAGTTATTCAATATAATTCATTACATCTAGTTTAATTTCATGGAGTTAATTTTCCTTTTACATAATAATTGTACTTGCAATGGGTAAAACCAGGTCTGGCGTGTAATGAAAGCTATGAAAGACACTCATTTCTCGATGCAATGCAAGATAACTCATTTTTGACTGCATTGCAAGCTATAGAATAAATTTAATTTTCTTAAAAATTTAAATATATCTTATATTCTTATAATTTTATATATCCTTCTATGATTGGTGTTTTATTTCATAAATGGTACTGAAAAAAACTTTATTCATTAAAAACAATTGTGTGTTTTGTTATGCATACCATAAATAGATTTCATCCTCCAAATTTCAGTATGATCTCTCTATTCCAGGATGTGAATTTTCAAAATACTATTTTCGAGATACCCATATTGTTAGAAGGTTTGGTAAAACATCTTCTTAATGAAATATAATGGTACGTACAAATGTCATATGGAATAACATACAACAAGTTTTCTATACTAGAGGACATCAGAGGGATGAAAAGATATGGACATAGAGAAAAGGTATAAGTATTTATAGTGTGTAATTTAGGTCCTTGAAGACAAACAAGTGAATGATAAATATAAATTTTAGGGCCACAATTTAATAAATCCATGATTATTTAAAAGACAAAATGTTCAATAAAAATGTATGTATTATGATTACATTTTTCTATGTGAAAACCCTTTTTCCAATTGTTGATGGGTTTTTCAATCATAATAAAATAATGAAATATATTTGATATATTTTTATTTCGTAAACATAATTTCTTCTTGTTGTTGTGCTCCTACAAATTTTCCAATTCATCCCATATACTAATAAATTAATGTCAAAAATAATTTTTTCTTCTGGAGGTACTAAGTTAACCATTTAATAGATCACATGATCCATAAAAGTGTAACAAGATATTATTATCATCTTTAATAAAACCATTAAAATTTTTCCTTAAACACCTGAATTATAAATTATCTAATTCCATAAATAGTTAACCACAAATTTCATCAAAAATATTTTCTATCAAATTTTTTAAGGAATGTTTCTAAATGAACATTATATTCACGAGAAAAAAGTAAGTGTATTTTAATTTTTAAATATAGAACAGGTGAATATCTTCATCATGTATTATCTCAAAAAATTGTAATAATGTTAATTTATAGAAAAAATTATACATAAATTTTATTTTTCATTATTCCTTATGTAGAATTTAAGTTATTTCATATATTCTTTATATCTCAAAATGGTGAAGACATCATTAATGGAAGCATAAACACATTGTTAATAAATAATTAATTATTTCCATGATATTCTACAATATCCAAATTTATTTACCATATCGATTATATTTTTATCTTAAAATCATTGTCTCAACATCAAAAATATATTAAGGGGTATCATTCCATTATTCATCTATTTTCCATGAAGTTAAACCTTCCAATGAATCGTTTTTCTTAATCATTGGTACCATTCAATATACATTATCACATATATAATGAAATTTTTACTACAGTAAAATAATTATTTATATTATAATAATATAACATGTAAATAACTGATACTCATATGAAATAACTATTGAATTAAAAAACAAGTATATTAACAATTCTTCTTTATAATTTGTAGTAGAATAATCTTGACCAAGATCCGTTAGATTATTTTATGGTGTATTCTCTTGATACATGGGGAATTAATTTTCATAGATCCCCATATCTATAAAATTAAATAATTGTACACTAGAAACTTTTTTCCTGATATTTTAATCCACATCCTACTACACACTAATAGAAAACAACCAATCCTTATAACTATGTACCGGGATTATTCTTCCTACAATTATCACATGAGGAGAAATAATACATTTAATTCATCCATTTCTCTATATTATATATATATAATATTCTTCTAATTATTTCCTCCATATCCATAATATATTTATAAATATCTTACTCTCTTCATGACACATTATATTATCTCCACATGCAAGGGAAAATTTTGGGTTACTAGTTTCCTTAAAAAGATTAGATTATGTCCATAAAATACATGATCATTCTTACTATTTGAAATATGTAAATTGTTGTGGTTCATGTTTATTCTTCTAGGAACCATTTCTAAATAACAAAATACCCTATATTAGATCATATAATTATAAAACATATTGTATAATCCCAATACTAGTGAAATAAAAAACATGAATTGAAGACAATATGCATAGATTATATCATATTTTTTTCAATGGATTCATTAGGATTATCTTATATACTAATCCTAAAATCATATCATATGGTTTTGTTATCTAAACTACTATTTCATAAATCCGGTTCCCAATGCCTATACTAAACATCCTTCGATACCAAATTCATGGACCCCAACTCGAGAAGCTTAGAGCCAGTTCCTTACTTTATTCGATTATAATGATTTAAAAGAGTTAAATCTTAATTGTCTAATTAGTTTAATAATTTTTTAGTTAAAGATACATATATGATAACTATAATACATAGGGAAATTCAAATAAAAAACAATACCTAACAAAATCTAATAAACTGAAACATTTAAAACACATTCAATTGTCACTTCTTCATAACTTGGGAAATGGAATTAAAATAAGGGCGAGTTAAAATTATCATTAAGGGTTATGTATAGTGAAATAAAAAATTAATCAACAAGTATAATAATCCTGGAATGTTTGATAACTTTACGTTATTTCCAATTAAATATATCTATAAGGCATAATCAATATATCAAGTAAAATAATTGAAACATAATCCATTTACGAAATAAAGAGAGAATGAAATGCATCCACATATTATTTTATACAAAAAATCAGATGTTTAATAATAATTAATGAAATATAAATGAATAGACTTCTTAAATATTATACTTTGTGTTCCCAAGGCATATTGAACATGTACCATCAAGATCATTCCCAAGATGGTATAAAACATATAGTGTTGAAGCCCATCATATTTTTCTAACTAATTCATCTCTTGAGACCAGTGATACATATAGGGGATATCACTAAAAAGACCCGTACTAATTTCATACCAGTCAAAATAATTCCTCATTTTTTTAATAATCTATATAACTCATAAAAATGTTCTTTATCAAACATTTTTATTAAGTAAATGATAAATATTTTTTTAATATTTCCCCAGCTAATCAAAAAACATTCTGAGTAATAATTATATATAAAAATAGTATATGGTTTAGGAATGAATTCAAAAAACTACACAATAATTTTTATATTTATTATAAATTAAATTTACAATAAAAATTTTTTATATTAATGTGATATTTTTAATTGAATTCTTGTAATTACAAAATAAAGTGATATTTTCTTATATGTTTTCCATCCTAGAAATTTAATTTTCAAATCCCCATGGATGAAATAATTTAAATTGAAAATTGAAATTTCAAGAAGTATGAATCCTAATATTAGATTTTCAAGGGGAAGTATATGCTCCTAATAAAATTTAATTTATTCCTAAAAACAAATAATTTTTAATCGATTGTAAATTGAGACAAAATCCTTAACCATACACTAATTTTTGGTTGAATGAACTTTGTACTCATATATAATGGTTTGTGTGTATTATTAACTTATTATAACATCATATTAATATTTATAATATCATATGGGATCCTCTAATAACATATTATCACCCATTTGTAAATAATGATTCATTATTTCCATTATTTTGGGTGTTAATTACCTTGTTTTTCAAGTATGTTTTGACTTGTTATTTCTTATTATGCTTGCAGGGATCATTATTTAATCTTCTAAAAATGTAAACCATTATTTAAATATAATATATATTCATTCTTAATATATTTAAAGTAATCCATAAAATTTAGTGACACAAAATGAAATTCACCATTCATGGTTGTGGTAGGTTTTTCGTATGCAAGAACGCTCTATTTATTTTTTTATCATATTGAATGAAAAGAAAACTAAATTATATATATATATATTATCATTATAGTATCATTTTTAAGTAATATATGTCACATTTTCTTATAAAACACGTCGTAAATACATTCCATATTAATTTGGGAATGCATCACATCGCTCTGTGAGGCGGTAGTCTACCGTACACACAAGAAACATTGTCATTTTCCCCCAAAAATGTAATGTGTGATAGTATGTGTAACATAATAATTCAAAATGATTTAAAATAATATTAAAAACAATATATTTTATATATACATCATAAATACATCAGGATTCATAACATTGAATGGTGGTAATTGAAAAACAAACTACATCTATTCAGAAAGAGATCGTCTGTTATAAACAGGAATGATGATTTCATAACCCATTTGAAGTAATTGTGTGAATATATAGTTCATACTATTAATATAAAAACATAATATTATATTTAAAATACTTATGTTATTATATAATCATGTAATAATGAGAATTAGAGTAGTTTGAGATGGAACTAATATAAAATCTCTTTTATAAGAACATTACCTCCTCTTTAGGTTACCTCATTTGGATTCACTAAAACCATGAAAGGATTTTTTTATTCCTGAAATAATTATTCAAGGATTAAGGGAGCCAATTTTTTTAGTGATCATTGCTATAAATTGGTGGATAAAAATGGTCAGATATGTATGATGAGGTGGGGGAGTGAGTGAATTTTTAAAGTTGAAGATTAGTGGTATTTTGGTAAATACTCAAAAGTATTCACAATTGGGGGCTGTCCCATACCACATGTGAATCCAAAATTAAAAAATAATTGTTTGTATGTAAATTATATAGGAGAAAACCATCCAAAAAAATCAAATGAATCCCATTTTTATCATGTTCATCTTCAACATCTATATTTCAATATTTTTTTAATAATTTGGTTTTTATTTCGGTAAAAAAAATTATAACCTAGATAATTATTCAATTAAGAATAAATTTAAGTGAAACATATTTGATTATTTAAACCCAATGATTATAAATATGTTATTTAAATTTTATAAAACAAAAAATATAAGTGCATATTGTGTGCAAAAACACTACTTTAACCCTAACAACACCAATATTGTATTCACTATTTTAGTGTCAATACACTCATTATAAAAGATAATCTAGCCATTGAATGGTACATATTTTATATTTATTTAAAATTTAAAATATCTGAGAAGAAGATATGATTATTAGTAATATTAAAACATTTTATAAATTTTCATATATAATAAAAAATAATATTGATATTTTCGACATTATTTATTGAATTGGAATTTAAATTTATCAATAAAATTATCTAATTAAAATTTATTATTTTTGGATAAGTGTCAAATAATTTTATAATCTAAAAAATTAATGGAAGACAAAAATCAATTCAATTTACTTGAATTTTAATATTTTTGTGTCATTTATTATATTTAATTATTATGTAAATAATTACTATATTGGGGTTTCTAAATATTTTAAAATAATAAATTAATCTATAAAAAATAAACAATAATTATAGTGATAAATACATTCTTTATATTTAAAGGGGTATACATAACTGATCATATGTTATATGTTCCCATTAATCTAAAGCTTTATTGAAATTAAAAGTTAGAAAATATTCTTTTTGTAGTTTTTTATCCCTTAACTTATTATACATGTCACATTCAGGGGATAGAATCCAAATAACTCACAAATATATATCTTAATATGTTAAGGGTCTATATATTTCCATAAAATGGGTATTAGAAAAGTTTCATGATCATTTTTTCCATTAATATTAAATTTTAGTCCCTCGATACACTCATTGTTTCTTTAATCATGTTGATTAATTTTAGTTGTTATAAATAATAATTATAGAAAAAAAATATTATTCCGTTAATAAAAATTATAAAATATTATTATCACAAATTTTTAATTAATTTTTAAAAATTCAATTCCAATAATTGCAAAAAATTATCTTAAAATTATTCCTGTAGATGCGATGAGAAAGCGAGATTTTAATGTGAGAATGTTCCAATGTTTGAAATGTTTTTAAATCGACATTCAATTTGAAAATTATTCCAATTTATATCAAACATAATTGTATTAATTGTTTTAAAATTATATTTTTTAAACTTTAAACAAACTTAACATATAATTTATCCATAAAATTAGTTTAGAAAAAGTTGGTTTTCAATTAAAATTTAGTATTTTCACTATTCATCAAAAAATGAAGCTTCTCAAAAAATAAAAAAAAATCACCATAAAATAATTTTTACATTAAATATTAATAAAATAATCTTCTTTTTTTAAATAGACATTTTAAAATTGGATCATTTAGTTTTAAAACAAGAGTTCCTTGAAAATGAAGAAAAACTGACTTTTGAAAAATCCAGCTTTTTAAACATAAAATTGGATTTTTTTTCATTTTCTTATTCTTATAAAATATATTAAGTGAATTAGAAAACATTTTATTAAATATTTTATATTTTTTATATAATTTGTTTTGACCATCCACATATATATTGTAATTGAATTTATTATGATAAAACAACTTTGGTAGATAATTTTTTTAAAACATCTCCTATATATTCAATTGATTTTTATATTAATTTATAATTCATTGGTATCTAATTAATTAAATCATATATTTTAACACGTTAGTTAATTTTATTAATTATCTCTAATTTAATTTCTATGATATAATAGTCCTTTTAAATAATAATATTAATGGCATTTATTAAAACAATGTCTTGCATATACCTTAGGCTATCAAAGAGACTTGTGATTGTGTGAAACACAAGATCACATAGAATTGTGTCAGTGTAAAGTTGTATAATTTATTGAATATACATTAAATATAAAATATATGATAATGTATTGGGATGTTTTGTTCATTTCATTTCATGGTACTGTGTGTTATACACGCTATCGAATAAAATGTTATTTATTTAAGATTTTTTCTTAGTGTTACACCATGATTAAAAAACTATGATCTGCAAAAAATGATATGATCTTAATCCATAATTAATCATCTATTTTAATTATCATAAATCAAAAATTCATTCAATAATGAACCCAAACATATAATTTTGATCCAATTTTTAAAATAACGAAAAAATACTATCATCCATCAGGTATCGGTTGAACCATTGGATGAAGAAAATATCAGTGACTACTGTTTAAATAATTGGGGAAGAAATTTATATATAAATCGATAGAAGTTAACACTAGCCATTTTTGGGATAGAATTTATTCGAAATTTTATAATTATGAAAGAGGAATTATGAAAAAACAATCATTTATGTTTAATTCCTAACTGTAGGAATATCAATCAATACCTAAAAAAATAAATGAGAATTGAATCAATATTGTAGGGGTGTTGATTATAGTTCATCATAGAATGATAAATTAGCGATTAAAAATTGAATAAAAAATTCCCTACCCAGTTTTGGATCATTCATTAAGGAAAATTTACCCCATCTCATAGTCATTTGTGAGATCCCCATGCTGCAATTTGAACAGAGATTATAATTTCATGACCCATCATTGATCATCCATGAATACTCAACCGTAGAATGACTCTAAATCAATAGTATTATATGTCTATTGATATCATATTTTCCACAACAATTGTTATAAATAGTAGTATAGGTCTAGGGAATTAAATTAAAAATTAATTAAGTAATTAAACAATTAATTAATTTACAATTCCTCACATGATGGTTCTTTTATTAATCATTCAACTTTTAAAAATGTTATATCACCAATATGGTAAAAAAAGTGTTTTATATTTAATAGATATTTTATATTTCAAATCAAAGACCATACACATTATTTTTCCATCATTTTTTAAAAACTACATGAAGGTGAAATGAAATATTAAATATTTTTACTATATAAATTTTGATGCTCCATGTTTCATAGAATACCACTCCATATGTGTGGTTATTAGTCATAATCTAGGAATGATTCCCTAATATGTACATGATATGATTATTTCCATTTCAATTTTTATTTGCGTTCTCCAAAAAATATATTCCTATATTGTACATGAGTATTGATACCATTCTTTCATCCAGGATCCGTTTCTAGAAAATGATTATACTAAACTAGTTAATAAAATTAAACATTTGATATCAAAATATATAATTCTAAATATATTGAAACACATAACAGAAATGAAATATTTATGGATTATTTATATCATAATAATAAACTTGGTTTATTTGGTGATATATTTATATTAGAGAAATATTTTATAATATTTGATATTGGTTTGGGAATAAAATACAATTATTCCAAATAAGATCCCCTAAGAGTGTCAAAATGGGTGAATAATAAGGGAACACTTGAAATTTACTATTATTTTGGATGAGATATAATCAACAAACTCTTTTGAGGTTTTTTACTCTTAGAAGAATATGTTCCAAAACTACATCCATTTTTAGTGTCTATATTGGAGTGAATATCTAGAAAAATCCCACATAATATCTACCTTAAAAAAATTATGAAATTATCATCCACTTAGACATACCATCATAGTCTATCATATTGTTATGTTCCCTAATTTAGGATTTACTAAATATAATTCTCATGGTTTTTACTAACCCTCTTTCTAATAAAAACATTAACAACACTGATTTTTTTATTACTGATCTTGGGTATAAAATATTAAATTTTAATATATATATGGAGAATTTAATAATAAAAAAGTGTTCTATTTATTATTATTGATGATCCATAGAAATATGTGATTCCAATTTAATATTGAAAATAAATCCTAAAATATATTAATTTAAAACAATATTATTCTTTGAACTCTTTCAAATAATTCGTCAAATTTTTTCGAGGAATGTAAAGAAAATAATGGGTAGATTTAATGCATAATAATGGTAAAAAAGAGTAGAAGTTATCATGAGTAAAGAATGAATAATTAATATGGAATGGTAAAAAACAAAAAGCACACATTATTTAATCAATAACTTTATAAAAAAATTCATCCATGGGAAATATTAATGTAATAATCTCATGGATGATAATAAAAGACTTCTCAATAGAAGAAATGATTAATATTGGAAATTATGACAATACATATCTTGAAATATATATCTTCTAGACCATGCGCCAAGAATGTTTAATCGATAGGTAGGTATACACCAAAAATCCATCTCATTTGGATAACTAATTTGTCACATTAGTCCTTTCAATGAATAGAGGGACTATTAATATTTGATCCCCACCCATCACTGCATGTCAATTGCACTCCGAATTTATTTAATTACTAATTTAAAATAAAAACATTTTTCTATAATAATAAATATCATTATTTTTTAATGAAAATAGATTTATCAAGATTATCCCTAGTCTACAAAATAACGATCATAATAAAAAAATCCTTTGTAAAAATGGAATATAGTTTTCTAAATAATCACATTAATGATATGATGAATATATATATTTAAAATATCTATAATTTTAGATTCTCATAAGAATTTTATTGTTTCAATAGAATTTTAACAACAACAAGATTAATAAGATATAAGTTATGGCCACTCTCATATCAAAAATATAATATTTTTAATAATATCTTATACTTTGGGAAGATACAGATATTTAAAGTTAAATAATTATATAATTTATCAATAAGTAGTTTTCTTTTTAAAACCATTGAATATATCTTGAAGAATCTAAATATCAGTAAATCTTTACAATGTTAGGGAATTCCATTAACATAATAAACATTAAAAACATTATTTTTCTACTTTTTTTAAAAAAAATGGACGTACAAATGCCCATTATTATAAAAATAAATCATTGAAAATGGGAGGAGTAAAATACCGTACCAACAGACTCTAAAAAACAAGAATAGAAAAAGAAAAGCCTCAGGAACCCTGAGATGAGTACACATGTTATGATAAGAGGAGCGCCCATGCCTACCATAACAATGACGACCCCTCCTCCGAGTGTTGAATTGTGTCCATGGACCACCCCCATCATTTGGAATCCCAGTTCTAACCACTTCTTGTGTCTCAATCCCTTTAAGTATGAAATCACAATTTTGTCTCTCATCATCACTAATTGTGAATTCAAGTTGTGAAAATTAATTATCTTTACTTAACTTCAGTTTAACCCTCTACATAATAGGTTGGGAAGGCACAAAAAACTAAGAATAATTTCATTTTACCATGTTGTCCACATTCCCTCTAAGAGTTCAGGTAAAATGGAATGGAATAGATTTCCTTCAGTTGTAATATTTAGTGGTCTTCTCTAGGGACTAAGCATTGAGAACACCTAAAATCTGGAAGGGAGAGGCCTGCCTCAAACCAGGCTTAGAAGCATTGCCCTTCATATAATTGGAAGAATAATCAAGGGAATGGAAATTTGAGATAGTATTTTCCCCACATATATATTAGATCCTCTATAATTCTGGAATTTAATCACCTAATTACCAGATTCTAAAATAGAATGAGAATGATATTGTGGTTCATTGGTGATTAGAAAACGGAATCCTTTTGTGTTTTAGATGTAGGTATGTTTTAATATTGAAAATTTCTAGGCCATGAAATGATTATTCTATCAGAAGAGACATCCACAACCATTATAAGGGTCAATGTTTTTGATGACATAACTTGTCAATTCTATAAATCCATGATTCACTCCAAAGAACCTTTAACAATACATTTTTATTTTTTGTAAAGAAATTTTAAAATTAACCTTTTGGATAAGATTAGAAATATTACATTAGAATATTTTATAAATGGATCTATAACTAGAAATTTTTATTAATAAGTTATATTATAAAAAATAGAATTTGTAAAAAAATTAAAAATTATGGACATTGTAAAAAAAATATCTGATTAAAATAAAAGTAAAAGAAATTATACTTTTTAATTTTTCATTTCTTGATTCATGTTAAAAAATTGATGAAAAATATGATGATAATAGGCAAATTTCTTAAATATAGTGAGGATAATAAATTTGATGAATGTATTTGTGGAAGGATAGATTGTAACATTGCTTCAATGAAAATGAAGGTTATACCAAAAAAATGGGACTATAAAATAATTATTCACCTCATTGGTAACTTTTAAATTGTTACCACTTCAATGAATAAATGTGAATTTAAACATTTTTAACCATTACTAAATAGTTATTCATGTAAAATATAACAATGTTTTATTATATTATCTATATAAATGTAAATATGTGAAAAATATTGATCATGTCTCAATAGAATGAAAGATTATTTGAAATCCCTCACCTCACATTCCATTTATCTAAATGTTCTTTAACCACATTTATATTGGTTTTAAAAAAGTTATTAACTTATTCAAGAAAAAATTTATTTTTTATAGTATCAAATATTCTCCCATTATTATATCATATCTCGCATATATTAATAATGTTTTGTTATTACCATTGTTTTTTGTGCCAACTGCTTCGTTTACCCATACATTTTTTTCACAGATGTATTTATTTCAAGTGTACAGGATATAGTTCCATAATCTACAAAATATTATTAATTATATACATATTATATATATATATATATATTATGTGTTTTTGAATTCAATTTTTTTAATATGGATATTGATAATGAATCACCTCACTTTGTGTTGATGGTATGTTGTACGTATGCACAAATAATATTATAATTTGAATAATGGGTGAAAGGGTATGGAAGTTGATGGAATATTAATTAAAAAAAATATTTCTTTATTATCATATATATCAATTATTTTCATTATTATTACTATCCATTTTAGTGGGTGGTGGAAAACAAATTACATAAGTTCGTGAGGAGGTAGTTCACCATACACATGAGTGATAGTTTTGTTTCCCATTTGATGAATAAGTATGTGGATATATGTTATTTTAGTAACATAATAAAATATAATTATATTAGATATATTATTTTTCTATATTTTAAATATTATATCATAATTAATGGTGTAAAAATAAAACATAAAAAATAAACGTGGTAAAGATTAATATCTTCCCTTCAAAAAAACCTCAATTGGATCTCTTATTAAGAACCCAACGATTGGTATTTTGGTATAACCATGATTTCCATAATGATTCTTTGTTATTACAGATATATTTTTGAAGGGTTTATTCAATATTAACATATTAATGGTTGTGAATATGTGATAAGAGGATGTTCCCTATTATAATTTATTTTAATGAACCACTACTAATTTTTCAATGTTTTAAAATAATATCAAGTAATAATCTTCAAAAAATTCCCCAAAACATATATTATTATAAGTGGATATGGTTAATTGTAATGACCCGACCCCAGAATCCCAGATTTGGTGCATTATTATGTATCATTGGCATGATCACAAAAGATCAAGTCTCAAAATACTGATTAGTTTATTTACCTTGTAAATACTAGATACAATCATAAGGTTTTCATTACATCATAAAATGGGAAAGTACAACAACATTATTTCCAAATACAAAATAGAGATCCCATAGACTATCCATGAATATCAGTTATAATATACTTATTCACATCCTAGTAAAAATAAAACATAGAAAGGGGTGAGCTCAGATTCTCCGTAAAGATAGAAATATAGAGGAAACTTTCATAAATAAGTGTAAACATTTAAGGCAATCTAATACTAAAAAAAATCCTTTTAAACTTGAACTTCAGCATAATATGGAAAAAATAAAATGAAATATTTCCATTTACTTATTCATATGGATATTCTACTAGTCGAATAATCCCATGAAATATCAATAGCCACTTTCAAAATGATGGAATTCATAATGCCATACTTTTATAACCACATAGTCAAGGCCTTGTGCCAAGACTACAAATAAGATTTTTTTAAGGCCTTGTTCCAAGAAACTAGTTTGTCTCATGAGACCTACCGATGCATCGAGGAGCTATCGCAGGCTCGACCTATCACTTACTATGTCCAATGTATTCTTCATATGAATGGGTTTAATCATAACAATAACATTCATATTAAAACTAGCATACTAAATTTCAATACTTTCTCCACAAACCATGAATGGTATAAAAATAACACATACACATTCAAACATATAATAAATCCTTCAATATAATATGGAATATTCGTATCATATTAAATCAACTTCAATGAATCTTAAAATTCATCAAAGGATGATGACATAGATGAAATAAAAACCTTTTTAGAGATATATATATTTCTATTTTGAACTCATTTAAAAGTCAAGTAATTAGAAAAGAAAACATTTATAATTGAAAATATTCTTATAAGATTGTAGGGGATTCTTTGATGATGTTATAATGGTGGAAAGTAGCCACACCCACCGTATAAGTTAAAAAAATATATTCTCACCTTAATTTTGTCGAAAAGGTTAAAGAGAACCTTGTTTGGAAAAGGACGGAAAGATTCCTTTCAAAAAATTTATAATAAGTCAAAAAATGGTATAAATGACTTTAATCCATATTCTAGTAAATATTAAAAATGTTTTGTAATACATTTTTAAGAAACATGGATGTGGATGATAAAGAGGTACCAGTAGATACATACGTAAAAAGAACCTCGAATAATAAAAATATTTTGAAATTAAAACTTTCCTTGTAGTTTTTCTTGGTTAAGGGTAGTTTAAACACCTATATAAGGGTCAAATGATTGCTATTATATTATTCATGAATCATATACATTAATATGATATCATATATGATCTTTTAACATTGCTTTGTAAATAATATCTTAGTATTATCGTCGTTTCAGGTGTTAACGAATTCATTTTCCTTTATATGTTTTGTTACATAATCCCTGTTTTTTTGGATAGGTTGTATATTATTCATATCCATAATAATATAAAGTCTTTAACATTATATTTAATCATCAAAAGAAAATTAGTCTTGAATGTATACGATGGTGAATGAATCTCATCGCGTTCGTGGAGACAGTAATCCGTACGTACACACGAGCGACGATATTATTATTTTGATATTAAAATAATTTATAATTGGATGGTATATCATATATACAGAATAAAAATAGGGTTATATTTATTATTCACATAAATTAAAATTCATTTTTATAACCATCCGAATAATAATGTATTGAATAACAATTAGAGCACGATGTGGAGAAGGTAATCCGTACGTACACATGTATAGTGACATGTCATCCAAAGGATGCATAGAATATTTAATATAGTTGTACCATATTTATAATAAAATCACAGTATATATAAGATACTATAGTTATTATTTTATAATGGAAACAACAAGGAAAGAATAAGTGGAAGAAGAAAATAACTTGAAAGCGGTGATGAAATATTTACCTCTTCTTCTTGTTCTTCCTTTTGATTTGATCAAAAAGGATCCTTAAGATTGCTTTCTTACTAACGGAAGTCCTCTAAGATGAATTTAGGATAGTTTAGAAAGTATTAGGGTGGGGTTTGGTCGAGCCAAATGGCTTTTATGGTGTGAATTAGAGAGAAGGGTGAGTGCCCTTTTATAAGAGGGGTGAGGGGCACCTTCAAGAAAGATAGAAATATTATTTTATAATAAAATCATTTTCGGTTTTTAATGGTATAAAAATATATTATATAAAAGATAAGGTTGGGATGGGTCGAAAACCACTCAACCAATTGGTTTTAGACAGGTTTGGGTCACTATATTAATTTTATATTTTAGATTTGACTCATAGTTAAATAGTTTGTCATTTACCATGTCTCTTTGTATTTTTATATTATATGGTTAATAAAAATACTATAAACTATCAAGATAACCCCAAGTGGTTCATGAATGATATAAATATCATCATATAAGTCCTTTTTCCGAACCTTATATTTTTAGGATTATTATATAAATTAAAAATATAATATTTGTTTTAAAAAATCTTTTATGTCAATTTTTACAGTATTTAATAATTGATTTTTTTAAAATCATAAAAACATTATTAATTTAAAATAAAATTATTTAATCAATACTAACATGTCATAGTAACCTAGAAAATTCGTTTTTAACATCAAAAAGTTTAAATTATATTTATTTTAACATTTATAAAACCATTTATTTGATTCATTCATTAATAAGGATAATACTGCATCATCATTGTGTCATTAAAAAATATAATTATTTAATTTCTAAAAATTAAAAATAAAATACTATTATGTAATAAATATTATTATATTTCTAATTAATATTTACTATTGAAGATATAACATGTATAACACCATGTAAAAATTGTTTTACTAAAAGATATATGCTTATTTCATCTTTGAATTTTCTTTAATTTACTTAATATAAAGTGTCATTATCACTTACTAGTGGCTCCATGGGGACTCTAAATCGACCCAAAGATTCCCACGGTTGAACATGTATCATCCAATAGGGTTATGACACATGTTAGGGTAATTTAATATTATTATAATATTATTTTTTATCCTTATTTACCGGATTTACCCTTTAACCATGTAAATAAAATATTCACCGAAGTAATTATTCAAAATATATAAAAATAAAAGTTACCTATTTAAACAATTTGTACCTCCTGATACTAAATATGGAATCCCTTTTTATAAATTCAAGACACCAAAGTGGAAAAAATTAATTTAATGTTATTTCCTGTTGTCAAAATGAAAAGAGCGTTTTTATGAAATAATAACTATCTAAAGATTGCCACTTTTTCATGTCAAATTTAAATGTGAAATTACTTATAATGACCTAAATTGTATTCAATGATAAAAATATAATATCTTTATACTTTAAAACTAGTTAAATGAATAATTTATCACAATTAATTATTTTGATTAAAAAAGTTGTTTTTAATTAAAATTTACTAATTTTCACTATTCATCAAAATATGAAAGTTATCAGAAAAGTACCAAAAAATTACCCTAAGATAATTGTGATATTTCGAACCCAAAAATTAGGTCCATTTTTAAAGATAAAATGATTAATATTTCAAAAAGTGGGTATTACTATTCATAACGAGTAATTTGATTTTTTGTGGTCTGTTAGAACTCAAAGTTGCATACAACACAGGCTATTGTATTATTCAAAGAGAATCGTACTGTGGAAGAATGGGGTGTTACATTCTCCCCTACTTCAAATAATTTCATCCTCAAAATTTCTAGAATATTACTGTATAAAAAGTCTCGAGTGGTTCTTCATCATAAGTTCCTCGGGTTCCCACATTGCCTCTTCCATCTTGTGGTTTATCCATAGAACTTTAACCAGACGAGATGTCCAGTTTATCATCAATTTTTCTCTGGTATCAAGAATCATGACGGGCTCTTCGCAATATGAAAGAGCACGTTCTAGTTATAATTCCTCATATGTTAGTGCATACATTAGGTGAGGCATGTATTTTCTCAACAGTGATACGTGGAACACATCGTGGACTTTGGAGAGACTTGGAGGCATTTCCAAACGGTAAGCTACAGCCCCAATTCGTTCTATAATTTTGAGAGGTCCAATGTACCTGGGACTCAATTTACCCTTCTTACAAAAAAGTATAACACCCTTCTTTGGAGATACCTTCAAGAAAACATGATCTCCTACCTGAATTTCCAAATCCTTCCTTCAGTTATCGGCATAGCCCTTCTGTTTACTTTGAGCTACTTTGATGTGGTTTTGGATTACCTTTACCTTTTTAATCGTTTCCTCCACATGTTCTGGCACTATGAGTTTTCTTTCACCAACATCATCCCAACAGGTTGGTGTGCGACATCTCTTTCCATATAATGCTTCATATGGTGACATATGAATACTTGAATGGAAGATATTGTTATAGGAAAATTCAACCAAAGGTAAATATTGATCCCACATACCTTTAAAGTCACGTAACCATGATCTCAACATGTATTATAACGTTTTTATAGTGCGTTCTGATTGTCCATCTCTTTGAGGGTGGTCGACAGTACTCAAACGATGTTCAGTATCCAGAGATTTCTGAAGACATTTCTAGAATCTTGATGTAAAACATGGATCATGATCAGAAACAATCCATAGTGGTGCTCCATGAAGTCTCAAAACATCATTAATATATAGTCTTTCTAGACGTTCATGTGGTAGATCTACTCTTATAGAAATAAAATGTATTGACTTGGTAAGACAATCAACAATTACCCATATTGCATCGTTCCTTATAGGATTCTTTGGTAGTCCCATGACAAAGTCCATCATAATAATATCCCATTTCCACTCAGGTATGGGAAGAGGAAGCATAACTCCTCCAGGTTTTTGCCTTCCAGCTTTCACTTGTTTAAAAACTATACACCTCGACACAAAATCAGAAATCTCCCTCTTAATGTTTCCCCACCAAAAATATTATTTCAAATCTATATACATCTTAGTGCTACTAGGGTGTATAGAGAAATTGAAACTATGAGTATCATCCAACAATTCCCTTTTTAGATCAGGTACTTCAAGAACACAATGTATCTTCCCAAATTTCAAAAATCCATCTTCATACACAATGTCGTTCAATCTCCCATCATTCACTGCTTTAATCTTCTTTTGAAAATCTTCATCATCGGCTTGAGAACTATTTTTCCTTTCTAGTAAAGATGGTTTGGAAACCAATTGACAATGTATCGATGTTTCACCTTCCATGTTAATTCCCCTATCCATCTTCGCTAGATACATGAAAATAGGATCCCATTAAACTCTCATCTAGTTCAAAACTCCATGATCCTTTCTACTCAAAGCATCTACCATTTTATTTTCCTTCCCCAGGTGGTAGGGTATGCTACAATAATAATCCTTGAGTAGTTCAATCCATCCCCTTTGCCTCATGTTGAGTTCTTTCTGTGAGAATATATACTTCAAACTCTTATGATTGGTATATATCTCACATTTTTGACCATATAGATAATGTCATTATATCTTCAAAGCTACGATTACACCTTCTAATTCAAGATAATGGGTAGGATAGTTTTGATAATAAATTTTTAGCTGTCGTGATGCATAGTCAATAAAACTATCATTCTACATAAGGACACAACCAACTAGTTTCTTTGAAGCATCACTATAAATAACAAATTCATCATTCCCCGATGGTAGATTCAAGATAGGAGCATTGGCTAATCTTCTCTTCAGTTCTCCAAAACATTATTCACACTCTTTTGTCCAAACAAATTTTACCCCTTTACATTTGAGCTTCATTAATGGGTTATCCAATCGGGAAATATTCTAGATGAAACATCGATAATAACCCTCTAAACCAATAAAACTGTGTACCTTAGTTATACTAGTTGGTGTTGTCCATTCTTGGTTCCTCATGTCTTAGAAGGATCAACAGAGATTCCATATTTAATGAAAATATGGCCAAGAAAGGAAATCTCTTGAAGCCATAATTCACACGTGCTAAACTTCCCATGTAATTCATTTCTTTGAAGAGTTTTTAGGATAATGAAAAAGTGATTTTTCGTGATCATCTTAGCGTTTTGAGTATACCATGATATAATAAAAAATACCACTATAAATTCATGAAGATATTCCTTGAAAACTCTATTCATTAGATCCATGAAAATAGAGGGTTCGTTAGTTATCCCAAAAGGCATTACTTTAAACTCATAATGCCCATACCTGGTTCGAAATTCTGTTTTCTGAATGTCTTCCTTCTTTACACACAACTGATGATATCCAGATCAAAGGTCAATATTTGAAAATTATTGAGATCTAGGAATTTGGGAGAATAAATCATCAATGCGAGGTAGGGGATACTTGTTCTTTATTGTTATATCATTGATCTCCTAGTACTAAATGCACAACCTCATAGATCCATATTTCTTCTTAACAAAGAGAACATGGGCTCCCCGTAGAGAAAAACTAGTGTGAATAAATTCCTTATTACTCAATTCCTCTATTTGTTTTTTAGTTCCACTAATTCCACAATGTCCATTCTATAAGGGGTCTTTGATATGGTCCATGAACCAGGAACTAAATCAATGGAAAACTTAATTTATCGTTGTGGGGGATGTCCAGGTAAATCTTCTGGAAACACATCAACATATTATTACATAGTAGGTACATCCTGTATTCGAACATTCCTTTCCTCACCCACAGTTATTTAATTATCTTCCTCTCTAATAATATAATTTAGTATAGCAACTGGGGGGTGGATCTAGATAAGAACTTGTTGGTGACATTCCTGATCTAAAGATAAGGTTCTCTTTATCATCATAAAAAATTGTAACCTCCACTTCTTACAATAAGTTTTCACATCATGGTCTTAAAGCCAATACATACCAAGGATTATATCAAATTCTATCATGGTTATGATGATAATAACAACATATAAATAATGCTTATATAACACAATGGGAATTGATTCACAAAACACTGTTGCAATGATACTTCCCTTAGTAGTTATGACCGACGACTCCCTTGTTGAATCAAATTGAAAATATCTAATTTTTTTATCGAACTAGATAGATATGAAACAATGAGATGATCCAGAATCAAAAAATTAATTGGGTAAACATGAGGAAACCATTAGATTACCTATCACCATGTATTTTAGAGCTTCAACCATAGTAGTAGTGATCACATAATCATGGCCTTGATCCCTTGGCCTTTTTGAGGTATGTTTCCTTGACGCATAAGACATTGATTTTAATAATGTCCCATCTCCATGAAATTGTAGCATTGAACATCATTAACTTATTTCTTCCCCTTTCAATCACGCGCTTGGTGGACTTTTTCACCACCCTTGTAACAGACTCTCGTTCCCTTCAAGAAAGTACTGGGGTGTTTCTTCCCACATTTACTAAAGGATGGATATTCAACTTTTCCCTTCTTCCCCTTATTTTCATTTCCATAGTGATCAGACGATCTCTTCTTCTCTTGCATTTCATTAAAGTCGTAAGACCTAGAGAATTCCTTTTCTGTATTGATAGCACATGGGACAATATCTTCGTATGACAAGAAGGATTTTGAGACTAATGATTGATGGAGAAATGGTTTTAACCCATCAATGAAATGATCAATATTACTTCTTGGGATATGTATATAATATGCATCATGCCTTTCTATCCTTGTAAAGATAGACTAATACTTTGCAACATTCTCGTCCTCATTTTGCCTCACACTCGGAAATTACCTTTCCATATCTGCTCGATGGTCACGAGGAATGTATTTTTCTAGGAAAAGCTCTTTAAACTCCATCCATTCCATATTTGATACTTCATAATCTTCTTTTATGTCTTGAATCAATGACCACCATTGATCAACATCTCCAGTGAGGCGGTAAACTTCCATGACAACTTTTTCCCTTTCACTACTCCCCAAGGAATATAATATTTTCTCTAAAGAATTTATCCATTTCTCATATACTAATGGATTTGTAAGCCCATTAAATGTTGGTGGTGGTTTCCTCATGAAAAAATCTATCATTGATCCTCCACGCTGTAGATAAGGGTTCTCCATACGGTTATGCTTAATATTCAAAACCTGAGTGAGTTGTCCCAATATGGTGATAAGTTGATCAGCACTAGTTGTATCACCAGCTACACTATAATTATCTTGAGTAAGAGGTCAATCCCTACATGGATTACGTGCATTGATACGGTTTCCATTCCTTCCACTATTCTCCATTTCTAAACAACGACATAAACTAGATTTGTTTATGAATTAAAATACATAATTCTAAACATGAAAAACACTTAAGATAAATTGAAAATTTTATGGATATAATCCATAATCATAAAAATGTTTTCATTGAGGAAGTATATACTCATAAACCCTTCATAATGGTTGTTAATGAAAATGAGAATTATCCTAAGTATATCCCCCGAGAGTGTCATAACCAAGAGTACAGTAAGGCACGTTTCCTTACACCATTTCCTGTTCAAATCTATCTCAAAGTGGTGTTTTCTGGTTTTACCTCTTGGTACATCTATGCCAGAGCTACCTCTACCTACTCGTATCCTCATAGGGATGTATTGCTCGAAAAACTCACAAAATCTCTACATTACCAAAATTCTAGGAAGTTCTTCTATACTAATCCTCAAAATATATATTCGGGTAATTGGTCTAATCGGAGTTTATCTAAATATAGCTTCCAAGGTTTGTACTAAACCTCCCTATGATACCAAGTATAACCCCCTTACCCCAAAAGCCCGGAGTCGGAGCATTATTATGTATCATTGGCATGATCGCAAAAGATCAATTCTTGAAACACTAATTAGTTTAGTAGCCTTGGAAACACTAGATACATTCATAATGTTTTAATTACATAATAAAATGGGAAACTACAACAACATTGTATCTGAATAAAAAATTGAGATCCCATAGACTATCCATCTAGGTCAGTCATAATATACTTCTTTGCATCCTGGAAAAAATAAAACATAGAAAGGCGTGAGCTCAGATGCTCAATAAGGATAACAATATAGAGAAAACTTTCATAAATAATAATAAACATTTAAGGCAATGTATAACTAAAACAAAAGCCTTTTAAACTTGAACATCAGCATAATATGGAAAAAATAAAATAAAATAGTGTCATTTACTTATTCACATGGATATTCTATAAGTCAAAAAATCACAGGCAATATCAAAAGCCACTTTCATAATGATGGAATGCATAATTCTGGACTTTCATGACCGCATAGTCAAGGCCTTGTGCCAAGACTACAAATACGATTTTCTTAAGTCCTTATTACAAGAAAATTATTTTCCTCATGAGACCAATCGATTCATCTTGGATCTATAGCAGGATCCACCCGTCACTTACTAAGTCCAATGCATTCCTCATATGAATGGGTTTAAACATAACATAAACAATCGTATTAAAACTAGCACACCAAATGTCAATACATTCTCCATAAACCATGAATGGTATAAAAACAAAACATCCATAGTAAAACATATCAAAAATCCTTAAATACAATATGGATGATTTTTATCATAATAAATCAACGTCAAATAGGCCTAAAATGCATCAAAGGATGTTGACATAGAAGAAATCAAAAACTTTTTAGAGAAATATCACATTCTATTTTGAAATCATTTAAAAGTCACATAATTATAAAAGAAAATATTAATAGTTGAAAATATTATTATAATCTTGTAAGTAAAGATTCGACGATGTCATAACGGTGGAAAATAGCCACACCCGCCGTATAAGATCAAAAAAGACATTCTTACCTTAATTTTGTCAAAAAGGTTAAAAAGTACCTTGTTTGGAAAAAGAAGAAAAGATTTATTTCAAACCATTTTATAAAAATTCAGACAAGTGTATAAATGACTTTAACTCATAGTCTATTAAATAGAAAAGAAAATTTGGAATACATTTTTAAGAATCATGGATGTGGATGAAAAAGTGGTCCAAGTAGATACGTAAAAACAACATTGGATAATAAAGAGATTGTTAAATTAACCCTTACCTTGTACTTTTAATTTCATGAGAGTAGTTTAACCTCATTTATAATGGTGAAATAATTGTTATTAAATTATAAAATAATCATATACATTAATATGATATCATATATGATCCTTTAACATTGCTTTGTTAATAATATCATAGTATTATCATCGTTTCGAGTGTTAACGGATTCATTTTCCTTTATATGTTTTGTTACATAAGCAGTGTTTGTTATGGATAGGTGGTATATTATTCATATATTGAATGATATCAAGTACTCAAATATTATTTTTAATCATCAAATAAAAATTATTCTTGAATGGATACGATGGGGAATTAATCTCAGCGCATTCGTGGAGACGGTAATCCGTACGTACGCACGAGTGACAATATAATTCTTTTGATATTAAAATAATATATAATTGGATGGTATATCATATATAAAGAATATATATCATTTTATATTTATTACATACATCAATTACACTTCATTTTTATACCCATCCATATAATAATGTATTGCATAACAATTACACCACAATGTGGAGACGTTATGTCATACGTATGCATGTATGGTGACATGTCATCCAAAGGATGGGTATAATAATGAATATGGTTGTACCATATTTATAATAACATCACAGTATATAGAAGATACTATATTTATTATTTTATATTGGAAGAAACAAGTAAATAAGAAGTGGAAGATGAAAAGAACTTGAAAGAGATGATGCAATATTTACCTCTTCTTCGGGTTCTTCCTTTTGATATTATAAAACGGGATCCTTAAGTAGGATTTATGACTATAGGAAGGCCTCTATTATTAATTTGGATAGTTTAGAGGGTATTTGGATAAGGGTTCACCAAGCCAAATTGAATTCAAGGTGTTAATTAGAGAGAAGGTGAGTTCCCTTTTATAAGAGGGGTGAGGGGCACCTTACAAAATGCTAGAAATATTGTTTTATAATAAAATCATTTTCAGTTTATAATGGCTCCAAAATGGATTATTTCAAATATAAGTTGGGTATGGGTCTAAAAACACTGAACCAATATGTTTTAGATAGGTTTTGGTCACTATATTAACATTATCATTTAGATTTGACTCTTAGTTAAATAGTATGACATTTACCATGTCTCTTTGTATTTTTATATTATATGATTAGTAAACTTACTATAAACTTCCAAAAGAACCCCAAGTGGTTCATTAATGTTATAAATATCATCATATAATTCCTTTTTCTGATACTTAGATTTTTAGGAACATTATATTAATTAATAATATAATATTTGTTTTAAAAACTCTTTTATGGAAATTTTGACACTATTTAATAATTGATTTTTGTTAATGTCATAGAAAACTATCTTAATTAGAAATAAGTATATTTAATAAATCCTAAAAAGTAATAGTAACATAGAAAATTCATGTATGGAATCAAAACGTTCAAATTATATTTATTTTAACATTTATGATACAATTTATTTGATTCATTCATTAATAAAGAAGATAATGCATTATCATTATGTCATAAATAAATTTAATTATTCAATGTCTAAAAATTACAAATAATATACCATTATGTAAGAATTAATTTTATATTACTAAATAATATTTATAGTCTAAGAGATAACATGTATAACCCCATGTAATAATTTATTTACTAAAAGATATATGCTTGTGTCATTTTTGTATTTACATTAACATAATTAATATAAAGTGTCATTATCACTTACAAGTTGCTCCATGGGGTCCTAAAATCGACCCAAAGATTCCCATGGTTGGACATGTATCGTCTAATAGGGTTAGGAAACATGTTAGGGTAATTTAATATTATTATAAAATTATTTTATAGCCTTATTTACCAGATTTACCCGTCAACCATGGTAAATAAAATATTTAGCGAAATAATTATTCAAAATGTCTAAAAATAAAAGTTACCTATTTACACAATTTGTACCTCATTATTATAAATATGGAATCCATTTTTCTAAATTCATAACAGAGAAGTTTCAGAAATTAATATAAAATTAATTTTCGTTGTCAAAATGAAAAAGCGTGTTTTTATGAAATAATAACAATCAAAAGATTGACACTTGTTTATGTCAAATTTAAATGTGAAATTACTTCTAATGACCTAAATTTTATTAAATGATAAAAATATAATCTAATTATACTAACAAACCATTCAAATTCATAATTTAACACTATTAATTATTTTGATTAAAAAGTTTGTTTTAAATTAAAATTTTGTAATTTTTACTATTCATCAAAATATGAAATTTATCAGAAATGTACCAAAAATTTACTCTAAGATAATTTCGATACTCAAAATCCAAAATTTAAGTTCATTATGAAATATAAAATGTCTAAATTTAAAAAAGTGGGTATTACTATTCATAACGGCTGGTTTGATTGGTTGTGGTGTGTTAGAAGTCAAAGTATCGTACAACAGATAATATTTTTTTATTCAAAGAGAAGTGTACCATGGAAACTTGGGGTGTTAAATTAATTTCAAAATACAATAACCAAACTGGGTTTTAGAAAGCCTTTCATCCATTTTATCCCTAATATTTTTAGGATAACACCTCAATAAAGCTATTTTAACATTAACTATGGTGGTTTATTTACTATTTTTACAATTATGTACAATGAAAAATGAAATTTTCCTCATTACCAAATTTGAAAAAATATATTCCAAATATGGAATTAATTTTATCATATACAATTCAAATAAGTTACATATTTTAATTTACTAAATTATCCCACAAAACTTGTCGAGAAATAAGTTTTTTTAAATAACATTTTTTATGAATAATATGATATTTAATTAACCATAGGAATATTAGTACTCTTTATATGAATAAAAATTAATATTATTAGATAAGAAATATTTACTTGTAATTTAAATCATTCCTCATTAAATGTATTTTAATTAATTAAAATTAAAAAAAATTATGCATTTTAAAGCATTATTATGAACAATATCTCTTTTTCCATCAAATGATATTATATTTATTTATATAAAATTGATATAAATACATAGTTAATTATAAATATAAATAAAAAATATAAAATATAAAATTATAAAAAGTTAAATATTAGGTTTTCAATTATTCATGGATTATTATTTCATAGGTAAAATTCTAAGAACTACTGTACAAATATTTTTAAGATATTAATTTCATAACTGATATTCAGCCTATCAAGTTATAATTTATTTTGTTACATAAAATATTAAAATTTTTATTTTAGTATGGTTTAATTAACATATAATATCAACTTACTCTAGTTGATGCTCATGTGTCATAATGAGTATTCTGTGTGATAAACTCTGTGGGAGATATAAAATATTGTTTATAATTTTTTTATCATGTATCTTGTCTCCAAATAAATAAGACCTTTAAGGTTATAGGTGTTAATTACAGAGATAGTTAATGAATAAAAATTAAAAATTACATCATATATTTTGATGTTATGGTTAGATCAGCTTTAAGATTCTATACAATGGATATAGATAAAGGGAATAAAGTTGAGGTATGTGTGTAATGAAGATGGGGGTTAGAGTATGAATATATAGAAATAAAGGGGAGATATATTATTAGAGAAGTAAAATATACACAATGGACAAAATCGACTATACTATAATAGTAATTCATAGAGCTAAAAATGTTGATGAATGATGAAACATAAATATTAAAACATATATTTCTCTGTCAATTTTTTATTGTATTTTAATTTTGGTTCTTGTTTTGATTTGTTGTTGAATACATAGGGAGATAAATTTCATAGGGATATGGAATAATATAAATTGAAATATTTTTATTATTTATATTCAAGTTATTCTAAAGAAGTTTTTTATTCCTCACGGATTTAGTTCACTACGTTATTTTCTATTATCCGTAATAATGTTTTTCAAAATGAAGATGGTGATTGATTCTTTTTCAGGTTTAAAATCAACAAATCTTAACTAGAAATGTAAAATTATGTTGCTAGATACAAGAATTAAACTATGTGATTTCTTCATGTAGTTTTTTTTAATTCCTAATGAGCATCAGGTATACCTGACTTCATTTATCAATTTGTGATGAGTTGGTGATATTTTTTCTTTTTAGTGTCAATTAATATAATTTATTTAGAAAATGATGATGATCATTTTTCTACATGAAGAGTTATCCCTATTTTTTTAATATATAATAAAATCATTACATTAAAGAGTTCACTAGGATTTTTTGTTCACAAATAATTATCTAGGAATTTTAACTCACTTTCATAAATAGATTATATAAATTATATGTTTAAAAATTATGTATGAATAAAGAAACTTTTTTATCAAAAAAGATATTTCATGTTTCCCTATTACCATTATTTTTAATACTATGCCTCATTTTTCTTATTTCTATACCATTGTTTTGCATCTATTGTACACCCACTTATCACCACTTCCCCACCAAATTTACTGCTTATTTTTTTTTGACTACACACCATTTTATCCATGGGTTCAAACCTAATCATCTATAAGAATTCATGTATGTATTTTATAATTTTTATAATAATCTAAAATATCTGATAACAAATTTGGAATCCTTTTCCAGGAATATGTTTGTGTCCAAAAATGAAAAATAAAATCAATATACTTGTTTTATAAATAGACAAATTTTATAAAATTATTCAAAATATTGTTTGTTCATAATTTTTGTGAGTTTATTATTTTTCAAACAATTTTTATTTTACAATACATGAACACTATAGTATATTTTACATCTGAGTTTTTACATTCCCATAATCAATTAAAAATAAATTTAGTTTCTTAAAAAATTATAACATAATTGAAACAAATAATATATAGATTCAGTGAGCTAAAAGTTGAAACGAAAATAATAATTATCATCATCATATGGATCAACATTCTGACATGAATATAAATAAATATTATCAACTTTATATAGTTCCATGTAATAGATATATTATATATTTATACCATAATTCTTTTAATTTTCAAATGAGAACATCATATCTCTTTATGTTACCCATATTTAATGATTAGACCAATGACGATTCACATGAGTTCATTAGATATCTTCATAGTACAGGTAAGTTATAACCTATGAATGGGCTTACTAGGGTGGAAAATATTTCATCATATATTCCATTTTTCTAGAAGTGTATGTCAAGAAATAGTTCTATAATTATTTGGAGGGGATTTCAATAACATGGTACACTAATTTCAATTTGTTACTTATAATTTTTGTCCTAGGAAAACAACCATCGATGTAATTTACAAAAATTGTTGGGTTTCGTAATGATAAATGAGTGCTTGTTCATGAAAATAGAAATATATTTAGATACTTACATAGGTATTGTCTCATCCTCCAACATGTTCACCACCTCTTAATGGACACATTATATAATGGACTCACTCTATACAATCAAAATATAGTATCCTAGTACTAATGTGGTGACTTTTTTTATTTTAGTGCTGAGGATCATAAGAAAATATTTTATATACTTATTAAAAATAATATATATATATATATATATTATAAGAATATAACTATCAAAAATAATGTTCCCCACCCTCATTCTATATTAGTTAATTAAAATTTAGTTTTTGAATTTTTCTAACACAATGGACTATTTAAGAAAAATATATCTTTTTGTCCGTACATTTATATTATTTAATAATAAACATAACATGAAAATTTGTATGGTTATTACCCTATAATAAATTATTTGGGCTACCCATTTTTAAAAACACTTCAATCATGGGTATTTAAATCACTAAAAATAATCATAGATAGATCAAGGATTTCTTAGATAATATACTACTTCTATCCTACAAAAACATTAAAATTAACATTATCAAAACCTGTATAGGTTTGAGTCTTCAAATTATAATTGTGTGTTAAAGGGTATGGTGCAATAAATATTGGGTGAAATTAGTTCCATATAAATAGATATTGATTTTATAATTCATAACACGGAATAAGAAATTGTTTGACATGTGGGATACATATATTTTTGGGAAATAGGAAAGATTCACATGACTTATATGGTCAATCCATTGGATAGTATCATGGTAATGATAAAACAATTCTAAAAATAAACATAAATTCTAGGAGTTATCCTAATGAATATATAATATAAGAATTACCATATTTTTTGAAGTCAATAGAAAAAAAATGGAACATCTATACAATTGATTATCAAGATCTGATGTGAGTCTAATGATGAATAATTTTATATATGTGCTAACAAAAGAGTAAAATTATGTTTGAAAACATTAAGAAGGGACGATGAAATTTGGGTTTGATACGAAAGAGCAAAACCATCTCATTTCAAGTCATTTGGACCCTCTCAGTACCTTCACTAAAAATGTGATATAGATGAATGATTAATGTAATTAATTTAAAAATTTTAATATGTTAATTATTTAGAATTTATATGATATTTATGTAATTCCTAAAAAAAATTCAAACCCTTGGTAAAAAGTCTAAATAATATTTTTTCTATTAAAAAGTACATAAAAGTGATGAACATCATTATCTTAATATATGAATGCAGAGACTCAATCCAAATAAGTTTCCTGATAGATTTAATAAAACTGGGATATTTTTAACATGATGTAAAATATGTCTATGTGATAAGAATAAATTCTTTTCTCACATAGGTGATAATATCAACCTTATTCCTTTATCCTAAATCAATAATTTGGGCTCAATAAATGAAATATACCTTTTTATCTCCTTATTTTGTAAATAATTCAATAACTTATCCCATTGTATGGGTGGATGTCCTAATATTCAATGAAGTTAAGCTTACATTAGCCATTGATATCCTAATTCATGATATGAAGTGTTATAATGTGCTAAAATTATAGGGAGTCCACTGTTATCCAAAGGTGGAGTTATTATAGATGTTTTAAAGGGAAAACTATCCTTATATAATGGTTATGAAAAAGAATATTTTCATGGAATACAGACTTTCATATATCTAAAAAACATATGATTCTCATGAAGTCCTTAGAATTTAGAAAAAGATTGATTTTCATGACCCTTCTGATGGAATAATCCGGGAGTTGGTAAATCTACATTTCATAGTAAACATGTTTGAATATTAATACAAAAAATAAAATAAATGACATTAGATTATAGATAGATGAGTTAGGTAACTTATTGAAAGAGACCAAATGGTGTTATATAATAAAGAAACCTATTTTTTATAGATAAATCTCAATTTTTTGATCAATACTATGAAACACCACATTGTTTGTTAGATTGTCAGTATTTAACCTAAAAAATATTCTTATATGTTGATAAAAACAATAATTTGAGTGATTTAATTTTTTATTTCATTATATGTTTCCCTAAGGATTATATTACATCAAAAATATGAATCTATATAATTTTATATAATTGTGTAACACGTATTATCTTACTAATATGAGAAGTTTGAAAGATGATTTACCTATATCAGAGCTTAAGGATTCTATAAAATATAATAGTTATGATTTCCTTGAAGAATATTATAATATTTAATCTATGAGTGATTCTTCGAATGGTAGTGAGTAAGTTTCATATGTCCTTCCACCTGAATATTAGTGTATGGAATATTTATCTGTTAAAGATCATTATAATAATTTTTATAACTATTTAAATTTTTATCAGGGATTATATCATTAATATTTATTTAGGATTGGGATATTTTGGGCCTTGATACAAAGTTGGATTAAAACCACAATCCTTTAGCAAAAATTTAATTTGGTAGAATGTTTATAGATATAGGATTTTTTATAATATAGCGAAAATTTAACTATGTTCAGACACAAAAACATAGCTTTATTTATAAAATATATATACAAAGTCATAATGGAAAAAAATATAAGGGTGATGTCATGAAATATACTTTAAACGTAATCATTTATGGGTCAAGACCAATGATTTTTGATTTTTTTCGTTTTATATAAATAAATGTCCCCAATTTTAATGTAAGTGACGCATCCCAACATTAAAAAAACTAGTTATATTTATTCCTTCCTATTATCGACGTTTTATACCATAGTAGCATCATATTCATTTTAATTTTATAGAGCATTATTTTCACACTTAACTTGTTATTGGATTTTTATACTCATTTATATTGTTTTTTTCTAATAGTTTTTTTATTCTAATCTTTTAGGATATTTTGTTGTGGAAAACAGTTAGATATTTGACTATAAAGATAGAGTATTTTTTAGGCCATAACATAATGATCTAACCAACATAAAGTTGAGTATAATTTATAATTATTCTTTAATTCTTTTTTAATGGTTAAATCTTAATAATAAAATGTCAATATGTTCACATAATTTGTTTTAAATATACATATGGTTATTGAAGAACTTTATAGGTACATATTGATTAATTTTTTTTTCTAAACTACATTAATCTACATTAAATATTATTTCAATTAACTCTTAAATATTCCTTGTTAAAAACCATTCTGTAACCGTATTAAAATACTTTCTTAGATCCCAGTAATTTTATTTAGTTTATTTTTAGAGTTTATGAAAAAAATTCACTAATCAATAAGATGTTATTTTGAACTATTTTGAAAAGTATTTTATTATGATTACCAGTTAATGTAAATGAAACTTTTGAATTTTATTGGTTGTGTATTGATAAGTTTGATATGGTGTTTGAACAATTTTTGGACCCTCTATCATCCTTTTGCAGTTGTGAAATTGAAATATATTTTATCATTATACTATTTAAAAGTATTCTGTAACACCCTAATATATTATAAGATATATTCTTTTTAATTTCTTTCATATATTTGGTTTTACGCTACACAATGATTATATTGTACTGTACACAACACCTTATTATCTTGTAGTATACGCACCACTATTCTTGGCTCGTGTTACAAACAATTTCAAGTTCATTTTGTAGAAATTATTCTACGTAACATTAAGTACAGATTTTATTTAATGTATAAATGAAATAAGTTTTGATTATGTTATATTCTTCACCAAAGGGAGATTTCAATACACGCTGCCCTGACATGGCATGCATTACATGCAATCTTGACCTTCCTCAATAGCGTGTGTAGTACGCAATATCGTGTTTCACTAAACAATGATATGTTATTAAAATATTATATAAACTAGCATCTATGAATAGTAATACCAACTTTTTGAAATTTTATAAAATTTACCATTCAAAATAGACTTCATTTTTAGATTCAGAATACCAAAATTATCCTAACGTGAATTTTTTGTATTTTTCTGAAACCATTCAATGTTTGATGAATAGTAAAACACGGGGATACTATTTAAAACCCGACCTTTTATTTAAATAATAATTTATTTTATTTAAATATATTTTAGGTCAAAATTGATACATAATATATATAAATATATATATATAAGTTCAATGTAATTAATTGGAGTCAGTTTATAATAACTTTAGAGATATAAAAATTTTATTGAACTTTTTACCATCTTTTACCCACCTCCTAGGAGCATTTTTAAATTTACATAAATCGTAATTTTACCACTTCTGTGAGTGGAATTTCAAAAATACAAGAGGAACAGTTAATATGAAGGAGTAAAATGTGGTTCAATAAGATAAAAATAATTTTTGGTGAATAATAACTTTTTACTTTTATTTACCACGGTTAAAAGTAAATTGGGTAATTACGGGTAAACATGATATAATTATTACCATAACACATGTCCTAATTCTATTGGATAAGTATAATTCGACCAAAAGAATCTTATGAATAAAATATTACACTTTAGGTTTACTTGGATTAGATTAGGACACTTATTATTATTTTATTTAAGGAAGAGTTAAAAGAGTTAAAATCAATGATTAATAACTAAAAATTTTTTAATATATGGTTATACATAATAAACATTCTACTATATATATTCATTTGAAATATAAAATTATTTCCTACATAATTTTATTTTATTTATAATTTTTAGACATTAAATAATTTAATTTATTTATGACACAATGATGATGTAGTAATTAACTTATTAATGAAATATTAACATAATTGATGTTATAAATTCCCCAATAAATGTAATTTGAGTCTTTTTATGAATTAAACTAATTTTATAGGTTGATATGACATTTTATTATTGATTAAATTATCTTTTTTTGAAATAATCATGCTGTTATGATTTTCAAAAAAAATCAATTACCAAATAGTGTCAAAATTGACATAAAATAGTTTTTAAAACAACTATTATATTATTAATTGATATTATATTCCTAAAAATATAAGGTTCGGCCAAATTACTTAGATAAGGTTGTATATATTAATAATTAACGACTTGGTGGTCTTATGGCTTGTTATGGTAAGTTTATTAACCATATAGTGTAAGAAAACAAGAAGACACTGTAAATGTTAAATTAGTTAACTTAGAGTTAAATCTAAATGATAAGGTTAAAATAGTAACCTAAAATTGTCTAAACCCTATTTGTTAAGAGTATTTTTACCCGTCCCCACATTATTCTGGAAATAAATCAATTGGAATCAATTATAAACTGAATATGACTTTATTATAAAAAAATATTTTACATTTTTTCTAAAGTACCCCTCTCCTCCCTTATAAAAGGGCACCTCCTCCCTCTCTTCTTCACAATACCATTTTCCTTCAAGATCGGATAACCCCTTCCCAATTATATTCTACACTTACCAAGAATCATTCTGTAGGTTCTGGTGTTCTCAAAAGACCAACTCTAGTCCCTTAAGAGGAAGCTTAAGGGAGGTGCGTCGAAGAAGAGGTAATCTCTTCTACTGATTCTTTCAAGTTTCTTTCTTCCTGAACTTATTATAAATTAGTTTTTTCATTGTAAAGTAATAAAATAAGTATCACTAATATTCTAATATGATATTATAAATATGAAACAACCCCATTTCACATTTTATCCATCCCATGGAAAACGAAATCACCGTGCATGCGTACGTACAGAATACCGTCTCCAAGCCGTGGTGGGATTAGTTTTTCCACCACCACCTTAATTGGATGGGTATAATGGTGTAAATAATAACTATATATGGTTGTTATAACATCATACTCATTATGAGATATTATATCACCCACACCAATTCTATTCAATAATTAGGGGACGATATCATCGCTCGTGCGTACGTACGGACTACCGTCTCCACGAATGCGATGAGATTTATTTTCCATGATTAACCATTCAAATATGATTATAAAGTATATATATAATAAATAATCATGAATGATATTACATAATTATTATACTGGATTTATGTATATATATGTTTCATTTACTTAATTCAATTCAATTAAATAAGGAAATAAAAACAGTGTTCGTATGTACGTACGGCCAACCATCTCCATGAACGGTGTATTTCATTCCATTTATCGATTCATCATATATATTAACATGATTAATATATATTATAAATCATTTTTTAAATTATTTAATTAATTAAATCAGGATATGAGTAATAATATATAGATCAAAAAATCGAAACACGTACGACAAATGAAATGATTTTACCCAAAACGATGCTTTAACATGGAATTTACAAAAGAACGGGTAATATAAAGTCATAAGTGAAACATATATGATATCATAACAATGAATATGATTCTGTAATAATTTAATGACATTATTTAAATAATTATATAGGAGTTTTGGATACATACGAAGCATATCAGACATAAGGTAATGGATAACTATTCCAATCTCGTTCTTATCCGAGATTTTTATTCGTAAGTATTTACTGGGGTTATTGTTATCATCCATTTAAATGTTTTATAAAAATGTTTTAATGTATGTTTAATGTCCTTTTCACCAATTTTTGACTTTTACCACATGTTATGCAAGGAATATTTCTTTTGATTACCATACAATGAACTTTTTTCACTTTTCCGGCAAAAGTACGAGGATAAAATTTTTTTAACTTATACGGTATGAATTGATTTTTATGGTTTCATATAACCTTTTATTCGTAAAGATTAATCTATAATATTTCATTATTATTTTCCATAAAATCATTTTATTTTAAAATGTCATGGCATTTTGTGAAAAGAAAATGATTTTGAAGAATAAAGGATATTTTCCTCAAGAATTCTTTTCAAGTGTATTGTCAAAACTATTTTCCATATAAGATGACATTATATAGCATGATTATGTTTCAAATATATTGTCTATATTATTTACATGGTTTGATTTTTTTTATGATGAGATGATATCCATTTGTTTTATATGGATTATGTCACAATGAGATGATGTTTATAAAACCCATTTTATTCATTGGGTTATAATGAATGGTTTATTTTTCTTTTATAGCACACGAAAAAATGATATCATTATGAGATTGGTGGGAACTATATCTCCCTATAACTAATTGGGTAAATATTTATATCTCATGATATATATAAGGCTAGAACGGTATGTTAATCCGGTTCAGTGATACACGACTAGAACGAGGAGTGAACTTGATTCAGAAAGGGACTTCGTATACTAATATGGTCTTGGCAGAAATGCCTTGGCTACTATGGAAATAATATCGTGTGATTAATGGTTTTCCACAGTTAAAGGTTTTATTACAATGATATTTTATCATGTTTGATGTTTCTTTATGATATATGCCTTACGTACTTCAATGAATTACGTCTTTGCTCATGAATTTGGTGTTTAGATTTTATGTTCATGTTTTTGCATTCAAATGTTTATGGATTGTTTTATGTTCTCTATTTTTACCCTTACTGAGAATTTGAGCTCACCCTTTTTATTTTTTCTTTTCCCCATGATATAAAGAATGGTTTTAGGAAAGAAAAAAAGGGGAAGATCTTTATGGGAGATATTGAAGACCTTCACCATGATTAGAAGATTATTTTTCTAAGTTTCCAAAGACACTAAACTATTACGGTTCTTGTGTGTTTCTTTTTGTTATGTATTAAGTATTCCATGAAAGTAATGTAATGTTAATGTACGTCAAGATTGGGTCTTTACAGTTGGTATCATAGGAAATTATTAGTTAACCTTTGGAAACTAGGATTTGAAATCTTTAGTGAGATCCGTAGAGATATTTCTAAGGTATGTCTAGGGATGTCCCTAAGGTTAAGTATATGTATAGGATATAGTCCTAGAATTACGGAAATGATATTAGAATTAAACCTAAGATGTTATATATTGAAGGTACTCCCCCTTGATTATGATATTTTCCTCGCACACTATTCTTTTTGGGTTTTAGAAAATGGCTGGAAACAGGAAGATTCACAATAATGGAGGATATGATGGACAATGGAATGATATTCTTCATAAGAAACCAAATGAAATTGGATCTGGAAGTCCACATATCATTATTATGCCTAATCAGAAATCTTATAATATAATCAATAATCTCAACATTGGTATGTTTCCCGACTCAGATTATAAGAGAAATATGGAGTTTCATGATGATCATAGAGGAATGAAAGATCAATTTACCTCATGTAAATAATGTGGGAATAGGCATCAGGGAGAATGTTTAAAAGGCACTGGAAGATGCTTTGGGTGCGGAAAATAAGGACACAAAGCTAGTAATTATAAAGGAAAAGGTTCGGTTAACACCATAGACAAGGATAATGGTATTTCTAAGACATCAACAACGGTTAAATGTTTTAAATGTGGAATGTACTGGGATTATGAAAACCAATTCCCTAAGGGAAAATCTCATGAAGAGAATCAGCATGGTCATATGGGTAGTATTTATGTGGGTGATGATGAAGAGACTACAAATGTTATAAGAGATGAAAGAAATGATGAAGCTCAGTCAGTGGTTTAAGAAGGTACTGGAATGATTGTATGTTTATCAAGAGTAATGTATGGTACTATGGAATATTGAAAAATCTAAGCATTGTTAAACTGTTTCCTTTCATTCAGTTTTTGAATGTATATGATGAATGGTATCGGTAACCATGAAAGGTTATTCAAAATTTTTTGTAATGTAGATGACATGCGCATAATGAATGGATAAGGAGAAAATAATATGTTTGATAGTATTCATGAGCTCATGATTGATATAAAGACTAAGTGATATCATTGTTTGAGTATATAGAATTTGTGGGATTTTGGTATGTGGAAAGAGTTAACTTTTGGTAGCATTCATTTTTTCACTAAGGTTCTATAGTAATTCATGTTTTAAAATAATACATGATTAAGGTATTCACATGTTTGGAATGTGACCAACAAGATATATCTTATGATATATGGGGGATAAATGATGGTATTCATGTGCTTGTTTTGTGACATTTCAAGTAATCGTTTTATTTATTGAACATATGTATTTTAGATCAGCCTAAAGATTGGAATGGATTATGTTGGACATAAGATAGTATTGTTTATGGATAGAACTTTTTTTCGGTATTATTTCTGGAATGTTATAATAGTATAGTTTTAGAAAAATGGAAAACCTGCAGGACGGGCGACAACCCGTCGCATTAGACAAGGTTGTGGGAATCAAACCCACTACCAATGTGATATAGTCCATTATTTCCTTCCACTGGCCAATTAGAAGTCCATGGTTAGTATAAACTAGTTTTATTTTATTAAGCGGTATGATAGATGAAGTATAAGTCCATTTTTGGAATCATATACGATTAATCTCACCATAGATGGACTTATGTATATTTAAATACTTATGCTAACCTTTTTTCTGATAGAAACAGATGGGATAACTTATCATTCTATCGCATGATCTGTAAAACTTCAGGAATGACAAATTCAACTTCATTTCATTAAATAGAGATGAAGTGGAAATTGATCATGGAATGACCAACGATGATATTACACTGAAATCAAGTAAGTATTTTTTTCTTATGTAAAAGTTCATCAACATTAGGGAAATGATCATGAAAACAATAAAAAAATTTATAGTACCCTCATATTTGATGAATAAGATTTTACCTTATATCATCACAAATTTATGGCCTTGTGATTGTTTGATTTTTTATAGCCATGTTCTCTACCACTCTTCAGCAGAACAAGATGGTTAGATTTCTCTTCCATATCCACATTTTCACCTATGTTCTCCAATGTGGAAACCCAGTGATGAGTTAAGTTGGGTAACCGTTATATTTCATACATTAGTTTTTAAAACTATGTTTTAGTATTCCTTTTTACGATATGGGTTTCTATGAATGAAACTTTCTAGTAGTAAACGATTTATAACCCTGACAAATTTCCAGGGCGAAATTCATTTTAAGGGGTGTAGAATGTAAAACCCTGAGATTTTATAAGATATATTCTTTTTAATTTATTTCATATCTTCTGTTGTACACTAAACAAATATTATCTTGTACTATAAGCAACACCATATTAGCTTTCAGTATATGCCACACTGTTCTTGGCTTGTGTTACACACAATTTCAAGTTTGTTTTGTGGAAATTATTCTACGCAACATTAAGTATAGATTTTGTTTAATGTACAAATGAAATAAGTTTTGATTATGTTATATGCAATAACAAAGGGATCTTTCACTACATGCATCCCTTAATTGCCTTTAATTACATGCAATCACGACCTTCCTCGATAACATGTCTAGTACACAATACCAGGTTTCACTAAACAATGATATATTATTACAACATTATATAAACTAACCGTTATGAATAGTAATACCCACTTTTTGAAATTTTATAAATTTTAACTTTCAAAATTGACTTCATTTTTGGATTCAGAATATAGAAATTATCCTAGGGTGAATTTTTTGTATTTTTCTGAAAACATTCAATTTTTGATGAATAGTAAAAACACTAGGTTACTATTTAAAAACCTACTTTTTAGTTAAATAATGATTTATTTTATTTAAATTTATTTTATGTCAAAATATATACCAAATATATATATATATATATATATATAAGTTCAATGTAATTTATTGGAGTTAGTTTATAATAATTTTAGAGATATAAAAATTTTATTTAACTTTTAACCGTCTTTTACCCACCTCCAAGGAGCATTTGAAAATTTACATAAATCATAATTTTAACCCTTGTTTGACTGAAATTTAGAAAATATGAGAGACATGGTTAATATCAAGGAGTAAAATGTGGTTCAATAAGATAAAAATAATTTTCAATGAATAGTAACGTTTTACTTTTATTTACCACAGTTAAAAGTAAATTGGGTAATTAAGGGTAACAATGATATTATTATCCCCCTAACACATGTCCTAATTATATTGGATAAGTGTAATTAGACCAAAAACAACCTTAGGAATAAAATATTACCCTTTAGGTCCACTTGGATTAGATTAGAACACTTATTATTATTTTATTTATAGAAGAGTTAAAAGAGTTAAAATCAAAGATTAATAAATAAAACATTTTTAATATAGGGTTATACATAAGATAAATTAGACTATAAATATTAATTAGAAAGATAAAATGATTTCCTATATAATTTTAATTTATTTATAATTTTCAGACATTGAATAATTTAACTTATTTATGACACAATGATGATGCAGTAATTAACTTATTAATGAAATATTAACATAATTGATCTTATAAATACCCAAATAAATGTAATTTAAGACTTTTAATGAATTAAAATAATTTTCAAGGTTAATATGATATGTAATTATTGATTAAATTAAATTCTTTATAAATAATCATGCTGTTATGAGTTTCAAAAAAATCAATTACCAAAAGTTTCAAAATTGACATAAAATTGTTTTTAAAACAAATATTATATTATTAATTGATTGTATATTCCAAAAAAAATATGTTTCATCCAAATGAATTATATAAGGTTATATATATTAATAATGAACCACTTGGGTTTCTTTTGTCTTTTTATAGTATGTTTATTAACCATATAGTGTAAGAAAACAAGAAGGCATGGTAACGGTTAAATTATTTAACTTAGAGTTAAATCGAAATGATAAGGTTAAATTAGTAACCTAAACTATTCTAAAAACTATTGTATGAGATTATATAGAACCATACCCACATTATCCTCTAAATAAATCAATTTGGAGCTATTTTAAACCGAATATGACTTTATTATAAAATAATATTTTAATTTTTTCCTAAAGTGCCCCTCTCCTCCCTTATAAAAGGGAACCTCCTCCCACTCCTCTTCACAACACCTTGAGCCTTAAGGCTAGGACAACCCCTACCCAAGTATCTTCTACACTTCTATAGAAACATTATTGAAGTTCTGGTCTTCTCAAAAGACCAACTCTAGTCCCTTAAGAGGAAGCGCAAGGGAGGTGCATCCAAGAAGAGGTAATCTCTTCTACCGATTCTTTCAAGTTTCTTTCTTCTTCAAATTATTATTATTTAGTTGTTTTATTGTAAAGTAATACAATCATTATCACTAATATACTGATATGATATTATAAATATGAAACAAACCCATTTCACCTTCTATCCATCCTATAGAAAACAAAATCACCGTGCATGCGTACATACGGAACACCGTCTCCAAGTCGTGGTGTAATTAGTTTTTCCACCACCACCTTACTTTGATGGGTATAATGGTGTAAAGAATAAATATATGTGGTTATTATAACATCATAAGTATTCTGAGATATTATATCACCCACTCCAATTCTATTCTATAATTATGGGAACGATATCATCACTCGTGCGTACGTACGAACTACTGTCTCCACGAACGCGATGAGATTTATTTTCCATGATTAACCATTAAAGTATGATTATAAAGTATATATATAATAAATAATCATGATTTATATTATATAATAATGATACTGGATTTATTTACTTATATTTTTCATTTACATAATTCAATTCAATTCAATAAGGAAATAAGAACATCGTTCATGCGTACGTATGGCCCACCGTCTACATGAACGGTGCATTTCATTCCATTTATCCATCTATCATATATATTTATATACTAAATATATATTATAAATAATGTTTTAAATTCTGAAATTATGTAAATTCGGATATGAGTAATAATACCAAGAACAAAAAATAAAAACACGTACGATAAATGAAACGATTTTAACCAAAACGCTACATTAACATGGAATTTATAAAAGAACGGGTAATATAAATTCATAAGTGAAACATATATGATATCATAACAGTGAATATGATTCATTAATAATTCAATGACATTATTTAAATCATTATACAGGAGGTTTAGATATATACAGAAGCATATTAGACATAATGTAAGGGATAACTATTCCAATCTCGTTCTTATCGGAGATTGTTATTTGTAAGTATTTACTAGGGTTATTGTTATCATCAATGTACATGTTTTATAAAAATGTTTTCATGTATGTATAATGTCCTTTCTATCCATTTTTGACTTTTAACACATGTTATGGAAATAATAATTCTTTTTTTTACCATACGATGAACGTTTTTGACTTTTCCGACAAATGTACGAGCAGAATGTTTTTTAATCTTATACAACATGAATGGATTTCTACGGTTTCATATCGCCTTTTCTTACTGAAGCTTACACTTCAATATTTCATGATTATTTTAATAAAATCATTTTATTTTCATATTTGAATGGAATTTTGGGAAAATAAAATGATTTTGAAGAAGAAAGGATATTTTCCTCAAGATTTCATTTCAAGTGTTTTGTCAAAACTATTTTCCTTATAAGATGACATTATTTATCATGTTAATTTTTCAAATATAATGTCTCTATTATTTACATGGTTTTAATTTTATTACGATGAAATGATATCCATTTGTTTTATACGGATTATGTCACAATGAGATGATTTTTATGAAACCCATTTTATTCATTGGGTTATAATGAATGATTTATTTTCATTTTGTGGCACACAAAAGAATGATTTAATTATGATAAGGGTGGGACCTATATCTCCCTCCAATGCATTGGGTAATGATTTGTTTCTCATGAGATAGACATGACTGGAATGGTAAGTTAATGTGGTTCAGTGATATGGGACTAGAACGAGGAGTGAACTCAATTTAGAAAGGAAATTTTTCCACTAAGATGGTCTTGTAGCAATGCCTTGGCTACTATGGAAATAAAATCATTTTCATAATGGTTTGGCACAATTAAATGTTTTATTACCATGATTTTTTATCATGATTGATGTTCTTTTATAATATATGCCTTACGTACTTCCATGATTTAGGTCTTTTCTCAACATATTGATGTTTATATTTTATGTTCACGTTTTTTCATTCAAATGTTTATGGATTGTTTTATGTTCTCTATATTTACCCTTAACGAGAATTTGAGCTCGCCCTTTTTATGTTTTCTTTTCCCCGGGATATAAAGAAATGTTTTAGGTAAGAAAACAAAAGGGTAAGAGATTTATGGGAGATGTTGAAGATCTTTCACCATGATTAGAAGATTATTTTTATGAGTTTCCAAAGACACTAGACTATTACTGTCCTTGTGTGTTTTTTTTGTTATGTATTAAGTATTCCACAAAATTAATGTAATTTCCGTGTACGTCAAACTTGGTTCTGTACATGTTCTCTGATTTATATGGTGATATTTGGGTGTAATGTTGTGTTTTAAGTGTGGATAGGATTCATTAATGCTATAACTAGTCTTTTCATATACTATAAATTTTAATACTATAAAATATTTCAAAATTTTTTATTTTCAAGATTCATTTATCATTTTCAGGTTTCCAAACTTTTATTGATATTAAAATATTTTTTTTATACATTAGGGGTTAATCATTTCAATTTATCCTTGGAATGAATTTGGTACATTTTTTATTTATATCAGAAAAAAGTCATTTGTTATATTATTTGGTGTATGTTATACCATTTTCATTCAGTTATAAATTTTTTATAATATTTAGATCCACAATATGTTCAATAAAATTGGAAAATAAATGATCATCAACCATTTCTAAAAAAATAATACATTTCAAAAAACAAATTGGGGATTAGATGAATATTCATTCATTTAATTACATGACTCCCTCATTCACCAATTGTGTATAATAATTTTGTATGTAAAATTATGAAAGTATGTTCGTCATAGAGAAAAAAAGAAGTGTGGATGAACAATTAAATGAAAATATATGGTTTTTAGGAAATTTAAAAAAAATAAAAATCTATATATTTTGTTAAACATGAATAAAAATTGATCAAACAATTTAATTTGAAGACATAAGTGAAATTTACAAAATAATAATGTATATGGTGAAAATTCATTTATAAACCAACTACTTATTGGAAATTCAGTATTTCATTATTTTTATTATTTTTATTTCAATTAATAGATATAATTGGTTTCTTAAAGACGGGACATATCATATGTTATGAGATTTTGATAATCTCTCATCTTCATACATTTTTGCAAATGATATCTTTAATATTTTAATTATTATACATCCAACTATTTCTTATTAAATGATCAGAATTGAACAATGATCCTTTAATTGAAGAAACTATAATTAAATAATTAATTCATTGACAATGTCAAACTCCATGGGAAAATTCATTTCAAAAGAAACACCTTGATAGAAAATCAGTTCTTCACTATTGAGATTATTTTTCTTTCAATGAATATATATAAAGTATTTCATGAAGACATTAAATATCTTATTTTTGGTAGAATTTAATTTGGTATCCTTTTTATATATTTGTATAAGTTATTTCATTAATATTTTTATGATTACACGTAAAAAGTTTCATTTTAAAGAATAACTGTCAAACAATGGTCATTGTATTGTGTAAATTGTAATTATATAAATTAATCATTAAAAATATTTCTTTTAAGACTATAAATAAATAATTGTTATAGACTATCTCATTATATAAATATAAATTTTTTTTTTGTTAAATTCAATTAAAATTGAATTAAATTTTAAATTGTTTTTTCTTATGAAAGAAATTTATTCAATATTAAAAAATTTCATTTTAAATAAATAATTATTTGAATATTGTTTTAGATGTTATACTTTTGAAGTCACCAATATGATAGAATTTTATAGTGTCTTCATTTTTAATTCTACATATTCATCATATATTTTGAATATCATGTACAATTTGGTGAAGAGTTGGGTATCCCCTTCCTTTAATACTTCACCTAAAGTAGTTTAATAGGGAAAGGATCAATATATAATTTCATAGAAAATAATCTTGTTTATATCAATTTTTGAATGACATATCATGTAATTCCTGGTCTTGGACTACTGGGTTTGATCCAAAGAGCCAAAATTCCTCAAGAATTCATTTTCATATTAACACAAGATTGATGAGTACCTCTAGGTTAATTATTATCTAATAGAGGGAACATCTGAATATAATTATAGTTTATTATTTTTAGGTTTTTGGTGTTTCATGTTTAATGATACATGCTATCTCCCATCTATATTGAGATGATATTCATCATTTTTTCTTATGTTCTATTACAACTCCATCGATGTGTATGGCCCTCTTAATTATATTTGAAATTCAACTACCTCATACTTCCCCTATTCAGTATTTCATCATATTTATTCTAAATTTATATATATATATATATCTTTACATATTTTCAATATTATATTATTTATTATTGGGAAATTAATCATAATTATCTAGAAAAATAATAATGATTGGATCCATGAACTTGCTTATTTTATACCTCTTGATTCTGTGGAATACATGTTGGCTATCCTCAAATGTTCAAATCCCTCTCAAATGTTATATTGTCAAAATGTCACTCATGATCTATATGTATTTAAATGTATTGGAATTAACAGTAACATATTTCTTCCCTTTGGACCACTATATGTTTACTAGAAGTCAACTTTTATAGGATGGATCAAAATTGGCATTGATGGGGCATCATGAGCCAATCTGGGTGAATCAGGTTATGGGATTTTTTTGTATCACCATGGGGATGTATTATGACGTCTATATGGTTCATATGGTGTTTTATCTTCCCTTTGATTGTTAATGTTATGTGTTATCATTATGATAGATCAATACAAATAAAGAGTTGAGAACAATATTTTTCTGTAATGTTACTCTACCATTAATGTGCAATCTATTAGAAATGGATGCTTATATATCTTCTGGAGTTTAAATAATTGATAGATAAATTTATTTTATTTTCGTTCATCCATATACTACATCATTACTCATTATTACAAGGTTTCCAACTCTATGGTGAATATACATTCCAACAAGGGTTTTTATCGACAAGATTTTATGTAGTCTGATCAGATTTTTAATTACCTCATTTCCCTTATTAATAAGTATCTGTGTAAAATTACACCCTTTAGACTCTTTTATCCTTGATTTATTTTTTCAATAAAAGATTCCATTTTGTGTAGGGTATCATCTTTTTAAAAAATATTGAATTCAAAAAAACATAATATTTTTTCCTTGTTCTACTACTAGATCCAAACTCTTTAGATCAACCATATTCTATGGGTCTAATTTCCTAACCTAGATGATAAAATGAGAAGACTACATGTGACTCATGATACATGTATACTGTGTTACTAATGAATCGAAATTTTACCCCAAAAAATCATCCATAAAAAGTATTGAAAATTACAAGAGGAGTATTAAAGGATAATTATAAATGTGTAATAAATCACAAAAAACATGTTTTGAGAACACATTTACTAACCTAGTCACTATGATCCCCATCCATACCTAATTTGAATCCTTTTCAAAATTAGGATATTTTTTTGATAAAAACAAAAACCATTCATATGATGGAAACATGTGGCCTCGTATCCGGAAGTCATCTTTTCTCATGTCATGAAATAAGGACAAGTAGTGAACATGCACATGATATCTTCAAGGAATCGAGCTCCAACATGCTTACTTGTTATCCCCAATACATCAAGTTACTATCCAGGATGAAAGTATATAATTCTCATAACTTGTGTATGAGTCCACAATCACCAATGTCATATGTCTTGCAAACAATATCTCTATGGGTTAATCATAACACAATGAAAATCCTATTATGAGTACCAAGAAACTACATCAAATGGATATTAAATAGACACAATATAGTAGATAATTATAATTCAATCATTTTACATCATCATGATAATGTTTTTTTCAACATATGAAAACATTTTATCACAATCATGTTTGGTAACATGTTACTCTATAAATAATCATGGAATCAAGAATCATATATAGGTATCATGACCACACACACAAATAATATAAAACACAATAAAACTACAGGAATATCCTATCCAAAAAAACAAATTAACCAAGGAAGGAAGTGTATACAATGACATCAAATGTTATGGTGCTTCCTATATCAATTTCATTGATGAAGAACTCAGAGGTTTGTCAATTCATCAATGAGTAAACCACATTGCACACCCATGGTTATCCATTATAAAGGCCAATGATTTTAATCATTGTGTCTGTTCATTGAATAAATTTTATTATAAATAGATACCAAATGATATTTCATTTCAATAATTTCATTCAAGAATTACGTACAACATAAAATACATTAACGAATGTAGTTTCGTGATTTGTTGAAAAAGATGATGTTAATTCCCTGAATCCATTATAAATTCATGTATGGATATGAATTTACTCATAAATTAAAAAATAACATTTATTCTATCAACTGAAATTCAATCCATGAATAATATTTCACTGGAAAAGAGTTTCACGATTAGATTCAAGAGGAATAGTATCTCATGATGACTCATTTAAGGAAATTTATATTAAAATGTTCACAATTCAATAGGAATCAATCACTAGTTAAAATAATATCATTTAAATAATAAAATCACCAAAAATTTATAGAAAATAATTAATGTATAATATATTTATCATTTATCCTCCGTCAAGAAGAGGTCAATAATGATGATTCATTATCATATGCCAATAAAATGTAACCAATTGAAAGTAGATCTCCAAAAAATCCTGAAACAACATGAGAATTTTATATCTATCAAAAATATATGAATTAATAAATAATACATCATCATATAATCAATAAAAACATATATGCATTATAGATTCATACTCATCTATCATTAATTAAGATGAATTTGGATGATATATAAGAAAAACTCACCCTTTAAGCATCATTAGATTAGTCTATGCTTAAAGAATCCATGTATGATTAATTGGAGTACTCTAGTATTAATATGGCAGGTTTAAAACATGGAATAGTTCTATATGGGTTATAATTGGGAGGAAAATATGGTAAAAATATATTGGGACTAAAATATATAGGGTTCATTAAAAACATCATTGTACGGGGTGCACCAGCTAGTTAGTGGGACACACTAGTTGGCCAATATATTATATAGGGGATAGAGACTATCTAATAGCCATCATGTATTCTTGGACGAACCATATAGGACCTCAAAAAACCAACATCTTGTCATTGAAACCCCACTGGTAAACCAATGTCCTCCAAAACTTCCAACAATATTATAGGAACCTTGTTAGCTAGATGGTGCCGTCTACTAGCTTTCTGATTGTAGTTTTTAGCCACTGAACATCCATGTATCCCTTTAAAACTCTATACTAATACTAATGGGAATTTATTCAAATAAACTGTGCAATTAGAAACTATAATGGTGAAGAACCATAAGAAGAAAAGAATATTTCAAAACATAAACATCCCATACATTGATAAAATGGAGGATGTTGCAATTCTCCCCCCAAATGACTTATAATTATAGAGAAGTACCATTAAAGGTTCTCCTTAATCATATTAGGCCACTAATTCCAAAAATCAACCTCCCACTCCAAATTCTCCACCTTGTAATACCAATGATTAAATTGAACCTAAAATAATGGTATAATCATATAGAAACCCATGATTATCATACATGGATATTAAATCATCTTAAACTATATTCATTACATTACACAAACATATTCACGAGGACCATAATAGTTTAGTGCATTTGGAAAAATACAAAAAAATAATATAAATTTAATGAAAGATATGCAATTTCTTCGCAAATTATCTTCCTCCGTTACTAGTATTCACAATCATACCATACAAAAAACCTTCCTTCAAAACCTGTAGCAAGGAATCATATGATATGGTTATCATTGATGCCCATTAAGTGTAAGAAATGGATATATGTAATAATAATATGATGATAGGATATGAGAGCATTAGAATAAATATTTAAGCCCGTAACATTCATTTCATATATAATAATATTGACTTAGGGAATTAATATTGGTAGTTCATAGGATGTGAATCAAAAAAAAATCAAAGAACACAATACATGATAGTATAAAATTTGAATAAGGAAAATATTTATGGCATTCACATTTGATTATAAAATTATGGACATGTATAAATAGATACCGGTCCAATAAATAAATAAAGGGAATGAAATCAACCCAAAACTTATTAATATGAAACTAGATCCACACATAACATTATGGATATGAAAGTCATGTTTATGCATAATAATATGAACATGTGGTGAGGTTCTTGCAGATCAATTTGGAAATATTATTAGGATTAGGCAAAAGACATTGAACTTGAAGTCATTATTAGAAATAATATTTACTCATGAGTTATCCATAATTACCCAATCCATTGGATGGATATATAGGTCTCTGCCATATAATAATTAAATCCACATTTATGTGTTATAAATGATCATAAAAATTCATCACACGATAACCCCTGAAATGAAATAGGATTTAACAAAATCATTCCATAATAAATATAGACCATTCAAAGAAAGACTAGAAATGGTAACCTTGGATCATATCCCCAGTAATACATAGGTAACATCAAAAGATGTCATCTTAGATGGATAATGATTCAAATCAACCAATTTAAAACATTATTAAAGAAAAATACCTTTTATTCCATGAATGGTTTTTATAAAACATAATAAATATTGAAAATAGTTTTCATTCGAAATTTACTTGAAATTTTTAAATGAGTCATCGAATAATATAATGGTCATAAACAAAGAGGGAATTATTTATGCTGTATATTTTAAAATATTGGTTTATTTTACATTTTTACTAAAATCATAATGGCCATTGTTGGGATAATTTCTTAAAGATTACATTTAGAATATTTTATAAAAAATAAAACATGGATAAAAATTTATTTTAAAATCATAGGATAATAAAAAAATTGAAACATATTTAGAATACACAATTTTGGAAGAAAAAAAATTTCTAAACGAAGAGAGAAATAAATTTCAGTTTTATTATAAAAATTTTATCAATTATTTTAAATAAATAAGAGCTAAAATAGTACAATTACATGAAAATATCATTACTTACCAAGGGAGAATAAAATTTATCGTTTTTTTTTGAGAAGGGGATAAAAATGCTTAATATCAGATACATAAACATAAAACATCTCGATAAACAGTTAGATTGTAACATAAAATCATCACCAATTTGGGAACATTATATCGTAAGAACCATGGAGGTAAAAAATAAAATGGAACATAAAATATCATGTGGATAAATTAAATCATTATATTACATTAATAAGGTTATATATGTACAAATCTTGATAGATTATAGGTGCATAACATATCAGATTTCTCCAAGAAGAAAAATTGAGACAAAAATCCCTTATCCAATGGATAACATTGAAAAACAATACCCATGAAAGAGATATACCAAAATGGTGGTATAAAATACTTTAATATTCATGTGAATAATAAAAAAATACATTAATGGGAAGCATATATACTACATAAGATAAATATGTTGGGAATAAGGAATGTGTCTCACAAAAAAATAAATGTGATATTAAAATATCTTAACTTTTGTCTTGATTTCTATCATAACCATTAAAAACACAAGTATAGTAATTAATAATTTATTATATATCTATTATATAACTATAAATATCTATATCATACCATAAATTATTTTATAATGTCTTCTTATTACCTTGTATTTTTTTTGTTAAAATCATGTTTCCGATAAAACTACATTAATTGTCTTAATTTTTTGACTTGTTTTTCCTTCTTACTAATATTGTAGTTTCATAATCAACATAATGTTAATAATGATATAAATAACATATATATTAACTATATAATTATTTATTGTAATCTATAAAATTTAGTGATTGAAAATAAACTATACTGTGCAAGGAAATGGTAGTCCCTACGTACGCTGGAATATTGTTTTCATTTTCTTGTTAGATTGAATGGAGGAAATATAAATGTTATATTATCATTAAATAAAAACATTAAGCAATATATAATAAATATTTTCATTAAATTCATTTTTATTAGCTTCTATGCAATGCGTGAATGAATCACATTGCAACAGGATGTGGTAGTCCATTCTACACATGTGCGACCTTATTGTATTCCTGGAAAATGGTAATCATGAAGGTATGTCTAATATAATATTTAAAAAAGAATAAATATGTCATAAATATAATATTAAAAAAATAAAATTATCATTATATCCAACCATGATAGGTGGTAATGGAAAATTAAATGACTTCGGTCCACCCAGTTGTAGTCTATCTTACACCCGAATGATGATTTTGTAACCCTTTTGGTGTAAGTGGAGATAGTTGTACATAATTAAATTAAAATATTAATATATCATTATATGTGTGATACTGTGGTCATTATATACTAATTCTAAAATAATATTTTTAGGATTTTCATGATTAAATAATTTAAAAAATCTCATTGATGAATGTTTACACTTCTTCAAGTATCCTTCTTAGGTTTGTACCAAAATCCTTACTAGATTTTATTTTTTTCTTACAAAAGGCTTCTAGGATGAGAAAAGGGAATAATGGAATCGATTTAGGTAGGTAATTTCATAACCTAAATGGTTTTATAGTGGGAATAAGAGAGCAGTGTGGGTGTCTATTTATAAGGGATGTGCGTGACACACTTTTAATTTATTTTCAATAAATGAATTCCATGCAAATTTTATCATGTCACAAGGATCCAAAAATGATCCATTATAGATAATATATGATATAAGGTATAAATATGACTAGAATATTGGTTTTGAAAATGTTTTGGGTTATTTTTATCCATTATATTTTTAGTTCATTTTCTTGAAAAACCATTTCTATCTTACCTTCTATAAATAATGTTCTCTATTTTTACTATTCATTTTCATAATATAATAATTTATCCTCATTATATAATAACAAATACTATAATTCAAAATATGGAATCGATATTTCAAAATTTCATTCACATAAGTTTTATAATTTCTTTTAAAATTAATCACACAAACACGATGAAGAATCTCTTTTTGAAAGATAAAATATTCAAGAGTTTACAATGTTTTATATCCAAATTCAATATAAAATTGATCTGAATTAACTAAAATTACTTAAGGGATGTATAATTGAAAGTATTTTACATCAAAATAATTTATAATATAACATAACATTATAAATTAGTTGAATAAAAAGGTAGTTTTTAATTAATATTCAGTATTTTAACAATTCATCAAAAAAAGAAACATTTCAAAAAAAATTCAAAAAAAAACAACCCAAAAATTATTTTGATATAATGATTTATAAAAATTATGTTTATTTTAAAAAATTACTTTTCTGATTATTTCAAAATTTAATTTCAAAATATGTTCAAAAAATGTTTTTAAACTATTTTTTTATAAACATACAGTTTCAATGAATAAAAATTGATTTATTATTATTTTTTAATGATAAAGCACATAAGAGGGATGAAAAACATTTGATTCAATATATAATATATAAGTTTCATAAATATAATTCACAACTTTTTATTATTTATTGTGTTAAAATATGTTTCTAAACTTGAGAATATATTTCCTAAAAAATAATTTCTTTATTTAGAAATGGTACTTATTTTCTATTTCACTTTAATTATACAATAAATATATCAAATTATATATTTTTAAACTGTATTTTCAATATTTTGATTATTTTATTCATACATTCCATTCCTATTTCTTGGTGATAATTTTGATATAAAATAATAATGTTTTAATAATATATCATGTTTCATTTGAACTTAATATTCTGTGTAATTCTTGATAAACTCGTTATTGAATAAAATGAATGATATGCAAAAAATAATTATTTTAATTTAAAAAACATATTTAGAAAATATTGTCATGTATCAGTCTTCCCCCCCAAAAAATTGAAATTATCTCTAGAAATTTATCACTTTTTTACAGAAAGATAAGGATACTACTACCTCATTTCTTCCTCATGTTCTTAAATAGCTTCCTAAAGATGGTGGTTTTTCCAAAAAATGACCAGGTGAGTGGTATTTTTTCATATAACATTCTATGTTTGGTCTAAAAAATCAATTATTTTTCCCATATAATACCGATAAATCTCAAATGGTATTACCTCTATGATTAGTACAAGTGATGTATCTAGTATCTAATTCATCTTGAGAGATACATGGAACATGTTATGAACCAAAGGTAGGTTTGGTGGAGTACCCAAGAGATCATATATGATCCTAATGAGACCAATAATTTCAAAGGGAATGATATAAGTAGGGATTTGTTTTCGATTATTTATTCAATAGATGAATTCATAGAAATACAATCTTAAGAACATTAAATTCTATATCATATCGATGATTATCAGTATAACATTTCTATAAACATTGTATTATTCATACTTTGTTTTTGATTGGATTTTAGTTTAAATTATATATAATAGTCTTTCTCATTTCCCAATATATTTATTCGCGAAACCAAATTTTTATATGTTGAATTTATAAATGTCTTTCCTTAATAGCCGACATATGTGTACATAAAAAATCATGATTGAAAGTTATTGTTGCACGAAAAACCAACATAGTGGAAGGGGTTAATCACTACCACCATAGAAATCCATATAACAAGATCTTATCTTATCCTATATAGTTTCAAATATTATCTCATATTTACCAAATTTCTAAGGATGATACATAGTATTGGGAGTCGACTCGGTTTCAAGAGATTTTTTAATTATTTTTCAAGACATTGAGGTAAACCTCATTTAAATATTAGATACAATTGAATTTGGTACTCCATATAACCTTATCAATTCCTTAATATATATTCTAGAAAAATGATAAAAAAGATAAATATTATATTATAAAAATTATATTTTTTGACATTCAAATGTGATCGACTACAACCCATGAATACCTCCACATCATGGATAATATAAAATATAATTTTTAACACTTCCTTTAATATTATGTTCACAAAGTGTATTAATTTTTTTACTAAAACATATAGAAAAATGGATTTTATTTGCATAAATATATATTAAAATAACCTTCATCTTAATAAATAAATGTCATAGGAAAACTAAAAAGGGGTTTCAATGACATTGAACTTCTAATCAATCTTAAACTCATAAACCAATAAAGGTATAAAAAACTCAATGGTTAATCTTACATGGAGACATGTTCAAATCCAAAAGTTAATTAACCCTTTATCTATTTTATATGATCTTTTATTATATAAATTTATTTTCATGGAACCCATGGGTTCATATTTTAAATAACATAATATAAACATTATTTTCATTTTACAAGAATCCACTTAAACAGAGATAATCAGATGAACATTCAAAATAATATTTCCATATGCCGCATTCATAAAAATTCAAACATGAAATTAGAAAATAAGGAGGGAATGATATGTATACTATTAATCATTGTGATTCTCATAATCCAATATAATTTTAGAATAATTCCCTTTATCCCTTTTCTACATAGGATTTTGTGTCATTTCATCCACATTTTTCCTTGGACTGGGGAATTGATTTGAATATTTCCCAAACACTTTACACTTGAGACACTAGTGTCTAGGTCATTAATTTTATGTTATATCTCTCTGATTATTTTATTGATTGGTCCCTCCAAATAACTTATACATTTTTTATAAGATTTCCATGATTCCCACACATTAATGACCTACACATTCCTTTCAATAACTCAATAAAGTTCTCCTTTCGAATTTTTTGGAAATTATTAGTTCAAAATATATTATTCCCACCATGTAATAAATAATTTTAATTTCCATGAAACCCCATATTTCATATATTATCCCCATATCCAAGATGGGTTCCATCTTCTATTTCCCCTTTCAGTAAACTTTTAATGATTTATACATTTCATCGAATGTACCATATGCTAATCCCTTTCATAGATTTGGTTTTAATCCACTAGACAATCAGTCAACATTACATTCTAAACGAATAAAAATACCCAATGAATTCCTCATATGTCTTGAAAAATTTTCATTTATGTTTCATCTACTGAAATGAATTTTCCAATGTTTTTATAAAGAATATAAGGAATTTACTTATTGAAAATTATGTTTTTTATCTCATCCCACAAACTTGAGTTAATTTTTTTGTAGTGCCTCATATTATCAATAAGATTTCACCATTGATAAGATTAACCTATTAAATGATAAAATTAATAAATTATGTTTATTCATGTTATGAACACTATAGAATATAATATATCTTTTTAGTGCTCATCCTCAACTACTCAGTAACTAGTGGATCAGTGGAACCATAAAAACAAGGGTGGAATTATCTCATAACAGACTCGCAATAATATTGTTCGCTCTATTGTTCAATTATAATTTAATAATGATTCATTACTTTATATTTAATGTGAGAAAAGAAATCAGGTTTTTAATTTAATCTCAAATGTCATTTAGTTTCTCTAGAGGACAATCAGTGAATTTTACATTGTATTCACAATTAACATGGTTATTTTAGGATCCAACCACTTCTTAAAACAAAAAACAATATAGTGTAAGAAACAATTAACATAGTATGGAACCACATAATCTTGATTAATCAATTATAGTGTTACTATATCATGATTTCTTAAATTAATCCTTTGTTATTTTCAGTCATCAAATATTGAAATCCTTCACAATGGGTTGTAAATAGTTATTGAATTTTCAAAGCATAACTTCTAAGAGTTTCAAACCCTGTGTATAGGAAGGACTATTTTCATACACCAAGTGACGATAAATCCTATATCGGTTCCCTATTTTTAAAGTTATTACCCCATGGTACATATATTCAAGAGCCACATCTACTTATATTATCCAAACAGGGATGGAATTTCTTGGAAACCACTCACTCCATCCTTTACCAAAATTGCAATTCATTTTCTTATACATTGGCACATCTTTATATGTATACTTACACATTTAATTATATAAATAATTAATGTTTTATCATCCAAGTTTCTAATGGTTAATTAAACCAATACTTTGATAAAAACTGTATAGATCTACTCCAATAATACATGGATATTATATCATTTTATATGAATATTCAGTATATCATACAAACATGTCCCTAAGGACCATAATTATTTAGTGCCTTTGGATACATAGATCATTATCTTCTAAATGTGGTGAATGATCTTCATTATAACACTCAAAGATCATACCCCTTTATTACTCCTCATAAAAATTATAGCAAACCAGGATTTTCATGAATGAATATTTCATCATTTTATATGAATATTCATTACATTATACAAACACATGCCTAAGGACAAAAATATTTTATTGCCTTTGGAATCATGGAACATAAAGAATATTAATTATTGAAATATATTAAATGAATTCCATAAATATCTTACTGTTTAGAAATCCTACTTAAAACAATTCTTCATTTAATAGGAAATTAATCCTAACGAAGGCTGAGCTCAGATTCTCTATAAGGGTAAATGTAATGACTCGATTTTTTTGGACACAATCTTTTCAGTAAAAATTTAAATTTTTTCAATAATAATCTTATAAGGTGTAAAATATAATTTTATAATAAAATATCATCTCTGATAATTTTTATAACAACAATATAGTTTTTATAATTAGTTGTTGACAATAGGATATGATTATAGGGTATTTACGAACCATTGTAAATTTTGCATAATTATTAATATTTAATATTTTACAAATAAAATATTAATTTATAGATGAAGATTTATTCTACCATATATTTTGAATTGAGCTTCATATTGGGAATCCATAATCATCATTCTATTTGGAATATGCATTTTTTCAAAGGCATGGAATCAACTCGAGTAGGGAATTGGGGAAGCCTAGACCCATTTTTCTTTTTCTTTTTATTTTTTTATTTTTTATTATTTTCTACCATTATTTTTTGGATTCATTTATATTCAACATGTGTACCCCTTTGTCTCACAATAGAGTGAGGAAAAGGTATAGGTATTGGGAGATAAAGATATGGGAGACGACCAATGGTACCACTACGGAGCTCTTGATTCGTTAAATTGTCGTACAGTAATTTTGGACAGTGGAAATTGGTGAAGCTTCGGTAGATTCTCACCAATGGTAGTCCATTTTTAAGGCTTTATTCAAATCCTTGTAGTATTTCTATATTCATGTTTAAATCCTCATATAGTATTTCTAAGGAACCCTTAAGGGTCTATCTACTGCTTTTGGGATGAAAATATATGTTCCAAGGAAATTCAATGGTTTTCCATTTTGGAAAACTCATCTTCTCGGTGTGTGGTTTAGGTAACACAAATTTTTTATTCTTTATATTTATTGAATATAAATTTTTAAAAGTACACACCATGTATGTCATTTACATTTCATGTAGAAGTACGCATCCTTGTAGCCGAGTAATGATCCAAGCATCCATTGTAAGGGGCACCTTCCATGTAAAGTATACAACTAGAGACTCTGTGGGAGGAAAGCTGTGTAGAAGAACACAACTAGATCATATACTTGGACAACCCTTGTGTGGTACAAGTATATGTAACACATTTGGATTATAAACCATGTACTGATTCTACACATCATGTACTTGATATTTTATAGACCATGTACCGATAGAAGTACACACCAAGGTGGGGCCTTGAGGGTACACACTATGTACTATGGTACAAAGGTTATGTACTCCTCCTTTTTCCCATTTTGATGGTTTTTTGTATTTTTTCACCTTGGAATCATAATTGGAAACCTGATTAGTTCATTCTAAGAATTGTTCACACATATCATTATAGTAATAGCCATAATTGATTTTGTGGGCACCTAGGTGAAATTTCAATAATTTCTTGAATGTGGAGGTTCTTCCTCTAGTAATTGAATTTAGTCATATCCGGAGTGAGACATAAATGGGAATGATAGTTTGGGTGTTCAGAACAACCTAGTTTGATACTGTGATTTAAGATGTGTGATCAGTTATCTCTCTTGACCGGTTCCTTTAACGATTTTCCTTACGGATTTATCCCTTGTGAGATGTGACCTTCTTGTCCAGACTTCCATGACAGTAGTTTTTTATAAGGTTCCCATAAAGGATTACACTCTTAAAATTTCAATGTAGAGTATCCCTTTTAGTATTTGGCTGTCTTATATATATACCATGAATCCCCTGGGGTATTCCTTCACTTACATGTTGACCATGTGAATCCCTATTATCACCTGCTTACCTATGTACCATTCTGAGGATACCTTGTAGGTTGCATCTATTGATTTTTCAATCAAGGATACCACCTTGTATTTATTCCTTAACATTCTACATAAGGATCCTATCTATGATACCAAAACATATCTATAGACCTCTATGATCCCTATTAGGATACATATCATTGTTTGGATTATGGAACTCAGTGGGTTCCCCGATGACTGCCAACACTTTGCTAGTATATTGGTTTTTGGAGGAGATGGTAGTGGGTATCACCTTCAAATCCATACTAAATATGAAATCACTTGTGTCTATGACAGTAGTGTTGGTTTCCAGCATTTTTACACCCACACTATTTTGTTTATACCTTTACTTGTTATTTTTTGGTGTTTTGATGTTTTCTAGAGGTACTTCTTGGTTGGTGGTTGTCGATCCCAATGTGAATAATCTTTATTTGTATTGTTATACCCATATAATCATTCCTAGGATCATCTTCTGATCCATGTTACTTGATATTTATTTTTATACCCAGAGGTACTACCTGGGACCTAGCAGTTGAGCCTATATATATATTTTTTTTATTATATTATTGGTAATTCTAGAGGTGCTTCCTGGTATCTGGATGTTGATCCTATGACGATGGTATATTGGAATTGTGATCATATTAAGGATACTCATGTATTATTCTTCTCTCACGAGTTATAAGAGTTCTTCTTTTCTACCCTAGTTGATATGCATTGAGGATGATTATTCTCTCCTTGAATCATGGGTTAAATGTGGATGTTTATGCTCTGTTTAACCTACATTTGTCGGTTTATGATTACTCTCACCTCGACATGTTGTCTATATATTTTTATTACACAATTATTGACCAAGGTATCATGAATTATGATTATGATCAACATTATTTTAACATGATGAGGGTCTCCAGGCATGCTATCTAGGACCAGTAGTTTTATCCCTTTTCTAATTAGTGTGGTTGTGAATGGAGTCTCAAACCAATTATTGATGTTCAAGTTTGGATCTCAAGGGGTAGTCATGACATATCACCGATGCTATCTCTTTATAGATCACCTAAGGTTCAGACTATAAGAGTTCATACAAGTTTTAATGTCATGACATACTATAGACCAAGACCTAGGAAATAATCAGAAGATTTGATTTACATTTCATGATCTGCATGGAATTATGATCATGGCAATTTAATGGATTCCTAGACATACTTTGTTATAATCGGTTGTTACCGCAATAAGAAGTGAGTATGGGTGAAACAAGGGTTACAATTACTATCACCCTATGGTGATGTAGAATTCTCATATGCACTTATAGTACTGGACAAATATATACTTGTTGACTAGGATTATTGACCCATAATTCAACTTAATGATACATGTCATGTGTAACATTATTTCAACCTCAATTCCATTGAATAAGATTTCAATGCGGTCATGATTATTCACCCTGTAATCTATTGCATTTATTATTTTTATATATTTCACCTTACTCATGTATTTACGTATATATATTTGTGTGAGTGTGTGTGTATAAGTGTGGTAATATATATATACACATATAAATATGAACATCCATGAGAGAATTGCACCTACTTGACTGGGATTATGAAAATAGATTTCAAATTAAGTTTCTTATTTATTAAAATTACTCATCATTTCACTTGAGTATCTTCTAGGATTAGAATATTTCATTTCCATGTACTTTTTCCAGTGCATTTATAAGTTCACATTGGGGTGCCCTACTGAGATTATATTCTCAATCCTATATATGAACCATGATTTATACACAAGACATATGTATTATTTTTGGATTTAGCATAGAATCCATGGTGGTTATGGATAATTCACAATGTTTCATGATTATGTGGAAATGCTTGACTGGGTTCTTCTGATTGTGTTGGTGCAATTGGATAGTGACTAAAAACATTTTATTTAATCTAGCTCAGAGTTAGTAATATAACTTTATATTTTTATTTTATTAAATTTGGTAATATTGTATTTGTATTTTCAGCCAAGAGGGTGACAAATTGTGTATGTATTACATTTCATTTTATCATTTATAGTATTTTCATTTAGTATTACAGCATGTTCTATTTCAATTTCATTATCTCTTATGCACTCCTTTTATTTACTATTGTGTATTATAATTATTTATTTAAACTGTTTTCTTACTCTGATATGATGGAATAAAATTCCCACTATCACACATGGGCCCTTTCTGGTAGTCTATAGCCTTTGGGGTACACAGATGAATTCTTGATGGCATATAACGAACTGGATTAGAGAACTGAATTAGTGGTATCCACGTTGAGAAGTTACAAAGTAGTATAAAATATGTTATTTTCCCCATATTTACTATTTGGTATAAGTTAAAAAGGATTATTAGAAATTTGTTGGAACCTGTGATGGATATCAAACTATTGCGTTGAGAAAAAATATTTTGATAAGATGTCATAGTTTTCATTTAATGTGATTGCAGTTCTGATTTGTGATGTTATAGTTGTTTATGATATTCACCAATATAGACACACATGTTTTGTGGATGTTTTGATCTACTATGGATATCTAGATCATGGTCTTTATTATAAATCTAACACCCCACGGTTTTGAAAACAAATATAGAATTCAATTTTATAATCTATCCATTAATCACAACTTTGCCTCTTCTATGTTTTTAATTTCAAGAAATGGCCATCTATAGTTGTGTTCAGTAAGTCATTTGGAGTCTGATAGAACAAACATGATTCTTGGTGAATAGTATCATACCCGTATGAATAGTAATATGAATAGTAATATGACCCTTATGAATAGTAAATAAAAATAATATTTTATTTTCATAAGGAAATATGATAATGGGGTCTTAATTAATTATTCAATGTCACATAAAACTAATTGCACTTTAAGATTGTTATTTTTCGAATTAACTATGACTTTATTTAAAAATTAAATTAATAATAATTAGAAAATTATTTTTGAAAAATGGATTTCACTTTTTTATTCTACACGTCGAAGAGTGGTAGGGGTGGATTTTTGGGATTTTTCTAAAATACATGAATTGTTCATGAATAGTAACAATACAGTTTTGAGTATTCGGTAGTTTAATGACATCATAATAATGTAATAATTAAATATAAAAGTATGGTCGACTTTTGTATAGTATCATATGACATGAGGTGTCCCAAGTGTCGTAAACCATGGGCAAATACCATGGGCAAGCCCTTGGTTTGGAAAAACCCAAAAATGAGGTGTCCCTTTAAAATTATTAAAAAATTACATATGTTTTTCTCTAAATACCCACTCATTCATTCATTTTCTTTCATTCAAAATCTATCATCCTCGAATATCTGGTGGTTTTACCTCTATATTAGTTTTCAAAGGTGTCCCTAATCCCCCATGTTCCCATCCTTCACGACCTAGGAGTTATTCTACATGGTAAGGGAATCTTTCATTCTCTTCTTTAAGTCGACACTTCTTTTATGTTATCTATTTGAAATTCCTTTCTTATATGTTGAGGTTTGATTTTTTTCATTATTTTTACTATAATTTTTATTTCAATTTGATTACATACCATTTTGTTCTCATAATTTTATTTTTATGAAATGTTAAGTGACGTTGTTAGGCTGCTGAATTTTCATAAGGGATCTCTTAACTTTTCTTTTATTTTCATGTTCATCTCTTTTATTTTTCTCTCCTAACCTACTCTATCCAAATGATCATGATAACTCCAGTATCATCTATATATTGGAATTATATCATGTTAATGGAAGAACCATCATAAATATTCTTACTCCCTCTCTTTTATTTTTTTTATAAATGAAACCAACGTCCATGAGGTTCCAATTTATAGCCTTCATGGACGATGAAGTTTTGTTCTTCATTTTCATATTCATTAATGGTCATGAAACCATATTTATGGTTGAACGAGACTATAAAATATGTATTATAACATAATTAATATTCAGGAACCAGAATATGTAAATATAATTAAGTTATATGACAAAAATAGTTCATAATAGGTTCTCATCTAATTATTCATCCTCGTTCCATGTAACTAAATGATATAAATGATCATTAACAATTATTTATGTTCATAAATAATATATAATTCCAATACTGGATATTTATAACCATTCCACGTGAACTCTATTACTTAAAAACAAGTGAACCGATTATGAATATAAAGAAAACGAACATCCCGGAACAATGAAATTCAATATAATAACTTAGCAATAAGGTTATAAATGAACTAAAATGAATTATGATAAACTAAATACATGTCTAATAGGTTATTAAATAAGTTATTAATAAGTATAATTTCATATTCCAGGAGGTTATGTTTGAGAGAATAACAAATTTGGAGTTAAGGTAAGGGTTTTTCCACCCGAACTTCCAATTTTCATTCGGGATACTTTCATTTTCTAATTACATCAATGAAATTATTATGTATTGTTATGTAATAATAATATATTATCTTTGAGTATCATATATATGTTGGAAAACCAGAATCCTTCCTTATTTTATAGATAGTTACATGTTTTAAAAGGAACTTTCAAAATTGTTTCCAAAATAGAAGCCTAATTCAAGGGAATTTCTCCAATTCATATCTATTTACAAGGGAACTCTACAATATATTTTTTGGAAACCGTTATCTTTCTAAAAATACTAATTTTATTATGAAAATACAATATTACTTCACTTCTGGTTTTATACAAATATTTTCCAAAAGAACTCTTCTTTTCAAAAGAGTACTTATCTCAAAATTGCTTAATGATTTTATAACAGTATTTTCGTTCAATGATCTTATTGATTCCATGGAATTATTGGGCATAATAATTAATGAAGTCATATACCATATTTTATTTAATGTTTTATGACTAACTTTATTGTGGATGATCAATCCTAAAACTAGTTATCATATTATTCCAAATGGTTAGTGTTTATGTTAAATAATTGGTGAAAGTTAGTTACATTTCATATGTTAGTTTAAATATGGATTTATATGTTGTTTATATTGATACCCACTAATATAAGTAATGCATTGGACTAATTATGTGATTGGTGGGGCCCTCTATATCCCGTTGATGCATCAGTAGGTATCATGTGACAATCTATGGTCTTGGAACGAGGGCCTGAAAAAATGATTATTTTATGGTCCTAGCACGAGGCTTGGACGGTATGGTTATGATGACTTGCATAAGCAATTACCTCAATATGTTTCCAGTATTTTAACTTCATGTGGTTATTCGAATAGTAGATTACCCATGATTATGTTTTATTATGGCATTATTTATTCAGCTCATATTTCGGCCAGAATGTGTTCAAGTTCATTATTAAAGGCATGTGTTTTCAATTAATCATCATGTCTAATGTTTATATTAACTTCTGCTGTATTTCTTACTCTTACTGAGTGTTTGATCTCACCCCTTTCTTATGATTCATTTTCTCAGGACATGAAGATGTAATTTATGATTGACTTGCAATAATAATCTTGGATATGTGATGTTTCTAGTGGAATAAAATAGTGTTTTGATCCCTTCGTGTTGTAATGATAAACTTATGTATGTAACTTGTTTCTAATAATACTAAACTACTCAGTCTTTCAGGATTAGTATTCCTTGTATGTATGCCAACAAAATCAAATAAGGCACCGGATCTGGGAAACTAGGGTCGGTTCCTTACAGTTGGTATCAAAGGAAGTTTAGTAGAAAATTTGGAAACTAGATTTAGAAAACGTATAATTAGGGAAGAGTACCTAAGTTAGTCTTTGAGGAAAATCATACAATATCATCCTGGTATTTTTGTAAGTAATAGATTATATGGATCTTTCATGAAATAAATTATCACGAATTGACCCGTACTGGGGCTCGAGCTGCAACTATCCCAAGCCCGCCTCCATTGGCCAGGGGCTGGCAACTAGCGTCGAAGGCACATCAAACTAGGGGAGGCCTTTGCCTAAGAAACTGTACACATAAACACAACCAAATAAATGCCAAAGTTCAAAGAAAATAAAATCAAGATAAAAATTCCACAAAAGGGGAACCAACATACATGCATCAACCTCTAACCAGTACAAGAAAAGTGCTAAAAAGTCCTAACAAGTAAACAGAATAGTAAAAGGGGAAAAACACGCGCCCAACCAGAAAGGGGCCCCAACCTAGAAACAGGTAAAACAAAGGTAAACCGCATGTGAGTCTCACCACCAGAAAGTCCAGTTACGACCAATGAACGCAGCCCAAGCTCATGTGTCCTCTACGCTCCTCTATAGTTTTGACCGACCTGTCCGTCATCTGCAAAGGCACACCAAGTGCGGGCAAAGCCCAAGCAGAGGTGAGTATAAAAATACTCAGTAGGATGCCCCGAAGGCTCGAGGGAGCAACAAGGAAGGTACTAAAATGGTGATCAGTAGATAGAGCAAAGAACAGTGTAAGAGTGAAAAATAGAGAGAGTGCAGAAATTTAATCAGGATTCCTACCTCCGATCGCATGCTCGTCGCTGGAGACACTTCCACAATGCTTCCGCTCCGATCCGTTGTGGCTGCGACGGAGATCGCTCCTTGATCCATCGAAGAATGTAGAATAACGGCGAAGAATGCTGAAGAAAAGGAGAGAGAGAGTGAGAGAGAGACAGAGAGAGAAAGAGAGAAAAAATAGGAGAGAGAAGGGAGAACCCCCAACTCCTGTTTTCCTATTTATAGGAAACCCGCTTGGCGCAGAATCCGAAATCACTGTGCCGTCTCATTTTATATCACACATAGGAAAAAAAACCCATTTCGAACTCAAAGGAAGTCTCATATTTCCATTCCGATACTCAGTTTAAATGTTATTTGAGAAGGAACGTCAGTGATAAAAATCACTAAGTGGTCATTTCGAAATGACCATTTTTTCACTGGGTGACATCTCTCACAGCAGGGACGTGCACGCAACTTTTACACCCCACCTAGGGTAAACGGCACGCTCCGAACTCAAAGGTGTCCTTATTTTTTCCATCAGAGAATCCATTTAGGAGTTACTTGGTTTTTTTAATTATATGCATAATTTAATTCAATTTATCCATTTAACACCCCGCCAACGGGCAAGGGGTCCGAACGCCCCGCGCCGACTCATTTTATGTCGCGCCTAGGGTAAAAACTATGTTCCGGATGTAACATCCCAAGTAAGTAATGAATAATAGATATTTTTATCTATGTCTTTTAATAATTAAGATAGTGTTATAGAGGCTTAAAATTAAAATAAATCAAATCTTATGCATGGAATACACTAATATTCTTAAAAGATTGTTTTAGTGCCTTTTGATGGCAAACCATTTTTGAATCTATATTTTGACAATTTTATAAACTATGTTTGTCAAGATAAACTTATCCTTTATGATTGGGACATCAAAATTTACCTTGTGTGAATTTTTGGTATTTTTCTGACAATGTTCATTTTTTTAATGAATATTGAAAAATACTGCATTTTACATCAAAACTGCTTTTTAATCTAATTTATTTATATGATTAGATTATGTTTTGAATTGGTTTTGAAGTGAAATTAGAATATATTTTTACCATTTTATCCAATGGTGGTCATTGGAATCAATTTCACTTTGGAATTAGACTTAAACTGGTGTCAATCTTTTGATACTTATTGTTTTGTAAAAACACGCTATTTGCCCTGGTAGCGGGAATTAATTATTAAATTAATTAATGTGACTTATATGATTTGAATTTTGTAAAATAGACTTCATTTTTGAATTCGGAATATCAAATATAGATTAGGGTGAATTTTTGGTAATTTTCCGAAAAACTTCAATTTTTGATGAATAGTGAAACCACTAAGTGGTAATCAAGCAAACTGATTTTTCAGTTAAATGATAGTTTACCACTAATGTGTATTGAATTTTGAAAATCCGACATACATGGTTGTCATTAAGAAGTAAAATGTGGTTCAATGAGATTAAAATAATTTTTTGGTGAATAGTAACTTATTAAGTTCTTAATCGCGATTAGTGGTAATTAGGGTAGTTTAAGGTATAAATAATGCTTTAATAATATGAAATGACCTAGACACATGTCCCAACCTTATTGGTTGTGTCATGGCCGACAAAGACAAGCCATGGGTCAACTTGGGGACCCCATGGATCCACTTTTGTTGGGAAATGACATAAATTACTTTTTATTTAATGTTAAAGTGAAAATGACACAAACATAATATGTTTTGCGAAAACAATTTTTAAGTGGGGTTATACAAGTCCAAATTTTGATTATAAATATGCATTGGAAAGATAAAAAGATTTAATATATCATAGTAGTTTTTTTATAATTTTTAGACATTAAATAAATTTAAGTATTTATGACATAATAATGATGCAGCGATGACATCATTATTTGACGATTTAAATAAAATAGAAAGATAATGTAATATCCATGAACTACACATGTCCAAAACCAATTGGATGAGTGGATTTTGAACCCTTATCAACTTATCCACGAATTATATCAATGTGGGACCTTTTAAAAACGAAACACATTTTCAAATAAAGTAATGTTTCTTTACTTTCCAAAAGTGCCCCTCCTCTCCCCTTATAAAAGGCCCCCACCTCTACCTCATTTCACACACTCTTCAAGCCTTTGGCTCAGCCAAACCCTGCCCATTTGCTTTCTCCACATCCCTCTCCTCATCCTAGAGGATTCCCTTTGGTCAGAATCCTTTCAAAGGAAGCCTTTAGGCTCAAATCAAAAGGAGTTACACTTTTAAAGGTAATTCTTTCTCTCATGTTCATTTGTTTTATTTTGCTTCTCCAACCCCCTAAACTCTTTTTATTTACTTCTTTTGTAACAACACCAGTATCTTCAATATACTAGTATGTTGTTATAAGATTTATTTGAGCTACACTCTCACACAACTACATCAAATGGTTAAAAACATAAGGTTTCCGTGGATGGCGAAATTCTGCCTCCCGAAACGATGATTGTTCAAATACTCATTTAACACCTTCAATGGTGGCCATTATGATGTCACTATTTTTATATATGATATATAATATGTTTATGTTTTCCTTAAGCTTCTGTTTTTTTCATTTTGGGCATACATTTATGGTTTCCATTATGGGTAAAACACGATATCTTCATTTTAGGAAGTGCGGACTACCGCCCCCTAAAAGTGATTTGATTCGTTAAAACCATATGTGGGATGTGTAAAGGATAAAGTTAATGATATTATATATGTTATTATACTGGAATTATAATATACTCTTATATCATTAAGATTCCATTCCAGAAAATATGAAATAGAAATGGAAGTAGCGTTCATGCGTACGTACGGCTTACCGTCTCCATGAACGGTGCATTTCATTTCTTACCTCTAAATGTGATGTAATATTATAAATGAATGTATATACTGGATATATATGACATATATGATATCTACATCATGAATACCATTCTGGATATAATGAACCTTTGACCAAATTAACAACATGTAAGTATAAGAAGTATATTTTTGACTTAAGAACCAAATACCGACAAAATGAACACTATTAACTTAACTGATTACATGATGTTCATAACATGGTATAAAAGGAATAATGAACTTGAAAAAGATTCATAAGCAAGTAAATATTAACTCAAGTTTATTATTCAGGAGATTAAAGAACGGTCGGGTCAAGTCGGATACGAGGTATGGGACTTCGTCTCAATCTCCTTTCATTGAGGCATATTTTATTTTATACACAACTTTCTTTTATATGGTGTATAAACCCCTTTGACTTTTACGTTTATTCAAAAGGAATCTTTTTTATATGAAGCGTTTACTAAACGACAAAAGGGAATGTTTTTGTCGTACGTATGCGGCGACAACGACTTCTCCGCCGTCGTAACCGTTATTTGAGTTTCGGCTTCCTCTACAATCCATACCTTCTTTTTTTAAAAGAAAAAAATAAATACCATGTTTTACTTTGGTATTGAAAATGGTTTTCATAATGTTTTTATATCAATGTGTTGTATTGATATCTCGTGATTGAAATGTGGAAATTTTATGTTTCCTTTATGCATGTTTTATGTGATATGATTTTGTTATGGTTCTTGGGCATTATTATGAAGATGGGTGGTTCCGTGATAAACTAAGGGTGGGTGAGCCCGTTATAGCTCTCCAATGCATTGGGTAACGCGAAGGAGTGAAACGTTAAGGTTTCTCCGAAGAGATTTTAGGGAATATACTGTGATGGGTATTCCAAAACGTAACCAAGAGGGTTACTCCCTACGTAAGAATGTTATGAATGCCTCAAGTTACCTTTATGTCTTATGATTTCTATGATTTATTCATGATTTTATGAGGTATGTTAAAGTTCCTATGTTTTATGGGTAAAGTATGATTTCATTCTTATGTATATATGAACTCATGTTTCCTTTCCATGTTTTTTTATAACCCATACTGAGTTTTTATGCTCATCCCAAGTTTTTGAAATTTTTTTCACAGGTCAAGGGAAAGGTACATGATAAGATGATAGAGTCAAGGATGTGTCAAAAAATAATCCATGTTTTATTTTAAATGTGTTTCCATTGATGGGAATGAAGAATACTATCTTTATGTAACCACTTTGTTTATATGTGGAATGTAATGCAAGTTTTATGATCTAATTCTCTAAAACTCTAAACCCGAAAAGATCCTCAATGTGTAATCTTGTAATAACTCAAGATTAAGTAAGGTTTAAGGCTGGGGCCTTATAGTTGGTATCAAAGGTCGGTTTAGATAACTTTAGGAGTTAGAATTCTATTAAATGATTATCCAAAAATATTTTTTTCAAAATGATATAGCATTTAATGATTACCATGTTGCTTCATCTAAGACATGTTTGTTCAGAATGGTTTTCCGCAGAGGAAACTGGGAAGCTGTGCTAGGAAGGCATACAGAAGGAAATAACCTTCCGAATCAGCATCCAGAAAAGGTTGGAATTGGAACTGAACAGTTTGTTGCAGTAATGGCGTAGTTGACTCAAGCGATAAATGGCGGTGGTATCCATGCACGAGATCAGCCAGATCAACCGCAGAGGAACATGTCAGTGGTGGAACATTTCATGAGGCAACATCCACCATCATTCAGAGGATCATCTGACCCTGTACTAGCTGAAGGGTGGATTAAAGCACTGGAGAAGATTTTTGATGTCATGGGGTGTTCAGACAATCAAAAGGTTAGTCTTGCTATTTACCGTTTGGAGGGTGAAGCAGATCAGTGGTGGTCTATGGTTAAAAATATCAGGGACACCGATGAGATTGATTCTCTTGACTGGGATGAATTCAAAGGTATGTTTCTTGAGAAGTATTTTCCTAAGGCTGTTCGACATAGGATGGAAAAGCAATTCTTGGAATTGAGGCAAGAGGAAGACTCAGTGGCTGCCTATGAAGAAAGGTTCACTCGATTGGCAAGGTATGCTCCAAATTTTATCCGGGACCTTGATAGTAAAATCAATCGTTTTTACTCAGGATTAAAGCCAAAATATCGAAGGGCATTAGCTTCTCATGAGTTTAAAAGTTATGAAAAGCTTGTTCGATGTGCTGAGAAGGTGGAAATGGAGTTTGCCGATGACCAAGTCTTCTATAACAACCAGCAGAAGAAGAGACCAAGGTGGCATGAGAAAGGTAAGAATTCTTCAAAAAAGTCTGATGGTAAGAGAACTAAGTTTCCAGTTTGTGATAAATGTGGAAAAAGGCATGCTGGGGAATGTCTTCTGAATTCTGGGAAGTGCTAACGATGTGATAAGATGGGACATAAGGCTCGTGATTGCACTGAAAAGGATCAAGGTGAAGGTAAGAACAAATTTGATTTACAGTTAGTGAAATGTTATAAGTGCAATGAGATGGGTCACTATGCAAACGAGTGTCCGAAAAGGAGCTTGAGTGATGGGAAGCAGTTAGACTACAAGCAGAAAGGGGTGGTGAAATCCTTTGCAACTACTTCAACAGATGTCGGGCCATCAAATGAAGTTGTATTAGGTACTTTGTTTGTTTTTTCAGAATATGCCAGTGTGTTGTTTGATTCGGGGTCTACACATTCTTTCATCTCTGAAACCTTTTCTAGTAAAATGGGAATACCATCTCAAGAAATGACTCCTGAACTTTTGGTAAAAACACCTGGGGGAAGTGTCGAGGAAAAAAGAATTTATAAGAATCTTCCTATCCTTATCTGTGGAAAGAACCTACTTGCAAACCTTATTGTTCTACCTCTAGTTGAGTTTGATGTTATCCTGGGTATGGATTGGCTCTCTATTTACCATGCTAAGATTGACTGTAGAGCTAAAGAAGTTTCTTTTCAGAAAGACTTTCAGTTTGTTTACAAGAATGAACCCTTACTTTTGATAATATATCAAGAGGCCGAGAAACTTGTAAAATATGGAAATGAATGTTACCTTGCACACGTCGTTGATAATAAAGGAACTGTTTAGATTAATGATGTGCCAATGGTAAATGAGTATCCTGATGTTTTTCCTGATGAGTTGCCTAGAATAATACCAGATCGGGAAGTTGAGTTTACTGTTGACTTAGTTCCTGATGCTAAGTCAATTTCAAAACCCCCTTATCGAATGGCACAAATTGAACTTTTAGAGTTGAAGGATCAATTGAAAGATTTATTAGAGAAAGGCTTCATTAGACCTAGCACATCAACATGGGGTGCTCCTGTTTTATTTGTTAAAAAGAAAGATGGTTCTATGAGACTTTGAATTGATTATAGAGCCTTTAATGATATCACTGTTAAGAACAAATATCCTTTGCCTCATATCGATGATTTGTTTGATCATCTCCAGGGAGCTCAGTTTTTTTCAAAGATTGACTTGAGATCGTGGTACCATCAGCTGAAGGTAAAGGAGGCAGATATTCCGAAGACCGCATTCCGTACGAGATATGGACATTATGAATTTTTAGTAATGCTATTTGGGCTAACCAATGCACCTGCTGTATTCATGGACTTAATGAATAGAATTTTCCATGAGTTCTTGGATACGTTTGTGGTGGTTTTCATTGATGATATTTTGGTGTTTTCTAAAAGTAAAGAGGAGCATGAAAAACATTTAAGGGTTATCTTGCAAACCTTAAAAGAAAAGAAATTGTATGGGAAATTCAGTAAGTGTGAGTTTTGGTTGCAACAAATTTCTTTCCTTGGTCACATTGTTTCTAAAGATGGAATAACTGTTGATCCTGCAAAAACAAAAGTTGTGGAAGAATGGCCAAGACCCACAAATGTAACCGAGATTCGTAGCTTCCTTGGTTTGGCGGGCTATTACCGAAGGTTTGTTAGAAATTTTTCACGGTTATCTAGTCCAATGACTAAGCTAACTCGGAAGGGTGTTAAGTTTATCTGGACAAAAGAATGTGATGATTGTTTTCAGTAATTGAAAAGAAGATTGGTGAATGCTCCAGTTTTGGCACTACCTTCCAGGAATGGTGAGTTTGTTATATACAGTGATGCTTCATTGAAAGGAATTGGTTGCGTCCTAATGCAGAATGATCAGGTAATTGCTTATGCTTCACGACAGTTGAAAACTCATGAGGTAAATTACCCTACACATGATTTGGAATTAGCTGCTGTTGTTTTTGCTTTAAAAATTTGGAGGCATCATTTGTATGGAGTAAAGTGTGAAATATATACCGATCACAAAAGTTTAAAGTATATATTCACTCAGAAAGAGTTAAACATGAGACAGAGGAGATGGCTAGAATTAATCAAGGATTATGATTGTACAATTCATTACCATCCGGGAAAAGCAAATAAAGTGGCTGATGCTTTGAGTCGAAAAAGTAATGCTTCATTAACAATGTTGCGGTTGGAACGTGATCCTTTGGTTAACGATTTGTTGAACTTTGGCATAGAAGTTGTTGGTGCAGGAAGTCCTTCTGTTGTGTTTCAGGTATCAGTGAGATCATCTCTATCAGATAGAATCAAGCAAGCACAGAAGCAAGACAGTGAGTTGCAGAAAAGGGTAGAGCTGGTTCAGAAAGGTAAGTTTCCTGAATTCAACATTGATAGTGATTGCGTTTCGAGATTTGGGAAGAGATTGTGTGTGCCTTCTGATTCATAGTTGAAGAGAGATTTGTTATGTGAAGCTCATAGTTCTCCGTTTTCAGTTCATCCGGGCAGTACTAAGATGTATAGAGATCTGTGGGAGTATTACTGGTGGGATGGAATGAAAAGAGATATTGCTGATTTTACTGTGAAGTATTTGACTTGTCAGCAGGTTAAAGCAGAGCGGCAGTTACCGAAAGGGATGCTTCAGCCTTTACCTGTGCCAGAGTGGAAATGGGAGAACATATCCATGGACTTTTTTGTTGGATTACCAAAGACATCTCGAGGTAATAATGCAATCTGGGTTATTGTTGAGCGCTTGACCAAATCTGCTCATTTCCTTGCTATACGAGATACTTTCTCTCTTGATCAACTTTCCCGTTTGTATCTTAAAGAGATAGTCAGGTTACATGGAGTTCCTCTCTCCATTGTATCGGATCGTGATCCCAGGTTGACTTCTAACTTTTTGAAAGGCCTTCAGAAGTCGTTGGGTACTGAATTAAATTTTAGTACAGATTTTCATCCTCAATCAGATGGGCAGTCAGAACGAACAATTCAGACATTGGAGGATATGCTACGATCTTGTTCTATGGATTATCAGGGAAGTTGGGACCAACATCTTTTTTTTGGTTGAGTTTTCATATAATAACAGTTTTCATTCTAGTATACATATGGCACCATTTCAGGCATTATATGGGAAGCGGTGTCGAACTCCAGCTTTCTGGGATGAAGTGGGTGAAAGGAAGTTGATGGGACCAGAATTGGTAGAAGAGATGGCAGAAAAAGTTCAGCTGATTCAGAAACACATGAGAACAGCTCAGAGCAGGCAGAAGAGTTATGCGGATAACCGGAGGAAGGATCTATCTTTTGAGGTAGGTGATCATGTTTTTCTCAAGGTTTCTCCTTGGAAAAGTGTGATGAGATTTGGTAAGAAAGGAAAGTTGAGTCCAAGGTTCATTGGACCATATGAGATTTTGGAAAGAGTTGGATCATTTGCATACTGAGTGGCTTTACCTCCGAGTTTATCTCAGGTACACAATGTTTTTCACGTTTCGATGTTGAGAAAGTATATGCCAGATCCATCTCATGTTTTGAGTCCAGAGGTAGTTCAGCTGGAAGAGAACCTATCTTATGAGGAACAACCGGTCCAGATTCTTGACCACAGGGAGCAAGTGTTACGGAATAAGGTGATTCATCAGGTAAAGGTTTTGTGGAAAAACCACATGATTCAAGAGGCAACATGGGAATCTGAAAATGTAATGAGGGATATGTACCCTCATTTATTCGATAAGTAAATAAATTGCGGGGACGCAATTTTCTAAAGGGGGGAAGGATGTAACATCCCAAGTAAGTAATGAATAATAGATATTTTTATCTATGTTTTTTAATAATTAAGATAGTGTTATAGAGGCTTAAAATGAAAATAAATCCAATCTTATGCATGGAATACACTAATATTCTTAAAAGATTGTTTTAGTGCCTTTTGATGGCAAACCATTTTTGAATCTATATTTTCACAATTTTATAAACTATGTTTGTCAAAATAAACTTATCCTTTATGATTGGGACATCAAAATTTACCTTGTGTGAATTTTTGGTATTTTTCTGACAATGATCATTTTTTTAATGAATAGTGAAAAATACTGCATTTTACATCAAAACTGCTTTTTAATCTAATTTATTTATATGATTAGATTATGTTTTGAATTGGTTTTGAAGTGAAATTAGAATATATTTTTACCATTTTATCCAATGGTGGTCATTGGAATCAATTTCACTTTGGAATTAGACTTAAACTGGTGTCAATCTTTTGATACTTATTGTTTTGTAAAAACACGCTATTTGCCCTGGTAGCGGGAATTAATTATTAAATTAATTAATGTGACTTATATTATTTGAATTTTGTAAAATAGACTTCATTTTTGAATTTGTAATATCTAATATAGCTTAGGGTGAATTTTTGGTAATTTTCTGAAAAACTTCAATTTTTGATGAATAGTGAAACCACTAAGTGGTAATCAAGCGAACTGATTTTTCAGTTAAATGATAGTTTACCACTAATGTGTATTGAATTTTGAAAATCCGACATACATGGTTGTCATTAAGAAGTAAAATGTGGTTCAATGAGATTAAAATAATTTTTTGGTGAATAGTAACTTATTAAGTTCTTAATCGCGATTAGTGGTAATTAGGGTAGTTTAAGGTATAAATAATGCTTTAATAATATGAAATGACCTAGACACATGTCCCAACCTTATTGGTTGTGTCATGGCCGACCAAGAAAAGCCATGGGTCAACTTGGGGACCCCATGGATCCACTTTTGTTGGGAAATGACATAAATTACTTTTTATTTAATGTTAAAGTGAAATTGACACAAACATAATATGTTTTGCAAAAACAATTTTTAAGTGGGGTTATACAAGTCCAAATTTTGATTATAAATAGTAATTGGAAAGCTAAAAAGATTTCTTATATCATAGTATTTTCTTTATAATTTTTAGACATTAAATAAATTTAATTATTTATGACATAATAATGATGCAGCGATGACATCATTATTTGACGATTTAAATAAAATAGAAAGATAATGTAATATCCATAAACTAAACATGTCCAAAACCAATTGGATGAGTGGATTTAGAACCCTTATCAACTTATCCACGAATTCTATCAATGTGGGACTTTTTAAAACCGAAACACATTTTCAAATAAAGTAATGTTTCTTTACTTTCCAAAAGTGCCCCTCCTCCCCCCTTATAAAAGGCCCCCACCTCTACCTCATTTCACACACTCTTCAAGCCTTTGGCTCAGCCAACCCCTGCCCATTTGCTTTCTCCACATCCCTCTCCTCATCCTAGAGGATTCCCTTTGGGCATAAGCCTTTCAAAGGAAGCCTTTAGGCTCAAATCTAAAGGAGTTACACTTTTAAAGGTAATTCTTTCTCTCATGTTCATTTGTTTTATTTTGCTTCTCCAACCCCCTAAACTCTATTTATTTACTTCTTTTGTAACAACACCAGTATCTTAGATATACTAGGATGTTGTTATAAGATTTATTTGAGCTACACTCTCACACAACTACATCAAATGGTTAAAGAACATAAGGTTTCCGTGGATGGAGAAATTCTGCCTCCCGAAACGATGATTGTTCAAATACTCATTTAACACCTTCAAAGGTGGCCATTATGATGTCACTATTTTTATATATGATATATAATATGTTTATATTTTCCTTAAGCTTCTGTTTTTTTCATTTTGGGAATACCTTTATGGTTTCCATTATGGGTAAAACACGATATCTTCAATTTAGGAAGTGCGGACTACCGCCCCCTAAAAGTGATTTGATTCGTTAAAACCATATGTGGGATGTGTAAAGGATAAAGTTAATGATATTATATATGTTATTATACTGGAATTATAATATACTCTTATATCATTAAGATTACATTCCAGAAAATATGAAATAGAAATGGAAGTAGCGTTCATGCGTACGTACGGCTTACCGTCTCCATGAACGGTGCATTTCATTTCTTACCTCTAAATGTGATGTAATATTATAAATGAATGTATATACTGGATATATATGACATATATGATATCTAAATCAAGAATAAAATTCTGGATATAATGAACCTTTGACCAAATTAACAACATGTAAGTATAAGAAGTATATTTTTGACTTAAGAACCAAATACCGACAAAATGAACACTATTAACTTAACTGATTACATGATGTTCATAACATGGTATAAAAGGAATAATGAACTTGAAAAAGATTCATAAGCAAGTAAATATTAACTCAAGTTTATTATTCAGGAGATTAAAGAACGTTCGGGTCAAGTCGGATACGAGGTATGGGACTTCGTCTCAATCTCCTTTCATTGAGGCATATTTTATTTTATACACAGCTTTCTTTTATACGGTATATAAACCCCTTTGACTTTTACGTTTATTCAAAAGGAATCTTTTTTATATGAAGCGTTTACTAAACGACAAAAGGGAATGTTATTGTCGTACGTATGCGGCGACAACGACTTCTCCGCCGTCGTAACCGTTATTTGAGTTTCGGCTTCCTCTACAAGCCATACCTTCTTTTTTTAAAAGAAAAAAATAAATACCATGTTTTACTTTGGTATTGAAAATGGTTTTCATAATGTTTTTATATCAATGTGTTGTATTGATATCTCGTGATTGAAATGTGGAAATTTTATGTTTCCTTTATGCATGTTTTATGTGATATGATTATGTTATGGTTCATGGGCATTATTATGAAGACGGGTGGTTCCGTGATAAACTAAGGGCGAGTGAGCCCGTTATAGCTCTCCAATGCATTGGGTAACGCGAAGGAGTGAAACGTTAAGGTTTCTCCGAAGAGATTTTAGGGAATATACTGTGATAGGTATTCCAAAACATAACCAAGAGGGTTACTCCCTACGTAAGAATGTTATGAATGCCTCAAGTTACCTTTATGTCTTATGATTTCTATGATTTATTCATGATTTTATGAGGTATGTTAAAGTGCCTATATTTTATGGGTAAAGTATGATTTCATTCTTATGTATATATGCACTCATGTTTCCTTTCCATGTTTTTTTATAACCCATACTGAGTTTTTATGCTCATCCCAAGTTTTTGAAATGTTTTTCACAGGTCAAGGGAAAGGTACATGATAAGATGATAGAGTCAAGGATGTGTCAAGAAATAATCCATGTTTTATTTTAAATGTGTTTCCATTGATGGGAATGAAGAATACTATCTTTATGTAACCACTTTGTTTATATGTGTAATGTAATGCAAGTTTTATGATCTAATTCTCTAAAACTCTAAACCCGAAAAGATCTTCAATGTGTAATCTTGTAATAACTCAAGATTAAGTAAGGTTTAAGGCTGGGGCCTTATACCGGATCCAACCGTGGTCTCATATTTTTTGATTTGATCAAGTTTCTAATAGATATAACATTTTCATTAGTTAACCACGAGTGTGTAATATAAAAACACTTAATAGTTTTATATAAATAATTACGGGCACACCGGGCCTCAGAATTGCACGCCGTCTATAGCGACCCAATCTTTACATACATGGTTATTACATCAAAATTGAAGCATACTTATTACAACATATAACAAAACCGTGATAGGACTGTATAGGTACAATGTTTTTAGAAATAGGAAAACATAAAAAACAGGTTCATAAATCATCTATAATATCTCACATTTATTTCATCATATCTAGAGTCCCTTTTGGAATATCCAACATAATATCCTTCTTCCTGACCTAGGGAAAAAAACATACAAAAGGGTGATCTAAAATGCTCTATAAGGGTAAACAAAAGAAATGTCAAACATATCCTATTCATAAGAACATAACATTTTGTAAATCTTACCCTGAAAAAGAAATCATAATTTCATAACATGGGATAAATCATAGAAGTGAAATGTAATCCCAATAATCATAACATAAAACATGAAGCTCTATGGCATACACACATAATCATAGAGAATCATTTCTTAGTAGTCAAGACTCATTTCAATGACTATCTTAGCAGATAATGTCCATTTCTGAACCGAGTTCACTCCTCATTTCAGTCCTATTTCACTGAACCTGTTTAGCCTTCCATTCTAGCCATGTCTATCTCATTAGATATAAATCTTTACCCAATGCATTTTAGAGAGATATAGGTCCCACCCATCTCATAATGATTCCATTCTTATGTGTGCCACAAAATCATAAACCATACATCATAGCATAAGCCATGTAATAAAAATGGGATTCATAAACATCATGACATCATAAAACAATTCATATAAGATAAAGGAATTAATAAAAATAATTCCATCACAAAATAATCAAATCAATGTAATAATAGGGGTAGAAACAGAACCCTATATTATCTTATATGGAAAATAATTTTGATAAAACACTTGAACTCCATTCTTGAGGAAAATATCCTTTCTACTTCAAAAACACTTTTCCTTTCTTATCATGACATTCAATTTTAAACTAAAAGATGTTGATTAAAAATAAACTTGAAAACTTGTAAAGGAAGATTCTTGGAAATATTGTTTTAAAAATCCATTCATGTCGTATATGTTAAAAAAACATTCTTCTCGTACTTTTGCCAGAAAAGTCAAAAAGTACCTCGTACAAAAAATGACAAAAGATTCCTTTCATATCTTTTACTAAAAACTCACTGAAGGGTAAAATTGGATTTAAAAAATTTTATAAGGATATAAATATTACATATTTAAGAAACATGGATGTGGATGATAAATATTCCCCAGTAAATGCTGAAGTATAAACAATCTCGGATAAAAATGAGATTGCGAGATTTTCCCTTGCCATAGGTCTGATTTGCTTCGTAAGTGTTCGAACCTCCTGTATAATGATTTAAATAATGTAATTTACTTATTCCAGAATCATACTTATTTTTATGATATCATATATGGTCATATTCTTAGATTCTTATTAGTAATATTTCATTTCTACTTGTTATTCGGGTGTTTATTGTTTTATGTTCATATGTGTGTTTTGTCGAATAAATTCTTATTCTCCTTTTTAGTTTATAGATAGGTCATTTCCAGAATGGTATTAGTGTAATATATATCATATTCATTCATTAAATTCATTTATATAATCATTATGCAATGAAGATCATGTAGAACGAGTCACATCACATCGTGGAGACGGTATTCCATACGTACGCACGAGGGATGATATCGTTCCCATGATTGTGGAATTTTATTGGAGTGTATGTATACTATTTTAGAATCAATATCACTTTCAAATAATCATATATACTTATTATTTACACCATTATAACCATCCAAGTAAGGGGGTGGTGGAAAGTAGATTACACCACAGCGTGGAGACGGTATTCCGTAAGTACGCACGCGCGGTGATTTCATTTTCCTTAGGATGGATAGGTGGTGAAATAGGGTTTCTTCATACTTATAATAACATATTAGTATATTAGTGATACTGATATTATTAGTTCATAATGAAACAACTAAATAAGAATAAGTAGAAGAAGAAATAATGTTGAAAGAATCGGTAACGGACATTACCTCATCTTTGAAGCGCCTCTTTGAGACCTCTTCTTAGGGCACTAAAATTGGTCTTTGAAGAAGACCAGGATCTCTTGGATATTTCTAGGAAAGTGGGGAACAGAAATGGGCAGGGTTTGGTCGAGCTTGAAGGCTCAAATTGGTGTGAGGAGGAGAGGGAGGAGGTTCCCTTTTATAAGGGAGGAGAGGGGCACCTTTGGAAATATAAGAAATATTAGTTTATATTAAATCCCAACCCCACTTAAAAAATTCCAAAATGACTCATATCCGAATATTATATGAGATAGGGTTGTAATATCATAAACTAATAAAATTTAGACATGTAAAGAATTTATTTTAAACATTATCAACTTGATTTATCCTTATTTATGAATTTAATTTTATTTATGGTAATAATATTAAATTATAAATAATTACATATATGTCGTGAATATTCCATAATTTGACACTTTATAAAATTTTCGACCATATAAATTTTAATTCATAATTTTTAAACATTTTTTTTATTTTTTAACAATTTTATAATATGTTATTATTTTAAATTAACAATAGTGTCAATTTTGACACTATTCATTTATTTGAATTTAAATAAAATATATTAAGAATATATGTTCGAAATAAAAGATTTAATAGATTCATAAAATGTCATATATATCTAGAAAATTAGTGGAGCACATTAAATAGTTCATATAATATTTATTTTAATATTTTTAAAATCATTAATTTGATATTTTAATTAATAAAATAATTTCAACATCACTATTGTGTCATACTTAATGATAATTATTTAATCCCTAAAAATTATAAATAAATTAATATGATGTAGATAATTGTGTTATAGTTCTGGAGACTATTCATGTTTGAAGTTTCATTAAGTTTATCACTAAATTAAAATTATTATACTTTTAAGATTTAAGAAATTGACATGTTGTCACTTTCTTCGGTTTTAATAATAATTAAATTATTTTCATGGACAAAAGTCCATTAAATGAATCTAACCCTACCCTTAGGTGATATGGGTCGACTTTTAGTCATCAAATAGGATTTTGGCAGGTGTTAGGGTAATTTTATAATCTTATATTTACCCTTAATTACACGATTTACCTTTAAGTATGGTAAATAAAATTTACCGTAGTTATTATTCATAATGCCCAAAAATAAAAAGTAGCCTATTAACATAATTTGGACCCACTGATTCCAAATATGGAATCCATTTTTTAAAATTCAAAACAAATAAGTTGTATTAATTAATTTAAAATTAATCCCGTTGTTAAGAAAATAGGTTTTAAAAGTTAAAACATTGCCAAAGATTGAAATGTTTTTACCTATGAATTCAATGTGAAATTAATAATAATGACATAAATTATATTAAATGGTAAAATTTTATTCTATTTATACTTTAAAACCATTCAATATTGTAATTTAACCATATAAATTACCTCAATGAAAAAGGTTGTTTTCAATTAAAAATTAGCGTATTTTTACTATTCATCAAAATATGAAAGTTATTAGAAAAATATCAAAAATTTATCCAAAGTAAATTTTTTAATCCTTATTCCAAAAAAGAATTTTATTTTTCCAAATTGAACTTATAAACATTTCAGAAAATAGATTTAATGTGGGTGCACCATCAAAAGGCGGCAAACCTGCATTTTTTGAAAAATACTTATTTTACCTGAAAAAATTATTTTATTCTCTTACCATGTTCTAGAAAATGTGTAAGATGAATAATAATGTAAAAAAATTAAAATTTTAGTTAATACTATTCATAATGGCTAGTCCATAATAATATATCATTGTTTAGTGAAACTCGGTATTGCGTACTACACACGCTATCGAGGAAGGTCGCGATTGCATGTAATGCAAGCCAATTCAGTATTGTGTGTTGTGAAAGATTCTTTTGGTGTTGTGTATAAATAATACATAAAAAAATATTTCTCATAAAATCTCAAGGTGTTACATTGTACCCCCTTAAAATGAATTTCGCCCTCGAAATTCGTCACTTCATTACAAACAGATGACGATACCTCTCTCTCATCATATCCTCAAGTTAGCATGTAGATTCTTCTAATTGGTGGTTCCACCATAAAACATTCACCAAGCGAGTTGTCTTGTTCCATAGGAATTTTTCGCTACGATCCAGAATCTCTATCGGCTCTTCTTCTTAAGAAAGATATTTCTTCAGCGGTACAACTTCTGAGATGAGTACATGTGAAGGATCGGGTATGTACTTTCTCAGGAGAGATACATGGAACACATTGTGAACTTGGGAGAGATTCAGTCGAAGCGCCAATTGGTAAGCTACCTTCCCAACATGATCTAGTATTTTGAAAGGACTTATATATCTCGGGCTCAACTTTCCCTTCTTTCCAAATCTCATGACCCTCTTCCAGGGAGATATTTGTAAGAACACTTTATCACCCACTTCAAAATCTAGGTCTTTTCTTCTGTTGTCGGCTAAACTTTTCTGTCGACTCTGAACTGCTCTTATGTTTTGTTGAATAGATTTGACATATTCTTCCATATCATCAACAAGATCAGGTCCTAATAGCTTTCATTCCCCAACTTCATCCCAGAAAGTTGGAGTTCTGCATTTCTTTCCCTAGAGGGCTTCGTAAGGAGCCATTTGAATACTGGAGTGAAAGCTATTATTATAAGAAAATTCCACCAAAGATAGGTGTTGATACCAACCACCTTTGAAATCCATAGAGCAAGCTCTCAACATGACTTCTAGAGTTTGAATTGTCCTCTCAGACTGACCATCTGTATGAGGATGGTAAGCAGTGCTGAAACTCAACTCCGTATCTAGAGCATGCTGAAGACTTCGCCAGAATTTCGAGGTAAACCTCGGATCCCGATCAGATATAATGGAAAGTGGTACTCCATAAAATCTTACCACTTTTTTTACATATATCCTGGCAAGCTGATCAAGAGAAAAATATTCTCTAATATCAATGAAGTGTGCCAACTTAGTAAGAAGATCAACTATAACCCAGATAGTATTATTGCCTTTGGATGTTTTAGGGAGTCCAGTGACAAAGTCCATAGTGATGTTTTCCCATTTCCATTCAGGTATGGGTAATGGTTATAACATCCCCTTAGGATTTTGTCACTCATCATTATCTTTCTGAAAAACCAAGCATCGAGAGACGTATTCAGCAACATCTCTTTTCATGCCATCCCACCAGAAGTACTCTTTCAGGTCCCTATACATCATCGTGCTTCCAGGATGAATAGAGAATGAAGAACTATGAGCCTCATCTAACAGCTCCTTCTTTAATTAGGGGATGGGAGGAACACAAACCCAATTCATGAACCTTATTATCCCATCACAATCAAGGTTGAATTAAGGAACATTTCTCACCTTCTATTGTAGCTCTACATCTTCTTTTTGTGCCTCTTTAATCTTCACATGTATATATGGTTGAAAATTCATTTGAGAAAGAGAAGATTTTTCTCTTCCATTATAATTCCAAGATCTATCCTTTGTAAATCCACAAATGTTGGTTATTTTGTGATCCTCATCATGGACAAGCTAGCATGGTCTTCTCAACTTAATGCATCTGCCACCTTGTTTTCTTTCCCAGGGTGGTAATGAATTGAGAAGTCGTAATCCTTAATCAGCTCCAACCATCTTCTTTGATGCATATTCAGCTCCTTTTCTGTGAAAATAAACTTTAAACATTTATGATCAGTATAAATATCACACCTTTAACCATTAAGGTAATGCCTCCAAATCTTTAATGTAATGATTACCGCAGCTAACTCCAAATCATGAGTTGGGTAATGTTTCTCATGGATTATCAACTGTCATGAGGCATAAGCTTTCACCATATCATTTTTCATGAGAACACATCCCAGTCCATTCTTGGATGCATCACTATAGATCACAAACCTTTCTCCACTACAAGGTAGTGTGATCATAGGTGCACTGGCTAACTTTCTTTTTAGCTCTTTGAAATTATCTTCACATTCCTCCGTCCAAACAAACTTATCTCCTTTCTGAGTCAACTTGGTTAGTGGATTAGATAATCGTGAAAAATAATTCACAAAATGTCGATAATATCCAGCCAAACCAAGAAAACTTCAGATCTCATTTACTTTTGTTGGTCTCGAAAATATTTCGATAACCTCTGTTTTTGTTGGATCCACAGATATCCCCTCTTTCAAGATTATGTGACCCAAAAATGAAACTTTTTGAAGCCAAAATTCACACTTGGTAAATTCATCATAAATCTTCTCCTTTCTTAGGGTCTTTAACACAATTCTCAACTGATCTTCATGTTCTACATTTATCTTTGAATAGACAAGAATATCATCTATAAAGACTACCACAAAATAATCAAGATAGTCTCTAAAGACTTTGTTCATCAAATTCATGAATATAGAATGGGCATTAGTAAGACCAAATGGCATCACTATAAATTCCTAGTGTCAATACCTTGTACGGAAATCCGTCTTTGGTATATCGCCCCTTTTGACCCTTAATTGATGATACCCTGAACTAAGATCAATCTTGGAAAAGTATTGACCTCCGTGTAGTTGGTCTAATAGGTCATCAATGCATGGGAGAGGATATTTATTCATGATAGTGATCTTGTTAAGTTCTCAATAATCAATGTAGAGTCTCATTGATCCGTCTTTCTTCTTAACAAATAGAACATGTGCTCCCTAAGGTGACGAACTTGGGTGTACGAATCATTTATCAAGATTCTCTTGGAGTTGCTTCTTCAATTCCTGCAACTCAATTGGGGCCATTCTATAAGGTGTCTTTGAAATAGGCAAAGCACCCAGAATGAGTTCTATTGAAAACTCAACTTCATGATTTGGTGGAAGACCTAGAAATTCCTCCGGAAAGATATCATCAAATTCCATTACAATGGGAATATTATTAATTATTAGTTTCTCACCAACCATTTGAGATAAATAACCTTTATTTAGTGGAATCAAGTCCCATAAGATAGAAGAAATTTCCACTGGAAGGTTATGTTCATCCTTGCATCGATAGATGATCATAGATTGATCTGGAATATGAAATGTGGCTTCCCTTCTTTGGAAATTGATATGAGCTCTATATATAAAAATCCAATCCATGCCAAGAATCACATCAAATTCCACTATAGGAAGGATCACAAGATTTGCAGGAAGACCTTTCCCAAAAACTTCAATCGGAGATGAATTGTAAACTTTTGATGCAACCATTGTGCCATTAGGAGTTGTCACAGCCAACTCAATGTATAATTGTTGAGGTAATATGGTGATACCCTTAGAAAATTATTCAGAAATAAAAGAGTGGGTGGATCCATAATCAAATAAAACATTTTCTACTTTAGAGTGGATGGTAAGTGTACCTCTCACCACTTCGTTTTAGTACTCCACATCGCCGATAGTAATTGCATGTAACTTTCCTTTGTATTTGGCCCTAAGAGTTTGTTAACGTCGATCATCATAATCATCCCATGGATTTGGGCATTGATTGGCATAATTCCCCACCTCCTTGAACTTGAAACACTGAAGTGTAGTAGGTTCATTATGTGCATCCCTTCCTTTGTTTGCATCATTAGACATATTCTTCCCATTATTTTGACATTAAATTGCATGATGACCTTATTTCCCAAACTTATAACATTTTCTTGTCCCCATAAGTCACTTTCCTCCATGTTTCTTTCCACACTTTGAGCATAAGGGAAAACTCATCTTCTTTTCAGTGTGGTCTTTAGATTTTCCTTTGAATTCCATTTTTCTCTTCTTATCAAACCCATGTGACTGATGGGTTACACCCATCTCCATCTCAACCTTGAGAGAACATCGAACAATTTCCTCGTAGCTATTGAAGTCCTTTATGGATAACGCCCTTCGAAGACTTGGTCTTAATCCTCTAAAGAATCGATCGATCTTACTCTCAGGTTGGATAATAATTCCAGAAGCGTTCCTTGCAAGTCTTGTAAAATTTTCTTCATTGGTATCAATGGATTCAACATCCTTTTGCTTCAGTTCCAGAAACTCCTTCTCTATCTTTGTTCGACGAATACAGTGAAAATACTTATTGAAAAATATGTTATTTAACTCGTCCCATTCCATGGACTCAATTTCATCCTTTTGCCTTGTATTCTTAATAATATTCCACCATTGATCAGCATCACCTTCCTAACGATAAACTTCTATGATGACTTTATCATGTTCAGAACAATGAAGAACTGAAAATATCTCATCAGTGTTACTGATCCATTGTTCAGCCACTAATGGATTAGAAGACCCGCTGAATGAAGGTGGATGCTGCATCATGAAATATTCAATAGAATGTTGCTCCTTCCTTTTCTCATTTTGAAGTCCTGCATGATTCATAGCTTGAGAATTTTGTGTGAGCATGGCTACATGATTTTTCATTCCAGCTCCCATGACATTTGGTTGCTCATGGGGACAATCATTGCATTTCCTATCACATTCCGCATTAACACGGTTCCTTCGGGTTTTAGACATTGACTAAAACCAAGAAGAATAGTGTGAGAAAAACTAATTATAATAGGAAAACCACATAATCAAGAATAAAATTTCACACTTAAGGTCTTATCATAGGTTGTTCATGGCCATTTCTAAAACACTAATATTTTGTTCTATGCTTAGACATATCCTTATGTTTTTTACTAAGTATTTCACATCCTAGTTTCCAAAGGTTGATGATACCTTTCCTTTGATACCAACTATAGTGACCCAAACATTACATACATGGTTATTACATCATAATTGAAGCATACTTATTACAACATATAACAAAACCATGAATGGACAGTATAGGTATAGTGTCTTTAGAAACAGGGAAACATAAACAACTAGTTCATAAAGAATCTACAATGTCTCCCATTTATTTCATCATATCTAGAGTCCCGTTTGGCATATCCTACTTAATATCCTTCTTCCTGACCTGGGGAAAAGAAAACATACAAAAGGGTGAGCTGAAATGCTCTGTAAGGGTAAACAAAAGAAATATCAAACATATCATATTCATAAGAACATAACATTTTGGAAATCTTACCCTGCAAAAGAAATCATAATTTCATAACATGGGATAAATCATAGAAGTGAAATGTAATCCCAATAATCATAACATAAAACATTAAGCTTTATTTCATACACACATAATCATAGAGAATCATTTCTTATTATTCAATACTCATTGCCAAGACTATCTTAGTGGACAATGTACATTTATTAACCGACTTCACTCCTCGTTTCAGTCCTGTTTTACTGAACCGGTTTAACCTGTCGTTCCAGCCATGTCTGTCCCATGAGAAATAAATATTTACCCAATGCATTGGAGGGATATATAGTTCCCACCCATTTCATAATTATACCATTCTTATGTGTTCTAAAAAATCACAAACCATACATCATAGCATAACCCATGTAATAAAAACTGGATTCTTAAACATCGTGACATCATAAAACAATTCATATAAGATAAAAGAATTCATAAAAATAATTCCGTCACAAAATAATCAAATCAATGTAATATTTTGGATATAAACATAACCCTATATTATCTTAGATGGAAAATAATTTTGATAAAACACTTGAACTCCATTCTTGAGGAAAATATCCTTTCTACTTCAAAAACACATTTCCTTTCTTAACATGTCATACAATTTTAATCTAAAAGAAGTTGATTACAAATAAACTTGAGAACTTTTAAATTAATCTTCTTGAAAATAATGTTTTAAAAATCCATTCATGGTGTATATGTTAAAAAGACATTCTTCTCGTACTTTGTCCGGAAAAGTCAAAAAGTTCCTCATACGAAAAATGACAAAATATTCCTTTCATATCTTTTAATAAAAACTCACTGAAGGGTAAAATTGGATTTAAAAAATTTTAGAAGGATATAAATATTACATTTTGAGGAAACATGGATGTGGATGATAAATATTCCATAGTAAATTCTGAAGTATAAACAATCTCAGATAAAAATGGGATTGCGAGATTTTCCCTTACCTTAGGTCCGATTTGCTTTGTAAGTGTCTGAACCTCTTGAATAATGATTTAAATAATGTCATTGACTTATTAAAAAATCATACTTATTTTAATGATATCATATATGGTCATATTCTTAGCTTCTTATTAGTAATATTTCATTGCTACTTGTTATTCGGGTGTTTATTGCTTTATGTTCGTATGTGTGTTTTGTCGAATAAATTATTATTCCTCTTTTTAGGTTATAGATACCACATTTCCAAAATGTTATTAGTGTAATATATATCACATTCATTCATTCAATTCATTTATATAATCATTATGCAATGAAGATCATGTAGAACGAGTCGCATCACAACGTGGAGATGGTATTCCGTACTTACGAACGAGCAATGATATCATTCCCATGAACATGGAATTGTATTGGAGTGTATGTATAATATTTAAGAATCAATATCACGTTAAAATAATCATATATAGTTATTATTTACACCATTATACCCATCCAATTAAGGTGGTGGTGGAAAATAGATTATAGCACGGTGTGGAGACGGTATTCCGTACGTACGCACGCACGGTGATTTCGTTTTCCTTAGGATGGATAGGTGGTGAAATAGGGTTGTTTCATACTTATAATAACATATTCGTATATGTGTGATACTGATATTATTACTTCATAATGAAACAACTAAAGAAGAATAAGTATAATAATAAATAAAGTTGAAAGAATCGGTAACGGACATTATCTCTTCTTTGAAGCGCCACTTTGAGACCTCCTCTTAGGGAAATAAAATTGGTCTTTGAAGAAGACCAGGATCTCTAGGATTTTTCTAAGAAAGTGGGGAAGTTAAATGGTCAGGGGTTGGATGAGCTTGAAGGCTCAAATTGGTTTTAGGAGGAGAGGGAGGAGGTTCCCTTTTATAAGGGAGGAGAGGGGCACCTTTGGAAATATAAGAAATATTAGTTTATATTAAATCCCATACCCACTTAAAAACTTCCAAAATGACTCATATCAGAATATTAGATGAGATAGGGTTGTAATATCATCAACCAATACAATTTAGACATGTTAGGAATTTATTTTAAACATTATCAACTTGATTTATCCTTATTTATCAATTTAATTTTATTTGTGGTAATAATATTAAATTATAAATAATTAAATATGTGTTGTGAATTTTCCATAATTTGACACTTTATGACATTTTAGACCACATAAATTTTAAATTATAATTTTTAAATATTTTTTTTATTTTTAAACTATTTTATAATATGTCATTTTTATAAAATAATAATACTATCAATTTTGACACTATTCATTTATTAGATTTTAAATAAAATATATACAAAAAGTATGTTCAAAATAAAAGAATTAATAGATTCATAAAATGTCATATGTATCTAGAAAATTAGTGGAGCACATTAAATAGTTCATATAATATATATTTTAATATTTTTAATATCATTTATTTGATATTTTAATTAATAAAATAATTTTAACATCACTATTGTGTCATTCTTAATGATAATTATATAATCCCTAATATTTCTAAATAAATTCCTATGATGTATATAATTGTATTATCTTTCTGTAGACTATTCATTTTCAAAGTTTCATTATGTTTATCACTAAATTAAAATTATTATACTTTTAAGATTTAAGAAAGTGACATGTTGTCACTTTCATTGGTTTTAATAATAATTAAATAATTTTCAAGGAAAAAAGTCCATTACATGAATATAATACGACCCTTAGGTGATATGGGTCGACTTTTAGTCATCCAATAGGATTTTGGCAGGTGTTAGGGTAATTTTATAATCTTATATTTACACTTAATTACTCGATTTACCTTTAACTATGGTAAATAAAATTTACCGTAGTTACTGTTCATAATGCCAAAAAATAAGAAGTAGCATATTAAAATAATATGTACCCACTGATTAAAAATATGTAATCCATTTTTAAAAATTAAAAACACATAAGTTGCAGTAATTAATTTAATATTAATCTCGTTGTTAAGAAAACAGGTTTAGAAGTTAAAACATTTCCAAAGATTGAAATGTTTTTACCTATGAATTCAATGTGAAATTAATACTAATGACATAAATTATATTAAATGGTAAAAATATATTCTATTTATAATTTAAAACCATTCAATATTATAATTTAACCATATAAATTATCTCAATGAGAGAAGTTGTTTTTAATTAAAAATTAGTGTATTTTTACTATTCATCAATATTTGAAAGTTATCAGAAAAATATCAAAAATTTATCCAAAGTAAATTTTTATTTCCTGATTCCAATGAAGAATTTTATTTTTTCAAATTTAACTTATAAACATGTCAAAAACTATATTTATTGTTGGTGCGCCATCAAAAGGCAGAAAAGCTGCATTTTTTGAAAATTACTTATTTTACCCGAAAAAATTATTTTGTTCTCTTACCATGTTCTATAAAATGTGTAAGATGAATAATAATGTTATAAAATTCAAAATGTAGTTAATACTATTCATAATGGCTAGTTCATAATAATATATCGTTGTTTAGTGAAACCCGGTATTGCGTACTACACACGCTATCGAGGAAGGTCGCGATTGCGTGTAATGTAAGCCAAGTCAGTATTGCGTGTTGTGAAATATTCCTTTGGTGTTGCGTATAACATAAGAAATAAAAAAAATTCTCATAAAATCTTAGGGTGTTACACCGTCTGAACTCTCTGCTCTGGAATGATATCAATAAATTTTTCAAAGTCTCAGTGTCCCAAAACCTGGGTTCTTACATCATTCCCTCCTTTATGATTTTAGTCCCCAAAAAGAAAAATTAAGGAAAACAACTTGGGATACAGAGCTCACACCTAGCTCTCCCGCACCCAAGAAAAAAGGCACAATGCCAAGTTGGCACAAAACGCGAACCACAGGGATGGTTCATACTTATAAGGTCCGCTACTCTCGATGTCATGTGTAGGAATACACATGAACCTCATCAGCTGCAACACGTGAAATACATCATGCACCCACCACTACTATTAAGAGGATAAGGAAAGATGGTAGGCAACCTCACCATATCTTGCACGATTCCCGAATGGCCCAAAGAAACTCAGGGGACTTCCCCGGATGAACCTATACTTTCCAAGTCATGACTGAAATCACAGTTTGTTCCTAGAACATGGTCTCGTGGTTCCCTCCTTTAGAATACTCATCTGATGAAACACCCAAGGATATCTGGTCACACAAGTTTTCACAGTCGGTGCATCACGACCGAGACTTTCCTACATGCTCAACCAGCGAAGGAGTCAGCTTTATTAACTACAGACAAGTTGTACCCTGCTGTAGAATCTCCAGCTAGAACCATGATCTCCGGTTCAAGTCTCTATGGGTGGGGACACACCTGAGAAACTGGTTGTCTGAGAAAACCACAATGCGCTCTCCCTAAAGATAGTGTCTTCACATTCTTAGGGAAAAACTACCACCACCAGCACCAACACATGGTTACACCGATGCCCCGCGTCACCCTGAGTAACCCCTCGAGCAAGTAGTTAGATGAAAGAGTAACTCACATAGTGTCTAAAAAATTCTACTCAGAATAGTAGAAAAAGATACAGATCGTACCTCTTATCATCTCTTGCACTGTAGGATTGTAAACAACCACAACACACAGCCGCCCACTGCCCGTCCATTAGCTCCTCGAGCCTGACATGGGCCTCCTAGTGGTGGTGGATGGACCTCAAAATGTCATCCTCCAACCACAGTTCTTCATTCTTTCTGCCAAAACCTCCTCCATAGGGACCACCCTATCATCACCTGGGATTTCTCTTATCACGACATTACCTCTGTCGTGGCGGTGCATCTACCAACTATTTGGAATACTCGGCACATTTGGTCGAGTAGTCTCACGCCATGTGATCTCACACATCGCAAACATAGGACTATTCCTCCCCAGGCTATCTCGGTGCTCTACGATGTCCCCGACCATGTTCACGAGTCTCATCTGGGGGAAAACTCTGGCGTCGAGGCCCCGCCCATCGACGTCCCTCTACCAGAAATTTCTCTGTCACCAGTTCCTGCTCGAGTACCCTGAGATGGGTGAGGTTAAACAAGGGCACTACGCTGGCATGAATATCCTCTACAGAGATCTCGTTCAAACTTATGTGCTCAAAAGTGGTCATTATGGACCACGTCCAAAGAGAACCGAGTAAGGTCTACGAACCCAGTTGGAACCCAGCCACTGCCATCACTCCTCGCTGAAGCTCCAGTAGCTCCCAAAACCGCAAAGAGTGTAAGTGTGAGGGGTAGTACTCCTCAAGAAATAGCTGCTAGAAGTCATCCCACGAGAGTACCAACTCATCTTGTATCTGAGTAACCCTGGCTCTACAATGCCAAACTGCGTGGTGGAGAAAGACTAGCTCTCAAAGCCAGCATCTAACCTGTCTATTTCCAAACAAGCCTAAAGAGGAAAACCGTCGACTCTAGCCAACCCTTCATTGTCTAAGGGCATGGCTCACCGTGGAACCTCAGCGATCTCTTACACTGGAACTCACGTAGCACGCCTAGCCAGCACTCGTCATCAGCCCTCACTGTCGGTTCTATCCGCTACTCTACAGGTGGAGGTGCTTCTTCCTGTCCTCCTGGAGAAAGGGTAATCATATAATGGATCTTGAACTGATGCCTCTTTGCTCATGTAATCTTCATTGTTAACCAGTGCTAGTATCCTGGCTGGATATCATCGCGGAGACATCCTGAACCTGATCAAGTTGCACTGCGGTCAAATGAGCATATATAACAACAACAACGATGGGGATCTGACTAAAGAAGGAGATTCAAGGACTCAATCCTATATGATTCATGATTAAAAGTCCCTGCAACAAGTGTCTCAGTGTGTCGAGTCGACAAGCGGGTTATCAGGGTCTTCGTGAATGGATACGTCAGCCACCGCACCATCACTGGACTCCCTGGCCTGAGATCCACTCTCAAGACACGTTGACACTAATTCCCAAAAACTCAACTAATTACTTTTTAGGGATGTCTAAACATCTCCCCAAGGAACGAACAACCTCTGATACCACTTTGTTACGACCTAACCCGTACCGAGGCTCGAGCCACAACTACCCCAAGCCTGCCTCCATAGGCCAGGGGCTGGTGACTAGCGCCGAAGGCACAAAAAACTAAGGGAGGCCTTTGCCTAAGAAACTGTACACATACACATAGATAAATCAATACCAAAGTGCAGAGAAAGGAAAGAAAGATACAAATATCATAGAAGGGGAACCAACATGCATGCATTGACCTCTAACCAGTACAAGAAAAGTGAGAAAACGTACTGACAAGAAAACTGAATAGTAAAAGGGAAAAAACACGCGCCCAACCGGAAAGGTTCCACAACCCGACAACAGGTTAAACAAAGGTAAACCACGGGTGAGTCTCACACCTAGAAAGTCCTGCTATGAAAACTAAATTTAGCCCAAGTTTTGATGTCCTCTATGCTCCACCATAGTCTCGACTAACCTGTCTGTCGTCTGCAAAGGCACACCAAGTGCAGGCAAAGCCCAAGTAGAGTGAGTATAAAAATACTTAGTAGGATGGCTCAAAAGCTCGAGGGAGCAACAAGGGAGGTACTAAAATGGTTAGCAGTAAACAAAGAAAAGAATAGTGTATGAGTGAAAAATATGGAGAGTAGAAATTTAATCAAGATTCCTACCTCGGATCGTTCGTTCGTCTTTGGCGACGTGTCCACAATGCTTCCGCTCCGATCCTCCAAGGCTCCGGTGGAGATCGCTCCTTGATCCATCTGGAGAGAGAGATAGAGAGACATAAAGAGAGAAAAATAGGAGAGAGAAGGGAGAACCCCAAACTCCTATTTTCCTCTTTATAGAAAACCCGCTTGGCGCGGAATCTGAAATCACTGCGCCCTCTCATTTTATATCACACATAGGCAAAACACCACATTTTGAACTCAATGGAAGTCTCGTATTTCCATTCTGATACTCAGTTTAAATGTTTTTTGAGAAGGAACGTCAGTGATAAAAATCAGTAAGTGGTTATTTCAAAATGACCATTTTTCCCCTGGGTGACATCTCTCACAGCAGGCCCGCACCCACAACTTTTACTCCTTTCCTAGGGTAAATGGAATGCTCCGGGATCAACGGTGAACTCAGTTTTCACATTAGAGCAACCATTTAGGAGTTACTCAGGTTTGTGCAATTAAATGAATAATTTAATTCAATTTATCCATTTAACACACTGCTAACGAGCGAGGGGTCCGAATGTCCAGTGTCGACTCATTTTATATCATGCCTAGGGTAACCACCGTGTTTCGGACCCAACCGTGGTCTCAGATTTCAAAACTGATCAAGCAACTAAGAGATATCACTTTTTCATTAGTAAAACACGTGTGCGTAATATAAACACACTTAATATTTTTATATAATTAATTCCGAGCACATCGGGCCTCAGAATTGCACGACGTCTAAACGCCCTGCTATGTAATGATATCAAGAAAATTTTCAAAGTCTCAGAGTCCCAAAACCTGGGTTCTTACATACATCCATGTTTGGATATGAGCAGGTAGAGGCAGCTCTGGGACAGATGTATCTAGGGGTAAAACCCGAAAATACCGCTTTGAGCTAGACTCGAATGGGAAATGGTGCACGACAATGAGCCTTACTACACTCTTGGTTACAACACTCCAGTGGGATATGCTTAAAATATTTCACATTTTCTTTACAATCCATTATGAAGGGTTGAATTGTAAAATATTCCTCAATGAAACCATATTTGTGAATATGGAATTAGCTATTCATAGGATCTCAATTTTTTTAATTATTTTGTTAAGTTAAGATTATAAATTATGATTAATAACCTAATCTACTGTATTCCATTATTTAGATATGGCTCCTAGTTGACAGAATGGAAATCTCTTGAATGTACGTGTCCCCTGTCGGGGTTTTCCGCCGACGTGAGATAATGATGTTGTCTCCGGTGTTGTGACTGGTGCTGAGCAACTCATAAATATACTGGGGCAACTTACTCAGGTTATGAATAATAACCTTACCCGTATGGAGCATTCAGATCCACCACTTGGAGGATCCATGCTAGATCACTTTATATGACAACAGCCTCCATCATTCAATGAGACTACAAACACATTTGTAGAAGACCAGTGGATATGTTCCCTTGGGAATATATTTCTCACATTGGGATATAATGAAGGAGATTAGGTTGTCATGTTAGTCTATTGTCTATTAGGAGATGCAGATCAGTGGTGGTCCTTAATCCAAAACACAAAGAAGGAGGAAGAGATAGAATAGATGGAATGGAGGGATTTTAATGAAATCTTCTTAGAAAAATATTTCCCTCCTGAGCAGCGAGAAGATATGGAGAGACAATTCTTGAATTTGAGGTAGAAGGAAGATGATAATGTTTCATCGTACGAAGACAACTTCAAATGATTAGCAAGACATGCTGTGGACTACATACGAAATCCAAGTAGCAAAATTGATCGATTCTGTGATGGCCTAAATCCATTCCTCCGGTGGGCACTGGTCTCCCAATGTGTTTCATCATATGAGGATATAGTTTCATATGCCATTAAGATAGAAAAAGTATTCTCTAAGTCTTATTACTTTATGGGAAAGCAAGAAAAGAATAGGGATAGTGAAAATCTTGGGAAAGGAAATAAGGAAAAGGGGAAGAAAGGAAGAGTTGAATTTCCACCATGCTACAATTGTGGAAAGATAGACCTTGGTGCATTCTTAAAGGGAAAAGGTGAATGCTACAAATGTGGTCAGAAAGCCCATCTTGCTGGTGACTGTAAAGGGAATAAGGAATCCAATGATTTTCAATGCTATAGTTGTCGGGAGATGGGACATTATGCAAATGATTGTCCAAAACGTTAAGGAAATATGCAATAGAGAATGCCAAGGGATCAGGGACAAGCTTATGCAATCACAACTGCAGAGGTTGATGTTTTTAATGACGTGGTGGAAGATACTTTAATTGTTTTTTCAAGTTTATCCAATGCTTTATTTGATTCTTGATCATCGCATTGTTGCATATCTTCCCAGTTTTCTAGGAAAATTAGATATTTCCAATTTAATTTATCATGGGAGTTGTCAGCTAAAACTCATAATGGAAGTATCATTGCTACAATGTTCTATGAATTAGATCCCATTAGGGAATATAAAGGTTCTTTATCTGCTGATGTCATCATCATACCCATGATTTAATTTGATATAATCCTCCGTATGGATTGGCATTCGGACCATGATGCTAAAATTTATTGTAAAAATAAAGAGGTTACTATTTTTTATGATGATGATAAAGAACACCTTATATTTAGAGAAGAATCGTCACCACCAGATTCTTATCTAGATCCACCCCTAGTAGCTAAACTAAATTCCATTATTGCGGAGGAAGATAATGAAATAACTGTGGTTGAGGAAAGGAGTGTTCAAATAAAGGATGTACCTATTATGAGAGAATATGTTGATGTGTTTCCAAAATATTTACCTGGACATCCTCTAGAATGAGAAATTGCGTTTTCAATTGATTTAATTCATGGTTCAAGACCCATATTGAAGACCCCTTATAGAATGGCCACTATTGAATTAGTGTAACTAAAGAAACAACTAGAGGAATTGAGTAATAAGGGATTTATTCGACCTAGTGTTTCTCCATGGGGAGCCCCTGTCCTTTTTTTAAGAAGAAAGATGGATCTATGAGGTTATGTATCGAATACAGTGTGATCAATACTATAACAATAAATAACATGTATCCCATACCTCCCATTGATGATTTATTTTACCAACTACATGGAGCTCAATAATTTTCAAAGATTGACCTTCGATCTGGATATCATCAGTTGAGTGTGATGAGGGATGGAATTCCAAATACAGCATTTTGAACCAGGTACAGTCATTATGAGTTTATATTAATGCCTTTCGGATTGACTAATGCACCCTCTGTATTCATAGATCTAATGAATAGAGTTTTCAAGGAATATCTCAATGACTTTGTAGTGGTTTTTATTGATGATATCTTTGTATGCTCGAAAATCTATGAAGATCATGAAAATAACTTGTGCATTATCCTGAAGACTATAAGATGACATGAATTATATGGGATGTTTAGCAAGTGTGAAATCTGGATTCAGGAGATTTCTTTTCTTGGCTATATTGTCTCTTAATATGAAATCCTAGTTGATCCTACTAAGACAAAGGAAATTAAAGATTGGCCCATGCCAACAAACATAATTGAGGTATGCAGTTTTATTGGCTTAGCAGGTTATTATCGGCATTTCATGCAGAATTTTGCCAGACTGGCTAACCTTCTAACGAAGCTCACACGTAAAGGGGTTAAATTTGTTTGGACAAAATATTATGAAGAATGTTTCAAAGAACTCAAGAGAAGATTATTCAATGCTCATATATTAACTCTACCATCGGGGGATGATGGGTTTGGCATTTATAGTGATGCTTCAAAAAAAGGAATTGGTTGTGTCCTTATTCAAAATGATAGGGTTATTGCTTATGCCTCACGATAGCTAAAAATTCATGAGAAAAACTATCCTACTCATTATCTTGAGTTATCTTCTATAATATTTTCTTTGATGATATAGAGACATTATCTCTATGTCGAAAATTTGAGATTTATAATGATCACAATAGTTTGATGTATATTCTCTCATAGAAATAACTCAAAATGAGGAAAAGGAGATGGCTTGAACTACTCAAGGATTATTAGTACACAATACACTACCACCCGGGGAACGCAAATAAGGTAGCAGATGCTTTGAGAATAAATAATCATGGAGTTTTGAACAAGATGAGAGTTGAAAGGGATCCTATTTTAATGGATCTAGGAACGATAGATATTGGAATAACCATGGAAGGAGAAACATAAATGCCTTTTCAAATGGTTTCTAAACCATCTTTACTAGAAAGGATAAAAAGTTATCCGGAGATGATGAGAAGTTTCAAAAGAAGATTAATTATTTTAATGATGGGAGATTGAGTGACTTCGTTTATGAAGATGGAATTTTGAAATTCGGGAAGAGTCTTTGTGTTCTTCATATACCTGATCTAAAAAGATAATTGTTGGATGATGATCATAGTTACAATTTCTCTATACACCCTGGTAGCACTAAGATGTATAGATATTTGAAAGAACATTTTTTATGGGAAAACATTAAGTGTGAGATTGCTGATTTTGTGTCAAGATGTATGGTTTGTCAACAAGTGAAAGATAGAAGGAAACATCCTGGAGGATTATTGCACCCTCTTCCCATACCTGAGTGGAAATGGGATAATATCACGATGGACTTTGTCATGGGACTACAAAGGAATCCTAGAAGGAATGATGCAATATGGGTCATTGTTGATCGTGTTACCAAGTCAGAACATTTTCATTCTATAAAAGAATATATAGAACTTGAATGTCTAGAAAGACTACATATTAATGAAGTTGTGAGACTTCATGGAGTACCACAATTGATTGTTTCTGATCATGATCCACGTTTTACATAAATATTCTCGAAAAGTCTTCAGAAGGCCCTAGATACTGATCTTCATTTGATCACTGCCTACCACCCACAAACTGATGGACAATCAGAAAGGACTATTAAAACATTGGAAGACATGTTGAGGTCTTGTTCACTTGATCTTCAAGGGACGTGGGATCAGTATATACCTCTCGTAGAATTTTCCTACAACAATAGACTCCATTCAAGTATACAGATGGAAACCTATAAAGCATTATATGGGAGGAGATGTCATACACCAACTTGTTGGGATGATGTTTGTGAAAGAAAGCTCGTGGGCCCAAAACTTGTTGATGATAAAATGGAGAAGGTGAAGATTATCTAGAACCATATCAAAATAGCTCAAAGTAGGTAGAAGAGCTATGCTAACAACTAAATGAAGGATTTCTAATTTCAAGCTGGAGACAATGCTTTCTTTAAGGTATCTACATGGAAGGGAGTTATATGTTTCGGTAAGAAAGGTAAATTGAGTCCTAGGTACATAGGACCTTTTCAAATTCTGGACGAAATTGGAGTCGTAGATTACTGTTTGGCAATATCGCCAAGTCACTCCATGGATCTCAATGTGTTCCGCATTTCAATGTTAAGAAAGTACATGCCAGACCCAATACTTGTACTCACTTATGAAGATGTATAAATTGAGACAGATCTATCTTATTGTGAAGAAACTATCAAGATTCATGATACTAGAGAACAAGTATTGAGAAATCGGACGACTCGTCTGGTGAAGGTTCTATGGAGGAACCATAAGATGGAGGAAGCAACATGGGAGCCTGAGGAGCTTATGTTAAAGACATACCTGAATCTTTTTAGGAAATATTTTTTGAATTTTGAGGATGATATTTTTGTATGGAGGGGAGAATGTAACACCCCAAGGTTTTGAAAATAATTATAGAATTCAATTTTATAATCTAACCATTAAACACAAAATTGCCTCTTGAATGTTTTTAATTTCAATAAATGGTCATCTAGAGTTGTGTTCAGTAAGTCATTTGCAGTCTGATAGAACATACTTGATTTTTAGTTAATAGTAACATACCCTTATGAATAGTAATATGAATAGAAATATGAATATTAATATGACCCTTATGAAAAGTAAATAATATTATTATTACATTTTCATAAGGGAATATGATAATGGTATCTTAATTAGTTTTTCAATGTCACACAAAACTAATTGCACTTCAAGATTGTTATTTTTCGAATTAACTATGAACTTTTTTAAAAATTAAATTAATAATATTTAGAAAATTATTTTTGAAAAATGGATTTCAATTTTGAATTCAACATGTCAAAAAATGGTAGGGGGAATTTTAGGGATTTTTCTAAAATACATGAATTTTTCATGAATATTAAAAATATAGTTTTGAGTATTTGGTAGTTTAATGACAACATAATAATGTAATAATTAAATATAAAAGAATGGTCAACTTTTTATAGTATCTTATGACAAGAGGTGTCCCAAGCGGCTTAAACCACAGGAAAATACCATGGGCAAGCCCATGGTTTGGAAAAAACCACTAATGAGGTGTCCCTGTGAAATTATTAAAAAATTACCTCCATTTTTCTAGAAATACCCACTCATCCATTCGTTTTATTTCATTACAAATCAATCATCATTGATTCTCTAGTGGTTTTACCTCTCTATGAGTCCTCCCATGTTTTCCCTAAGCCCCCATGGACCCATACTTCAATATCTAGTAGTTATTCTACAAGGTAAGGGACTCCTTCATTCTCTTCTTTAAGTCGACACTTCTTTTATGTAATCTATTTTAAATTACTTTTTTATATGTTGAGGTTTCATTCTATTCATTCTTACTACTGTAATTTTTATTTCAATATGATGAGATAACCTTTTTTTCTCATCATTTTATTTTATGAAATTTTATGTGACGACGTTAGGCTGCCGAATTTTCATAAGGGATCTCTTAACTTTTATTTTATTTGCAAGTTCATATATCTTATTTTTCTCTCCTCACATCCTCTGTCCAAATTATCATGATAACTCCATTATCATCTATATACTGGACTTATATCATGTGAATGTAATAACCATCATAAATATTCTTACTCCCACCATATTATTTTTTTATAAATGAAATCAACGTCCATGTGGTTTCAATTTATAGCCTTCTTGGACGACGAAGTTTAGTTCTTCAATTTATTCTTAATTAATGGTCATGAAAACATATTTATGTTTGAACCAGACTATAATATATGTATAATAACATAATTAATATTCAGGAACAATAATATGTACATATATTTATGTTATATGACAAAACTAATTTATAATAATCAAAATAACGCCAAATAATTGAAGTGGTTCTCATATAATGATTCATCCTAATTCCATTTAAAAAAATGATATAAATGGTCATTAAATATTATTTATGTTCATAAATAATATATAATTACAATACTGGATATTTATAACCATTCCACATGAACTCCATTACTTAAAAACAAGTGAACCGATTATGAAAATAAAGAAAATGAACACCCCGGAACAACGAAATTCAATATAATAACTTATAAATAAGGGTATAAATGAACTAAATAGAAATATGATAAACTAAATACATGTCTAATAGGTTTTTAAATAATTTATTAATAAGTATAATTTCATATTCTAGGAGCTTAATTTCGAGAGAAGAACATGTTTGGAGTTAAGGTAAGGGTTTTTCCCCCGAACTTCCAATTTTCATTCGGGATACTTTCATTGTCTAATTACCACATTGAAATTATTATGTATTGTTATGTAATCATCATATATTTTGTGTGAGTATCACATATATGTTTACAAACTGGAACCCTTCCTTATTTTATGGATAGTAACACGTTTTAAAAGGAACTTTCAAAATTGTTTCTAAAATAGAAGCCCGATTCAAGGAAATTTCTCCAATTCATATCTATTTAAAAGTTCACTCTACAATATGTTTTTGGGAACCATTATCTTTCTAAAAATACTAATTTTATTATGAAAATACTATCATACTTCACTTCTGTTTTTATACAAAGATTTTACAAAATAACTCTTCTTTTCAAAAGAGTACTTATCTCAAAATTGCTTAATGATGTTATAAGAGTATTTTTGTTCAATGATCTTATTGATTACATGATATTATTGGGTTTAATAATTTATGAAGTAATATACCATATTATATTTAATGGTTTATGACAAACATTATTTTGGATGATCTATCCTAAAACCATTCATCATATTATTTTGAATGGTTTGTGTTTATATTCAATAATTGGTGAATGTTAGTTACATTTCATATTATAGTTTCAATATGAATGTATATGTTGTTTATGTTGATCCCCACTCATATGAGGAACTAATTGAACTTATTATGTGACGGGTGGTTCCCGCTATATCCCCTCAATGCATTGGTAGGTCTCATGAGACAAACTATGGTCTTGGCACGAGGCCTTGACAAAATGATTATTTTATGATCATAACACGAGGCTTGGATGGTATGGTTATGATGTCCGACATATTCACTTCCCTCATTATGATTCCAGTATTTTAAGTTCATGTGTTTATTTGACTAGTAGAATACCCATGATTATATTTTATTATGGAATTATTTATTTAGCTCATATTTCTTCCATAACGTGTTCAAGTAAATTATTAAAGGCATGTGTTTTCAATTATTCTCCATGTCTAATGTTTATATTAACATTCATGTATTGGTTACTCTTACTGAGCGTTTGAGCTCACCCCTTTCTTTTGATTCATTTTCCCAGGACATGAAAAAGTAATTTATGATTAAAGTTCAATCATAATCTAGGAGATGTGACGTTTTTAGTCAAATAAAATAGTGTTTTGATTCCCTTGATGTTGTAGTGATAAAATTATGTATGTAACTTGTTTCTAATAATACTAAACTACTCGGTATTTTGGGATTCATATTCCTTGTATGTATGCAAGTGTAATCAAGTAAGGCACCGACTCTGGGGAACTGGGTTCGGGTCCTTACAATAAATCCATAGATTTAATTTGAATCTGGGATGAAAAAATAAATCGGTATCTCATGCATTATATTTTTCACATATGATTCGCATCATATTGGTATTATAGTGTGTGATTATTACTCGGGATAGAGTCCAATTATATAATGAGTCAAAAAAATTAAAAATCGTATTTTGCTTTATAGTAATTTGGTAGAATTATACTCAATTTGTATGACCTGCATGTATTTTCTTATAAAGGATGGATATGTGGGTCTACATCGAGGCATTTGGAGGTGAGGGTGATGACTCGGTTTTGATGCATGTGAGGTGCAACAACCCATGTAGGTCGATAGGGAACATAATTCCCATATGTTATAACCTTGTGGGAGTATCCTTTTGATTATGGTTATCTAGTTGGATCACTGAGTATGATGTTGATGGGTACCAAGATGTACTCGTGAACGTGTCCTTGAGGGGGTATTCTCGTACATATATAAATATATTCTTAGAGGGATTTTATTCCATTTTCTAATTTTTCAAGATTGTTATTATGACATCCAGGGAGTAGTTCTTTATAAGTATGCCTGATGAGGATCATGTACCATGTATTTCAGGCTGATAATTAGGAACATTTTTGGTTGTTGTGATATTTTTCTTATTTAGAGAGACTTGGTCTCTTGGGTTATATTGTTAAACCTTGTGTACCAATTATGAGACCTAATCTATAGAGAAATGTTGGAAAACTAAAAAACATTAGTTTTAATGCAAAACCTTGTAGGTTGATGTTGATCTTCCTTAAGGGAATATTTTGTGAGAGGTTATCTTATGTTTATAGATGAATATTTAGGGAGTGATGTCGAGAGGATGTTATTTGAGATAGATGCACGATTATTCATCAGTTTTTTGCGTTATAGGCAAGTTTAGAATTTATATTTTGCTATACAATGAGGTTGTTTTGTTAGCAAAACTGGATTCAATGTGAAATATTTTTCAAGTTCCGAGCCTGATCAAATAGTGATTCCACTATTTTTAATGTAGTCAGAGCATGGTTATATTCTCTTGAATGGAATGATGTTGGGTAATGGGTAGTCACGGAATAAATCATGGCACAGTTGATGTTCCTAATTTTTAATAGGAGTTTCAAAAGACGTTATACCGTTATTAAATAGGCATTATATATATCATATTCATCATATCCTTATGTTGGATGAAATAGTTGAGTGTAAATAATGTGATAAAGGTACATGCTAGTTTCGTCTGGTACCATTGGAATTTTTATCAATGAGTAGCTCAAAGAAAGCTATATACTGATGTTTTAAATTCTTTCCATGGGATTTTTTGCATGAGATTTTTGTTTTAATGAAAAATTTTCCTCCTTATTTAAGGTGACATAAATAATGATGGGGCCACACAAAGCGGTTAAACTATGGTTGGACCTGGACTTGATTTTTCTAGATATGTAGTGTTTGGAATTTGTTAAAGGAAAGTGTATCTTTTTGTGGTGTGAGCGTGGATTATAGATAGTTGTACATGACTTTTAATGGAATAATATGATTATACTAGTTAGATATGATCATTCTCCATATTTACATTGTCTTGAGTCTACTTAGAGAGAATTGACTCTATGCAGACATCCATTTTTTCTCATATGTCTTTCCTTGTTTGGAAAAGGAAACTCTTGAGTTTTCACTACAGGAGTGGTATATGGTCAGCCATATGGTAGGGAATTCACCATCGGTCATATGTGGGTCACAACCAATATTTTTATTCAAAATATTATTTTTTTCATGGATTTTAATCTCAATTTTGGATTGTAATATTACTATATTGGTTTTATAATGGTGGGGAGTACTAGATTTTTCACAGTTAAACATCTTCCATATAGGATAATTTTTTTGGAACTATGAGACTAATCATTATATTTTTTATATTTTTTTTCCAGATGACCATGGTGATTTCATGGATTCTATTCTTACCACTAGGATTCTCAGGGAAAACAAGCCTTATGTTGGCATGGTTGTAACAAACCATATTTTGTGGAAATAAATTTTTTTGCCTAAATTTGAATTTCATATATCATATGACTAAATAGGATAAAATGGGCTTTCCATCGATAAAATGTTCTCAATTTTTTTTCCATATCGTTGTTCCTATAAAAGGGTTTTAAACCTTGGATAAGATTTTGGTTGACTTCCACGTGGTTCATATTTCTGTAGAATAATAAATATTTAATATTTAATAAATTCAAAATTAATTTATACACGATGGATCATTCAACCATATCATTTCAGTGGAGTAGTGGATTGAGATTCCCTATCTATTTTTGAGTCCTTAATTGGTAGTTTTTTCAAGTTGGGGTATAAACACTTATGGTGAACTAGGGCCAGCTCGAGCCCCTTTTTTCTTTTTATTTCTGTTAATTTTATTTTCCTCCTTTCTCCCCCCACATCTCATGTTTTCCCCATGTGGCTATCCTTATTCCTAATACTGAGAAAGGGAAATGGAATATTCATAGATAAATATATAAGTATTGAAATAAGTGTACATTTTTGGATATTAGGATACACCTAATCAACATGCATCAACCGTTGACCACCGAAATGGAGGAAGATTTGGTAGATTCCACCCAAAGGTGGGTTATTTTATGTTTTTCTTCAAATCCACATATTTTGTCCTTTTCCTATTTTAATCCCATTATATGCTTTATTTGGGCCCATTGAGAGTTGATATATATCATTTGGGTTAAAATGGGGGTTTTGGTGAGGTTCTAATATTTTTGATTTAGGAAAATAATTCTACACAATATGTGGTTTAAGGAACAAATGTTGTGTGCTATTCTTAATTAGGGAAGAATAATTTTATGATGTACATTAAAGGATTGGGATTTACATTCCTTGTAATGGTACTCAGCTATGTAATTGAGTACCTGGTCAGGCAACCCATGTAAGGGGCACATTTCATTTAATGTACATGTCGACACCATGTGTGGGGTGAACCCCATATAGAAATATGTGGCCATTCTATATACATTGACAAACCTAGTTTGGTACAGAGTTACCAAACCTGTATGGGATATATAACATGTAACAACAATACATTCCATATACTTGGGCTTTTACATGCCACGAATAGTTAGAAGTACACACCCATGTAGGGACATGAGGGTACACACCATATTCATGGGTGCAAACATTGTGTACCCCTCCCTTTCCCCTTTTTAATGTTTTTTCATGTCACATCATACAATAGATGGAATTTGACCCATTATTATTCCATTTAGTGTATCTTTTAATGAAAATAATTATTGATAGACCCATGAGGAGTTTTTTGGACTTCTAGGTTGTGTTTCTAGGAATTTCATGAATGAAGAGGTTCATCCTTTATTAATTGAATTCATTCATCTACTGAGAGATACTTGAATGGGAATGACATGTTGAGTGTTTAAACCAAACTATTTCAACACCTTCATCCTAATTAGGTTATGGCATATCACAATTGACTAGGGAATATTAATATTTTTTTATTAGGATGTCTCCCTTATAAGATGTTCCCTTTCAATATAGGAGGTAGTGAGACCATTTCATTGTAAGGATAACTTATAGGATTCCTCTATTTGCATTTTTACCAAAAGGATTCCATGTTGGATTCCTCTATATTATTTTCGTACCAAGGATTCTCTATGTGTAGACTTGGCTTACATGCTGACCTAGGGAACCCCTATTAGGATTCCCTTATGTGTTAACTGATCCAATTATCCCTTGAACGATGAATATATTGATTTACCATTAGAGGATCCCATGTATGATTCTTCCCTTATATTTCCAGCTACGGATCACAAGTAGGAAGCCTTCATTGATATGAATACCTCAGAAATACCATGTTGGATTATTCTTAGTGTTTAAATTAAGGGTCTCAGTGGGTTCCATGATGTTGACTGACCCTAAACTAGTACATCCAGTTTGAGAAGATATTGTAGCAGTTCTCATCATAGAACCCATACCGAACATGAATTCCCATGTTTTTGTGATAATAGTGTTGGGTTTAGTAATTTTTCATCCCCTTGTATTTTTTATACATCACTAATATATTGTTGATGTAATGATATTTACAAGAGGTAATTCCTAGTTGGTGGTTACTGAGCCTAATGAAAGTTATCATTATTTCTCATTGGGATACCCAGATGTTGTTTCCCATGATCTAAATTCAGAGTCATGTTACATAATATTTATGTATATACCCATTGATACTACCTCGAATTTGGATACTGATCGTGAATATAGGTTTTAATTATTATATTATATTTTTTTCATAGCTGAATCTTGGTTTCTATATATTTAGCATTTAACAATGGTACACGGGCATGGAATCCATAATAATGAGACTCGTTGATGATTCATCTATCATAAGTGATGAGGATTATTATTCTCTCGTAGGGTTGATACATGATGAGGATGATTATTCTCTTCTCAACTGGTGGGTATTGTGAGGATGATTATGCTCTCCTCAACCAAGTTTGTTGGTGGATGATTACACTCTCCTCGAAATGTGGTCTCTATAAGATGATATAAAATTCCTCAATTAGTTTATTATAGAGATGTAATCCACTGTCCATGATTTTTTATATGATTAGGGTCTCCATACATGCTCTCTCAGACCAGGATTACGAGACTGTTTCATAATAGTGTAGATTAGAATGGGTTCTCACACCTATGATTGAAGTTTAGATTTGGTTCTCGACTGTTTTTCCTGATATATCATCAATGATATCTACTTATGAGAATCCTAATATTCATAACCTTAGGGTTCATCGATGCCCCAATTTCATGACCACCTATGGTCTAGGACCGATGGATTAGAGATCAGATTCAATTTACATGGAATAAGAAGCATGGTGTCTATCTCATATCCATTTGTATTATTTCCAGATATATTTCCCCTGAATTCATTATTATATAGAGTGGAGGTGAATAAAGGTGAACCTATGGTTAGGATGACTATCCCATTATTGGGACATAGATTGATCATAGAAAATTACAGTATTGGATGAAGCAGGTATTTTTCGATTGGTATTATAGACCAAGAGAACCGATGAATGATGATTGGATTGAGTTCCAAGATGTCCTACTCAATTATCTTGCATAGGATGTCCAGGAGACTGGGAATAAAGATCCAATAATTAATTTTTTTTGTTTTTATGATATTTAATTAAACATACTAATGTAGATTCATATATATGTATATATGTGTAGTTATAAGAGTACACATCTATAACCATATAATTATGGAAATTCAGGATAGCAGTGCACCTAGATGATAGGGAATGTGGGCCCAGTAATTGAATGTGGTTTATCATTTATTGGATGTACTGATTATTTAACTTAAGCATCGACATGGCTAATAATATTTTATTTTATATGAACTTTTGTCTGAAATATTATAGTTTCTTATTGGGTGGCATAAATAGATTATATTCTCACCACTATATGTTCACCTCGATACGCATACATACATTATGTATAATTTTCATGATGAGCATGAATTTCATGGGGGATTGGGATAAGGTATAGAGTTGAATGAATGATTTGAGATATTATAGAGGATTCATTTGATAATGTTGGGCAGTCTAACATTGTTTAGAGACAGGGTGTGTGGTCTAGCTCAGAGTAAGTAGTATATCATTGTGCTTTTATTTCAGTTTCTTTTATACTCATATACGTTTATGGTCATCCATGTGGGAGACCAGTTATTTATGTTTGACATAGTAAATTATTATTTTAAATAATTTTCATTTATTATTATAGGATGGTCTATTTCAATTTACTTATTTCGTCCTCACTCAATTTATTTACTTCTGGGTATGAAAATTATATATTACAATTTTTTTCTTACTCTCATATGTGGGAATAGTATCCCCAATGTCACAACCTTACTTCTCGCTATTAGTCAAAATCCTTTTGTGTATGGGCAGAAACATTTGTGACCTCGTCATGAACCGTCTCAAACACTAATATAGTGGAATCTGGGTTGGGATGTTATGGTAAACAAAGGAGACACATAATTATAACATGAACATAAGGATATGATAACATGGGAAAAATAGAAATACATTTCATTCATATCAAACACCATAATGTAGAGTCATGGATTATGTATTGGTAGTTCATAAGACATAAATCATAAGGGAATTAAAGAAAATAATTCATGAGAGCTTAACACTGTCAAAAGACATGGAAGTTCTGTCACAGGCATATGCATAGAAAATCATTTACATGTTAGTCAAATATCATTTCCTAAGTTATCATTTTTGAATGGGTTCACTACCCAAACCATCATTGTAGTCATGTTTCACTCCCAAAACCATAATATAAAACAAAATCTATTTCATAATTGACTTCACTCCACATTCCAGTCTTTTCTCTCTAATTATATATAAATCCAAACCCAATACATCAGAGGGGATATAAGTCCCAACCACCATATAATGGAACCCATATTTATGTGATCATAATATCATAAAAATCATCATATCATAATCCATGAAATGAAATGGATATAATAATAAGTTCATCATATCATAACCTTTGGAAAAGGGATAGGTTTCATAATAATTTAATCATAAATATAACCCATGAAAAGAAGTGAGTTTTATAATTATTTCATCATGTTATAACCCATGGAAAAGAAATTAGTTTCATAAAAATAAACTATTCCCTAAAATAATAAGAATAGTACCCATGTATCTCATCCCTAGTAAGGAATCGGTAACATCGATGAAAGTAATCTTGGATGGAAAATGATTGTGATCGATCATTTAAAACATACATTAAAAAAAATATACATTCCTCTTCGAAAAAACATATTAAAATGAAATAATTATTGAAAATATTTTTATTTCAAAATAACCATAAAAATATAAATTAAGTCTCAATGAGAATAATTCTCTTGATAATATAAAATTTCATTCATGATGTACATGTTCAAAAAAAAGAATTCCCTTCATATTTTCTAAATGATAAATGGGAATTATTTGGAAAATGTCATGAAGATTCCATTAAACACATTTTTAAGATAATGAAAACATTGGTAACTATGTATTTTAAATATAATTGGATAATATAAAAACATTTATGAAATCATTTTTAGAATACATAGTTTTCTATGAAAACCAAATTCTAAAAAATAAAAGTAAGAAAGTGGTATTTTATTAAAAATAATTCTCAATTATTTTAACTAAAAAGAGTTTGAAATTGGTTATATTACATGAAAATATCATTAATAACCAATTTAGAATAAAAATAATACTTTTTAGATATTTATACAAGGATTGGATCATCATAAATATAATAAAAAATAATTCAGATAAATGATGATATTGTGACATAAAATTATTACCACATGAGAAACCATGAATTTTAATACCCTTGGAGGCATAAAATAAAATGAAACATAATATATACTGAGAAAAAATAAATTCGTGATGTTACATATCAACAGGGTTTTATATACACTTCATTAAACAATATAGGTTCATAATATAAAATATGTCTCAAATAATGAAAATTGAGACAAAAACACTTACTGAATTGGTACCTTTTTAACTGTAAACCCAATGAAAGATAAATATAAAAATAAATTTGTAAATACCAATAATTTTAAGAATAATAAACCAAAAATTTAGTCTTGGGAAGTATATAAACCGTATAAAATAAACATGTGGTCAACAGGGCATGTGTCTCATAGGAAAATAGAAGCGAGACACAAATATCATTCCTCAAATCCTGGTATTCGTTTTACACGTTCAAACCTAATATAGAGTAAATATAATTTTACTGTACATATATTATTGAACCATATTCATATATATCATACCGTATGTTATACGTATATTACATATTATTACTTTTCTTTTATCATTTCCATGTTAACGTTACATTTTTTTGAAATAACTACTTCTCTTTCGCATTTGATTTAACGAGTTATTTATTAGTCATATTAATTAGATCATGGTGTGATAACTTAAGTAATATAAAAATTGATATAAATATAACATATATTTATTAAATATTTATTTATATTAATCCATTAAATATTTGAGATATAAAATGAAACTCATCATTCAAGGGAATGGTTGGTTCTATGTACACATGAAGGCTACATCCATTTTCATATCGAAGTGAATGAAGGAATAGTAAGGGATGTATATTTTCATTATAGAATAATATTTATTTTAGATATATCATATATTCTCATCAAAATAATCTTTAATAAATTTCATGTTTTGTTTTCATGAATCACATCACTTCACAAGATGGTATTCCACCGTACACATGAATGATGTTATCGTATCCACATAAAATAGAATATATAAAGGTACGTGTGATATAATAACTTCAGGATAATTATAAAATAAAACATTTCATATACATGTATATAATTAGTAATTATTTTTATCCTCTATTGGTGGTTTTAGATAAACCAATGAAATTAGTTTGTGAAGTGGTATTTCTCCACACACATGATCAATGCTTTGAAAACACATTTGATGGAATATGAATTTATTTTAATTCATTACATTAACATAAAACATATAATTATATGTAATATAAATATTTTTATCAAATCATAATCAAATAATAATAAAATTTTGAGTTACAGAATGAAATAAAACAAAAACACTCGGTCATGAAAGTAACATCTTTTTTGGGTATCCTAATTTAGTTTTCAAAAAAAATCCTTTTGGTTTTATTTCGTCCAAATATAAGAATTTTAGGAAGAATCGATTTATTTTTTAAGTTTTTTGGTTATTTATTGTCTAATTAAAATGAATTTTATGGTGTTAATAAAATAGGTTAGTTGGAGGCCTTTAATAAGTTAGGGAGAAGACACACTTGACGTTTTTGAAAAGAATTGTTTGTTCTAATGGATTTTTAATTTAAAAATTCTCCAATAATAGAATATTATACATAATATAAGTTATAAGATAAAAATATGTCCATAAAATAGTTTTTTGACATGTTTTTGGATATTTTTAAACCTTATTTATTTAGTTTATCACCCAATAAACTCATTATTACCTTAACAATAGTATATGCTTTTCACTGTTATCAATAATAAATTAGGAGAAATATTAATTTTATCATATTATATATTATAAATTATGATTATTCCAAAAGTGTAAACATTTGTTGAAAATAAAATTCACATATTCGGTAAAATTTAAATAAAAATTAATCCCACTAATGTGATGCGAAAGTAGGTTTTTTAAGATAAAATGAACATTTGTTTATAAGTTTTTATTTATAAATTCAATTTTGAAGTTATTATAATGACATAAATTGGATTAATTGATATATAATTGACCTAATTTTACATTAACACAATTTCAAAATAAAATTTAACCTTATATTTTATTTATACAAAAATCCAGTTTTCAATTAAAATTTAGTATTATTTAAAATTTATAAAAAAATAGAACTTTAAAAAAATCCAAAGAATTAACCCCAATATAACATGGATATGATGATTTCATAAGTAAATTTTATTTTTTCATAGAACTTTTTTATAATTTTCATATTTTTTTCAAAATAAGTGATCCATTAGAAGGAGATAAAATTACATTTTAGAAATATGGTTCTTTTAAGCATAAAATTAGATTTAGGCTTATATATTGTCTATAAAACACATAATATAAAATTTTTTTTATTGAATTTTTATTATATACATTTAATTAAAATCATTCTGAATAAGTGGGTTTTTTATTTTATTGAGGTAGAACACATTTTTTCACATAAAAATAGTTTTTTTCAGAAAAAAATGTCATTTATCATCAAGTAGTTTTTATTTTCATTTCTAATTAATTAGTAATCAAATAATTCACTACATATAAAATTTTAAATAATATTTTCATAATTTATTTAATCCCATGCATACCCTCCATTCCATCATCTCAGTGACACCTATCATATGAAAAATATTATTTTAATTTTATTTATTGTTTCGTTTAAACTTGTTGTTTCATGTAATGAAAGATAAACTCGAGATTGGGTATAAAACAAAACAAACATGTTTTTTCAGGTAATTAAATATATAATAATTGGTCTATGTGATATTAAATATCAAAAAGACTAAACATATTTAAAAAATATATATTTTACAAAATCATGGGATTTTACATTCTAACCCCCTTAATAGAAATTTTTCACTCTAAATTCATTGCATTGGTATGAGAACTTCATGATAATTATTTCTTATTGCATTATTAGGTTACCAAAATGATTCCTCAATCTTTTTGTTTTTATAAAAACATTAAATCTGTAATCTATACTGATCATTCTTCATAATAAATATTATGCTCTCATAGTACGATCCATAAGTTTAGTACATGTGATGGATTGGATACATAATTCATCATCAGTGTTACATTTAACACTTTATGAACATGATTGAGGTTTTGTGTAAATTATATCCTATTCTCTCAATAAAATCAATCATTTTGATGTGACTGATATATATGGGCCAATGTTTTATCTAATTTCTTCACCAAATAAATTTATATAAATGACTTATCACCAACTACAAATTATATATTATGATGATGATTATCATCATAAAATTTCTACCAATATTTTTATATACTTGCAGTTTTTTGAATGAATTTAACCCTCTCCTATATCTTATTATATTTTTATATTCCCAATATCTTTCTTTTTATAACATTATTCTAGTATATTAGAGTTTCAAAATTTATTCCATATTTATAATTATAAGGATCCATATAACTGATTTACTGACTGAAAATGTTGAAAAAAACTAAATATGAGGAAGTTGTTGATCCCATCAACAATATAAATCCATAGAACATGATCTTAGCATATCCTCTAGGATTTTAATTATTCATTCAAAATGACTATATGTCCAATGATATGTAGTGATGAAAATCAATTCAATGTCAAGATCTTGAAGAATAATTTTCCAAAATAATGAAGTAAACTCAATATTATAGTAAAATATAGATTAATGTTGTACTTAAATAATACTTACCACTGCATTAACGTATATTCTACAAATTTTATCCAAAAACAAATATTATCTTAAGGAAATTAAGTTTACATAATTTTTAAGTTGATCAAATAAAAAACATAATTATCTCAACCTCAATGATAAATAAAATAATAAAGGTTACTAGGTCGATTAATCATATTTACACAATGTTTAAAGGCATTCATCCTCAAATAACATTGGCATTATATACGAAACCAAATTGTTTCATTTCCATAAATGGCATTTAAAATATCATTAATCATAATAGATACCCCTCCTATTAAACCTCAAAAATTCATGCCAAAGAATTTGAACTTATGAAAGTCATTATAATTAAAATCTTATAATGGGATCAATAACTATTGAGTTAATATTAGAGGGATACATATACAATTTTTAGTGTTTTGTCACCATTTATTCAATATATAATCTCTTATCTTATAAAAATTAAATTCAATTGGATTATTGGGTTCATAAATATACTGATAGAGTGTCAAATGAAATTTCATTATTCTAGAATCTATGTAAAGAGGGATAATCACATGAAATTACTCAATATTATTTTCATATAACCCATTCATACAATGTCAAACATGAAATTCCAAATTAATGAGGGTAAACTTAGTTTTCCCATAATTATCATTATTCAAATCATCCATTATGATTGAATAAACACTCCTTTTATCATTTTTCATAGGTTTTTTTGAATCATCATACACATTACCCACTATATTTGGGCATTGATTCACAGATTTCCCATTCTCCTTGAATTTTAAAAACAAGTGTGAGGCTGGTCCATTATATGAAGTATTCAATATATTCTAATTATTATCTAGTATATTCCCAACCAATTGGAAACCAGTTTCGTGATTTCATTTACTTACACCTATAAGACATTTAATATTTCCATTAATTAAGTTTCCTCCATGTTTATTTCTACACCCTAAGAATAAATGAAATATTTTCTTTTTCTCTCCAATGTTTTTAAATTTCTCTTTACAATCAATATTTATCTTTTTAAAAACCATGATAATGATGTGAAACTCTAAAAAAATTCCACTTTGATATAAAATTAAATAAAATCATCCAACATAAAAAAGTAAATTACAGATAATTATCTTTGAAAACTTGATTTTTATCCATTAAAAATGTACCAAACTTATATTTAGGTTGGATGATAATACCATAAGCCTAATACTATATTCATGTAAAATTTTCCTTATATTTACCAATAGATTCAAAACCCCTTTGATTTACATCAAGGAAATACTTCGCTATCTATATATGAATAATATGATTAAATTACATATTACACAATAAGTTCTTAAAATCGTCCCAATACATGGATTCAATTTCATTATATTTCCTCATATTCATGAAAATGGTCAACCATTGATATTATTCACCTTACAAATGGTATAAAACAAAAATTATATTCTCATGATCTAAACACTGGATGATGGAAAATAATATTCTAATGATGCTTATCAACTTCTCAAAAATTAGTGTATTAGAATACACACTGAAAGAATGTGGGTGTTTCTTCATGAAGGAATAAAAATAATGTTGTTACCTAATTTTATTATTTGAATGTATAGTTTTAATAATATCATTATATACTTTTTTGAGCGTAGAGAAAATATTTTTCATTCCATCCCTCATGAAATTTTGTTTCTCAGGATCGAAATAATTGTATTTTCCCACACACTAATCATTGAAATGGTTCCATAAAGTTTCACCCATAAAAAAACCAAAATCATAGGGTGAGAAAACTAATCATAGTGGAAAACCATATAGTATAAAAAATAATTTTGGCAGTCTAACTATAAACACTGACTTTTAATTCTAGGACATCATAGGTATATACTAGATCATTCATAGTGATCTTCAATTTTAATTATTCATGATGGTTCATAAAACGTTGGTGAATTTCCATACCATATCCCATATGTGATTCAAACCAGGTGTATAGAATATACCACTGGTGTGGACTAGGTGACCATCGAGTCCAGAAAAATGCTCTATTATCAGTGTTATTACCACTAGGTACCATTATTATAGACCCAAATCCACTTATAGTATCCATTTTGTGAAGTAATTTCTTATAAACAAGATTCTCTATCACTAACAAAAATTCATGTGCATTTTTTATACATAGACTCATCATTATAATTTTCCATTGATACATCTATCGAAAATTACCTAGAAATATACATATGGATATCACTAAATTTTTCTTATCTTATTTGCCAATTGTTAACTAATCATATCCTATGATACCAACTATAGTATCTATAAAAGATTATACATGGATAATACTTCTTTTAAGATGAATATTCATTAAATTATATAAACATTCACCATTGGACCATAATTTATTAGTGCCTTGGATAAATGGAATATAGTCTTGTTAATTTGTGACCTATCTTCAAATTCATTCATAATGATCTTCCAATTTAGTAATCCTACATAATACATATCATCGTGACCTTGGAAAATGAATAATTTAAAAGTGGGAGGTGTGACACTCAATAAGGTAAAATAAAGGAGGTACATAATCATAACATGGACATAATGGTAAAATAACATCATCCCGAATTTGACTACCCATTCCATGAATACTAAATACCATAATAATAACTCGTAGGATAAGTATTTTTAGTTCTAATTTCATGAATCATAAGTAAATCAAATAAAACGATCCTTGCAAGCATCAAAATTGCATAAGACATTGAATTCATGTCTGACACATAAGAACAGAATTTTATTTCTATATAAGTCAGTTCACATTTCCAAGGATATAATATTATTATGGGTTTCCACCCCAAACAATCATAGCTATCATTTTTTACTTCCAAAATAATCATTGTAAAAAAAGGACCTTTTATAACCAAGTTCACTACTTCTTCCATCCCTCTTTATCCCATGAGATATAAATCATTTGGTAATTCATTGGAGGGAGATATAGGTCCCAACCATCACATATTTAAATCCATTATTACTTTTAAAAAATTATCATAAACATTCCTTATATGAAAACCATGAATTGAAATGGGTATCATAATCTTCTCATTATATAATAACATGTGGAAAAGAGATAGGTTTCTAAATCATTTCATTATAACATCGCCTATAAAAAAATAAGGTTTCATAATCATTTCTAAAAGGTAAAACACATGGTATAAAATATTGTTTCAAAAAAATAAACCATTAAATGATATAATAATAATGAAATCACGAAATCATATCCCCAGTAATTCATAGGTAACATCAGTGAATGTAATCTTGGATTGAAAATGATTTTGATTTATTATTTAAAAAAGATTGTGATGAAAATTAAATTTATTAAATGAAAATACTAATTAAAATAAATAAAATATTTAAAAGAAAATTATTTCGAAATATCTTTGATAAATTATACAGAAATCATAAAATAAAAAAATGGTAATGATGATGGGAAATTACATTCCTGACATACAATGTAAAATAATGATTCCTTTCACATATTTTTTTTAAATCCAAATAAAACTTGTTTGGAAAATGACAGAAAAATATATTAAATAAAATATTAATAAACATTAGTAAATATGAACTTTGAAAAATAATAATATAATACTAGTAAATTTTTCAAAACATTTTTGAAAAACATAGTATTGGAAGAAAACTGATTTCTATCTAAAGAGAGAAATAATGTTGTATTTTCTAAAAAATATCTCAATTATATTAAGTATCAAGACATTAAAAAAATAGTAATATTAATTTATTTATCATGTAAAAATATAGGACAATAAAATTCAATATTTTCTTATGCTATCAATCATAACATTTTATCATCAGGAACATAATAAAAAAATCCATAAAATTGATGAGATTGTAACAAAAAATCAATACATCTTTGGTAACATTGAATCATAAGATCCATAAAATAGTAACACATAATGAATCATAAAATAATATGATGATAAATAAATTCAAGATATTTCATTTCAAAGGGGTTGTATATACACCTCACAAAATAATATAGGTTCATATAATAACATATGTTTCATTGAATGTAAATTGGGAAAAATATCCTATACTGAATTGGTAAATTTTGAATCGAAAACCACTGGAAGAAGATATCAACAAATGGATATGTAAATTAAAATAATCTTATATATAATTATAATAAAATACATCCATATTATTTTTATACTAGATAAACAAGAAACATGTGATGATTACGACATGTGTCTCATGAAAAAAAAAATGTCAGATGGAAATCCATAACCATAATTATTAACATCATTCATACTCATTCAAGATTATTATTTTACATATAATTTTATTATAATTATAATACTGATAAATATTAATATATATCAAACAATATAATATTTTTTGATGACCTATTATTACTCTTCTATTAAAAATTCTATGTTATAGTAATGTTTCTATAAATAAACACTGTGTTTTTCACATATATTTTAACTTGTTATTTCTTTCTCCATTTACATTGATCAAGTTTTAATCATATACATAATTTAAAACAATATATAAATACATTATCTATTATTTACATATTTATTTATATTCATCCCAATTATTTAGTGATCGGGAATTATTTACACTATTCATGGAGATTTAATGTCATAAGTATGCATGAAATATATTTCTATATTCTTATTATATTTAATGAAATAAAATTAAGATATATATATATATTATAATTTACGAATATTTTTTATTTAATATACATAACATATTTTCCTTAAAACCACACTTAATATCATCCATGTAAAGCATGAATGAATCATGTGGCTTCCGGAGGCGGTAGTCCTCCTTACACATGAAGGATGTTATCATATTCCTACAAAATAAGAAATATGAATGTATATGTGATATAATAATTTAAAAAATCATATTAACCTCATAAATTTCATATATATAATATATAAACAATAAATGAATCATTATTTACATCCTCAAGAGGTTGTAATGTCGAAACAAATGACATAGGTTTACAAGGCGGTAGTCTATCATACACAGAAACAATGACTTCATAAACCATTTGATTGAAGATGATATAGTTATTGGTTAAAAAATAAGATGAAAAAATATCATTTTATGTAATATAATTTGTTTATTATATCATAATGGTATATTTATAATTAAATGAGGTAGAGTAAGAAAAAAAATTCATGTTGATAAATGTTACATTTTCATTTGGTATCCTACATATGTTTTCACCAAAATCATTCATGGATGTATTTTTTCCCAAAATATGGATTCTAGGATGGGAGGGGGATGATTTTAAGTTATTTTTTTATATAATTATCTAAATGTATGTGATTATGTGTGTACTAGATGATAGTAATAGACATTAACAGGTTGGGGAGATGACACACTTGGTATTTTGGAAAATAATTGAGTGATTTCATATTTTTATCTTGTAAAATGGACCTAATAATTGTCTATTATAGATAATAAATGTTATAATTTATAAATATGGCCCTAAAATAAATTTTGGAAGTGTTTTGGTTTTTTTATATATGTTTTAGTTAAACACACACGTAAATCCATTTTTACATTAACCATGGTGAATAATGTTTACTGTTTTTTATATTAATTTTGGATAAAAAATTATAGGAGAATATTATAAATAATAATTTTCTCTAATTAAAAATATTTTGCCCATTTTTTTCAAATTAAAATCCCATAATTGGAAAGTGTTAATTATTATTTATCATGTAAAAGCTATAAGAAATCAGGTTTTAAGTAAAATAATATTCAAAAGATCATAATTGTTTTATATCTATATTTAGTAATAAAATGGTTCCAATGAAAAAAAATATTAATTGATAAAAAATATAAATGATTTTACAATTAAACAATAAAAAATGTGATTAATTTTCATAAATTACTTTAACTAAAATGTTGTTTTCAATAAAAATTTGGTAATTTCAAAACCTTTTTAAAAATTAAACATTTTAAATAAAACCAAAAAATTCACCCTAAGATAATTTTGATACGTAATTTTCAGAATTTTTCTTTCATCATATATTTTTTATTAAATTTTCCAAAATTATATTTAAAATAAGTGAAACATAAAATTTTTACATAAATTCATTTTATAAAAAAAATATTTCAAAGAGTAAATTTAGGTTTATTCTTATCTATTACAGAGATAAAAAATAATCTAAATTTTAAATAGAAAATGAATATATTAAATATAATTTTATTTAAAATCATTCTCAATTTTTATTATTATTTATTAATGTAGAACACATTCCTTTATATAAAATATATTTTTTCAAAAAAAGTTTCCCTTCTGTCTAAATAGTTTTTTTGTCATTTCTAATTAAATAGTCTCCCAAGATTTCATTATATATACATGTGTGAATCATATATTGATAATTTATTAAATCATATTCATTCACACGATTCCATCGACATAGTGATAACTATCATATTATTTAATAATAATTGAATTGTATGTCATGTTTTGTTTAAACTCGGTGTTGTGTTTAACACAAGGTAAACTCATGATTTTGTCCGACATAAAAAAATAATAGTTTTTTAGTATTGAAAAATAAATCATTTGTTAAATGTAATGTAAAATATTAGAAATATGAAATATATTTCAAAAAAATTATATCACAATATCTCATGGTGTTAAAAATTACCACTACATAATTGTTTCTTCATAACATATGGAAAGGAAATACAATAAACGATGAGCTCAAATTCTCAGTAAGTTTAAAAAACATATATTATTAATCATAAAATGAGAATAAGATTATTATAACATGAGAATTACATTTTAAAACCATATCTTAAGAGTCAAAGATAATAGTTTTCTATCATTAAATATAGATTCACAATTAATAAGGCGTGAATCATATGAGAATCAAATAACATGAGCCATCAGAGAATTACAATAGAATAAGACAATTATTTTCAGAACACACATCATATTATGTCATTATAAACATGTATAAATATAGATTGGTTCATTCATCATGTTAAGGTAAACAAATTAGTGCCTTGATTAAACTTATTGACATAAAACAAGGTCTACACCTAACATTATAGACATTAAAGATAGGTCTATGCATAACACTGTGATTTTTTGATCGAGATCAAGAATAAAATTATGATCATGTAACTAGGTTCATTTATAAAATTGTGAACATGAAATTAGGTTAACTCATGACATTGTTACTCATGAGTTGTCCATATTTACCAAATGCATTATACCAAGATATAAGTTGTAGAAATATCATAATGAAGACAATATTGATATGTTCTATAATAACTTAAACCATTCGTCATACCATAACCCAAGAAATGATATGGGTTTTATAAAAATAATGTCATAAAAAACATAAACCATTTGGATAAATAATAACAATGAAATCCTTGGATCGTATCCCGAGTAAGGAATATATAACATTTATACATAGAATCTTAGAAGGAGAATTATTCTGATCTATCATATAAAACAATCCATGATGAAAATATACTTTCTCATTTTAAAAGTAATTTCTTAAAACATAAAAAAATTAAAAAAATTTCTTTCAAGATAAAAATTAAAAATTATAATGTAAGAATCAAATTAAAAAATTTTCCAGATAATGGGATGTTTTGTTCATGTTGTAAACATTAAAAAATTGATTTCATTCACATTTTTTGAAAAATTAAATCATGTATTCATTATAAAACATCCTGAGAATTTCTTGAAAAATACTTTGTAAAAAGTAAATCGTGGTTACTAATGTATTCTTATAATCATACGATAATAATGTATGATTTTATGAAAACAATTTAAGAAAACCTTCTGTAAATAAAAACTGATTTGTGAAAAAAGATAGAAATTATATTATATTTATTTTTTTGAAAAATTCTCAATTATTTTAAGTTCCAAAGTGTTTGAAAATGATATTATTACATTAAAATATCCTGAGTATACTAAAGAGAATAAAATTTATGATTTTTTTAAAGATGGATCAAAATATTATAACATCATAAAAATAATCATGAATAATATTGATAATCTATGAAATAGTATAGTAAAATCATCAACACATTGGTATCATTGAATCATATTTCCCTTGAAAGAATAACATACAGTTTGAATTAATATATAATTAGTATAAATAATTCACGACATTTCACATCAAGTCTCAAAGAAGTAAAGTTGATACAAAAATATCTTACACAATTGATAACTTTGAAACTATAATCCCCATGAAATATATATCCTAACATGGAGGTATAAATAAATAAAAATTCATATAGAGTCATAATAAACACCATTCATGGGTATTATTTATACCACATAAAATAAATAGGTGGCTAATCTATCATACATCTCATAGAAAATAAAAGAGAGACTAAAATTCATTTCCTTAAGATGTGACATTCATCGCACACATTAAAATCCACTATATTCTAAATACGTATATTTTATAAATATATTTATTAACCAAAAATATTTATATATTAGACCATATATTATTATTTTTATTTTGTCTTTAATGATTTGATATTAAAATCACATTTCAAACAATAACTTATTTGTTTTTTGTGTCTTTTTTGACATTATATTTATTTCATGTTACATAGATCATTGTTACATAACAAAAAAAGTGAAAAAACTGAAAAATATTTATATATAATATATATTTATCATATAATTATTTACAGTAATCCATAAATTTTATTAATAGAAATGGACTACCAAGTTAATGGATATTGTACATTATGTGTATGCATGAAGGATGTTTCCATTATCATATTGTATTGATTAAAATAAATATAAATGATATATTATAATTATAAAATTATTTTCTTCAATTTTTTGACATATTTTCATTGAAACCATCCATATTCACTTCCATGTGAAGAGAAGAAAAAGTTACATCATATCCAAATGTGGGAATCCTCCATACACACGGGCATCATAATCGTATTCTAAAAAATGAAATGAATGAAAATATATGTGATATAATAATTCATTAATAATGAAAAAAGTCATAAATAACATATAAAAACAATAAATAAATCATTATTCCCAACTATTAGATGTGTTAATGGAAAATGGAATGACATTGATTAATGAGGTAGTAGTTCGTCATACACGCGAACGATGATTCATAACCCATTTGACGGAAGTAGAGATGGTTATTCAAAATCACCTTAACAAAAAAATATCAAGAATATAGTGAGTTTTTAATGTCATAATGGTATAATAATAGTTTTTAGATTTAGAGAAATAAATAAAACAAATAAATCTTTTTGATGAACATTACCTCTTCTTCGGGTATACCCCATAGGTTTTTACCAAAATCTATTCTAGATTGGAATTATGTATAAAAAATGAATTTATTAAAATATTAGTGATTTGTTTAATGTATTTGGTTATGAATTGGATAAATAAAAAATGTTTCTACGGTGTGAAGAAGTTATGGGAGGTGTGGCCTTTTAAAATTGAGTTGATGGGAAAACTTGCAATTTTATTCAATAAATTAATTTCACCTATGATTTTTTCATTTTACAAAGCTCATTATCAATACTCTAATATATATTCTAAATATGTATATATAATTGGTTCTATAAAAGTTTGTTTATGTTATTAACTCTCATCATTTCAGTTTAGTCCCCTGTAAATCCATTTTTTCATTAACCACGGTAAATAATGTTTTCTGCTTTTACTATTCATTTTGGTAAAACATATATTCACCATATCATATAATTTAATTTAGAAAGGTTATAAATATGGAATCTATTTTTCAAATTCTATTCACAGAGTTGTGAAATTTTAATTTAAATATAATCCCCTAAATGTAGAGTTAATGTGGGGTTATAAAGAGAAAATATTCAAAAGTTTGTAATATTTTTATAAAAACATTAAATATGAGATTGATTTCATTGACCTGAAATGGATAAATAAAAATATAATGGATCATATTTTACATTATATCTAATTTAAAATATAATTTAACTTTAGAAATAAGTTGAACAAATGGATAGTTTTTAATTAAAATTGTGTACTTTTCACTGTTAATCAAAAAACGAAACGTTATATAAAAATATCAATACCTCACCCTATTAAAATTTTGGGATGATGATTTAAAAAATTAATTTTATTTTATGAAATTAATATTTTAAAAATTTTATTAATTAATTATAAAATAAATATGTAAACTGAAACAAAACTTATTTTTAGAAAAATACAATTTCTGGACAAAAAATTCAATTTTTTTTATATTTCTTGTCTAGAAACAACATAAGATGAATGGTAAAAAATGGTTAGATTTATACTATATAAATTTCCATAAAATAATTAACCAGATCTGTGTTGTTTAATTTATTGGCATAAAATGTGTTTGTGCATAGAAACATAGTTTTTTAGAAAAAGAATCATTATATTCACGTGGTTTATATTTTCAGTAGCAGTTAATTAGTTACAAAAAAATCATCTTATATACATGTGTAAACAATATTATAATAATTTTGATAATGATATTCATACCCATTATTCCAATGTCTATTTGGTAACAATCATATTAAATAATATCATTTTTAATAATATTTCATGCTTCATTAAAACTCAGTGTTGTGTGTGAGTCGTGCTACACTCGATGGTGCATGAAATAAATCTATCCAAAATTTTAAATTAATTTGAAAAAAAAAACATTACAAAATATTGGTATGATACATGTTATCCATCAAAAGAAATTCTGTCTCTGATCCACAATCTATACCAGATGCCCAATGTATTATTTTTCAAGCACCAACTCGATATTCTCAAATTCAAGGCCATGTGTAGGATTGGGAATGTACATATAGGGTTGAGACACATGAAATTAATTATGAATACATTAATATTGAAAAGTAAGATCTATATGTTATAATATTTCCTCTACCCACAATATGATATTGAATGGTCCAAAAAATTATAGTTCTAGATTCCCTTTCATCCTCAATCTTTTGTTTCCAAACTTATGAGTCCATTTTATAAAAACATGGCCTTCTATTGAAACTTATAACGGAATCATCCCATTATTTTAATAATATGTATACTAGATCTATACTATGATAAATATATTTTTAATTAGATTCACTCTCTAGGAGTAATCCAACAACTTATCTAGAAGTACTACCATGTAAACACTAGCTTTATTGAAATAAATAGGTGAAAAAAATGTGCTACTATAGTGAAGCTCATAAGATTACATCTGAATCGTATCCTATTAACAATTTTTCATGAGTATTCAATGAATTATATGAGACCATCCCAACATCTAAAAAAGTTATGAATGAAATATCATAGCATGGATTTCAATATCTGAATTTTCTACCCTAACTTCTTGTCTATCTACTGATGGTAGGTTGTGATCAATCAAAGATATTTAAATAAGTCCATTGCTAATAACTACCAAAACTATTTTTTTGAAATATATATATATATATATATATATTCTAGTCTCAATGAAGATCTATTGAAATATAATATATCATAGACATAATAATTTTATAACTCATCCAATTATTGAGACTCATATATCATAAATAAATGAGAAAAATTCATTACCCTATCAAAACTGACCAAAAATGTATCACAACTCCTTGTAATCCAGTGGAACCCCATCACAAAGTACATTTTGATTTCTACTCACTTTCACATGGGAGTAAGATGTGTCTAGATAAATCCACCCAGATACTTGTTCTTGACCAGTTACCATTGGTAGGTTAGGGATTTGAAGAAAAATTATGTAATGTCCCTCTTCATATCCACAGACTATAACTACTTATTAATGTCATAGTGATACTTTTTCACTCCTTTAGGCCTTATCCACTTAGATTTATGGATTTATCTCATTATATATTACCTTATTAAATTAGGGAATCTGCATTATAACAAAATAGGATTACATCATCACTATCCAATGACTTCCCATGTATCGGGTCACCTCATGGTACCTATTCTCGTATCATTGAACACTAAGATTTATTCTATATTCCATCCTTTACAAGATTAATTATAGAATTTGTGATTCCTAATCAATCAAAATTCATCAAAACTTATTCTATAGATTCATTCATTCTAAAATCATCCAACAACATCATAGTGTTCCATTATTCCTATAAATTCTGTTCAATATGCTCAAGGTAATACTATTTTATAAACCTAAGATAACATTCAAGGATGGGCCCATACAAAGTGGATAGTCCATCTAAAAGGTGAAAATTTGATGGTACTCTACCCAGTGTCCCTGGATAAAGTCCATGACCAATTTTTTATAATGTATAGTGAAGGTTATTATGATCCATGTAGTAACAAAACGTCTTGTTAAAGTGAAACTTCCACTAACACATCATAGTGTGTTTCAAAAATACCTAATTCATGTCATGGGTATAATAGATTCCCACAAGGGGATGTAACTAACATGGACAAAAATATACTACTATATCCTTATACCACTATATATCTCCAAATCTAAGACCTAATGTGTCCCAATATATGGAATACCCAATCATAGGCATAGCAAGAATCAATACTGGATTTGTTTTCTACAACCTGTTTAGCTAAAAAAACATTAATGACATTGGTCTAGACATTGAAATATTAATACATTTGTTATTAGTTTACTCATGGTTTCTAATAAATGGAATAATTCCTATATAAAGAGTCAAAATTTTATCAATAAACATTGAAATATATTAATATTGATGTTTTTTGTTATTCTTGTAGCATATCACATCCTAAAAGGTCTATGGGTACACAAATTTACTCATCCCAGAAACCACATACCCCAGGAATCATTCCTCTTTAATCCACTTTTTTTACTTTAATAATTTGGCATAAACCTGATGTTCTATATGTATACTCATTACTATCTTCATATATCAAGAATTCTTATCTATGGATGGTTATTAGATGAGACTTTCTTTGTTGAATACCATGAATAAATAGTCATGGTAGGGGTTGAGTATCCTATTCATGAGGTCTATCGGAAATAATAGAACACTATTAAATCCAAACGGTGTCACCACATACTCATATATCCATTAGATACTCTAAAATTCCATCATCATGATATTATCATATTTAACATATGACTGATGATAGAATAATTGACGATAAATTTTGATATACCATTGAGCTTCCCATAATTGATCAAAAAAATAATTTCTCTTGGGTAAATGTTATATATTCATCATCATCACTGAATTCATCTTTCAGTAACCTACTCAAAGATGAATACTAATATACAAGTAGTTTTTGAAAAAAAATGTGTACTGCATGGTGATATACACAGCCTGAAAAAATACCATCAATTTCAATTCCTAGAGTTATAACATGAGCACCTTCAAATTCATTGGTCCCATATAGAAAGGGGGTATCGAAATGGTTTATAAAACTTAAAATATCTCTTTATAGAATTCAAATTCTATTATAATATTATTTCCTAGGATTTTATCTATATTTATTCCTAATAAAGATCAACAACTGGAAGAATGTACATCGAGATACTACTACTCTCACTGAATGAGCCAAGGTGGCAATCTGAGTGGTGATTATCCTAAGATGAAATATGTCTAAACCAACTCCACCTTCTACCAATAGAAATTCATCATTAATCGTGAACATATATTTATTTTTCAATTTAAAATATACCAATATATAATAGATATTAATGTGATATCAGAAACGGTAAATCCATTCCATTAGAAGAATCAAATAAATGATTATTATCATTATAATCATTATTTCACACTAATATCTATAACAAAAAATGATTATAGGAAACACAAGGAATTACTAAAGACAATTTACATCAATTAATAGTGTTTTATCAAGAGAAATAATCTCAATAAATAGCATGATTAGAAATTTAACTCTACTGTTAACTTGTGAAAAAATAATGGAATGTGATGAAATATTATAAAAAATGTAGTTGAAATTATAGAATAGATCCAGTACATACCTCAAAAAGAATATGGTCCCTCACCACTATATGTTGGAGTTAGATCCATTTAATATAGTCACCTTTCCTCACCTTAATGACACTTTCCTTGATACACATGACTTTCCTATGTCATTATCATTTGATCCTATTTCTGCGGACCCCAACTGGATCGTTAGGACATGGATTGTGCATATCATCTACCCTTGCATAAAATCACCATTAATGATCCATATCATAACCAAATAAGTTTTTTTATCATTCCACAATGTTAGCACATGCTCCTAGGTGTTGTGAGTAATATTATTTAATGTTTTACACTTATATAGTTGAATCATTGTGGATCTTCTTCTGAAGGGGATGAAGAAGACACAATATTCTCTACCTATATACAGCTTCCATACTACTCATCCCTATCATTTCTCTATCTACTTATACAAGACACACTCATATAAAAAGTGTTATAATGTAAAACCCCAATTTCCCACCGTACGCTTCTCTTTGAATAATACAATACCATGCGTTGTATGCAACTTCGAGTTCTAACACACAAAACCAATCAAACTAGCCATTATGAATAGTAATACACACTTTTTAAAATTTTATAAATATAATCTTTCAAAATGAACTTCATTTTTGGATTCGTAATATCGAAATTTTCGTAGGGTGAGTTTTTTGTATTTTTATGAAAACTTTCAATTTTTGATGAATAGTGAAAAACACTGAGTTATTGGTTAAAACTGAATTTTTATTTAAATATTTAGTTATTTTATTAAAATTTATTTTAGGTCAAAATAGATACATAATACCTCAATATTTTCAATTTAATTCATTGGAGTCATTTTATAATAAGTTTAGATATATAAAAATTTTATTAAACTTTTCACCATCTTTTACCCACCTCCTATGAGAATTTGCAAATTCATATAAAACATAATTGTACCACTTCTGTGAGTGGAATTTAAAAAATATGAGTGGAATGGTTGATATCAGTAAGTAAAATGTGGTTCAATAAGATGAATATAAATTTTGGTAAATAGTAACTTTTTACTTTTATTTACCACGGTAAAAAGTAAATAGAGTAATTGAGGGTAAAAATCTAAAAGACATCGTAATTCTAATTGATAAGCATAACTCTACCAAAAAAAACTTATTAATAAAATATGAACCTGTTTGGTCCACTTAGATTAGATTAGGACATTTATTATTATTTAATTCAAAGAAGAGTTAAATGAGTTAAAATTAATGTTTCATAACTAAAAAATTTTTAATATATGGTTATAACTAAGAACAATTTTACTATAAATTTTCATTAGAAACCTAAAAAGATTTCCTACATAATGGTATTTTATTTTTATTTTTTACACATTAAATAATTAATTTATTTATGACACAATGATGATACTGTAATTACCTAATTAATGAAATATTAAAATAAATGATATTATAAATATCAAAATAAATGTAATTTGAGACTATTTATGAATTACAATAATTTTATACGTTAATATGACATATTATAGTTGGTTATATGAATTTTTTTTGAAGAAATAATGCTGTTATAAATTTAGAAAAAACAAAATACCAAATAGTGTCAAAATTGACATAAAAGATTCTTTAAAACAAATATTAAATTATTAATTGATATTCTATTCCTAAAAATCTAAGGATCAGCCAAAAGACTTATATAATGATAGGTGTATCATTAATTAACCAATTGGGATTCTCTTGGATGTATATATTAAGTTTATCAATCATATAATATAAATATACAAAGAGACATGGTAAATGTCAAACTATTTACATAAGAGTTATATCTAAAAGATAAAGATAATATAGTGACCCAAACCTGTCCAAAACCTATTGGTAGCGTGGTTTTGGACCCATACCCACCTTATAAATTTAATAATATACATTTTATCCATTAGAAAAATAAATTTATTTTATTATAAAATATTATTTCAAGCTTTTCCTAAGGTGCCCCTCACTCCTCTTATAAAAGGGAACACCCCCTTCTCTATAATTCAAAACTTCAACCCCTTTTGGATCGTCCAACCCCTGCCCAAATACCCTCTCAATTTTCATACCTTCATCCTAGAGGAATTAATTTAGTCATAAGGCCATCCTATGGAGTGGATTTGATCAAATCAAAAAAAGAACCTGAAGAGGAGGTAAATATTTCATCACCTTTTTCAAGTTCATTTCTTCTACCACTTCTTTTTTCTTTGTTTTTTACATTATAAAATAATAAATACATTATCTTATATATAATTTGGTGTTATTATAAATATATTACAACAAAATTCATTATTCTATCCATCCATTGAATGACATGTCACCATATGTGCGTACGTACGACTTACCGTCTCCACGTCGTGGTGTAATTGTTATTCAATACATTATTCTTTGGATAGGTATAATAATGATATTTAATTGATGTAAATAATAAATATAACATGATAATGATTCTGAATATATTATATACCATCCAATTATATTTTGGTTTAATATGAAAAAAATTATATTGTCGCTCGTGCGTACGTACGGATTACCGTCTCCACGAACGCGATGAGATTCATCCCCCATCATATCCATTCAAGACTAATTTTCATTTGATGATTATAAATAATGTTTAGATACTTGATATCATTCTATATGTGAATAATATACATCCAATACATAACAAATATGACTCACATAACAATGAATATAAAGGAAAACAAACCTGTTAACACCCGAAACAATGATAATACTAAGATATTATTAACAAATTAAGTTAAAAAATCATATATTATATCATATAAATGTATATGATTATTGTATAATTTAATAAAAATTATTTCACCATTATACAGGAGGTTAACCGACCCTCGACCAAGGAAAGTTACAACGTAAGGGTTTATTTCACAATCTCTTCACCATCTGAGATTTTTTATACATAATTATCTATGGGGACCTCTTTATCATCCACATCCATGTTTCATAAAAATGTATTTCAAAACATTATTATTATTTTATAGAATATGGGATAATGTTATTTATACCCTTTTGAATTTTATAAGATTTTTATAAAGGAATATTTCTGTCATTTTCCAAACAAGGTCCTTTTTAACCTTTTCGACAAAATTAAGGAAAGAATGTATTTTTTTAAATTATACGGTGGCTGCAGCTATTTTCTACTGTTAAAAAATCGTCGAAGCATCCCTTACAAGCTTATAAGAATATTTTCAAAGTAAATGTTTTATTTTGTAATTATTTTACTTTTATATGATTTCAAAAAATTGATGTTTCTCTCAAATATTTTTTGATTTTATCTACATCAACATCCTTTGATGGATTTTATGCTTATTTGAAGTTGATTTATTATGATACAAAAATTATATAGTGTATAGAAGGTTTTGTGATATGTTTGACTATGGATGTGTTATTTTTATACCATTCATGGTTTATGGAGAATGTATTGACATTTCGTATGCTTGTTTTAATATTAATGTTTATGTTATGTTTAAACCTGTTCATATGAGGAATGCATTGGACATAGTAAGTGACGGGTGGAGCCCTTTATAGCTCCTCGATGCATCGGTAGGTCTCATGAGACAAACTAGTGTCTTGGGACATGGCATTGAAAACATCTTATTTGTAGTCATGGAACAAGGCCTTGACTATGTGGTTGTTATAGTCTGGTATTATGCATTCCATCATTATGAAAGTGGTTTTTGGTATTGCATGTGATTATTCGACTTGTAGAATATCCATGTGAATAAGTAAATGGAATTATTTAATTTTATTTTTTCCATATTATGTTAAAGTTCAAGTTTAAAAGGCTTTTTTTAGTTATAAATTTCCTTAAATGTTTATGATTTTTTATGAACGTTTCCGCTATATTGATATATTTACTGATCATCTTAGCTCACCCCTTTATATGTTTTATTTTTCCCATGATGCGAAGTAGTATTTTATGACTGACCTGCAGGGATACTCTGAGGGGATATGTGTGTGGAATATGGAGGCAATATTTTTGAAGTTTTTCACTTTGTCATATAATGCAAGACTTATGAATGTATCTAGTGTTTCCAATGCCACTAAACTAATCGGTCTTTCGAGACATGATATTTTGTGATCATACAAATGTTATGTAATAATACACCGACTCTTGGTAACATGGGTTAGTGCGTTATAGTTGGTATCAGAGGATTTTTAGTGCAAACCTTGGAAGCTAGATTTAGATATCTCAGATTAGAGGACATTTCCCAACGATATAATTTGAGGATTAGTATAGAAGAACATTATAGAATTTTGGTATTGTATAAATTTTGTGAGTTTTCCTAGAAATACATCCCTGTTTGGATACGATCAAGTAGAGGTGGCTCTGGAATAGATGTACCTAGGGGTAAAACATGAAAACACCGCTTTGAGCTAGACTCAAACGGGAATTGGTGCATGACAAAGGGCCTTGCTACACTTTGGTTACAACACTACTGGGGGATATTCATTGGATTATTCTTATTTTTTTACAAACCATTATGAAGTGTTTATGAGTATATACTTCCTAAAAGAAAACATTTTTATGATTATGGATTATATCCATAAACATTTTAGTTTATGTTATGTGTTTTACAAGTTAGGATTTATGTATTTCGATTCATAAACTAGTCTTGTTTATGCCATTTTTTAGAAATGACGCCCAATGGAAGGAATGGAAATAGTATCAATGAACGCACTCCATGTATGGATTTCCCTCTGGATCAAGATAATTATAGTGGAGTTGGTGATACAACTAGTGCTGATCGGCTTATCACTCTATTGGGACAACTCACTCTGGTTATGAATAATAACCTTACCCGTATGGAGCACCCTGATCCGTAGCGTGGAGGATCAATGTTAGGTTGCTTCATGAGGCAACAACCACCAACATTAAATGGGAGTACAAATATACTAGTAGCCGACCAATGGATAAATTCCTTAGAGAAAATATTTCAGGCTTGGGGGAGTAGTGAAAGGGAGAAAGTTTTCATGGAAGTTTATCACCTCACTAGAGATGTTGATCAATGGTGGTCATTGACACAAAACACAAAGGAAGATGAGGAGGTATCATGTTTGGAATAGAGGAAGTTTAAATATATTTTCATAGAGAAATACTATCCTTATAACCATTGAGTGGATATGAAATGATAATTTCTAAGTCTGAGGTAAAAGGAGGACGAGAATGTTGCAAAGTACGAGTCTAAATTTACAAGGTTAGCAAGGAATGTTACAGATTATATATGTAACCCAATAAGTAATATTGATCATTTCTTTGATGGGTTAAAACCATTTCTCCTTCAATAATTAGTCTCACAATACTTCTCGTCATACGAATATATTCTCTCATGTGCTATCAATACAGAAAAGGAATTCTCTAACTCTTACAACTTTAAAGCAAAGCAAGAGAAGAATAGATCTACAGATCATTCAGGAAATGGAAATAAGGGGAAGAAGGGAAAAATTGAATATCTGTCATGTAGTAAATGTGGGAAGAAACACCCTGGTACTTAATTGAAGGGAATGAGAGTCTGTTAAAAGTGTGATGAAAAAGGCCACCAAGCTCATGATTGTAAGGGGAAAAAATAAGCTATTGATGTTCAATGCTACAATTTCAGGGAGATGGTATATTTTGGAAATTAATGTCTTAAGCGTCAAAGAAACTTACCTTAGAAAATACCAAGGGATCAAGGCCAAGTTTATACGATCACTACTGCTGAGGCTGAAGCTCCGAAAGATGCAGTGGCAGGTAATCTATTTGTTTCCTCAAGTTTATCCAATGCTTTATTTGATTCTGAATCATTGAATTGTTTCATATCTTCCCAGTTTGCTAAGAAAATTAGATATTATGAATTTGATTTAACAAGGGATTTTTCCGTCAAAACACCTAAGGGAAGTATCATTGCAACAAAGTTTTGCGAATCTGTTCCCATTAAGGCATATAAACGTTATTTAACTTATGATCTCATCATCATACCCATGATGGAAATTTTTATAATCCTTGGTATGGATTGGCTTTTGAACCCTGATGCAAAAATTCATTATAAGAAGAATAAGGTTACAATTTTTTATGATGATAAGGATTACCTTATCTTTAGATCAGAAATGTCACCACCTAATTCTTATATTGATCCACCCCCAATAGCTCAACTAAATTTATTTATTATGGAGGAAGATAATGAAATAACTGTGTGTGAGTAAATTATTGTTCAAATAGAGGATGTACCTATTGTGCAATAATATGTTTAAGTTTTACCATAGGATTTACCTAGACATACTCTAGAACTAGAAATTGAGTTTTCCATTGACTTAATTCCTGGTTCAAGGCCCATATCAATGACTCCTTATAGAATGGCCACTCTAAAATTAGTGTAACTAAATATACGACTAGAGGAATTGAGTGATAAGGGATTTATTCTCCCTAGTGTTCCTCCATGGGTAGCCTCTGTTCTTTTTGTTAAGAAGAATGATGGATATGTGAGGTTTTCCATTGACTATAGGGACATAAATGCTATAAAAAAAAGAACAGGTATCCTCTACCTCGCATTAATGATTTATTTGACCAAATTCATGGAGCTCAATACTTTTCATTGATTTTCCTTTGATCTGGATATCATCAGTTGTGTGTAGAGAAGGAAGATAGTCTGAAAATAGCATTTCAAACCAGGTACGTGCATTACGAGTTTACAGTAATGCCTTTTTGGCTGACTAATGCAGCATCTGTTTTCATGGATCTAATGAACAAAGATTTCAAGGAATATCATGATGACTTTGTAGTGGTATTTTTTGATTATATGTTTCTATACTCCAAAAAGCTACAAAGATGATGAAAATCACATGCACATTATCCTAAAGAAACTTTGACGAAATAAATTATATTGGATGTTTAGCAAGTGTGAATTTTGGATTCAAGAGATATCTTTTCTTGTCCATATTGTCCATAAGGATGGAATATTCATTGATCCTTCTAAGACAAGAGCAGTCCAAGAATGGCTAGCACCAACGAATATAACTGAGGTACGTAGTCTTATTGGTTTAGAGGGTTATTATCGACGTTTTGTCCAGATTTTTACACGATTGGCTAACCCATTAACGAACCTCACACGTAATGGGGTTCAAATTGTTTGGACAAAAGAGTGTGAAGAATGTTTCGTAGAACTGAAGAGAAGATTAGTCAATGCTCCAAACTTGACTCTACCATCGGTCAATTATGGGATTGTTATTTATAGTGATGCTTAGAAGAAAGGAGTTGGTTGTGTACTTATGCAGAATGATAAGGTTATTTCCTATGCATCATGAAAGCTAAAAATTCATGAGCCGAACTATCATACTCAGGATCTTGAGTTAGAAGCTGTAATATTTGCTTTGAAGATATGGAGACATTATCTCTATGGTGAAAAATGTGATATATATACCGATCACAACATTTTGAAGTATATTTTCTCACCTAAAGTACTCATCATAAGGAAAAGAAGATTTCTTGAACTACTCAAGGATTATGATTACACCATACACTACCACCCAGGGAAGGAAAATAAGGTGGAAGATGCTTTGAGTCGAAAGGATCGTGGAGTTTTGAACAAGATGGAAGTTAAAAAGGATCCTATATACATGGATCTAGTAAATATGGAGTGGGAATAATCATGGAAGTTAAAATATCAATACTTTTTCAAATGTTTTCCAAATAATCTTCACTTCAAATGACAACGAGTTCTCCGCCTGGTGATGAAGAGTTTCAAAAGAATATTAAAGCTGTGAATGATGGGATATTGAGTGACTTTGTGTTTGAAGATGGAATTTTGAAATTTGGGAAGAGGATTTGTGTTCCAAGTATACCTAATCTAAAAATAGAATTGTTGGAGGATGATCATAGCTCCAATTTCTCTATACACCTTGGGAGCACCAAAATGTGTAGATATTTGAAGGAACTTTTTTAGTGGGACAACATGAAGAGGGAGATTGATGATTTTATGTCAAGATGTATAGTTTGTCAACAAGTGAAAGCTAGAAGGCAACAAACTTGAGGAGTCATGCAACCTTTTCCCATACCGGAGTGGAAATGGGATAATATTATAATGGACTTTTTCATGGGACTACCAAAGACTCCAAGAAGGAACGATGCAGTATGGGTCATTGTTGATCGTCTTACCAAGTCAGCATAGTTTCCTTCCATAAGGGAAGATTTGACACATGAACATTTATCAAGAATATATATTAATTAAGTTGTAAGACTTCATGAAGTACCAATATCTATTGTTTTTTATCATGATCCACGTTTTACATCAGCATTATAGAAAATTATTTAGAAATCCCTAGATACTGAACTTCGTTTGAGCACTTCCAACCACCCCCAAATTGATGGAAAATCAGAACAGACTGTTCAGACATTAGAAGACATGTTGAGATCATCCTCACCTGACATTCAAGGTGTGTGGGATCAATATTTACCTATGGTATAATTTTCCTATAACAATAGCTTCCATTTAAGTATTCAGATGGCACCGTCTAAAGCGTTTTATAAAAATAGATGTCTCACACCAACTTGTTATGATGATGTTGGTGAAAGAAAACTCGTAGGCCCAGAACTGGTGGATTAAATGATGGAAAAGGTGAAGGTAATCCAAAACCACATCAAAGCATCTCAAAGTAGGCAGAAGAGCTATGCCGATAACCGAAGGAAGGATTTGGAATTTCAGGTAGGAGATCATGTTTTCTTGAAGGTATCTCAATGGAAGGGTGTTATACGTTTCGGTAAGAAGGGAAAATTGAGTACCAAGTACATTAGACCTTTCAAAATTCTATAACGAATTGGATCTATAACATACTATTTGACAATGCCGCAAAGTCTCTCCAAAGTTCACGATGTATTACACGTATCACTGTTGAGAAAATGCATGTCTGGCCCAATACATGTACTCACCTATGACGAATTAGAACTGTAACATGATCTGTCTTATTGTTATGATCCAGTCAGGAATCTTGATACAAGATAACATGTGTTGAGAAACCAGACGACTCATCTATTAAAAGTTTTATTGAGAAACTATAAGATGGAAGAGGCAACATGGGAACCCGAGGAACTTATGATGAAGAACCACCAGAGTCTTTTTATGCAGCAATATTCTAGAAATTTCAGGTACAAAATTATTTGAAGGAGGGGAGAATGTAACACCCCAAGCTTCCACAGTATTCTTCTCTTTTAATAATACAATAGCATGTGTTGTACGCAAAATCGAGTTCTAACACACCACAACCAATCAAACTAGCCGTTATTAATAGTAATACCCACTTTTTAAAATTTTGTAAATTTTAACACTCATAATGGACTTTATTTTTGGATTAGGAATATCAAAATTAGCTTAGGGTGAATTTTTGGTATTTTTTAGAAAACTTTAAATTTTTGATGAATAGTGAAAAACACTAAGTTATTGGTTAAAACCAGATTTTTATTTATATAATTAGTTATTTTATTTATATTTATTTTTGGTCAAAATAGATACTTAATAACTATATATGTTTTATTTAATTCATTGGAGTCATTTTACAATAATATTAGATATATAAAAATTTTATTGAACTTTTCACCGTCTTTTACCCACCTCCTATGAGAATTTGAAAATTCACATAAAACATAATGTTACCACTTCTGTGAGTGGAATTTCAAAATTATGAGAGACACGGTTGATATCAGTATGTAAAATTTGGTTCAATAAGATGAAAATAATTTTGTGAATAGTAACTTTTTACTTTTATTTACCACGGTTAAAAGTAAATAGGGTAATTAAGGGTAAAAATTATATTATTATTACCCTAACGCATGTCCTAATTCTATTGGATAAGTATAATTAGACCAAAAACAACCTTAGGAATAAAATATGAACCCCTTTGGACCACTTGGATTAGATTAGGACATTTATTATTATTTAATTCAAAGAAGAGTTAAAAGAGTTAAAATCAATGTTTAATAACTAAAACATTTTTAATATAGGGTTATACATAGGATAAATTAGACTATAAATATTCATTAGAAATCTAAGAATATTTCATATATAATGGTATTGTATTTATATTTTTTAGACATTAAATAATTTAATTTATTTATGACACAATGATGATGTAGTAATTACATAATTAATGAAATATTAAAATAATTGATATTATAAATATTCGAATAAATTTAATTTGAGACTTTTATGAATTACACTAATTTTCTAGGTTAATATGACATATTAGGGTTTTTTAGACGGATTTTTTCGCTGAAAAAATGCTGTTATGAATTTAGAAAAAATAAACTACCAAATAGTGTCAAAATTGACATAAAAACGTTTTTAAAACAAATATTATATTATTAATTAATATTATATTACTAAAAATCTACGGTTTGGCCAAAAGAGATATATAATGATATATGTATCATTAATGGACCATTTTGGGTTCAATTAGAAGTATATAGTAAGTTTATTAACCACATAATATAAAAATACAAAGAGACATGGTAAATGTCAAACTATTTTATCTAAGAGTTAAATCTAAAAGATAAAGTTAATATAGTGACCCAAACGTGTCTAAAACCTATTTTTTGAGTGTTATTAGACCCATACACACCTTCTACTTTAAATAATTCACTTTTTATCCATTAGAAACCGAAAATGATTTTATTGTAAAATAATATTTCTATCTTTTCCTAAGGTGCCCCTCACTCCTCTTATAAAAGGGCACTCCCCCTCCCCTTTAATTCACACCCTCAAAGACTTTTGGCTCGTCCAACCCCTACCCAAATACCCTCTCAACTATCCTATATTAATCCTAGAGTCCTTCCTTTAGTCATAAAGCTAACATAAAGAGCCCTTTTGATCAAATCAAAAGGAAGAACCCGGAGAGGAGGTAAATATTTCATCACCTCTTTCAAGTTCCTTTTTTCTTCCACTTCCTTTTTATTTCTTATTTCCTTTATATAATAATAACTCTAGTATATTATATATACATTCATGTTATTATAAATATATTAAAACAAAATCCATTATTTTGTCCATCCTTTGAATGACATGTCACCATAAGTGCGTACGTACGACTTACCGAATCCACGTCGTGGTGTAATTGTTATTCAATACATTATTATTTTGATGGGTATAATAATGATAAGTAATTCATGTAAATAATAAATATATCCTGATAATTATTCTATATATATGTTATTCCATCCAATTATATATTATTTTAATATCAAAATAATAATATTTTCCCTTGTGCGTACGTACGGATTACCGTCTCCACGAACGCGATGAGATTCATTCCCCATCATATCCATTCAATACTAATTTTCATTAGATGATTAAAAATAAAGATTAGATAATTGATATCATTCAGGATGTGAATAAGATACATCCCATCCATAACAAATATGACTCACATAATAATAAATATAAAGGTAAATGAATCCATTAACACCAGAAACAACGATAATACTAAGATATTATTAACAAAGAAATGTTAAAAAATAATATATTATATCATATTAATGTATATGATTCTTTTATAATTTCATAAAAATTATTTCACCATTATACAGGAGGTTAACCTACCCTTGACCAAGGGAATGTACAAGGTAAGGGTTTATTTCACAATCTCTTCATTACTGAGATTGTTATACGTAATTATCCACTAGGACCTCTTTATCTTCCACATCCATATTTCTTAAAAATGTATTTCAAAACATTATTTCTAATTTATATTCTATGGTTTAACATCATTTATACCCTTGTTTTACTTTTATATGATTTTTATAAAGGAATCTTTCTTTCTTTTTCCAAACAAGGTCATTTTTAACCTTTTCGACAAAATTAAGGTAAGAATTTCTTTTTTTAACTTATACGGTGGGTGCGTCTATTTTCTGCCGTTATAAAAACATCGAAGATTACCTTACAATATTAAAATAATATTTTCAAAGTAAATTTTTTCTTTTATAATTATGTGACTTTTTAAGGATTTCAAAAAAGATATATCTCTCTCAAATAGTTCTCATTTCATCTAGGTCAACATCCTTTGATGAATTTTATGCTTATTTGAAGTTGATTTATTATGATACAAAACATCCATATTATATTGAAGGTTTTGTGATATGTTTGACTGTGGATGTGTTATTTTTATACCATTCGTGGTTTATGGAGAAAGTATTGAAATTTCATATGCTAGTTTTAATATGAATGTTTATGTTATATTTAAACCTGTTCATATGAGGAATGCATCAGACTTAGTAAGTGGCTGGTGGAGACTGCAATAGCTCCTCGATGAATCAGTAGCTCTCATGAGACAAACTATTGTCTTGGAATAAGGCCTCGATGAAATCATATTTGTAGTATTGGCACAAAGCCTTGACTTTGTGGTTATGATAGTATGGAATTATGCATTCCATCATTATGAAAATTGTTATTGATATTGAATGTGATTATTCAACTATTAGAATATCTATGCAAATAATTAAATGGCATTATTTCATTTGATTTTCATCATATTATGATGAATTTCATGTTTAAAAGTATTTTGTTTTAGTTATACATTGCCTTAAAACTTTATGCTTATTTATGAAATTTTTCACTATACTGTTATCCTTACTTAGCATCTGAGCTCAACCCTTTCTATGTTTTATTTCTCCCATGATGTGAAGAAGTATTTTATGGCTGACCTATAGGGATATTCTAAGGGGATATGATTGTGGACTATAGATACTATGTTGTTGTAGTTTTTCACATTATCATTTAATGTAAGACTTATGAATGTCTCTAGTATTTCCAAGGCTACTAAACTAATCGATCCTTCGAGACTTGATCTTTTGTGATCATTCCAATGTTATGTAATAATGCACTGACTCTGGGTAACTGGGGTCGGGGCGTTACATATAATAAACCTAGATTTTAATACAAGTATATTACGTCTTATTAGATGAATATTCATTACATTTAACATACATGTTGTCATTGACCATAATAGTGTATTGTATTTGGAACCATGGAAAATGTTCTTCTAATTTGGAGAATGATCTTTAATAGATCCCATAAAAATATTACCCTTTATAAGATCAACTTAAAACCATTATATTTAACCTATAGAAAGGAAACATACAAATGGGTGGCTCAAATTCTCAGTTAGGGTAACTAAGGGAGATATGAAGCATAACATAGACATAAGGGTATACGAATATGAGAATATGTCTAAATATTATACCCTTCATATCAAACATAATAATATTGGGTTAAATTGTATGTCAAAAAATCATTATACAAGAATCATAATGGAATCAATAACAAGAATATATAGAATCGTAACATATGAATAAGACATTGAAATTTGGTAGAAACAAAAAGATGTAATCTCATTCTCAATAAGTTCTAGTGCATTGAAAAAACATATCAGGGATCTTCATGAGGACATCAAATACTAGGAGAGAAACTCCACCATCCCCAGTCTGAGTCTTTTCCATATAAGGGATTATGTTTCCACATCTTACAATAGTGGATCAGGTTTCTATAACTTCCCATAGTGTATCAAGGTCGTTGAATTGTTTGTTAGTACTATATCATGAGATTTAAATCATTACCCAACACAAATGAGGGACATATTGGTCACACAAATCACATAATTGAAACTATACATAGGTTTTTCTTAATAGCATAAACCATTAATCATATCAGACCCATAAATAGAAATGGGTATCATAAACATCAATCCATCATTACATAACCCATTGAAAAGAAATGGGATTTATGTAGAGACCCGAAGCTTGACGTACATGGACATTACATTACTTTTGCGGAATAATTAGTACACAACAAAAACACACACACGAGGACCGTAATAGTTTAGTGTCTTTGGAAACTCGGAAAGTAATCTTCTAATCATGGTGAAAGATCTTCAACATCTCCCATAAAGATCTTCCTTTTTTTTCTTACCTAAAACCTTTCATTATATCCTGGGGAAAAGAAGACATAAAAGGGTGATCTCAAATTCTCATTAAGGGTAAACAAAATAAATATCAATCACATCATATTCATAAGAACATATCTTTTGGAAATAATAACCTGCAAAAGAGATCATAATTTCATAACATGGGATAAATCATAGTAGTGAAATGTAATCCCAATAATCATAACATAAAACATGAAACTTTGTGGAATACACACATAATCATAGAGAATCATTTCTTATTAGTCAAGACTCATTGCCAAGACTATCTTAGTGGACAAAGCCCCTTTCTGAACCAAGTTCACTCCTCGTTTCAATCATGTTTTACTGAACCGGTATAACCTACCATTCTAGCCATGTCTATCTCATGAGATATAAAATCTTTACCCAATGCATTGGAGGGGGATATAGGTCCCACCCATCTAATAATGATACCATTCTTATGTGTGCCACAAAATCATAAATCATACATCATTGCATAACCCATGTAATAAAAATGGGAATCTTAAACATCGTGACATCATAAAACAATTCATATAAGGTAAAGGAATTCATAAAAATAATTCCATAACAACATAATAAAATCAATTTAATAATATGGATAGAAAGATAACCCATTATTATCTTAGATGGAAAATAATTTTGATGAAACACTTGAACTCCATTCTTGAGAAAAATATCCTTTCTACTTCAAAAACACTTTTCCTTTCTTAACATGTCATTCAATTCTAAACTAAAATAAGTTGATTTAAAAAAAACTTGAAAACTTGTAAGGGAAGTTTCTTGGAAATAATGTTTTAAAAATCCATTCATGCCGTATAAGTTAAAAAAACATTCTTCTCGTACTTTTGTCGGAAAGTCAAAAAGTACCTCGTACGAAAAATGACAAAAGATTCCTTTCATATCTTTTACTAAAATCTAACTGAAGGGTAAAATTGGATTTAATAAATTGTATTTGGATGGAAATAATATTACATATTGAAGAAACATGGATGTGGATGATAAAATACACTCCAGTAATTTTCAAATTATAAACAATCTCGGATAAAAATGAGATTGTGATATTTCCCTTAACTTTGGTCTGATTTGCTTCGTAAGTGTCTGAACCTCCTGTATAATGATTTAAATAATGTCATTGACTTATTTCAGAATCATACTAATTGATATGATATCATATATGGTTCACTTATGACTTTACATTACCCGTTCTTTTGTAAATTCCATGTTAAAGAGCGTTTTGGGTAAAATCATTTCATTTGTCATCCGTGTTTTGACGTGTAATTAATCATATGATTACTTAGATCATGATTAATTAATTCCATAATATAAAACATGATTTATATATAATATATATTCATAATATACATATATATAATAAATTAGTAAATGGAAAGAAATACACCGTTCATGGAGACGGTAGGTCGTATGTACGCATGAACGCTGTTTTCATTTCCTTATTGAGTTGAATGGAATTAAGTAGACGACATACATATATATACACATAAATCCAGTATCATTATTATGTCATATATTTCATGATTACTTATTATATATACTTTATAATCATTCATGAATGGTTGATCATTGAGAATGAATATCATCGTGTCGTGGAGACGGTATTCCGTACGTACGCACGAGCGATGATATCGTTCCCATGATCATGGAATTTTATTGGAGTGTATGTATACTATCACAGAATCAATATCACTTTACAATAATCATATATAGTTATTATTTACACCATTATACCCATCCAAGTAATGTGGTGGTGGAAAATAGATTACACCACGGCGTGGAGACGGTATTCCGTACGTACGCACGTGCGGTGATTTTATTTTCTGTAGGATGGATAGATGGTGAAATAGGGTTTTTTCATACTTATAATAACATATCAGTATATAATTGATACTGATGTTATTACTTCATAATGAAACAACCTTATAAGAATAAGTTGAAGAAGAAATAAAGGTGAAAGAATCGGTAACGGACATTACCTCTTCTTTGAAGCGCTTTTTTGAGATCTCCTCTTAGGGCACTAAAATTGGTATTTGAGGAAGAACATAACCTCTAGGATGTTTCTAGGAAAGTGTAGAAGAGAATTGGGCATGGTATGGCTGATATTTAAGGCTCAAAGTGGTGTGAGGAATAGAGGGAGGAAGTGCCCTTTTTATAAGGGAGGAGAGGGGCACCTTTGGAATAACTAAAAATATTATTTTATTATAAAGAAATATTCGGTTTTAAATATCTCCAAATTGGTTTATTTCGAAGCTAAGGTAGGGATGGGTCGAAATCCTCTCCTCCAATATAATTTAGACAAGTTTAGGTTCATATTTTAACCTTATCATTTAGTTTTAACATTAAGTTAAATATTTTTACTTTTACCGTGTCTTCTTGTGTTCTTACACTATAAGGTTAATAAACTTACTATATCAAGGAAAACGAACCCCAAGGTGTTTATTATTAATATATATAACCTTATCTAAGTCATTCGGATGAACCTTAGATTTTTAGGAATAAAATAACAATTAATAATATTATATTTGTTTTAAAAACTATTTTATGTCAATTTTGACACTATTTGGTAATTGATTTTTGTAAAAATCATAACTGAATTATTAGTTCGAACAAAGTTACTAAAATCAATACTAACATTTCATATTAACCTATAAAATTAGTGTAATTCATAAAAAGTCTCAAATTACATTTATTTGGGTATTTATAACATCATTTATGTCAATATTTCATTAATAAGATAATTATTGCATCATCGTTGTGTCACAAATAAATTAAATTATTTAATTTATAAAAATTAAAAATAAAATATCATTATGTAGGAAATATTTTTATATTTCTAATAAATATTTATAGTCGAATTTATCTTATGTATAACCCTATATTAAATATTATTTACTTATTAAACTTTAATTTTAACTATTTTAACCATTCTTTAAATAAATTAATAGTAAATGTCCTAATCTAATCCAAGTGGGCATAAATGATCATATGTTATTCCTAAGGTTGTTTTTGGTCGAATAACATTTGTCCAATAGAATTAGGACATGTGTTAGGGTAATAATAATATCATTTTTACCCTTAAATACCCTATCTACTTTTAACTGTGGTAAAAAAAAGTCAAAAGTTACTATTCAACAAAAATTATTTTCATCTCATTGAACCAAAATTTAGTCCTTGATATTAACCATGTCTCTCGGATTTTCAAAATTCCACTCACAGAAGCGGTAAAATTATGTTTTATGAAAAATTCAGTTTTTTAACTACCACATAGTAGTTTCACTATTCATCAAAAAATGAACATTTCCAGAAAAATACAAAAAATTACGCCTAAGATATATTTAATATTATGAATTCAAAAATGAAGTTTATTTTACCAAATTAAAAACATATCAGTTACATTAATTATTTTAAAAATTAATTCCCGTCTTCTAAACAAATAGCGTGTTTTTAAGAGATAATAACTATCAAAAGATTGACACTTGTTTATGTCTGGTTTAAATGTGAAATTTCATTCAATGAACAACACTGTATTAAATTGTAAAAATATATTATAAATATACTTTAAAACCACTCAAATTAATAATTTATCACTATTAATTATTTCTATTAAAAAAGTTCTTTTTTAATTAAAATTTATTAATTTTCACTATTCATCAGAATATGAAAGTTATCTGAAAAGTACCAAAATTTCACCCTAAGCTAATTTCGATATTCCGAATCCAAAAATGAAGTCCATTTTGAAAAATAAAATTTACAAATTTTCAAAAAGTGGGTATTACTATTCATAACGGCTAGTTTTAATAATATTTTAATAGCATGTCTTTGTTTAGTGAAGCTTGGTATTGAGTACTACACACGCTATCGAGGAAGGTCGCGATTGCGTGTAATGGAAGGCAAGTAAAGGATGCGTGTTGAGCAAGCTCTTTTTGTGGTAGCGTAAAACACAAGACATTAATTAAAAATAATATTTTTCATAAAATCTCGGGGTGTTACATTCTACCCCCCTTAAAATGAATTTCGCCCTCGAAATTCGTCGGGGTTATAAATGGATTACTATTAGAAAGTTTCTTTGATAGAAACCCACATTGTAAAAAGGAATACCAAAACCAATCTTTAAAAACAAATTTATGAAACGTAAAGGTTACCCAAATAAACTAATCACTGGGTTTCCACATAGGTGAAAATATGGATATGGAAGAGAAATCTAACCATCATGTTCTGATGGAGAGTGGTAGGGAACATGGCTATAGAAAAGCCAGTAATCACAATGCCATAAATTTGTGAAGATCTAAGGTACCATCTGATTCATTAGATATAATATCACTAGGATAACATTTTTTGTTTCTTAAGATCGTTTCCCTAAAGTTGATGAAATTGGAATTAGAAGAAATACTTTCGTGATTTCGGTATAGTCTCACCATTGGTCGTTCTTTGGACAACTTCCACTTCATCTCTTAAAGAAATGAAGTTTAATTTGTCATTCGTTATGTGTTAGCAGATCATGTGATAGAATGATGGGTCATTCCATCTTTCTCAAACAAAAGGTTAGAAATGTTATCAAAAAATACATAAGTCCATCTATAGTGAGATTAATGATATATGGTTCTTAAAATGGACTTATACTTCATATATCATACTGTATAATATAATAAAACTAGTTTCTACTAAACAGGGACTTCCTGTAGGCCAGTGGTAGGCGATAAAGGCCAGTCGCACTTCGGTTGTGGGTTTGATTCCCACGGCCTTGTCCGACGCGATGGGCTGTTGCCCGTCCTGTAGGTTTTCCTTTTTCTAAAACTTTATTACTATAACATCCCATCAATAATATCGAAAAAACTTTTATCCTTAAATAATACTAACTTATGTCCAACATAGTCCATTCCAATCTTTAGGCTTATCCATAATACTGAAATCCACTCTCATAATATAGTGAAAACGATTACCAGAGACTTAATACCATCGTTGATCCCCATATATCATAAGATATGTCTTGTTGGTCACATTCCAAACATTCAAAGGCATTAATCATGTGTTCTCTTGAATACCCATTGAACCTTAGTGAAGACATGAATGCAGTTAAAAGTTAACACTTTCCACATACCAAAATCCTCAAAATTCTATATACTCAATCCATGATATCACTTAGTCCTTATATCAATCATGAGCTCATGAATACTGTCAAATATTTCATTTTCTCGTTTTCCCTTCATTATGCGCATATTAGCTTTTTTCCAAAAATATCTCAATCACATTCCATGGTTACCGGTACCATAAAATTATTGAAGACCACAATAGACCAATACAGAAAGATTCCAATACTCAACATTATTTTGGAATCCCATTACATAAACACTTAATCATTCCACCACATCGTTTTCATATTCAACATCGCCAATGGTGATCGCATGTGACATCCCTTTGTCCTTTGCCTTAAGTGGTTGCTCATGTCGATCATCACTAACCCTTGGATTAGGGAAATTATTGGCATAATGTCCCATCTCCTTGAACGTGAAATATTGAAGTGCAGTAGGTTCATTCTGTGTATCCCTTCCTTTGTTTGCATCATTAGACACCTTCTTCCCATCATTCCGGCATTCAAATGCCTGATGACCTTCCCTTCCACATTTGAAACATTTACTTGTCCCTTTAAGACAATGACCACCATCTTCTTTCCACACTTTGAGCATAAGGAAGCATTCATCTTCTTTTCACCATTATTCTGAGATTTCTTCTTGAACTCCATATTTCGTTTCTTGTCAAAACTATGAGATGGATAAGTAATACCAACTTCCATTTCTACCTTGATAGCACAACGCACAATTTCTTCATAGCTACTGAAGTCTCTTATAGCTAATGCCCTTCGAAGACTAGGTTTTAGGCCACTGAATAATCGATAAACTTTACTTTCAGGTTGGATGATAAATCCAGATGCATACCTTGCAAGCCTTGTACAATTCGCTTCGTATATACCAATAGATTCATCATCCTTTTGCTTTAGTTCAAGAAACTCCTTCTCCATATTTGTTCGAAGAATACGAGGGAAGTGCTTATTGAAAAATATGTTCTCGAACTCGTCCCATTCCATGGACTCATTTTCATCTCTTTGCCTCGTATTCTTTATAAGATTCCACCATTGATCAGCATCACCTTCCAAACGATATACTGCAAAGATGACTTTATCATGTTCAGAACATTGAAGAACTGAAAATATCTTTTCAGTGGTACTGATCCATTGTTCTGCAATAAGTGGATCAGAAGACCCACTGAAAGAAGGGGGACGTTGCCTCATGAAGGACTCAATAGAATATTGTTCCCTTCTCTGATCATTTGGAAGTCCAGAATGATTCATAGCTTGTGTAAGTATAGCGATAAGATTTTTCACTCCATCTCCCATAACATTCATTTGTTCAGGAGGAGAATCACTGAATTGTCCATTTCATTGTTCAACACGATTCCTTCGGGTTCCAGCCATCGTCTATAACCCAAAAAGAATAGTGTGAGAGGCAAAAACTATGCTAGGTAAAACAACATAATAAAGGGGGAGTACCTTCAATATCTAACATCTTAGGTTTAATTCTATGATCGTTAGCGTAATTCTAGTACTATAACCTATATGTATACTTAACCTTAGGGACATCCCTAGACATACCTTAGAAATATCTCTACGGATCTCACTAAAGTTCTCGCATCCTAGATTCAAAAGGTTGACAAAACCTTTCCTCTGATACCAACTGTAGAGACCCGAATCTTGATGTACATGGACATTACATTACTTTTGCGGAATACTTAGTACATAATAGAAACACACACACGATAACCGTAATAGTTTAGTGTCTTTGGAAACTTGGAACGTAATCTTCTAATCATGGTGAATGATGTTCAACATCTCCCATAAAGATCTTCCTTTTTTTTCTTACCTATAACCTTTCTTTATATCATGGGGAAAAGAAAACATAAAAGGGTGAGCTCAAATGATCATTAAGGGTAAAAAAAGAAATATCAATCACATCATATTCATAAGAACATATCTTTTGGAAATCTTAACATGCAAAAGAGATCATAATTTCATAACATGGGATAAATCATAGTAGTGAAATGTAATCCCAATAATCATAACATAAAACATGAAACTTTGTGGCATACACACATAATCATTGAGAATCATTTATTATTAGTCAAGACTCATTGCCAAGACTATCTTAGTGGACAAAGTCCCTTTCTGAACCGAGTTCACTTCTTGTTTTAGTCCTGTTTCACTGAACCGGTATAACCTACCGTTCCAGCCATGTCTATCTCAAGAGATATAAAATCTTTACCCAATTCATTGGAGGGAGATATAGGTCCCACCCATAGCATAATGATACCATTATTATGTGTGCCACAAAATCATAAATCATACATCATTGCATAACCCATGTAATAAAAATGGGAATCTTAAACATCAGGACATCATAAAACAATTCATATAATGTAAAGAAATTCATAAAAATAATTCCATCACAACATAATCAAATAAATGTAATAATAGGGATAGAAACATAACCCTTTGTTATCTTAGATGGAAAATAATTTTGATAAAACACCTGAACTCCATTCTTGAGGAAAATATCCTTTCTACTTCAAAAAAGCTTTTCCTTTCTTAACATGTCATTCAATTATAATCTGAAAGAAGTTGATTAAAAACAAACATGAAAACTTGTAAGGGGAGATTCTTGGATATAATGTTTTAAAAATCCATTCATGCCGTATAAGTTAAAAAAACATTCTTCTCGTACTTCTGTCGGAAAGTGAAAAAGTACCTCGTACGAAAAACGACAAAAGATTCCTTTCATATCTTTTACTAAAATCTCACCGAAGGGTAAAATTGGATTGAAACAATTTTAGGTGGATGGAAATAATATTACATATTGAAGAAACATGGATGTGGATGATAAAATACACCCCAGTAAATTTCAAATTATAAACAATATCGGATAAAAATGAGATTGTGATATTTCCCTTACCGTAGGTCCGATTTGCTTCGTAAGTGTCTGAACCACCTGTATAATGATTTAAATGATTTCAATGACTTATTCCAGATTCATAATCATTGATATGATATCATATATGGTTCACTTATGACTTTATATTACCCGTTCTTTTGTAAATTCCATGTTAAAGAGTGTTTTGGGTAAAATCGTTTCATTTGTCATCAGTGTTTTGACTTGTAATTAATCATATGATTACATAGATCATGATTACTTAATTACAGAATATAAAACATGATTTATATATAATATATATTCATAATATACATATATGTAATAAATCAGTAAATGGAAAGAAATACACCGTTCATGGAGACGGTAGGTCGTACGTATGCTTGAACGTTGTTTTCATTTCCTTATTGAGTTGAATGGAATTAAGTAGATGACATACATATATATACACATAAATCCAGTATAATTACTATGTCATTTATTTCATGATTAGTTATTATATATACTTTATAATCATTCATGAATGGTTAATCATTGAGAATGAATCTCACCGCGTCGTTGAGACGGTATTCCGTACGTACGCACGAGCGATGATATCATTCCCATGATCATGGAATTTTATTGGAGTGTATGTATACTATTAAAGATTCAATATAACTTTACAATAATCATATATATTTATTATTTACACCATTATACCCATCCAAGTAAGGTGGTGGTGGAAAATAGATTACAGCACGATGTGGAGACGGTATTCCGTACGTACGCACGCGCGGTGATTTCATTTTCCGTAGGATGGATAGATGGTTAAATAGGGTTGTTTCATACTTATAATAACATATCAGTATATTAGTGATACTGATGTTATTACTTCATAATGAAACAACCTTAGAAGAATAAGTGGAAGAAGAAATAAAGGTGAAAGAATCATTAACGGAAATTACCTCTTCTATGAAGCGCCTTTTTGAGATCTCCTCTTAGGGCACTAAACTTGGTCTTTGTGGAAGACCATAACCTCTTGGATGTTTTTAGGGAAGTGGAGAAGAGAATTTTTCAGGGTTTGTCTGAGATTTAAGGCTCAAAGTGGTGTGAGGAAGAGAGGAAGGAAGTGCCCTTTTTATAAGGGACGAGAAGGGCACCTTTGGAATAACTAAAAATATTATTTTATTATAAAACCAAAGTCTGTTTTAAATATCTCCAAATTGATTTATTTCGAAGCTAAGGTGGGTATGGGTCGAACTCCTTTCATCAAATATAATTTAGACAAGTTTAGGTTCCTATTTTAATCTTATCATTTAGTTTTAAAATTAAGTTAAATAATTTTACTTTTACCATGCCTTCTTGTGCTCTTACACTATAAGGTTAATAAACATACTATATCAAGCCAAACGAACCCCAAGTTGTTTATTATTAATATATATAACCTTCTCTAAGACATTTGTCTGAACCATATATTTTTAGGAATAAAATAACAATTAATAATATATTATTTGTTTTAAAAACTATTTTATGTCAATTTTGACACTATTTTGTAATTGATTTTTGTAAAAATCATAACAGAATTATTAGTTCAAACAAAGTTACTAAAATCAATACTACCATGTCATATTAACCTTTAAAATTAGTTTAATTCATAAAAAGTCTCAAATTACATTTATTTTGGTATTTATAACATCAATTATGTCAATAGTTTATTGATATAATAATTACTTCATCATCGTTGTGTCACAAATAAATTAAATTATATAATGTCTAAAAATTAAAAATAAAATATAATTATGTAGGAAATATTTTTAGCTTTCTAATGAATATTTATAATAGAATTTATCTTATTTATGACCCTATATTAAAAATTATTTACGTATTAAACTTTGATTTTAACTATTTTAACAATTCTTTAAATAAATTAATAATAAATGTCCTAATCTAATCCAAGTGGGCTTAAATGGTCATATTTTATTCCTAAGTTTTTTTTTGTAGAATTACACTTATCCAATAGAATTAGGACATGTGTTAGGGTAATAATAATATCATTTTTACCCTTAATTACCCTATCTACTTTTAACCGGGGTAAAACAAAGTCAAAAGTTACTATTCACCAAAAATTATTTTCATCTCATTGAACCACATTTTAGTCCATGATATTAACCATGTCTCTCGGATTTTATAAATTCCACTCACAGAAGTGGTAAAATTATGTTTTATGAAAAATTCAGTTTTTTAACTACCACTTAGTAGTTTCACTATTCATAAAAAAATGAACGTTTCCAGAAAAATACAAAAAATTCGGCCTAAGCTATATTTGATATTATGAATTAAAAAATGACGTCTATTTTACCAAATTCAAAACATATAAGTTACATTAATTAATTTAAAAATTAATTCCCGTCGTCAAAACAAATAGCGTGTTTTTAAGAGATAATAACTATCAAAATACTGACACTTGTTTATGTCTGGTTTAAATGTGAAATTTCATCCAATGACCAAAATTTTATTAAATTGTAAAAATATATTCTAAATATTATTTATAACCACTCAAATTAATAATTTATCACTATTAATTATTTCTATTAAAATGGTTGTTTTTAATTAAAATTTAATAAATTTGACTATTCATCAGAATATGAAAGTTATCCGAAAAGTACCAAAATTTCACCCTAAGCTAATTTCGATATTCCGAGTCCAAAAATGAAGTCCATTTTGAAAAATAAAGTTTACAAAATTTCAAAAAGTGGCTATTACTATTCATAACGGCTAGTTATAATAATATTTTAGTAGCATATCGTTGTTTAGTGAAACTCGGTATTGAGTACTACACACGCTATTGAGGAAGGTCGTGATTGCGTGTAATGCAAGGCAAGTCAAGGATGAGTGTTGAGAAAGCTCCTTTTGGTGTAGCATAAAACACAAGACATTAATTAAAAAGAATATTTTTCATAAAATCTCGGGGTGTTACAATTTATAAATATTATTCCATAATAGGCATAAAAATAGAAATAATAGTGATAGTATCATATAATAAAATCCCCATTATAACAGAAATATAAAAAAATTCCATCTTATAAGTAAAATAATTTTGAGAAATCACATGAAAATTAATATTGAGGAAAATACCCTTTCTTCATTTAAAATGTTTTGACTTCATAAAATAATGCTAAATTTTAAAAGGAAATTTTTCCCTAAAAATTACTTTGATATATTTTAAGGTAATCTTAAATTCATTAAGGATTAATGATAGTATAAAATAAAGTTCATTCCTTCAAGTATGATTAATCCATCCTTCCTTGTATTTTCATCGGTAATACAAATGGATTTGTTTAGGAAAAGAAAAAACATATTCTTTTCAAAAAAATCAAAAAAATTCAAATAGGTGTAAAAACAACATTAAATATTCATACGATAATATTTAAAAAAAATTAAGATTTTTTGTCAATACATGGACATGGATGATTAATATTGCACAACAGTGATTTAAAATTAAATAATCTCGATTTCTGATTAGATTATGAAATAATCACATATCACATTATAATCAGTAGAATATTACGACACAAGAAATAAATAAATTATATGGATATGATAATACAAAAAACATTATAATGAAACTCATAAATGAAATTCATGTAATGTATATACACCACATAAGATAAATATATTTTCTATAATGCTTCTGTCCCACATAAATAAAAGTGAGACAAAAATCCCTTACATTAAGTCTTGACTTCCATTATACACATTAAAACGATATTTATAATACATATATTTTTATTATAAATCTAATATAGATAAATATTCATATATATCATAAAATTTATAATTTAATTATTATTTTCTATTAATCAATTATTAACAATTCCAAAATTATGTTCTATTTTGGATAATAACTACTTTGTTTCTCATACATGTTTTTGACTTGTTATTCTTGGAGATATTACATAGATAATAATTTATTCATATTAATATTCATAAAAATGATATAAATATCATAGATATTCTTTACAAATGTATTTATGATTATCGATAAAAGATACAGGTCGAAAATAAAATACACCTATCATGGAAACGATAGGTCGTACGTACGCTAGAATATTGATTTAATTTAATTTCAAAATTAAAATAAATAAAATTATATGATATATTACCATCAAAAAATAATTGTTATGTTATATATATATTTCATATATATTATTACAATTAATCCTTATTTCCTCCCATGTGAAATATTTAGGAAAATGAATAACATCACATTATGAAGATGGTAAGTCAAAATTACACACTAGCAACATAAACAATTCGCAAAAGATTATGTGTTAAAAAGATAGATATGATATTATCATAAAGGAAGTATAACTATGTCATAAATATCATATATACACATTTAACCCATCATAATCTCCATTCATTAATGTTGGTTATTGAAAAATAATTGAATCTCTACATGGAGGGGGTGGGATTTATGTACGCAAGAGTGATATATTCACTTCTCGTTCAATGGGAAATAGTATATAAAATTGTGTGTCAATAATCATAATAACATTTAAAAATATTTATGATTCATAAATTATAATTATATGATATATATCATATATTTATATGAGGTATAGAAGTGTAGAAATCATTATTGATCGATTAGAATGATTTCATATTCTTAGAAATGGTTCCATTAGATCTCTTCAAAATGTATCTATATTGTGTCCTATAAGAATACCATAACCTCTATAATGTGTCTAGTAGAGTGTTTAAAGTAATTTGGTATATTTTGGGCAAGGGATAATACATGAATGGGTGATATAGGATGAGGTAGGAGGTGTCCTTTTATAATGAAAGTGAGGGAAACTTATTGAATTTTTCAAAATATTAATTTATAATAAATTAAATATAAATCCAAATACCCACAAAATGGTAAGGAAAGTTACTATAATATGGTATATGGTATATTTCACATCAGTTAATATATTTTAAACATGTATTTTGATAATTTTTAAAATTATCTTTTTTATTAAACCTTAGTTAACCAATTTTAATTTCAACTATCGTAATTGACATTTTCAATTTAAAATGTCGAGATTTTTACATATAAGGTGTAAGTTGAACCATAATTGAGAAATTTATCATCTTTCAGAAAATAATTTTTTCCTTTTCCTTTACATGATTTTTTTTATGATTTTTAACTATATTATGAGAATATAATTTTCATAAAATTCCATTGTTTTCAATTTTGACACCATTCATTATATTAAACAATTAGATAATAAATAAAGTCAGATAGCTTTGAAATAATTAATTTAATACAAAAATAACATGTTATGATCACATAGAAAATTATTTGATCACTTTAACTAGTTCATATTATATTTTTTTTTTAAAAATTAGTGTCACCTAATTAGGTTTTTCATTAAATGAATCATTGATACATCATCATTTTTTAATTAATATTGATAATTATTTCTTAAATTAAAAATTAAAACTAATATTCCATGATTTATAATTTGTTTTTTTCTTTAACAGTAAGATATATAGTGAAGAATATTTTATATTTGACACCATATAAAAAATATTATACTTATTTAAAGTAAGATTGTTACATTTTTTTACTCTCTCTGATTTTCATAATATCTATGTCATTTTTTGTGAAATGTTTCCATTAAATTACACAATTTCATATAAAATGTATCATGTGTTGAATTAAATTTATCCAATAACATTTGAGAATGTTTTAGAGTATTTTTATAATATTTATAATATAATTTTTACTATTAATTACCCAATTTACCCTTAACCGTTGTAATGAATATTACTAAAGTTATTGTTCATATTCACAAAAAATTAAAAAGAACCGATTTAGTAAACTTGTATCTCAGGATTCCAATTATAGAATTTATTTTTAAAAAATCAAAAAAATGGATAAAATTAATTTAAATTTAATCTCATAAATGGGGTGAGAATATGGGTTTTTAAAGTAAAAACATTCAAAAGATTAAAATGTTTTTATATCCAAATTCACGGTGAAATTGATTCATTTGAAAAAAAATCGATTAACTGATATATATTTTATAAAATTATAATTTTTAACAAATTTAAATGTAATTTAACATTATAAATTATTTAGATGGAAAATCTATTTTCAATAAAAACTCAATATTTTCCAGTATTCATCAAAACATGCAACCTAGAAAATACCAAAATTCCAACCAAATAAAATTTTGATATCCCTAATTCGATGAATAATTTTAAAATCCTACCCCTCCTCATTGGCTTGAGTTTAGGTAGAGGTTCTACTCAGTCATAGAAGACATCCCCAAGGCGTAAAAGGATTGCAATAAATGCTAAGGGATTCATGAAGGGTGGTGAATGAATTTCCATTTTGAAATAAAAAACCAACTAAACATACCATAACCAACCAATACTACATTATTCATGTTAAAAATGTAGTCCAACTCAAAAATACAATAGAAATAATACAACAAAACCACAAAAATCCTTGATAATAGTACCACGTACAATAATAAACAATAATACCTGAAGAAGTTGTGATAGAACTCCACAGATCCACCCCAAGATCCATGTTCTAAGAACCAAAACACCACTCAAAAATAATGTTACACCACTAAAGGAATGATATTCCTTAACTTTCACCCAGTCACAAAATACCACATCTATAAGAGCACCAATGTGACAATGAAAGGGGTGAGTAGTTATACTGAGTAGGCTTTCCCCAAATGACTTCGCTACAGATGCCCCTAATATAGAACCATTAATATAGATACAAGAAAAATATTAATATAAAATTTAAAAATTTTCAAAAATCTAAATAATCCATACAAGGATGTTTCCCAAACAAATAGTTTTCGATTGAAAGAAACCAAGCATGTCAGTAGTTGTTTTTTCCCATTCCATAAAGGTATATCCAATTTCATCATGTATGTTTGCAAGAATATATCAACTATACTCACAATTATACCTCACAAAAACAACATCCTCGCAATACAAATGATCCTAGTGTTAATTTAATAGTGGCACCAATACGTCTAACCCATCACTTCCATGGTGTGGGACTTCACGCCCATCACCCTCCCCTTTGATGGTGGAACATTCATGACCATCACCTTGATGGCGATTCATTCACAATAACCACACCACCCATTCAACAAATTATTAACCATTTAGGCCTAAACCCATTGCAACTATATTTACCAATATCACAACAACATGCTAATCATACTTTTCAAATATTATATCAACCAACACATGCCACGCCATAAAATAAAACAATTTCCCAAAAAACTACCCTTTAATCCAATTAATAATTCCCACAACAAGTTGAATACCACATCAATGAATCACTCATTAATTGAACACATCCTTAATACATTATCCATGCCAACCCAAAATTCAATAAAACCATATTTATGTTGAAAAACATATTTCACAAACCATTATCCATAAATCAAACCATCCACTGATTATAAAATTATCATTTTAAAATGTAATAATAAAACACATTTCACACCATTACACATTTTCCCCAAAATCATTTATTTATCAAACAATGGGATTTAATCAAGGATCACACATCACATACAAATTCATCTGCAAGAAAAACTTATTAATTGAAATTAATAATTTTAGTTATCGAAAAATGGTGTCTATATTGAAGCCACCCACTATAGGGTTTGATGAAATCAACCCACCACACTACCACACACCAAAATTGTGTGAAATTTCAAAAAAAAATCGCCATTCATATCCTTACCTATCATCAAAAAGAAGAAATATTAAAACTATAGTCAATAACTATCATAGATATACATTAAAAAAAGTAGATCATGGAAATAGAGAGAGGGAAAGAACTAGATTTAGATGAATCCACAAATCAACCATGATATGAGACTAATTGGAGAACAGTATCCTTAAAAACACTAGGAAAACCTTTAAATTTTCTTCAAAAATGAGTGATGAGGTTCCCTAACCCATGAGAAGATACAATACTTAGTGGAGTTCATGTGGGAGGATGTTTGATGTGTTTTTGGTTAATCTCGAGTGACCCTATTTTTAAAACCCCCCATTTTTAATGTCGTGTGTGGTTCGCTCGCGTGGTTAGACAAATTGTTCTCTAATTTTCCTCCTCTTACTACCTCATGAGGGACCCTTAAAGGTTATAAAATCTATTCCCCAACTATAAAAATATTCATTATCCATAATGTCAACGTTTATAGGAGAAGTTCTATGATTTTCCCCAACCATGTTCAAACTGTGCACCCCTAGAAAGGCCTCATACCCTTTACAATACCCTTCCATAGTCTCCCAAAAATTACCAACCCATTATACATACATTAATATACATCAGAAGTGGATACATACATAAAACTAGGGGTACTACATTTTCCCCAATATTTTAATCTATTTCATAAGAATGTAGAGAACCATTGATTTGTCAAAAGGGCATGGGATATTTCTTGACCATCTCTTTCTCCCTCTCCCAAGTCTGCCATGGAATCTGACCATTTTTCAATATAAACTAAACTAGAATAATTATTTTACCATGCAATAAAATAGATTTCCTATCCATAATATGCAGTAGTATGTACACCAATGAAGCATCTAACTCTAGCTCAACAATATCACATCGAATAAAATTTTCATGATCTGGCTGATTCTTTTTCATCTATGACACATGAGACACATTGTGAACCACACTAAACTATGCTAGAAAATCCTACCATTATGACACCTCTCTAACCAACTCAAGTATCTCAAATGTACCGATGTACCTCAATAATTACATTCCATGTTTTCTTAAAGGTGATGTCTGATCCTCAGAGGGATTCTCAAGAACACATGATTTCCCACATTGAACGACAAAAATTGTCGTTGATGGTCCACATATGATTTCAGACGAAACTGCACCATCTATATTCTCTTGTGGATCGACATAATCTTCTCTATTGTTTCATGGATAAGGATTGATCTATCCATAAAAGTCTTTACTATTTCCACCCAACAAAGTGGGGAATGATATGGATTCCCATACAATGCTTAAAACTGAGTTGTATATATCGAGGCTAGATAATTTTTATTGTATGAAAAATAAAACAAAGTCTCCTGCTCCTCCTATGGGCCTCCAGAATCTTTTACACTAGACCGCAACATATCTTCTAATGTTTGTATCATCATCTTTGATTTCCCATCCTTCTGAGGATGATATGTTGTACTCATCTTTAATGTAGTCCCAATGGATTAATATAAGGGTTTCTAGAAATGAGATTCCAACCATATATTTCTATATGTTATAATTGAAATGGGTAACCATAAATATTTATCATCCCATGGATACACATTTTGGATAGATCCTACATCGTATGATATTCATGAATGAGGATGAAATGGGCCGACTTGTGAGATGACACACTATCACCGATATGGAATAATGCTTCTGTACCTTTTGAGGGAGACCTATAAAAAATTCCATCAGTTTTTTCTTCTATTTCCACTATAGGAAAGTAAAATACTACAACATACCTACAGGCCGATGATGCTCTTCCTAGACATGAAAAAATGTCAACCATCTTATCCAGACTCTTCCACATTCCTTTTCATACCAACCCACCAGGTCTATGCTTACAAATATTTATATATTTCCAGAATTCTAGGGTGGAAAAAACATCTAAAATGATATAAGTAATTAGGTGTTTCTACTAAAAATAAAATTGTACAACCATTAGATTTTGGAATCAAAACACGAAACTCCCATCCAATTTCTAGGACTCAATAGTTTCCTTTCCATTGAGTTTTGACCTCATATCCACACACTCTAAATCAGAAATATGTTCCTCTTTAACCAAACAATCTATGTCAAGAACCAGTGATAACAAAAATAAAATTTCTACATCAGCCTATAATTTATATTCCAACCTCATTTTGGTTGTAACTAACATCAACATCCACTAATATGATTCGTGTTCAACTAATAGATTGTGTGAATTTCTACATATTGTATCCACCAATGTATTTCCATTAAATGGTATGTACATCCAAACAAATTCAAACATCTAGATATACTCTATATATTATTTTGTCTAAAATTCATATATCACTATGAGAAAATATGCTTCATGATATTACCATTGGTATACACTATGAGTTTCTCACCAAATGGATATTGAGGGTATGTTTTCACAAATAAACGACTACTGCAAACTCCAAATAATGTGTTGGGTAGTTATTCTTGCATATCCTCAAAATTCATTATCTATATTCAGCCACATGATCCCATGGTATGAGAATACACCCCAAAACTGATCCTGATGTGTCACAACACACCATCTACCCATATAGTGGTTTTGGAAAAACCAATATTTTTTATAATTTAAGATGAATCTTATGCTTTTCAAAAGAAATTGGCCCTTCTCATTCCATTGAAATGGAGAATTCATTCTTTTTAAGGCTACAATCAGAGAAACTAACCATGAGACTTCTTGAAAAAGGCATCGATAAAACTCATATGGACTAAGAAATAACTATAACTCAAAAAAAAATTATTTGGTAGTTTTCAAAAAATAACAACCTCTATCTTCTCTAGATCCACTGAAACACTTGTCTCGGAAATTAAATGGCCCCTAAAACCTACCTCTTTCATCTAGTAGTTACACTTTCAAAATTTTGTATACAACCCATGGTATCTCAAGATTCCTAACAATACTATCATGTGTTTCACATCTCCACCAATTTCCACGAATAAACTATTATATCATCCATGAAAACCACCATGAAGGAGTCCAAATATCATTGGAGTATATAATTCTTCAATTCCTTAAACATGGATTTTACATTATTAAGACCGAAGGGATCAAAAAAATTCTCATAATGGTTGTTTTAACTCTTGAATGTTTTTTTTGGAATATCCACCTTCTATACCCACAAATGATGATATCCTGGTCAAAATAAAATCACGGAGAAACACTAACTTCCCATCAACTGATCAAACAAGTCATCAATGCGTGAGAGTGGGTATCAGTTCTTTATCAAAATTTGGTCAATATTATGATAATAAAAACAAATCCAAATAAATAAATTCCCATATTTAATAAACCAAACTAGCACTTCCCATAGATTTGTTCTAGGATGAATAAACCTTTTGTTGTCCACCTCCTCCAACTATACTTACAATTCACTCAATTATGATGAATATATTTGGGAAGATGGAGGTGATGTAGGACATGTCCATAGAAGGATATCAATCACATACTCTACTTATCTAATGTCAGGAAATGTTGAGAATTCATTAGGAAACTCATCTATTAAATAATCAACTACTTCCAGAAGACTGCTTCTCACAAACTCTTACAATAATTCCAATGCTAATTCTACTAACAGATACAATATCATCCCAACTTCTGGTACCACACACCATCACATTATCCTCACATTTAGAGAGGTCTTTGACACCATCACCTTCTATAAAACTAATCATCCGTTCATAATATTAGATGTGTATATCAAACATCATCAGACAAACAATAACTATGATTAGATCATGAACATCCATCTCATGCACTATGAAACCCTACATAAACTTATCCTCATCCATAACTAAATATCATGATCTACCCATGAAATCTCATCACTCTCTTTGAAGAAGTGGAATATTATGCTTAAAAATAGAATGAATAATTTCCTACATAAACATATAAAATCAACCTCATGAGAAGCAATGAAAGAATGAGAATAAAATGCATCAAATAACACTTGTATAAATGTATAATTAAAATTAACCATACATCACAATGTAGATGGTCCTGATGGATCATTCCTCACAACCTGCTCACCTCTAAAAAACAAAATTCTTTTAATATTATTTTCATTATTACTCATCTCAAACCTCCCATACAGAGGAGTCCTAGTATTCCAACAATCACCATTAATAACTCGACTCTACTTATGAGTAGTATGATACTTCCCTCATCACATTGAGATATAGAAAACTTTCAAAAAACAAAGTGTGATGCGAACACCCGAACACAAAGAGTTTTGAAAATAATGTTGAAGATGACCCATATTCTAGCAGTTATGACATGTTAGAGGTCATTTTATATAATACCTCTCCATGTGGTACGCATAACCACATTGAAAACATCCCATATTTCTTTTGGGTTTTGGAGGAATTTTTAACTATCTTGTGGTCTGATTCTAATGTGCTCTACATCATTGAGAAAACATTTCTCTCTTTCTCTTTCAGTCATTGTTAGGGTTCACACCCCCTCTGGTTTAGAAAACTATACTTCCATCACATGTATTTCCAACCATGTAAGATATAATAATGAGAGTATCTTATTTTAGTCCAAACTAAAAGGTTTTAAAAGAATGAATGATTCTTTAGGCCAACTATTGGTGTTCCTATGTCTTAGGTGAAAAAACATTTTCCATAGCATCCTCGGGCTGGTCTCTATGAGGTCTTCTTGGTTCCATATTTATCCACACAAAAATCACCATAAGTGTCACCTATAGCAAATAAAAACATTAAATTTTAAAAGGAAAAACATTCCATCTATCACAACCATTCCATCCAAAATTTTCATTTTTCCAAGTTAATTTTTTTTTAAAAATACAATATATTTTGAAAATCAACCCATTTTCAAAATACAAAAACAACTATCATTTCAAAACAACACATTTTAAGAAATACTCAATATTTTCCGAACAAAAATCAACAAATCCATACCGCAATATAAATCATTATCAACAATGAAACATAAAATCCTAGTGGTAATTAATTTCTACCATGCATGTCATGATCATATCATTGGCCACACCCACAAAAATGAGATCAGGCTCTTATAAGTGTCTTGAAAACACTTCTGTACCCAACTCCTTGGTAACTAAAAGTTTAGCATAAAACTGTTAGCTACAAATTTCTATGTTACACATTTAATGTTTTGAAAATCCTTTGGCTTACTATCATCCCAACACAAGTAATGAACAATGAACGAACATAAAATCCACGATCAGAATCCAATGCCAATACCTAAATAGGGTTAATTTAGTTTTATTTTAAGAACAAAGAAATATAAAAAACTAATAACATTTCAATCCCCCACATTGACATGAGTTGAGGTGGATCTTTCACTCAGCCATAGGAGACATCCCCAAGGCTCCAAAGGCAGGAAATAAATGCCATGGGCTTCATGAATAGTGGTGGAAAATTTTTCCCTTTTGAAATGAAAACAACCAACCAAAAATACCATATCTAACCAAAACCACATGATTCATTTAAAAAAATATAAACCAATTCAACAATACCGAAGGACTAGTACAACCAAACCACAATAATGCATGATCAGAGTACGGTTCATGAGACTAAACCACAAAACCCAAATAATCTATGACACCACTACAGAACTCCACACCAAGATCTATGCTCTATTCACCACAATATCACCCAAGCATCATGATCCACCACTAGAGTAATTAGATGACTTACCATTTCCCATGTCTTGAAATACCACATCTATAAAAGAATAAATGTTCCAAATTAGGGAGTGAGTAATATTACACTGTAGGATTTCACAAAATGAAATCCTTAAACACACCACTATGATATAGCACTATTATATAAAACTATTATCTATAATATTCAATAATGGAACAATTTCCAAAAATCTAAATAACACATTCCAAGATGATTCCCAAGTAATCAAATTATCATGGAATGAAACCAAACAAGTCATTACAAAATTTCATCTCATTCTACAATGGTATAACCTATTTTATATTTTATAAATACATGAATATATCAACCATCAACACATTTATACCATACAAAAAACACCATCCACATAATCCATATAATCATAGTGATACTTTAACGGTCGATGCCTCATGCCCAACCCGTCTATACCATGGTGTGGGAGTTCATTCCCATCACCCTCCCCATTAATAATGGAACCTTCAAAACCATCACCTTGATAGAAATTCTTTCAAAACAGTGGCCCACCCATTCAATGCATGCTTAACCATTTATGAAAAAACAATGGCAAACAACATTTACCAAAATTTCAACATCATGTCAAATAACCTTTATCATGATCATATAAAAAATACATACCAAGACATACTACCAAACAATTAACCAAACCACAAAATTCTTATTCCAATAAGTAATTAAAAAAACATCCCAAAACCACTTCATTAATTGTGATGTTATTTGAAAGAAACCTTAAGACATTATCCATGAAAACCAAAACATCAATAAAACAACATTATTCTTGAAAATAATTTTTCAAAAATATTTATCCATAAATCAACCATGCCACAGATTTTTAAATTATCAATTTAAAATCAAACAACAAAAAATATTTAACATTGAATCCCATTTTCCCCTAAATCCCCAAATCCTAAAAAAATCGTTTTCAATCAAGATTCTCACATAGCATACTCAACCAATTCCATGAAACACATATTAATTCAAATTAATCCTTCTTATTCAATAACAATTTATTCGATATGGAAGCCACCTACTTTAGGGTTTGTCCCACCACACTACCACACACCAAGAATCAGTGAAAATAAACAAAAGAACCATATATCCATTTCCCTAAAATAAATAATCCAAAATATTAAAATTATATGGAAAAAATAGATCTATATGTGATGAAAGTATATCGAGGAAATAGAGAGATATGGAGAACTAGATATAGATAAAACCAGAAAAAAACAAGAGGCGAGACTCACCTAGAGGAAAACTTCCTTCAAACCACTATTAAAATCCTTCAATTTACATCAAAAATGTGTTTTTGCAGTTACCTAACCCATGATAAGAGAAAATATTAATTGGGGTTTGAGTGGGAGTGATTTTGTTTTTTTTGTGGTCAATCCCATGTGACCATATTTTTTAACACCCCATTTTTAATGAAATTCATGGTTATCTCACACTGTGAGATAACTTGTAATCTAATCATGATCCAAGTAATTCAAAAATAATTACCCAAGAGGGTGGGTCTGCATGGTTAGTCAAACCGTGTGCCCACTATGTCGAATCTCAATGTCTCTACATTCATGATTTTCTAGAGAAGCTAACTGGTTTTCGAAAATCGTGTGCCCCTACAAAAGCCTCCAACACTTCCAAAACCCTTCCAAACTCTCCAAAACATTACCCATACATTTTAAAAATATAAAAAGATATCATAAAGGGACCCATAAATTAGACTAGGGGTACTACAAGTTGTTTATTTGTATTTAAAATATAATTTATATGTTTCAAAAATCTATATTTAAAACATGTGAACCAGTAAAAGGCGGTCAAAATATATTTTTATAAAAAATCAGCTTTTATAAATAACATTTTCTTTTTTATTATATTAAGTTTATAAAAAATATATGATAAATATTAATTATTATGTATAATATAATATATATAATATATATATTTCATCAATATAATCCAAAAATAGTGAATGTTTTATTTGATTACTATAAAACACACTTCGGTGCATTTAAATTTTATTTCTGAAAAATATTTCCCTTTATTTTTAAAATGATTTTACATGGATAAACCAAACATTACTTTTTTATTTAATCATGTTTGTTTCCTCTATGATAACGACTAGGCGATAATTTTATTGTTTGAATATATACAATAACTATCTTGTTTAAATAATTAAAATAATAAAATGATGATTTTTAGAAACTTAGTGTTCCTTGTAACACAAGAAACGCTTATGTTGTGTGTAGCACAAGTTTAACATTGTGTAACTTGAAATGAAATATATAAAATAAATCATATTATTTATAAATATATTTTATGAAAATATCTAGTGGGGTTATATTCCTCCCCCCTTAAAATGACTTTCACCCTCCAAATTCGACTTGGTTATCGAATTCGGGAAACAAATTTCTTTTAAATATACACCGTAAATATGAATACAAAAACTCCATTTAAAAATGAAATATTAGAGACATAATATATACCTAAAGTAATGTATTTCTAGGTTTCAACATAATAGAAAAATGGTGGGAATTGAAAACATACACATGGAAGTGAAATATAACTATCAAGTTCTAATGGATTGTGAAATAGATCATGATTAGATGAAATATTACAATAAAAACCCATAAATCTTCGATTTCCTAAGGGACCATATGAGTCATCAGAAAAGAAGGTACTATGATAGAAAAAATTATATCAATACCCATTCCTGATACATAATGAATTTTCTTAAGATGAAATAATTACTTGATTTAGTAACATTTCATAAGAAAAATTTCTTCATTTCGTTATGCCATTGAACAATTTCCATGTCACCTCTAATTTCATGAAATGAGGTAGAAATTTTGATTCTTTTAGAAATTGTGAATCTTAAGATCCAAAATTGGGTGAAAAGATTTTTATTTTGTATCTAGTTATCATAATGATTTTACCATAGTTTATCCAATACTAATAAATATTTATATGGTTATGTAAAAAATTAATAATTAATTGCTAATCTAAATTTCTAAACAAAAACAATTTAAAAAATTATTACCCTTATAAACCATCCAAAAGAATTAATACCCAAAACATTGAATTTAATTTAACTAACTTTGAAAAACCAAATTATCATTATTCCCCCAAAAAACATAATGTTTCATTTAGTAGTCACACACAATACATTTGAATAATATTATCATGTATTTTCTTAAAACATGGTAATAAGAAATTACCATAGATCCTTAGTAAAAACATGGAAGATTTCAAAATTTTACTCTTTCCTCATACCATAAATCCAAAAATTCTAGAATCTAAATCCATGATTCATATAAGTCCAATGTTCATTAATATTTTCCAACTATGTTTATCAAATTAAAAATCACTTTATTTCATTATCCTATGATGATTCCTATATTAAGTGTTATTTTTATTATAATATTGTGTTCACCAAAAATATATATGTACCACGTCAAACACATTTCACAGTTACTTGTATCATTCATCATATGCTTTCAAATCATTAGGTAAAAGATATAGTGGACCAATTATTAGATGTTTCATTAAATTTTAATACCATAAATGTAATTATATAACATTATTTCGGAATTCCATTACAGAAACACTTAATCACTGCACCAATTAATTTTTTTACCCCACATCTCCAATATTGAAATCATTAGAATTCCATTTGTCTTTATCTTTTATAGGTTTCTAAGGTTGATCATCATCTCCAAGACTCAAATTTGTGCACTAGTTATCGTAATTCCCATTTTATTTACAATTGAAGAACTGATGTGTTGGGTGAATTATTTTAATATGTCTCCTTATTCACATCATTGTCTAACTTCTTCCTATTATAAAGGGATTTTTTCTCTATATGACCTTACCCTCCACACATGAACAATGTTTTAGACCCCTTTATATAAAATACACCATGCTTCTTCCCGTACTTTGAACATAAAGGAAAACACATCTTCTATTCTCTATGGTTTTTATATTTTCCATTAAATTCCATATTCCTTTTATTATCAAAACCAAGAGATTGATGTGCATATCCAACCAAAATTTACACCATGGTGGAACATAATATAATTTCATCATAGTTAAAAATCTATCTTATGGATAATACTCTTCAAATACTTGGTTTTAATCCACTAACGAATTGTTCAACCTTACATTCAATTTGGATGATAATACCAAAGGAATATCTTTCAAGTCCTATAAAAATTTCTAAATAGGTACCAACATATTCAGAATACCTTTTCTTATACTCAAGTAACTCGTGATCTATATTTGTATAATGAATAAGGATAAATTACTTATTGAAAAATATTTTCCCGAACTCAACCTATTCCATAGATTGAATTTTATCATATTTACTTGTATTCTTGATAAGACTCCACCATTGATCTGCTCCACCTTCTAAATGATATAAATCCAAAATTAATTTCTCATATTCTAAACATTTGAAATCCAAAAATATCGTTTCAGTGGTAATAATCCATTCTTCACCCACTATTGGATAAAAGACCAACAAAAATATGGTGGACATTGCCTCATAAATGACTCAATAGAACGGTGTTTCCTTATTTTCTCATTTATATTTCTAGTATTATTTATATATTGAGACATTTTTGTGATCATAGAAATAATATTTTTCATTGCATACTCTATAACATTTGGTTTCTCAAGTTGAAAATTATTGCATTACCCATCAAACACATCATTAATTCAATTCCTTGGAGTTGTAGCCATTGAAACCAAATAAATGTATTTTTTGAGTACTACTAATTATAGTGAATACCCATAAATATGAAAATTCACTTATAAAATGACTATATATTAACATATTCTTTAATATTTAACACATTAATATTATTATTATAGATATTATTAGACATATTATTAGAAATATTTTTATGTATCTCACCAAAATTTTCTAATCCTAGTTTTTAAATGCTTAATAAGCCTTTTCAATGATGAGAACTATAACAAACCAATCATTTCATAAATGGATAATATATATTTTTAGATAAATATTCATTATAATTTAAAGCCAAATTATATAGTTCTATAATAGTTATGTTTGTTTTGAAACATCAAATGCATTAGTTTATTTTGGTTAAAGATCTTCAATATCACCCATAACGATCTTCCACATTAGTAATACTATATAAATTATATCTTCATAGCCTCAAAAAAGGATACATAATAAATGGTGTGGTCAGATGATTGGAATGGGTAAAAAAGGGAGATATAAATCATAAAATGAACATAAATGTTTAATAATATGATCATAACATTTGAAAATTATACTCTGCATATCAAATATCATAATATTGAGTAGTAGAAAAATCATAATAATTCATAAGACATGAGTCATAAGGGAATCAATAGAATAATACAAGGAAATGTAAAATAGGATTAAGGTAAGGAATTTTGGATGACACATAAACATTTAATATCAATTCCCTATAACTCATTGAACATTACAAAAAGATATCAGGTAACTTCCGGGGGAATACACCTACTAGGCAAGACACACTGCCATCCCAATTATCAATTCTTTTTTTATAAGGAATCAAGTCTCCCCATCTTACCACGGGGAATCAGGCATCCCCATCTTCCCACAGTGGATCAATCCCATTGACTTGTCTCCCATCATTATCTCTTGAGATATGAATCTTTTCATATGTAATTAGTGGGAGATATTGTTTCACCCATAACATAATGAAAACCATATATATGTGTTCCACAAGAACATAAATCATTCATCATATCATAACCAATAAATATAAATGGGTTTTATAAACATCATTCTATTGAAAGATAAACCCTGGAAATGAAATGGGATTCATAAATATCATCCCATCATAAATATAAAACTAGAATTGAAATAATATTGATAGAATCCTTGAAAAAAATCTATTAAATCATAAATATCATCTACTAATGTTATCGTAGTTGTAAAATAATTTTTTCATATCACTTGAAAATAATTCATGATGGAAATATCCTTTATACTTTGAAAATGTTTTCATTTCATAAATTTATACTCAATTTTATAATAAAAATTTTTATTTGAAAATAATTTTTTCAGAATGTAATATAATATTAAAGGAATTAAGGCTATAGGATGGTTTAAAGTTACATTCATCCAATATATGATTTAAGAAACATTCCATATATGTAATTTCATTATAAATTTTACAAACTCCATTGTTTAGAAAATGAAACAAATTCTATTTTCAAACGGTTTCATAAAAAAGAAAAACATGGGTTAAAATATCATCAAATATTTATAGTAAAATAATTAGAATATATTTTAAAGAATTTTTATAAAAAAATTATGGAAGATAAATTGTCCACAATTATGATTTCAAATTAAATAATCCAATTATCAACGAGATTTTGAAATAATCACTCATAACATTATAGTAAATAGAATCATATTCCCCATTAAAGAAAGAAAATTGTATGGATATTAAAATATCATAATATTCAGAATAATAATCATAAATTACATTCATGGGATGCATATAAACCACGTATTAGAAGACATATTGAATAGAGAATGTGACCCACATAAATAAAAGTGAGACAAAAATATATTACCTTAAGCATTGAATTCCATAGTACATATTAAAACCTGCTATATTATAAATATATTTTAATTATAAATCTAAAAGATAAACATATCCCTATATATAATATCATATATTATTTTCATATGAAATTAAATGACTGTTATTAACAATTCAAAATTTATGGTATGTTTCAAGGAATAACTGATTTGTTTCTTGTTCTTTTTTTTTGAGTTGTTATTATTGGTCCCTATACTTATATCATAATTTCACCTTTTTAATAATGATATCCATGATAAAAATAACATATATATTCATTATATATGTATTTATGGTTATATATAAAATTTATGTGTATAAAATAAAATACATCATTTAGAAAGACAATAGGTCGTATGTACGCATGAACGCTGTTTTCATTTTCATTTCAGAATGAAAGAATGAAAATTATATAAAATTTTGTCTTTAAATAATAATAATTATTTCATATATATCATATATATCCATAAAGTGTATCCTTGTTACCACCCATAAAAAAATATGTCTTAAATTGAGTCTCAACACATCTTGGCGATGGTATGTCGTACATACAAACAAGCAACGTTATCATTTTCCAAAATATTTTGTGGTAAAATGTAGATATGAAATTATTATTAAATAATTTTAATTATTTGATAAATATCATATAAAAACATTAAAATAATCATAATCACTATTCATAAAATATGATTATGTAAAATTAGTTGTATCATTATATGGAGATGACATGTTTTACGTACGCAAGAGTGATACATTCACATATCGTTTGTTGGGAAAGGTGATATATAATGGTTAAATCATAAAAATAATATTAAGAATTTATAATAGAAAGTATAATGAAGTTATTAATATATAATATATATCATATATTTTTAGAAGTTATAGAATAGTTGAGAATGAGTCTGATCTTTTAGAGAGATAACATCTTCTTCAAAACAGTTTCTTTAAATAATCTCTAATGGACATAAGAGTTGTTCAATTCGGAAGACCAATAGATGTATAATATTAATATGAATTTTTATAATATAATTTGGAATTTATTGGTTGAGATATAATACTAAAAATGGTCAAAATATATGAGGGTTTAGGTTTCTTTTATAATGATGTGGATGGGCACTTTTGGAATATCAAAAAATATTAATTTACAGTATCTTAAATTTCAATCCATATAACTCCAAATGGAAATGAATTCAACTATAATGTTAGATATGGTGGATTTTCCATCAAAAAATAAATTATAGAAATGTTTTCTTATAGTTTTAATCATTTTCATTTTTAATAACCGTTGGTTATCCTATTTTAATTTTAACTATAGTAATTAACATTTTCAATTTAAAAGGTAGATAGTTTTATTTATAAGGTTTAAATTAAAAAATAAATGGTCAATTTATGATAATAGAAACCATTATTTATTTTATTTTCACTTAATTATTATATTTATGAGTTTTTACTAATTTATTAAAATATTATTTTCATAAAATATCCTTAGTGTCTAATATGACACTATTCATTGCATTGAATTTATGAAAATTAATACAGTGATATAACATCAATACAGTTAGTTTTATAAACCTCGTGTATTATTTATTAACCTAGATAATTTTTGGATCACCTTAAATAATTCAAATTATGTTTATTTTAATATTTTTAATGTCACTTAATTGAGTGTTTCATCTATAGATTAATTTCTCCTTCATCATTGTGTAATTATTTTTGAGAATTATTTAATCATAAAAAATTAAAATTAAAATGCCAGGATTTATATAATCCTTTAATATTTAATAATAATATATATTTTAGATTATACTCTATTTAACCCCATATAGAAATATTATACTTATTAAAAGTAAGAGTTTGACATTTTTTTATACACTTTGATTTTAAAAAAATTTAAGCCATTTTAATGAAACAATGTCCCTTAAATTATTCAAATTAAAAACTTATGTAATAAATGTGGAATTAAATTCAAAATATAACATTTTTTAATGTTTTCATGTGGTTTTCTAATATTTATAAGGTTCGTTTTATCCTTAATAACCCGATTTACCCCGAAACATTTTAATAAAAATTACTAATGTTACATTTCATATTTTAAAAAAATAAAATATTCCTAATAAATATATATATATATCTTATAAATACAATTATTGTATCAATTTTTAAAAATTAGAAACAAATAAATGGTGAGAATTGATTTAAATTTAATCCCATAAATGCGGTGAGAAAGGGGTTTTTAAAGTGAAAATGTTCAACAGACTGAAATGTTACTATATCAAAATTCAATGTGAAGTTGATTACAATTACCTAAATTGGATTACATGATAAAATAATGATGTAATTATACATTAAAACCAATTTAAAATATTATATAACATAATAAATTATTTATATTAACACACTATTTTTAATTAAAATGCAATATTTTTCACTATTCACTAAGACATTAAACTTAACAAAAAACACCATAAATTCAAAAAAAAATTATATCCAAAATTAAATTATGATTTTTATTTTTCCAAATAAAAATTAAAAACGTGTAAAAAATAAATTTAAAATAATTTCCTCCTTAAAAGGAGATAGAACATTCTTTTTATAAATATATATCTTTACTTCAAAAAATTCTGAGTTGTTTTTATATCATATCTAAAAACATATATTATTTATTTTATACATTATATTAAATATTATATATATATATATTTAATATAACAAAAAAACATTGATTTATTAACTGGTATATAACACGCTTCTGTGAATTTAAATAGTTCTAAAAAAATTGCATCCTTTTTATTTCAAAATAGTTTTACATGTGTAAACCATACATTCATAATCTAGTTAATAATAATCAGATCCACCTCTATAGAGAATATAATTTAATTATCATTTTCAAATAATTAAAATAAATTTTTTTGTTTACATAATCACAATAATAATGTAATGTTTCATAGAAACATAGTGTTGTGTATAATGCAAGCTAAGCTGTTGTTGTGAGTCGTGCAATTGTAATATGGTGTATTGTGTAATGAAATATTTCAAATAAATAATATCACTTAAAAAAATATTTCATAAAAATAACTAGGTGTTACAATTAGTAGTTCCACTCTCTTTAGCTCTAATGGGTGAATGAATACCGACTTCATGGTCGACCTTCATTCCCTTTTAAATTGTAAGGGCCTTATGTAGAAGATCATGGTGTATAACTAGGCTGATATTCCAAACATGTCAAATGATATTAGTAAAAATAATAATCTAAAATTTATAATCCTTAATTACCACATTTCTAGCTAATAGATTATAAAATTAAATTTGGTCAATGAAATGATTGGAATAAAAAAATTCAAACATGGATCCCTACAACAACTCCATGAACTCATGTGATTATTCTAGCTTTTGTATATTGGGACACAATATCTAGAAGAACATATCCTTTATGGCCACCCAAGTGAGTCTCTCTTTCTTCTATACCATCTCATAACACCCCAAAAGCTCTTTGGGGTTCCATGTAGAGTGAATGAATCCATATTAACCACTGTATACTCAATTTTCATAATCTGGTCGAAGAAACACTCAATGATTTATTTCTAGTCCTTTACATTCAGTGACCCTCTGGTGCCCTAAAAGTATAGTGTAAAATAGATTTATAATTATCTTTAATATTCAACGATGGACCTTATTGAGCCCTTACCCATGGTAGGAATATTATTATGGACTCCAATATATGTTGTTCCAATAACATATACTACCAGAGAAGGTGCAGGAGTATTCTGTACTACACCCTCTAGTAATTTAGGTAGTTGAATCGAGGAATCCACTCTAGTGGGAGTATCTCAACCAAAATCATATGGTTATCCAACTAGTCTCCATATGGGTAGAATGTTGATAAATATAATAGAAATTTTTTAAAACCCTATGTGTTTAGGATATATGCAAATTAATCTCTAGGAATATACATTGGTTCTCGAAAGAGTTTAATAATAATCAAAGCTATATCCCTCTTGGAAATAACCAAGTTATCAATCCTTGTATGTTAGTCTTGATAAATAAATATATATATATATATATATATATATATATATATATCATAACATCATTTTCATGTTCAACTAATTTAATACAATAGATGTAACACAATAGCATAGAAAATAGATATACCACCCAATTTAAAATTATAAGTGTATCACCAATTGATAGAAAAAATCAAGAAATTAAATTTAAAAACTAGTATATAGTAAACTAAAAGTATATATATATCATCTGATCCACCATTCCTAGTTGTGTTGAATGAATGTACATAAATCCTATAAACATATAATAATAAAAATCTCTTCAATAGAAACATAGAGGTATAGAACACATGAGCTATCCAAAAACATGAAAAATACAATCATTAAGACCCATAAAACCTATCTTGTTTTCTATAAGACTCAAGTTAGTTGATATAAATGGAGAAAAATGTGCTCTAATACCATTTTCTAATGACCCAACATGGACCATTGGGCCTGAGTTAGACAGGGAAAAGATCATGTGTGCACCTCCCTATATGAATGAGTTTTTCAATTAGCAGTGTGGGTCTGAATTACATTAGTGGGGAGACTATACCTTGGTATCATTTCCTATATAAAATAATATAAATATAAATATTAACGATCAAATCAAAATATGAATCAATATAATAAATATAAAATGTTATAATGGGGGGGAAATTTTTTGTACAAATAAATAACAAGATCCCAAAGTTTCAATACAAACAAGATTATTGAGTTCATTAGATAAGTAAATGAGGAAATAGCATGGAAAACAATTTGGTGTCCATCTTGGTTCCTCTCTAGAAACATTTTCTCAACCGTCTTCAATGGGTCCATTTTCTTCACTCTAGTTCTTATTTATGAATTCATCTAAGGAATTTATATTCCAATATAGGGTGTCAGTAATAAAATCCATAGAACACCAAAAATTAATCCTAAATAACCATGAACATGTATAATAGATGTATTCCATGACAATAATAATTGTGAATGCAATAAAAATCAATCATATATACAACACATGTCTTTTATCAAACATTACACAACTATACCATTTTCATCTCTATGATGAAAATATGATCAAATATGGTTGAACTGATCATGTACTATCCACATGTTTAGGCAAAAATTACTCAGTATCCTAAATTAATATATTCTTGGATAACACTAAAAGGAAACTATTATCCATGTATCTGGTATCCTCATGGGATTGAGTTCTTGCATGTGTATTGAGTATCTAGAAGTCAATGTGTTTTGGGTTTAGTGAAAATTATCTCTTGATCATACTTTGTTTTTGGGTCCACTAACATTAATGTTTCACATAATTCATACTCACTCTATATAAGGTAATCATACCACTATGGTTAATTAGTTACAAGTACTAAGACAATACCTTAATGGCATGGTTAATACAAAGAATAGGGAAGATCATAATAGTCAGGAAAATTACATAATCATGTTAATATTATAGAAACATATAAAAAATGTCATAAATATAAAGCATGGTTACATCTACCCCGTCAATACCAATGTAATAAATAATATTATAAGGTTATCATGGTTACACAGACCCACTACTAAACATCAACAAACATGGGGGACAAGCTGAACCAAAACAATATGAACCATGTGAAAAAGTGAATAGATGGGTCTTAAAATATAAGGAACATATCACCTAAATGTTATTGATGAAAAACTATAATATTCTTCAAATGATAAAACCTTGAACTATGTTTTACAACAGTGGAAAACCTTCTCTCAAATCAAGTAATTATCTTTCAGTTCTAGATCATTTTAGAAATATATTTAGAAATAGAGACATTATAAAACTCCATTTCACAAAGGTTATTCTACTATTACATACCTTAAGGATTATGTTAACCAATCTATTAATGAGATATATTGAGGAAGATTACATTCACTCATCTCATATTTTATCGATTGAAGAACGAGTTAAGAATATCCTCATTAGTAATAGAAGAAAATATAACGTTATGATAATAAAAATCAATCCACTAAAAATATATAAAAAATTTAAGATGAAATTCAATAATAAGATGATGTCTTGATGATTAATCTAAGGAATCATACCCTGAAGCATCCACCATTCATGAATAATCAGGCTTAAATCAAATATATGTAATTGAAACACCTAATAGATAACTAATATACAAAATTAGATTAATGGATTGTTGTTTTATCATTGATTTATCATCAATAATATGACTAGAAAGATGATTAATAAACCCTTACCCATAAAATGTTTGTATTGTTTGTATATCTTGATCTGATCAAGATATTTCATCAAACAACTATATTATTCACTTATCCATGAAAGGATGAATAGTTAATAATCTATTCATCATAGAAAAAAAAGAAAAACATCATGTATTCAATGTTATCTCTCATCAAGGAAGGGAATATATTATAGATCTAAGGAGATGTCACTATTTAAAAATTAAGGGATTTTTCAATGCTTTAAGGGAATAGGAGCGAAGAATTAACTAGCTCAAATATCAATATGGAAGATCTAAAATTATGATTATTTCGTAAGTTTTATAATTAAATATAACATAGGGTCTATGTCGAGTGGTATTAAAATCCCATAGAGTGCATCAAATGAATCCATGGACTAGGAACACCTGAGTGATGATGGGGTATTAATTTCCATACATACATAAATATTTCCACAAGTGGTACAGTGGAGTCCATCGGTTGATAGGTGGAATTTTTCATCCACCAAATAACTGACACTCCTCATAAATTTTTTTTCCCATGAGCCAAAGAGAATTTATTAAAAAATTCAGACTCATAAATATATATAACTACCATGAACCATAAGAAGAATTGAATATTTATAAACATAAACATCTCATAAAATAAACTAATGAGAGGGAGATTCATATAAGTTCACTAAAGGGATCATTTGACATGTTCTTTCACTATGAGATAGATTTGGGATTAAACAATCATACTTATATAGATTTTAGTTGTAAAAGTATAAAACATTATGAAAGAAAAGAGTTATTTTTTATTTCAGATCTATTTACATTCCATAAATTCAGCATTTTTCATCTCATTCTTCACATTGTATCAATCTTAAACACCATTTTACAGCACTTTTAATAAACATTATTCACAAAAAATCTATCACATATATTACTTCTATCTTTATTTTTTCTGGTTTTCCTTGTATTATATTTTAAATCATTATTTATTTCCCTTCTGTTCCAGCTTACTCATCTTTAACAAGGTTATTAGTTTTATAAAACTAATTTTTTTTCAAGGATCAATGGTATTTACTCAATATTAAAACACATTTGTTCAGAAATTTCAATGTTTTTAGTGTTAATATATTCTATATTTTTTAAATATAACCTTTCTAAATATCTTCATAAATATTATTCCCAAATTCATTTTCATAAGGTTTTTCTGTAGAAATCATTTATGTATCATACTATTATTATGGAATTCATTTCACACGCTCATAAAATCTTTTATAACATAAATATATTTTCTATTTATTATGGTAAGTAAATATAAATCTTCATAGTTATATCTAATGAAATAACAAAAAATATTATAATTTCTAGTTATATTCAATTTAAATTTTTATTTGATTAACATTTTATTTTTTATTTTTAAGATATTAAGATATAAAAATCTCCCACTAGATTCATAGAATAAATATTTCCATTAGCATATCATGTTATCATATACAAACTAATTTATATAAGGACATAACTACTAATTAATTTATATAGAATATTATAAATAAACTATTAAAATTGTATCTTATATTTTATATCACTTGTATTGATATGTATTTTATAAATAATAATTTATCCATTAAAATATGACACAAATGGTTTATGAGATAACATACATAATATTTAATAAATATATTGGACAAACACTTTTGTCATTGATAAACAAACTTATATACTAATAGTAATTTAAAAAATACCATATAATGTGACGAATCATAAACCATATGTATCAGAATCATCCAATCACATTTCTCTTAAGCCTATGATTTATAAAACTTTTATAATAATATGATGAAAATTAAATGAAAAACACATCATTTTTTTATCTATATGAAGTTTATGTTTATTTCTTACATTATACATTTCTATAATAAAAAACATCTCAACCAAATATTAGTGGAAACTACAAATACCATCAACTCAATCATTGATTTTGAACTCCTTCGTAAATATATCATATGAAGAACATAAAGTTTTTATAATACACCATTAAAATTATAATAATTGATTCCATATAATAGTCACCTAACATAAACATTAAATATATTTTCCCAATCTTAATTAGGTATCCTAGAGAAATCTATCTAGTGGAACCATTTCTCTATTATCCAATCAATTAATTTTGGATTTAGTGACATAATCTAAATATTGGAAAACATATATCTTATAATTTCATCATAATCATTCACCCTTCATCAATAATAATATAGAACTAGAATATATAAATAACATTAACTAGTTAATTTATTTAAAAAATAGCATTAAAATTCCATGGCCTAATTTCCATTTTTGAAACAATTCCATTGATGTTTTTAAAATTTATTCAATATTTTGATCATTATTATAGAGATATTTTAATTCTTAAAAATAGGTTAGAATAACTTCATCACATTTAGTATGTGAGTATATTGTACTGTTCCTTTGGACATATTCTATTAAATTAATTTAAAAATTAATGTTAATCCATCTTTTGTTCTTACAATAATCTAGATCAGAATTTAAAAAACATAAAATATAGGTTTATTTCAAATAGTTTATTTAAACATATAATATTTTATCCTTTCATAAGAATGATTATTATTTTTCTATACTACAATAGAGATTTCTTCCACTGTGATTCACATTTAGTACTTATTTTTCAGAGTCATGTTTCATGGTGGTGAGGGGATTATATATACAATATACACATTAATCATATTAATATCATGTGTTATAATTATTTACAAGTAATTTTAGTATATGTGACCGAAAAAATTAATGACCCAATTAAGAATTATTATATATCAATTAATGGACCATGATCCATATTTCATTATATAATCTGTCTCATTTTTAGTTTATATCCCTCGAAACTATTTAGGTATGTGTTTTTACTATTTATTTCATTTATGAGTCTTTGAGGGTTGATTAGAGAACTATTTGATTAATTTGTTTTATATATAAAGGAAACATAATTCCTCTAGTATCTATCATAAGGATTTCCCTATTATGAGAAACCCAAAAAAATAAAAAAAATGAACCTAAATCATAGGGTTACCTAATAACATTCCTTTTACAAATAATATATTTTAAATTAACCCTACATTGGTAGATCTTACCCTATTAAATGATTGAGTTCTTCACAAGTTCTTTTTTCAAAATAATTATAACACATAATTTGTTTACAGTGCATCTAGTCTCGACTTATAATATTAGTTTTTTGTATTTTAATGTGTACATAATTCTAATGATAATTTTTTAACAATTATTCCTTCAACAAAATAAATATATATAAACCATATTGACATGTAACACCTTAAAAATTCATATATAATGATAATTAAAAATAATTACACTGTAATTATACACACAAATGTCCATAAAAATCCTAATCATAAGGTACATGAATCCCATTCATAAAAATTCATGGAATCATGTGAAATTAATAATCTGTAAATGATTAAAATTGGAAAGATCCATAGCCAACCAAAAGTATTCTAGAAATTTATAATTACTCATCTCTAGTGAGTAGTCTAATCCAAATATATTATAATAAAGGATACATCACTCAAGATATACCTTAAGTCCATCGTATTTATAAAACCTAACTTTTATAAACTATAATCCCCCATTAAATTAAATTTAATTAAATAAAAGAATCCACTTTCACGGTTGATAAATGAAACATCAATAATTATACTAATATTTAAACACCTTATATTCATGTATTACAATTTATAAAATACTATTTAATAATTAAAACTTATGAATAAATATATTCAAAATATAAAAATTATTTTTATTATTAAATATTGGTATAAAATAAATAAATTAATAACTCATGTATCTATGCATGAGAAAAACTATTAATGAACAATTCATAAATTATTTGGTTATAAATAATTATTATTTTAGCCATGTACTATGGGAATTAAATAATCCAATAAATATAAATAGTGCATATTTATTTCAAATATGGATTCCATTATATTTTGATTTTATATAGAGTCTATGTTAAAAAATGATATGTAAAATCTAAACATATTATATAAAATTATTCATATATTATATAAATATTTATAACATTATATATTTGATATTATTTAATCTTTGATAACTTTAGTTGTAAAAAATCATTTTGACATGATTTAAATAACATATTTTTTGTGTATTTTTAATTTTTTCATTTCAAATTACTTATTTTGGATTATTCAAAATACAACATATTATATTTTTTAAAAATTTTCACATTCTATAATTAAACAAACATTTATAAATTTAACATACAATTCTAATATAAAAATGTTATATAAAAATTATGTGTCATTAAATATAAATAATTAACAAGTTATACATCAGAATTTAATATTATGGATAATTTTTTAGTATTTTATAAACAAAATTTTCATAAATATACATAATCAATTTCTAATATATTAATTTTTAAAAGAAATATAATAATTAAATATCATAAAATACTATTCTTAATAATTAATTATGAACTTATGAATTATATAATTCCTGTAATAATATTAAATTTGAAAAACAAATTTTTTTCATGCTATATATAAATATGATATCCTTTATATCATAAATTTTCAAATGTTATGTTTTATATAATATTGTATGATAGATAATTCTCCATTTATGATATATACTTCAATTTATTGGGATTCATATTATAAGATGTATCATATATCATGATGATATTTTGAAGCTATGTTTTCATGTGTAGATCGATGATATTACACATTATACTTATTTATAATATTTTCAACTATATATTGAAAAATTGGTGAATTAATTTTATTCTATAACTATGAATTCACATATGGTGTAGGTTGAACCTACCATATCTTAAGAAATCTCATATTATAATACAATACACAATGTAATTTCTTAATCATATTTAATGATATAAAATACGACATTAAATATGAGATATATTTTTCTTTATATTCAACATGAATTTGGAAATCAATAATCACAGTAAAGCTCTGATATCTATGAATGGTTTATGAGGATTAAAAAACATAATCAATGTAGAAAAATAAATTAAAAACCTTAATCCCAATCCCACTTTACTATGTAAAAGAAAAATCTTATAAAATATAAGTAAAGAATTTGTAACATATATTGAATATGGTTTTAAATATTTTATTAAATCAGATCATGATGAAGGTCACTTGGAATAATCCCTCTATGAAGAATCAATTGTATAATCCCAATAACACAATTCTTGGTAAATACCCTAATTATAACCCTGATATATAATAAAAAAGGTTGGTAAATGATGTATGGGGATATATATTCTGGGATAGTTGGTAAAATCCTAGGAATTAGATTTTAACGACCAAAAAATTCATTACTGAAAATTACTATTGGTATATTTCAATGTCTTAATTTGGTATGGAAAAACATATAAACATATTTGATTCTATGTTTTGGATTTTACAATAGTGTTATAAATTGTGACAGTTTCTAATATAGTCTTTGAACAGTGATCACATGATTAGTATAAATATAGGGCTTTAACCAATCCAATTTACTCAGACAAATGAAGTGATGGCCTCATAAAATAGATTCAATCAATACGATGCCCATTTTTTAGAGCTCGGAAAGGAGGTGGCACCATTGGGATTCTCTCTTGACCAAGCCCATGCCGAGCTCAACACGTGAAGTTTGAAAGGAACCGCCTACGGGAGAAGTGGATGTTGATAGAGATTACCACCCGAGTGATGTTATCCAACCCACCTCAAGAGTCTGTCATGATTGTGCACCTTACCCTACAGACATATGCGGGTTTTATAAGAGGATATGTAATAAGACCATAGCACTATGACTATGTACATTATTTTTTGTATAAAGATTATATGTTCATTTTATTATTGTTACTTTGTAAAGAGTTTATATAACAGAAATAGTATTTTTAGTTAATATTCAACTAAGTAATCTATTTTGATGAATTAATTTAATTTTTTAACTAAATAATATTTTAATAAAATATTATTATTAATAAATTGATTTTTATTAATTATAAATGATCGCATAATTTTTATCAAAGCAATTGTGATTTTTATTAAGGTTTGAATGTTGTTGTTGAAAAAACCCTTGAATTTTTTTAAATGTTAGTTTTTTAAAGTTAAAATTAACATATTAGGAAAATTATTTACATAAAATGAATATTATTTTTGGAATCAGGAATTTTAAATTATCCAATGGTTAATTTTTCATAATTTTCTGAGACAGTCGAATTTTTGGGTAAAAATTAAATAATATTTAAATATATCATGTGTTTTATGACATCATATAGACCCAATAGTGATGTAATAAAATTATATTAACATTTTTTTCAGATAATATATTTTTTAACATTAAAATAATGAAATTATGGGTTGGTTTGTTTTATTTTAAAATGCTTTAGTGGATACTTCAAGATTTATAGGACATTTTGCCTTTTTAGAATGTTTTCTTTGAGAGTGTGACTCACCTCCACATAAGCAAACCTATTATTTTAATACTTCTATCTATTTCCATTATAAAATATTTTTTCCCACTCCCCTTTGGGAAAAAATCATTGGAAAAAACCACGGGAAGGTTTGTGGTTTTGATGTGTGGTGTCGCAAATATAAATAATAAAGTATTCCCTCAATTTTCCTATATAAACCCATCCAAGATCCCACTTTATCTTCACTAAAATAATTTTAAGTTCTTCCAACATCGTTAATAATCTCTCTTGAATAATCCAAAGGTTCCCCAATCTCCCAAGATGTCTCTCTCAAGCCCCTCTCAAGCCTTTGGGATCACACTTCCAAGTAAAGGATTCCCACTTTATTTATGTCCAAGTTTCCTTATACTGTTATTCCATTTTATTTTAAATTATAAATGTTTGGGTATGATTTTTAACCACCCCCATACATCCCTATGCGTGTTTTGATAATGAAATATCATATTTATCTCTCATTAATTCCTCTTTGGGACATCTGTTACCATGTAGGAATTCCATATGGAATTTCTCTCTCCTCATTTACATTCAAGAATTTTTTTGTTTTACTTATATAATTACCTTAATTTTGTTGGGAATGGTAGATATATGACCCCCCCCCCCTTAATATAATGTTTATATAAATATTATGAGACACTCATTTATCTATCATCAACCATTTTTATGAATTCTTATGTCACGCCGATATGCTACCGAAATTGTACCACATTTTTCCTAGCCAATAACATTGTTTAGTGAATAAATTACTCATGTATCTATTTTGAGTATTCACCTTTATGCACATATACATATTTAATGGTAATTTCATGTATTTATTCCACCTACATTAATCGTGGAGTAACTTATGATGTTGATTGATTCCATTTTATATGATCAATGTGGCACACTTTTGCATGAAATGAAATGTTTAAGACGGGTGCACCCTAATAGCTCTCTAATGAATTGGGTAAAGTATAGTATCATGATATTTCATGTGAAATGGGTGCTGAATCTTTCTAATTCAAGTGAAACTAGTGTTTACACATGCTTCATGTGCAATTATGGTTTACTCATGCTCCATAAGCAATGAGCCTTGGCTCTTGATAATTCGATGTTAAGTGTTGTTACCACATATCCATGTTATAATTATCATGCTTTATAATTCATTTATGTTCATGTTTCTCTTTGTATCCCTTGATATGTTTGTTTTCTAACATATATTTTATTTCTCTTGTTTTTCCAGGTTTATTCCGTTAATAGGATTTGCAGCTCACCCTTTTCTTAAGCATGTCCTCAGGTTATCTCATCCAACGTTATGTACAAGGGAATGTAGTGTTCATGTAAAGGATGTTTTCAATAACAATTTTGAATTTCTTGTTTTAAGTTGTTATGTAATGATCCTAATCCCCAAATACACTAGACTTATTGATCTTATATTTTGTATCATGGGAAGCCTATGTAATAAATCGTGTTTAAGTGTGAAATAAAAGAAGGGTTGTCATAGTTGGTATCATAGGATAGGATTAGTTATTTTTACAACTATGAATAGTAAAACCTAGTGAATCTTTAGAGACTATAATATCTATAAAAACATCTTTAAATTTTGTATATTATTGATTAAATTTTTTATCAAGCAAATACATACATGTCTGGATACGAGCAGGTAGAGGCAGCTCTAGCACAGATGTACCTTGGAGTGAAAACTCCGACAAGGAGTTGTGGGCATGACCCGATGTATCCAGGTACATATCAATGGGACTTTATATAATCTAGGTTATTACACTCCTAGGGGATATGCTTTGGTAAATTAACAAACATAGAATGAAACATTATTAAGTGAATTTAAAAAAAATTCCTCTAACAATTCATGTTAGATAGTAGATCATATATAACTTAGATTAAGGATTATAGATTCATATGTTAATGAAATAAATGTAATTTATAAGTAATTTATTTTTTATTTGGATTTCCATTTATTTTTTATATCTAACATTCCTTTTATTCAATCCAATGGCCAGTAATATGAAGAATCAGGCTTACAACCAGTGTGAAGATCAATGTTGTGCCTATTCTAATTAGATTTCCAATCTTATGGGAGTCAGAATCACCAAATTTTTAATGATACTCTCTAAGATAACTCAATAATTTAATATAAACCTGGGTCAAGAGGAATGTTCAAACCCCCTAAAAAGTACAAGTCGTTGTCGAAAGATTCAGGAGACAATAACCTCCTACATTTAGTGGATCATTTGATACCTTAATAGCCGAACAATGGATCGACTCTATTGAAAAGAACTTATTCATCCTTCAATGTTCTAAACAAGAGAAGTTTCTCCTAGTTTCTTATCTTATAGAGGTTGAATCTGATCAATGGTGGACATTGATCAAAATACAAAGCCTGAGGAGGAGATCGAGTCGTTGAAATGGAATGATTTCAAGAATATGTTTTTTGATAAATATTTTCTGTTCACCCTCTGGCATACGATGGAATGGGACTTCCTTTCCCTCATGAAAAAAAGAAGATTAACTCGTTGAAGTGTGTGAGGAAAACATCAAAAGGATTTCTTGATACACCTATGTCTTTTTCGTTACCCCCGATTACAAGGTTGACCACTTCCTTGGTGGGCTGAAACCTACCGTATAGAAAGCCCTAGAGATCCGTGACTTCGACTACTATGAGTAAATTGTACGATGTCCCATCAAGGTCGAAACAGAGATCTAAGAATCCCCGGGGTATCATGGAGATAAGAAGAATAAGGTGAATTTCAATTCAAGGGGTCTGATGGATAAATCCAATGGTGAAAAGAATATCCACCACCCCACTTGTTGAAGGTGCAGAAAGGAGCACCCTGGAAATTGATTGAAGGGATGAGGTAATGCTTTAGGTGTGGAAGATAAGGACACCTAGCTATTAACCGCCAACAAGAAAAACTCACAGCTGTGACAGAGGATACGAATACCTTGTTTGACTCTCAACACGTTGTTTAATGATTCAACTAAAAATAACGAGGGAATTATGAATATCAGTTTCCTAAGAAAAGGGTTTTTGGAATCACCCAACATCCTCTAAGGTAGAAAGGGAGATATTTTACCATATCTACTACCGATGTGAACCCTGACAGTGAAGTGGTGATAGGTACGCTAGTTATTCATTCATGAATAGATAACACAATTTTTTATTCAGGTTTTATGCATTATTTTATATCCCAAAGGTTTTGTAGAACAATCCCCACACCACCAAAGACCATTGAAGTAAAAATGTCAGATATTACATAAAATTTGACAATCATTGAATCCCAGGAATATAACTCATCCACTATCATAGTATGTGGATGGAACTTCCCCTCAAACCACATCATACTTCCTCTTGTGAAATTTTATTCAATTCATAGCATGGATTGGATTTTCCAATATATTTCAATCATAAATTTCAGTGAGAGGAAAATCAATCTCCCCCTGAAGAATCTTCCCCTTATTCTATACAAGTTCAAGGAGGATGGTGAATCTTCTTTATCTCTATCATCTCATGAATCGATATTACTAACATATCATCACGCGTATATGGCTCATATTATTGAGTTTAATGAGGAAGAAATCCTTGAAGACATTCCTGTTATGAGGAAATTCGATGAAGTTTTTATCGAGGAATTGATGGTCTTCCTCCATGATGAGATGATAAATTCTCAATTTATCTTTTACCTGGGGTGTTTCCAGTATCCAAGACTCTATATATAATGGTTGTTGTGGAGCTTGAGGAGCTATAGAATCAACTACAGGAGAATCTAGGTAAATGATTTATATGCCCAAGTGTTCCACCATGGGGTGCACCAGTCATCTTCGACAGGAAGAAGGATGGGTCAATGCTCCTTTGCATCGATTATAGTGACCTTAACAAAATCACGATAAAATACATGTATCCTCTCCCATGAATTGATGACCTTTTAGATCAGCTTTATGGAGGACAATACCTCTAGAATGTATAATTATAGTTGAAAATTATCATGTAAGGGTGAAGAAGGAATATATATCCAAGACTGCTTTTTGTAAAAGATACAGGCATAATGAATTCATAGTAATGACTTTTGGACTCCATAATGCACTATAAATATTCATGGACATGTTGGATATGGTATTTAGATATTACCTCAACAAATATATGGTATTATATATAGATTATATTATATTATACACTAATACCAAGGAGGATTGTGAGGAGAATCTAAGAATTGTACTTGAGAACTTGCGAAAGGATTCGCTCTATGAAAAGTACATAAAGTCTGTGTTTTGGTAAAAGTATGTCTCATTCATGGGCCATATTATCACAAAAAATGGGATATTTTTGGATCCCTCCAAGAAAACAACAATTTACAGATGGATGAGGCCAGCATTGGTAATGAATATCAGTATCATCTTGGTGTTAGCTGGATATTATTGATGATTTGTGAAAAATTTCTCATGATTTTCAAACCATTATTCCAAGATAACTCAGAAGGGAGTAATGTTTTCCTGGAGTGATGAATGTTAATAGATCTTCAGGGAGTTTAAAATGTGGATTATCACTGCGCACGTTCTCACATTACCCACAAGTGGAAAACTTTTTTTGGTATTTAATGATGCTTCGAAGAAGTTCATGGGTTGTTTGTGGATTTTGAATGATAAATTTGTAGTATACGCCTCAAGGAAACAAAAAAATCTATGAGAAAAAGTATCCCACAAATGATCCGTAGTTGGCAGCTGTGATCATTGTGTTGAAAATCTAGTGTCATTATCTGTATGGGGAGAAGTGTGAGATATATACTGATCACAAGAGCCTCAAATATATATTCACATAGAAATAGCTTAATATGTGACAACAAATATGGATATAACTCATCAAGTATTATTAATGCACAATCCATTACCAACATGGGAAAGTTAACAAGTTGGCGTATGCTCTAAGTAGAAAGGATCTGACGATTTTACCATTTATATGATTTGAGAAGGATCCAATCTTCATATATTTACAAAGGATGGATATGGTAATAATTAAGATAGGAACATAATCAGTCATTTCTCAAATTATTTATCATCCATACCTCATCGATAATATAAAGGATTCTAAAAGAATGTATATGGAAATTTTGAAATGGGTGGAATCTCTCAAAGATGGGAAATCCTCTGAGTTCATGGTTGACAATGATGGAATTGTGAGATTCGGGTCCCAATCATCTTTACTATACGATACAGGGATAAAGAAGGAGCTTCTAAAAGATGCATATAGCTCACCCTTCTCTATTCACATGGGGATCACAATGATATATCGAGATCTCCTAGAAAACTTTTGGAGGGACAATATGAAGCGGGAGATTGTTGAATATACATCAAAGTGTCTGGTATGTCAGAAAGTGAAGACTTTGAGGAAAAAATATAAGGGGATGAAGCAACCACAACCAATACCAACATGGAAGTGGGAAAACATTACTATGGACGTTGTCACTGGACCTCCAAGGAATTATAGAGGAAACAGTGATAAAGGGGTAATTGTTGATCATCTTACAAAGAAAGCTAACTTTACATGATTCAATAGGACTTCTAATTAGATCAAATTTAATTGATTTACATCAAAAAATTGATAAAGATTTATATAGTACCACTATATATAGTATTAGATCATGATTCGAGATTCACCACGAGGTTTGGTAAAATTCTCCAATATGATCTAAGCACTGAACTGAACTTCTGTACAACCTATCATCCCCAAACTGATGGTCAATTTGAGAGAACTTTTTAGGCACTGGAAGATATGTTATGATCATGTTCAATGAAAATTAAAGGATGCTGGGATCAACATCTTCTTCTAGTTGAATTGTCCTATAATAACATTTTCCACTTGAGCATCTGAATGGAACCTTATAAAGCCATGTATTGGAAGAGGTGTAGAACACCAGCATGTTGTGATGAATTTGGTGAGAATAAGCTACTAGGACAAAAAATGGTTGAAGAAGTGGTGGAGATGGTGAAAACTATTTAGAATAATATCAAGGCATGCCAGAGTCGACAGAAGATTTATACATATAACTATCGATGATACCTTGAGTTTAAAGTTAAAGAAATGGTATTTCAATTCATATCTCCATGGAAGAAGGTTGTGATGTTTGGAAAGAAGGGGAAGTTAAGTCTTAGGTACATCATTCGCTTCAATATTGTTGATCGTGTCGTGGTTGTGGCCTATCGACTAGTACTTCCACCTTCCATGGCCAAAGTACATGAAATATTTCATGTATCCCTCTTAAAGAAGTACGTATCAGACCCTTCACATGTACTTTGTTCAGTTGTAGTACAACAAGAGGATGATAATTCTTATGAAGAGAAACTAGTGAATATCATAGATCGTATAGATAAAGATATACTAAATAAAACAATGCCTCTCATCAAGGTGTTGTGGCCAAAACACAAGATTGAAGAAGAAACATGGGAATTAGAAGAAGTTATGAAATAGAGTTACCCACATCTGTTTCAGTGTGGGAAAATTAAATATCTAGATTAAAATATCATAAAGAGGGAAGATTTTAATGACTCAAAAATTCCTTAATGAAAATTCCACTTAGTGTATTGAAATTTAATCTTATTGTTATGTAAAATTTATTCACTTATTTGGTTCTATGTTTTGGATTTTTAAATAGTTTTATGAATTGTGACTGTTTCTAATATAGCCATTTAATAGTGATCACATGATTAGTAAAAATATAGGGCTTTAACAAATCCAATTTACTCAGACTAAGTAAGTGATGGCCTCATCTCATAGTATCATTCAATATGTAGCCCATTTTTTTGGAGCTCAGGATGGTGGTGGAGTTATTGGGATTTGCTCTTGAACAAGCCCAAGTAGAGCTTTAACACATGAATCTTGAACAAAATCACCTATGGGAGAAGTGGAAGTTGATAGAGAATACCACCCGAGCGATGTTATCCAAGCCACCCAAGATTCTTTCACAATTTCACACATTAACCTAAGGCCTTCTGAGGGTGTTATAAGGGAGTATGTTACAAGACCCTATAACTATCACTATGTACACTTTTTTTTATAAATATTATACAATAATTTTATTATTGTTACTTTGTAAAAAGATTTTAAAGCACAAATAGTATCTTTAGTTAATATTCAACTGAGTAATCTATTTTGATGAATTAATGGATTTTTTAATTAAATAAAATTTTAATAAATTTCATTATTAATAAATTTATTTTCATTAAATATAAATGATCATATAATTTTTATGAATAAAATTATAATTTTTATTAAGGTTTGAAAGCTATTTTTTTCTAAACCCATGACGTTTCAATAAGTTTCGAATTTTTTTTTAAAAGTGAAAATTCAAATATTTAAAAAAATTATTTAGATAAAATGAATATAATTTTTCGAGTTAGGATTACGAAATTATCCAACGGTGAATTTTTCATAATTTTCTAAGATAGTCTAATTTTTGGGATAAAATTAAATACTACTTATATATATATATTGTGTTTTATGACATCAAAAAGACCCAATAGTGATGTAAAAAATAATATAAACATTATGTTTGGCCAATATATGTTTTACCATTAACATATTTTGATTTTTGTTTTGATTAATTTATTTTACAAATCTTTAGTGGACCCTTCAATACTTATAAAACATTCTGTCTTTTTAAATTGTTTTCTTTGAGAGTGTGACTCACCTCCACATAATAAGAACTATTATTATAAGAAGTTAGGCCATTTCCCTTATAAAATATTGGTTTCCCTTCCCATTTGGAAAAAACCATTGGCAAAACTCATGGTCTTGTTGGTGGTTTTAAATAGTATAATGTGTGTTGTCCCAAACCTAAATAATAAAGAATTCCCTCCCCTTTCCTATATAAACCCACCCAAGATCCCACTTCCTCTTCACTAAATAACTTTTGAGTTCATCCAAAATCTGAAATCATCTATATATAATCTTCTTGAGGTGCCCCAATCTCCCAAGAAGTCTCTCTCAATCTCCTCCCAAGCCTTTGTGATCACACTTCCATGTTAGGGATTCTCACATTCCTTATTTATGTCCAAGTTTTCTTATATTGTTGTTCCCTTTTATTTTCAATTATAAATGTTGGAATATGATTTTTAACAACCCCCATAATTCTCTATTAATGATTGAATAATGAGATTTCCCCTTTCTTCCTCATTAATGCCTCCCATTTATGCACATTACCATGACCAAAATCTATCAGGAGATTCTCTCTCCTCAGTTATGTTCAAGCAATTATTTTTTATTATGTATCTAAATTCATTTATATTTGTTGGGACATGTATCTATATAACCCCCCTTACTAAAGATTTCATGTAAATATTATTATACACCCATTTCTCTCTCATCACCCATTTTTATGAATTCTAATGTCATGACGTTATGCTGCCGAAATTGCAACGCATTTTTCCAAGCCAAGATCATTGTGTAGTGAATACCATACACATGACTCTATCAAGGGTATTCAACTTTATGCATATATACATATTGAATGGTAATTTCATGTATTTATTCAACATTACTTAATCATGGAATAACTTATTATGCTGATTGATTCCATGTTATATGATTCATGTTGCACACTTATGCATGAAATGAAATGATTAAGAATGGTGCGCCCTAATAGCGCTCCAATGCATTGGGAAAATTATTGTATCTTGATACACCATGGGAAATGAGTGTTGAATCTATCTAATTCAAGTGCAACTATGGTTTACTCATTATTCATGTGGAATAAGGTTTAACACATAATCCATGTGAAATGAGCCTTGGCTCATGCTAATTCAATGTTAAGTGTTGTTGCCAAATCTCAATGTTATGATTATCATGATTTATCATGCCTTTATGTCAATGTTTCTCTTGTGATCCATTGATATAACTATTGTCTAAAATTTATTTTATTCCTCATGTAATTGCATGTTTATTCCCTTACTGGGCTTTATAGCTCACCATTTTATTATTCATGTCCTTAGGTTATCCAATGCAATGCTATGTACGAGGGAATGAAGATATCATGTAAAGGGTGTTTTCAATAATGATATTGTATTTAATGCTTTAAGTTGTTATGTAATGATCCTAATCCCCAAAGACAATAGACCTCTCGGCCTTCTATGTTATATCATGTGAAGACTATGTAATAAATCTGGTTTAAGTGTGAAATGAAAGTTGGGTAGTTATAAATATGCACATGAAAACACAATTCTTACTACCTTATTATATATAACCCATGAAACTCCTAATATTTTTCAAGAATTTAATTAAATTTTACAAGATGCACCTGATTTGTGAATACATATTCATATACTCTATAGAAAAATAAGAACAATTTTTTAGCAATTACCTAATACTTAGTGGAAAAATGCTTTTATTTTGGTGATCTTGTTAATTTTAAGAAAATTTATGGCCAAATGCACAAAATGGAGGACAACCGAGCAAAAAATTCCAACTACAGGGTGTGTACTTATATACACGCTGTGTAAATTCAGGCTCAGACACAGGTTGACCTAGACAAGTACATGCCCATGTAACCAGAAGCTGGGACATGGCGTGTATACTATTCTAGAAGCAGTTGGTGGAAGAGAAGAGTCTACACGCCCATGTGACTGGTTGAAGGAGACAAGTCGAGTAACATTTCTACACGCCCTGTATTAATTTCTAGAAGTGTTTGGTGGCCAAATTTTGAGACTACATGCTATGTATAGTGGCGCTACACACCGTGTACATTCACCTACTAGGCGGCGCTGTGTTCCAAGTCAATGAATGCGTGTTAGGCCTCCTACCAGCATAGAAAACGGAGGCAAAAATGCGTTGACAAAAGTACACATCGTTTACTTTTTCCACACATTATGTAATTATTTATTCAATAAAAGGAGGACTTGGCCTCTGGACTATAGGGTTGTGTGGAGATAAATTATAGAGGAAATGTTGATGGCTCGAAGGATTGACACTCTATCGTCGTACTATAATCGTTCTTCAATCTACCGAATAATCATTATTTTTCAAATTTCCTAGCATGATTTTATCAGGTATCAATGGTTTTTTCATTATTATTTTCAATATGTGTAACTAAACACCCAGTTTGTTGGGGTTGTGGAAGCCGATGAGTTTTAATTTGAATTAAGTTTCTCTAAATGTGTCTGTTTTAATAAACTCTTCTTTTTCTTCTTAAATCGCTTCAAATTAACACTGGAAATTCTGTACCGGACCAAGGGAAGAATTTTCAGGTATTCAAAATAAGAATAACAAGGAATAACTCCATAACCATTGAAATTATCTGTCGACTCAAAATGGACTAAGCCAAATATAGATCTGTTAAACACTAAATACTGGACCAACGAGTTAGTTTCTTCAGCTCAAAGTATAAATTTTACTAGACCAAGGAAACATTATTACAAATTAAAACCAGAGTGTTGGGTTATTATGAACAACACAACTTCATATACAATTTGATTTCATAATCAACTTATCAAAAATCCATAACCCCAATTCATTTCTACCATTACTTGCATCAAAATCAGATTTTCCCGTATTAACTTTCATTACAGAAATTAATTTTTTGAAAGAAGCTTAAAAACCAATTGTTCTTTTTGTACCTAAAAAAACCAACAAAAATCAACTCTAAATTCAGAAAACTTCACTTAAAAAAATACAAACTATGTTAATAAAGATAAAATAACATCTTAGTGCCCTGTGAAATGACTCCTTACTGTTGTTATACTTGTTGGGGTAAATATAATTTGGGAAACCGAAAACAAACCTTCAGGGAAACGACTCGCCAAATTTTGGTGCCATTTCTGGGGAACATAGATTTTTATTTTATTCTTGTTTTAATTAAATTTCTATCAAATTTTAGTGAAAATAAAAATCATAAATTCACAAGAATCTATTTTCTAATCCAATTTATTTTTATCTTTTCTTTTCCACATTTATGCTTGGTGTTTTGTTTTGTTTTCTACAAGTCATTAGGTGTATGAGTAGCCACATCACGTGTTCCAAGAACACTGAGTCATTAGGGTTTTTCCCAACTGACCCAGAGATAGAATAGAATTTTTTTATGCACCAACGATCACTCATGGATGAACACAACCAAACCACTCCAATGGCGCAGAACGAGGAATGAATTCTAGCTATTGTCTAAGGAGCTAGATAGCAATTAGGACCAAATGTCATCCAGAACCAGGAAGTTCCACTTGCTCTAGGATATGGCCCGCATCAGCTCCAAAAATTCCAACCAGATCAGATACCATATTTCAACCAAGGTCAGGGGAAATACTACACCCCTCAGGACCAACAATTCATATCAGTTCCCCTTCCTCAGCAGCCACCTCCATGCTGTAATCTCATAGAGTATGGTTTTCCATCAATCCACGAAGTAGAAATGGGCATCATCTGACCGCCGGTGCAAGCCCAAGATTTTGAGGTCAATCCTGCTATCATGCTACTGATCTAGAACAATGTTCAATTTGGCGGACTCTCCAGCGAGGATCCCAATGCTCATCTATCCGATTTTCTAGAGGTCTATGACACGTTTTGTTACCACGGAGTGTCCACCGACACCATCTATCTTCACCTCTTCCCCTTCTCTCTAAGGGATAAAGAGAAAGACCTGATTAAAGGATTTCCACAATGATCCATCCTCACCTGGGAGGAGCTAGCCTAGGTGGTACTATCCAAATACTTCCCACCCTCAAAGATTGTGACACCATGGAACAAAATCCACAATATCTAGCAGCATGACGGTGAATCATTGTATGAATCCTAGGATCGATTCAAGGAGATGTTGCGCAAGTTCCCACACCATGGACTTTAAATTTTGATTCAAGTAAAAACCTTATAAAGAGGGTTGACAACTAATAACAAGTCTATGGTGGATGATGCTGCTGGAGGTACGGTAATGAGGAAGTCCCTCGAAGAAATATTCAAACTACTAGAAGATTTGTCTACCAATAGATTCCAGTGGCATAATGAATAGGGAACACAGAAATGAGGTGTGAATAACATAGATGCAATTACCAAGATAGATGACTAGTTTGATTCTGTTTCCAAGAATATTGACGCACTCAATCTAAAGGGCACATCCCATGTACATGCGGCAAACCATTCGTCATGTATTGAATGTGGGGATAACCACATAATGGGAGAATTCCCGGGTTCTGCTAGAGACCCATCAACAAACGAGGTAAGTTATGTTTCACAAAACTGAGGGCCCAACCAATACCAACATTACCAGATCTTGGCATGGCGTGATCAGCAAAAAACAGGCTTGAGGCCCATCGACAAATGAGGCAAGTTATGTTGCACAAAACCGAGGGACCAACCAGTACCAGCAGTACCAGAACCCGGCATGGCGTGATCAACAAAACATTGGCTAGGGCCAAAAAACAACAAAATATTCCACCCTAGTGACCACTGGGCTACAGCTAGCCACCCTATTAGATTCAGTACCAGAGGCATCAATAGCCCCAACAGGGCTCTTAGCAGCAGCAAGGGTATCAGAAGCCTCACCCGTAGCAGCCATGACAACCACCTCCTTGACCATCTCAAAATCCTCCTCAGTATGAGAACACAAAAATGATAGAGGATCTTCTCACCAAATTCATATCTACTGCTAAGACGAGGTTCCCAAATCAAACCGAATCAATTCATGACCTGGAATACAAAATTATCGAGTTGGCGAACCAACTCTAAAGAAGGCAACTTGGGACTCTACCGGGAAATATAGTGACGAACCATAGGGAGGAATCTCATTCTGTCATACTATGGAGTGGAAAAGAGCTTCAAAAGAACCAACCAGCATAGCCAAGTGCATCCAAACCCCCTGAATAAGGCACCATTACAGACCCCTCCTCATCCAAAAGCCCACATAAGGAGGATTTTCATAATAAAGGGACAGAGGTTGTCATACCTTTTGTACGTGCCTTACAGTTCCCAGAGAGATTGAAATAGAGAAATCTGAACCACCAGTTCAGAAAATTCATGGATTTGTTCGAGAATCTAAACATAAATATTCCATTTGTAGAGGAACTGATTAAGAGGCCTAATTATTCCAAATTAATGTAGGACATACTCTCCAATAGAATAAATATGGAAGATCTGGGAACCGTTTCCCTAACCAAGGAGTGTTCTGCAATCATCTAACACTCAATTCCTCTCAAACTCTATGATATAGGTAGTTTCACAATTCTTTGTACCATTAGAACATGTGAGTTTGGGAAGGCTCTTTGTGACATAGTGGCTAGTGTGAACCTCATGCCCCATGGAGTTTTCAAGAAGCTTGGCCTCTATGATTTGAAGCATACCCGAGTAGCCCATCAACTTTCTAATCGATCTATCGAACAACCGAAGGGAATACTTGAGGACGTGCTTGTCAAGGTGGGTCAGCTGATCCTTCTAGCTGATTTCTTCATCCTCAACATGGAGGATGACCAGGAGGCACCTCTCATACTTGGAAGAACCTTCCTACCCACTGGAGAGGTACTGATTGATGTGCACCAAGGAGAGTTTCTTTTTAGGGTAGGAGATGAGAGAGTCTTTTACAATGACCTCAAGGCTGTTAAAAAAGAATCATTTCCAAAGAATGAGAACTATTAGGCTATAACCACCATGGATGGTCATTTTAGAGAAAAAGGGAATGATCTGGTATATTCTTTTTCAGATACCATTATTTTTTCAAACATTCCATATAAAGTAGAGCCAGATGACTTGCAATTCCTAGAAGGGCATGGTAGCCACTATTTATAACGTACGGTTATTCCTGATAGTATAGAATAGTAAAATGTGCAACCAATTGTACCATCGATTTTGAAGGCACCTGAACACGAACAGAAACCTCTTCCATCTTTTCTAAAGTATGGGTATTTGGGACCCAATCAAACTTTTCATGTCATACATAACGCAGAACTCTCATAGGATAAGGAAGATACATTTATAAGGGTTTTGAAAAAATTCATGCATGCTATTGGTTAGACAACCACTGATTTGAAGGGAATCATCCCTACCATTTGCCCCCATATGGTGCTACTTGAAATAGGAGACATGAAATATTGGCAACCACAACGGTGCTTGAATCCCCCCATAATGGAAGTTGGAAAAAGGGAGGTGATCAGTTTTTTGGATGCAGGCATCATCTATCCCATATTGGATAGTCAATAGGTGAGTTCCCTCCAATTGGTGCCAAAAAAGGAGGGTATCCCTGTGATTTCAATTGAAAAGAAAGATCTCATCCCTACATGCACTGTCACATGCTGGTGAGTTTCTGTGGATTACCAAAAGCTAAAAAATGCCACAAGGAAGGACCATTTCCCCCCTGAAATTCATGGATGAAATGCTGGAGAGACTAGTTGGTCACAACTTCTATTGCTTCCTCGATTGTTATTCAAGAAATAACCAGATTTCCATTGCTCTAGAGTATTTGGAGAAGAGCACATTCACCTTCCCGTTAAGGTACATTTGCATACTAGAGGATGTCTTTTGGCATGTGCAATGACCTCGCCACCTTCTACCACTGCATGTTATCTATCTTACATGACATGGAGGAACAAATCTTGGAGGAATTTATGGATGATTTTTCTGTTTATGGGAAATAATTCTACACTTGTTTATAACACCTAGAGCTAGTTTCGGAACGTTGAGATAACACTAACCTAGTTTTGAACTAGGAAAAGTGTCATTTTATGGTGCAAAGTGTCACGACCCGTCCTCAGGGCCCGTTCCGTGACTACCCCAAGCCTGCCTTCCATAGACCAGGGGCTGGCGACTAGCACCAAGGCGTAAATCCTATTAAAAAGGGAATGCATTGTCTTTGTAAAGTAAACAAACACCACAACACAAGCAAGAAGTAGATGTAAACACCAAGTAAAAACTTGGTACAACAGTAAGTACAGAAAAGTAAGTGGGCTAGTACACAAACCCAAACTGAAAGTAAGTACAACTGGAAAGGAAAAACAAAAACTGAAAAGTAAAGTCGCAATGTCGAGTTGTCCACTGGAAATCCCACCTGAAGGGTGGGTACAGATAGCCTCCACTACTCCTTGGGTCCAGCCAACTACTCCGAGTATGTCCCGCCCAGTGGTCAACCTCCAGGTACAGTCCTGCTCTACAAGACTTAACCACGATCAGCGTTGTCCGTCGTCTGCAACCAACACAACGTAGTGCGGGCATAGGCCGTGCAGGGGTGAGTATAAGCTACTTAGTAGGGACACCGAGACCCTTGAATGTACCCCAAAATCCACAAATGATAATCCAAAAAGGAAAGATACAATCACGAAGTAACATCCGACGCTGCTTAGGTATATGCCCATACATATACCTAAGTCATCAATTCTCGTTCAGCTCCAACATCCGAATCCAAGTACAACCCAGTCCACACAGGAAAGAGAAACATAAATCCACACGGGATAGCACAAGACAATCAACATAGGAAAGTAAAACAGGATTCAGCTCACAGAGGTATACTTCTTCGTATGACGATAGAGATGATCAGATATTTCCACTGATTCATCTAAGTCGTCAGACCCACAAAGGATCGATAGGTACTAACCCCCGTATTGACCCAGCAAGGGTCTGACCCACATAGGATCGATAGGTAACTAACCCCCACAATGACCCAGGAGGGTCTGACCCACACTGGTTCAATAGGTAACTAACCCCCGCAAAGACCCACACAGGATCAGACCCACACAGGATCTATAGGCGCTGGCTCACACAGAACCGCTGAGCGCTGACCCACACAGGATTGGACCCTCATAGGATCGGTAGCATTGATCCACGTAGGATCGCTGAGTTCTGTAGTCGTCGCCATCGAATCCACTGGGGATATTTGTACAGTCGTCGTCGTTGTCACAGTCGCAAATACAGCGAGCTCTAAGGTCCCGCTCAAAGCAAGCTCGTTCGGGAGGGTCTGCTCCATGAGTCGAGATGATGATACATCAACTGACACATAGTCCAGAGTTGATGTATTCAAAAGATCTGTATCGTCAACAGAAACTCAACGTCGCAGACGGCGCGTCAAATGGACGCACGGTCTGGGAGTTATTGGCTTCTTCGTCCCAGGGGCCCAGTTGGTTTTTAAGGAAAAACCAACCCGACCGTACTCCGCTTGCGTCCAAACCTCAGGGGGAGTATCCCAAAAGATCCGTCTCACTTAGAGGAATCCAACAAAGTCGACGACACGTCAATCGGACGTCCGGAGCTTAAGATATGAGCATTTTCGCTCTGAGGGCCGGGTTGGTTTCGTGTACGAACCAACCTAGCCGAACTAAAAGTATTCCAAAAACTTGAGCACGATATACCGAAACGACCATCTCGATCCAAGGATTGCATCGCCGCTGACGACGCGTCGATCGGAGGTCCTTAGCCCAAGATATGGGAAAAAGTCCAGAAAGGTTCCGAAAATGGGGGTTTCGGGCCCGGTCCGTCCCGACTGAGACCCCCTGGGTTGGCCTGAACCGGGTCGACCCGACCCGGGTATAGGTCGGCCCGGCCCGGCTGCCGGCCTGGCGGTCCGGCGCGCGGCGCCAGCGGGCTCGGCCGAACGGCAGAGCCGTTCAGTGTAGGGGGGGGGGGGCGATGCCCCCATCGAGTTGTAACCGCGGCCCCCCTTAATGGGGGCCGCTTACTTGTCGGCCGGGGGTTTGAACCCCCGGCTGTTCTCCTGTCCGGCCCGCCTGCCCCGACTGGCCGGTTTCTGCCACCATGGGACCGGCGTCGGCTGGTCCCCTCCCTGCCCCGACACCGGCGGCCCAGAACCGGCTGCCGGTCTCCTTGCTCCGCCACGGCCCGGAACCGGCCGCGGCCTTGATTCATCTGGTGCGGTGCGCCGGCGCCGCACCCCTCCTCCACGGCCCCACTCTGGTCACGGTGTTTTTGCGGTTCTCCGGCACGGCGCGATGGCATCGCGGCCTTGATCGATTTCACTTCGCGGCGCAGCGGTGCCGCACATTCCTTGCCACACAATCCTACGTGGTGTGACGGCACCACGCCATTTCTTTCCAACCACATTAGAAACAACATCAATAATGGAGGAGGGTCGTCCGTTTTTGTGCGGTCCGACCCCCTCTCGTTAGTCGTTAGCAATTGTTCGTATTTTCACGAAGAATGACAAGATAGTATTCACGAACGAAATAAATAAATAAATCTACTACCTCGTGCGAGCTTGAACGGAGGTTCATTGAACGAGGATTCATCATGGAAAAACCGTCGCGGAAAGAGACGTCGCGGAAGGAGGAAGTCGCGTCGGCGTTGCGGTACACAGCGTCATGTAATCTGTTTCCGAGAACTCGGCGTTCTACATCGGAGAGCGATGTGTTCTTCATGTTCTTCATCAAAGACGAAGAAGTTCCTGAAATATTTAGTCTTTTCTCCCAAAAACTCTACCACACGGTTCCAACCCCAAATAAAATAATCTCACCTCTTATTTTATTAACATAACATAACTTTTGAATTTCAAGAGTTTGAAATTCAAACATCCACACTTAACTCAATTAATTAATAACATAAGTTGTCAAAAATTAATGGTGAGTTAAGGGGGTTTAAGAATATGAAGTGGTGGGGTTTTTGTGGGCCCCACCACCCTTATAACCTCTCTTGGGAAGGTGGGTAGTTACCCAACTTCCACCCAAATCCTTAAACCACAAAAAGAAAAATAAAAATTGTAGTTAAATTATAAATTAAACTTCCACAATTTATATTATCTTCTCTTGTGAAAACACAACACCGAAAATGGCGTTCATAAGCAATTACCGGCACTACGGTTCCATCGGTGCCCTCGGAATTCGATTCCGAGCACTGGTTCATAAGTTATAAATTCCCGCTCGTTCGTTCACTGAACGTACCCGAGCTAAACTTCAGATTGAAATTCCGGGCACACCAGGCCTCGGAATCAAGTGCCGTCAGAAACTGCGTTCTTGTAAAATCCCAAAGAAAATTAAGAAAAACATTTCCGTGAATTTTACGGGTCTTTACATTAGTCCCACCTCAGGGCTTTACGTCCCCATAAAGATACATCATAAGCTAGGGAAACAAATGTGGGTACTGAGCACGCATCTGAGCCTCTTTCTCCCAAGTGCTCTCCTGGAGATTCCCGTGCTGCCATCTGAGGCGCACTAGAGGAATCAACCATCCAGGTTGGACTCGCTCATGTCGATCCTCGATCTCCACTGGGACCTCCGCAAAATTTTTCCCATGATCAAAGTCTAGATCTCTATGGTCAATGATATTCATCGGGTCATGCACGTATCTCCTCAGCTGAGATACGTGGAAGACGTCATGCACCCGGTGTAACTGAGGTGGTAGAGCCAGGTGATAAGCCACCTCGCCAATCGTGCTGAGGACCTAGAATATTTCGATGAAGCGTGGAGAAAGCATGCCGCACCAGCCAAATCTTCGTAATCCACGTCGAGGTGAGACATGCAAGAATACGTGGTCACCATCCTCGAACTCTAGTGGCCTCCGCCTCTTGTCAGCATATGACTTCTGCCGGCTCTGAGCTGTCTTCATCCGCTCCTGGATGACCTAGACCTTCTCTGTCGTGGCTAGGACCATCTCCGGTCCCACAAGTGCTTTCTCCCCAGGGTCTGTCCAGCACAAAGGAGATCTGCAAGGTTGGTCATACAACACCTCATATGGTGCCATCCCGATGGTAGAGTGGTAGCAGTTGTTATACGCGAACTCCACCAGGGGTAGGTGGTCCTCCCAGCTGTGACCAAAGTCAAGGAAACATGCGCGGAGCATGTCCTCAAGAGTCTAAATGGTCATCTCCGTCTGACCATCTGTCTGAGGGTGAAAGGCACTGCTCAGACGTAGTTGCGTCCCGAATGCCTCCTATAACCCCTTCCATAGCCGGGAAGTAAAGCGAGCATCTCGATCGGAGACGATAGATGATGGTACACCGTGAAGCCACACAATCTCCAGAACATAGAATCGTCCCAATCTCTCCACTGAGCCCTGCTCTCTGATGGGTAAGAAGTGTGCCGACTCGGTGAGTCGGTCGACAATCATCCAAATGGAGTCGTGACCTCTGGAAGTGCGTGGCAGTACAGTCATGGAGTCCATAGATATTTTGTACCACTTCCACTCCGGGACCTCCAAGGGTTGTACCAAGCCTGCTGGTACCTGGTGTTCTGCCTTCACCTACTGGCAGGTGAGGCATCGAGAAACAAACTCTGCCACAACCTTCTTCATGCCCGGCCACTAGTGCTTTCATCTGAGATCCTGGTACATCTTCGCCACTCCAGGATGTACCGCCAAAGGGGAAGTGTGATACTCTCTCAGCACCTCCTATCGTAAAGCGACTGGTACCAAGGTACATCCTCTGAAAAGAATGTCGTGCTCTTCTCCAAAGGAGAAACCATCAGGTGCCTGACCTGAGGATATATGTGCATGCCGCGTCTCACAGTCAGCGTCCCCACGCTGTGCCTCTCTGACCCGTTGTATTAGTGGAGGGGTGAATGTGAGAGACTGAAGGAAGGTTGTTCCATCTCTATCCACGAAGGATATCTGCAAAGAGGCTAGCTGCTCTGTTGCCTCCTCAAGTAGCTGAATTCCCATCCTCCTGCGGAGAGCATCGGCTACCACATTCCCCATCCAAGGAGTATAGACTATCTCAAAGTCATAGTCCTGGAGGAACTCGATCCATCGCCGCTGTCTCAGATTCAGGTCCTTCTAAGAGAATATGTATTTGAGACTCTGATGGTCAGAAAAGAATGTAAAGCATTCTCTCATCAGGTAGTGTTGCCATGTCTTCAGAGCAAAGACCACTGCTACTAACTCCAGGTCATGGGTAGCGTAGTTCTACTCATGCGGCCTCAACTAACGTGATCCATAGGCGATCACGACCCACTCCTGCATCAGGACACATCCGAGTCTGGTCCCTGATGCATCTCACTAGACTACGTACCCTACTCCCTCCTCAGGAAACCTCAAGATAGGTGCGCTGGTCAATCTCTGTCTCAACTCTTGGAAGCTATGATGACATCTGTCTGACCACACAATGGGTTTCCCATTCTTCGTCAAAGCTAAGAGTGGTGTCGTAACTCTGGAGATGTCTGGCACAAATCTCCGGTAGTATCCAGCTAGTCCCCAGAAACTCCGCACCTCCGTCACACTCCTGGGTGGCTCCCAAGCTAGCACTGCCTCGATCTTCGTAGGATCCACCGCAACTCCCACCTCAGAGATAACGTGTCCCAAGAAGTGGACCTCACATATCTAGAATTGACACTTTGAGAGTTTTCCATAACGCTGGTTCTCTCAAAGTGTGTCTAGTACAATCCTCAAGTGGTAGGTGTGCTCCTCCTCAGTGGTCGAGTAAATCAAAATGTCGTCGATGAAGACCACGACAAATCGATCGATGTATGGCTGAAAGATCTTGTTTATGAGGGCCATGAACACAACTGGAGCATTGGTTATGCCGACTGGCATATCCAAGAACTCATAGTGGCCATACCGACACCTGAAGGCCGTCTTCTGCACGTCCTCGTCCCGAACTCTGAGCTGATGATAGCCGGACCTGAGGTATATCTTTGAGAACCACCGTGCTCCCTTGATCTGATCGAAGATGTCATCAATTCTTGGTAGCGGATACTTGTTCCGCATTGTCACCTAGTTCAGGCCAGGATAGTCGACACAAAGTCACAAGCTCTTGTCCGCCTTCTTGGCGAACAAAATCGGGGAAGCCCAAGGTGAAACATTGGGTCGGATGAACCCCTTTCCCTGCAAGTCCTCCAACTGTACCTGTAGATCTCAAATCTTGGAAGGGTCCATCTGATATTCTAGAGTCAATATCAAGGCTATCCTGGGGTACAGGTCAATATAAAAGTCTACCACTCTACGAGGAGGTAGCCCTGGAACGTCGTCGGGGAAAACATCCGCACACTGATCCACCACTGCAAGAAAACTAGGACTCTGCATGTCAACTGCTCCTAGGATGAGGCTAGACAACTTATGAGTGATGGGATGTCCTCTCTTATGTGATAGTCCATCTTGTGTTGCAAAGGATCCCTTCTCGCCGGAGAAGGTGAACCTACTCCTGTCGGTGCGTACACATCGCACCTTGCACCTAATACAGTCAATCTGTGCACGGATTGTGGACAACAAATCCATGCCCATGATGATGTAGTAAGGCCTCGACGCCACTACAAGAAGATCCCAGCCAAAGCTCTCGCCTCCTAGAGTAAGCTCACACTACCGGCACAAGGGCGTAATCATCAAGTCTTCTCTCGTAGGAGTCTCTAGCCGTAAGGATCGAGCCAATGGCTCTGTCAAAATCTCCGAGATTCGAACAAGGGCAGCGGATATGAAAGAATGGATCACTAGTTTGTCTATAAGTACTGCAGTAAGGGTGGAATAGACACAGATAGTACCTCGAATCATCTCAGGCGCGTCGTGGTCATAGGCCTCCACTGCCTGGAGTTGTGCCTATCTCTACCCGCCAGCTCCCTGTGGCCGGGGTGGACCTCCTGGTGGTGGTGGTGGTAGAGCCTCAAAGCATCGCCCACCACCTGCTGCTCGGCCAGCTCCTCTGCCTCATCCGCCTGCTCCCTGCGGACCGCCACGGTCGACCCTTTGCCTCTGCCTGGGTGGCCCCTCAACCTTCTGCTGCTCCTCGGCACGGCGGGTCGGGCAGTCATGAGCCATGTGGCCCTGCCCGCCGCACGTGTAGCACTGCCTGCCTCTCGAAAGACTGGCTCTGTGCTGTGTGCCCCGTACTGCTGAGCCAGTGTCCTGAGGACATCTTCCTGAGGGTCTAGTCTGCCTGGACCCATGATTCATCTATCGACTTCCGGCTGCAGAAGACTCTTCTACATATCGCCCCGCGGTAGGTCTCGCTGCTGAAGAAAGCTCGGAAATAAATCTCTTGATCAAAAGGGCTCGTTCCAGTACTCCTACCTAAGTCAGAATACTGAGGGAGATCAGTGATGACCTGATCTCATGTATCAATCCCTGCTCAAAGGTCCGGGCCCGGAAGAATGGGTCTCGTACCATGTCTGTCGAGTAGCGCGAGAGATCGGTAAATCTCGTCGAGTACTGGGTGACCATCAAGCTGCCCTGCCGTAGTTGTAGAAGCTCCTGGATGTGCACTGCACGGAGGGTCATTGGGACGAACTCTGAGCGGAAGATGCTCTCAAATTCCATCCAGAGGAGAGATGCCTCATCGTGCACCTGGAGCATCAAGCTCCACCATCTGCCTGCTACCGTGTGCAGTAGGCTCGCTGCGAGGATCACCATGAGGTCTGCTGGTGTCCTCACTAACCGCAAAACTCGTATAACTGCCTCCAGCCTGTCCCCGGCTGCCTGGGGGTCCATCTCCCCGCAGAACATGGGCGGTCGCTGGTGCTAGAACTCATGCAGTGCACTAAGGCGACGTGCATCGTCAGTGGCTGGGGCTAGAAGCATCGGTGGCTCGGAGGGTAGAGCTACCGCTGGTGCCACTGCAGAAAAAGGGCTCTGCACAGAGGCCTCGTCGCTCGGTGGGCTGTCGTCACGCACAACTCTCAGAACCCAAGATGGCTGCCGTCGTGGGACCATCCTGAAAAGGAAACAGGTGCGCCACGGTCAGAACAGTATACCTGGTGAGCTGACACAAAGTAATCACAAAGAAAACATGAGACACACATGCAATCAATGTTTTTGTGTATTAAGTCGGAAATCAGAAGTCAGGGTCCGGGTGTACGGATACGTCGGCCGCCGCACCAAAACTGGAATCCTTAGACTGATAACCACACCCACTATGCTTAACACTATTGCTTCACATAGAAATGATCAGAGCCCCAAGTTCTGTGGTAGAACCGAATTTCTCTGATACCAATTTGTCATGACCCATCCTCGGGGCCTGTGCCTTGACTACCTCAAGCCCCCCTTCCATAGACCAGGTGCAAGTGACTAGCACCAAGTCGTAAATCCCATTAAAAAGGGAAGTCATTGCCTATGTAAAGTAAAAAAACACAACAGAGAAATAATGCATTAGAAGTAAACACTATGTAAAAACATGGTAAAACAGTAAGTACAGAAAAGTAAGTGGGCCAGTACACAAACCCAAACTGAAAGTAAGTACAACTAGAAAGAAAAACAGCAACTGAAAAGTAATGCCGCAACGTCGAGCTGTCCACTGGAAATCCCACCTAAAGGGTGGGTACAGATATCCTCCACTGCTCCTCGGGTCCAGCCGACCGCTCCGAGTACGTCCCACCCAGTGGTCCACCTCCAGGTACTATCCTGCTCCGCAATCCTCAACCACGATCAGCGATGTCCGTCGTCTGCAACCAACACAACGTAGTGCGGGCATAGCCCGTGCATGGGTGAGTATAATCTACTCAGTAGGGACCCCGAGACCCCTAAAGGTCTCCCAGAATCCACAAAGGATAATCCACATTGGAACGATACGATCACGAAGTAACATCCGACACTGCTTAGGTATATGCCCATACATATACCTAAGTCATCAATTCTTGTTCGGCTCTAGCATCCGAACCCAATTACAACCCAGTCCACACAGGATAGCACAACACAATCCACATAGGATATTAAAACAGGATTCAACTCACACAGGTATACCTATTAGTATGATGATAGAGATGATCAGATATTCCCACTGATTCATCTAAGTCATCTGACCCACAAAGTATCGATAGGTACTAACCCCCGCAATGACGCAGGAAGGGTCTGACCCACGTAGGATCGATAGGTAACTAACCCCCGCAATGACCCAGGAAGGGTCTGACCCACACAGGACTGATAGGTAACTAACCCCCGCAAAGACCCACACAGGATCAGACCCACACAGGATCTGTAGGCGCTGGCTCACACAGAACCGATGAGCGCTGACCCACACAGGATCAAACCCACACATGATCGGTATCACTGATCCACGTAGGATCGCTGAGTTTTGTAGTCGTCACCATCAAATCCACTGAGGATCTCTGTACAGTCGTCGTCGTCATCACAGTCACAAACGCAGCCAGCTCTAGGGTTCCCGCACACAGCAAGCTCATTCGGGAGGGTCCGCTCCATGAGCTAAGAGGCTGATACATCAACTGACACATAGTCTAGATTTGATGTATCCAAAAGTTCCATATCTTCAACATGAACTCAACGTCGCAGATGGCGCGTCAAACGGACGCCCGGTCTGGGAGTTATTGGCTTTTTCGTCCCAGGGGCCCGGTTGGTTTTTAAGGAAAAACCAACCCGACCGTACTCCACCTATGTCCAAACCTCAGGCGGAGTATGCCAAAAGATCTGTATCACTTAGAGGAATCCAAAAAAGTCGATGGCACGTCAATCGGACGTCCGTAGCTTAAGATATCAGCGTTTCCGCTCTGAGGGCCCGGTTAGTTTCGTGTACGAACCAACCCGACCGAACTCAAAGTATTCTTAAACTTTGAGCGCGATATACTGAAACGACCATCTGGATCCAAGGATCGCATCGCCGCTGACGGCGCATCAATCGGAGGTATGTTTCCCGAGATATGGGCAAAAGACCAAAAAGGTGCTGAAAACGGGGGTTTCGAGCCCGGTCTGTCCCGGCCGAGACCCCCTGGGTCGGCCCGAACCAGGTCGACCCAACCCGGGTACGGGTCGACCTAACTGGTAGCCAGGCGGTCCGACGTGCTGGCACGCGGCGCCTGCTTGCTTGGCTGAACGGCCGACCCATTCGGTGTAGCGGGAAGGGGGGGGGGGGGGGGGGGCGCTGCCCCCCCCCCCCCCCCCCCGCGATTTGTAACCACAGCCCCCCTTAATGGGGGTCGCTTGCTGGTCTGATGGGGGTTTGAACCCCTGGCTGTTCTCCTATCCAGCTGGCCCACCCTGGACGGCCGGTTTCTTCCACCACGGGACCGGCGTCGGTCGGTCCCCTCCCTGCTCTGACACCGGCGGCCCGGAACCGGCCGCCGATCTCCTTGCTCCGCCGCGGCCCGGAACCGGCTGCGACCTTGATTCGTCTGGTGCGGCGCGACGGCGCCCCACCTCTCCTCTGCGGCCCCACTCCGGCCGCGGTGTTTTTGTGGTTCTCCAGCATGGCACGACAGCATCGCGTCCTTGATCGATTTCACAGCACGGCGCGACGGCGCTGCGCATTCCTTGCCGCACGATCCCGCGTGGTGCGACGACACCACTCCATTTCTTTCCGACCACATTAGAAACAACATCAATAATGGAGGAGGGTCGGCTGTGTTTGTGTGGTCCAGCCCCCTCTCGTTAGTCATTAGTAATTGTTCGTATTTTCAAGAAGAACGACAAAGATAGTATTCATGAACGAAATAAATAAATAAATCCCCTACCTCGTGCGAGCTTGACTGGAGGTTCGTCGAATGAGGATTCGTCATGGAAAAACCGCCGCAGAAAGAGATGTCGCTATAGGAGTAAGTTTCATCGGCGTTGCGTAATCGGTTTCCGAGAACTCGGCGTTCTTCATCGGAGACCGATCTGTTCTTCGCGTTCTTCATCGAATATGAAGAAGTTCCTGAAATCTTTAGTCTTTTCTCCCAAAAACTCCACCACAAGGTTCCAACCCCAAATAAAATAAGCTCACCTCTTATTTTATTAACATAACATAACTTTTGAATTTCAAGAGTTTGAAATTCAAACATCCACACTTAACTCACTTAATTAATAACATAAGTTGTCAAAAATTAATGGTGAGTTGAGGGGGTTTAAGAATATGAAGTGGTGGGGTTCGTGTGGGCCTCACCACCCTCATAACCTCTCTTGGGAAGTTGGGTAGTTACCCAACTTCCACCCAAAGCCTTAAACCACAAAAAGAAAAAGAAAAATTGTAGTTAAATTATAAATTAAACTTCCACAATTTTTATCATCTTCTCTTGTGCAAACGCATCTCCAGAAATAGCGTTCATAAGCAATTACTGGCACTACGGTTCCATCGGTGCCCTCAGAATTCGATTCCGAGCACCGGTTCAAATGTTAGAAATTCCCGATCGTTCGTTCAATGAACGTACCCGAGCTAAACTTCGGATAGATATTCCGGGCACAACGGGCCTCAGAATGAAGTGCTGTCAGAAACTGCGTTCTTGTAAAATCCCAATGAAAATTAAGAAAAACATTTCCTTGAATTTTATGGGTCTTTACACAACGTGGCATCGTCCTTGGAATGAAATCTAAGAAAAAAGGACAGAGGTGGACCCGACAAAGATATAAGTCATTTCACGACTACCTATTCTGACTTATGTCAGAGTCATCCGCAGCTTCCTAGGGCATGCCAATTTCTACAGGTGGGTAGTCCCCAAATTCTCCAAAAATAGCCCATCCACTCACCAATATTCTATCCAAGGATGCCATATTTTTGTTAGATGAGACATGCGCCATTGATTTTGAGTATCTGAAGCAGCATCTGGTGGAAGCTCTGGTGATGATTTCTCCCAACTGGGAGGAACAATTTGAGGTGATGTACAATGCCAGTGACTATGCAGCGGGAGTTGTCTTGGGAAATCATCTTGATCGGATTTTTTGACTGATATATTATTCCAGAATAATGCTCAATGAGGCTCAAATCAACTACACCACCATAGATAAAGAGATGCTTGCAGTGGTTTTCACATTTGACATGTTCCGTTCCTACTTAGTTTTGACAAAAGTTATTGTTTATACTGACCATGCAGCACTAAAGTACCTAATGAATAAGAAAGAGGTGAAGACCTAATTGATCTGATGGGCACTCTTCTTATAAGAATTTGATCTTGAGATCTGAGATAATAAGGGGAGTGATAATGTTTTTGTTGACCATCTATCCCGCATAGAGCTACCTCATTTGGAGAAGGAGGAGAATCATGAGATTAGGGAGGATTTCCTTGATTCACACCTCATTTAAGTTAAGAAAACACCTTGACCATGGTACACTGGTATCTCTAATTTTATGGTTCCAGATGTCATTCACCCAGACCTATCCTTTCATCAAAGGAGAAGATTTATCTCTGATGTGAAAAGGTACGTCTGTGAGGATCCTTGGATATTCTGATCATTTGCATATTGAGTGATCCGCCATTGCATCCCGGAGAATGAATTTAATGGTGTCCTAGAGTTTTGTCATGCATCACCAGTTAGAGGACATCATGGACCTGACTGTACAATAGTGAAGATCCTACAGTCTGGGTTTTTCTGGCCCATAATGTATAAAGATGCTTGAGCATTTGTTTCCTATTACGATCGGTTCTAGAGGACCGATAATGTGGGACGTAGAGATGAGATTCCCCAGAATCCAATCCTGGAGTTATGGATTTTCGACGTATGGGGGATAGATTTCATGGGTCTCTTTCACCCATCTTTTTGGAACAATTACATCCTGGTCTGTGTCGAATACGTCTCCAAATGGGTGGAATCCACTACCACAGCACATGACACATCCAAGGTAGTCATGATCTTTTTAAAGTAAAATATTTTTAGCAGGTTTGGAGTTCTGCGAGTACTGATCATCGATAGAGGGACCCACTTCGAAAACACACTATTGAGAGGAATATAGTCAAAGTATGGAGTAAAGAATCATATGGGGACACCATATCATCCCTAATCCAGTGGACAAGTGGATCTCCCCAACTATGAGCTCGACAAGATCCTGGAGAAAATAGTAAACACTTCGAGGAAATACTAGTCTAAGAAGTTAGATGATGCTTTTTGGTTATATCAAACTGCTTTCAAAACACCACTGGGAATCTCCCTATTCCGCCTCATCTATGGCATGCCATGACATCTGCCAATAGAATTGGAACACAAAGCCTACAGGGCCGTCAAGGCCCTGAATTTTGATTTGATGGTAGCTGAAGAGAAGAAAATGTTCCAATTGTCAGAACGTGATGAAATTAGATTAGAGGCATAAGAAAATTCCATGCTTTATAATGAAAAATGATGTCTTTTCAAAACTGAATAATTTCATGAAAATACTTCCAACGCTGTGATCAAGTACTTCTCTTTAACTCTCGACTCTTCTTATTTATAGGAAAGATAAAGTCATGATGTTCGGGACCATTCCACGTCCTACGTGTATTCCATCATGGAGCGGTGGAAATTTCTGGAGTGGATGGTCAAGCATTCAAAGTGAACGGGAAATAGTTGAAGGCTTACCATCACATATACAACACGGTGGGAACATTTTCCACCATACAGCTCAAGCAAGAAAAGGTAAGTAGGTCAAGCCAATGACCTAAAACAAAGGCCATTTATGGGAGGCAACCCAAGGGATACACACCGTGTACCACCTATCTACATGGAGTGTACTCTTCCCTTTTAATTTTTCTAAATATTATAAAAATATAGTCTAACTAATAAATTAACATGGATGATACCGGTTCCGATAGTAAGGTCCCTGAATTTTATCTGAGCTGTCACCAGTTCGAATCCTCCCAACCTACCTTTGGCATGGGGGTCCTATTTTTTATATTTTCTTACACGGCATGTGTAGTAAATTTCATATATATATATATATATATATTGTCTTAAATGAAAACCCATGGTGGGGATGGATCAGTTGGTCAAGATCGCCACCCGGCTCCAAAATACCTTAGTTCGAATCCTGACAACCTCCCTATTTCCATCATTTAACCTTTTAATAAAACCACACGACATGTCCTTCAATATACATCGTGTGTGCCATGTTTTTACTTACTAAATTAATAAACTTTCCATATAAAGTAATACATGTGGATTAAGTTGTAATTTTGGAAAATTCTCAGCCCTGGATCAAAAAGACTTGGGTTCGAACTCAGCTAATCTATCTGCTTCATCCCATTCTCTTATATTTAAAAACTACATGCCACACATTTCTTTCTTCCCATGTGTATAGGCTGTATAGATTAAATATATATAAATGATAAATATGGGATGAACTACAACCTGCAATTTAGTGGTTGAGGGCTTCCATTCAGAATGGTTGATCGCCGATTCAAACCTCGCTCTAATCACCGAACCAAAGGTTGTACTTCTCTTTTTACAATTTTTAAACACACGGTGTGTATTTTCCCACTACATTACATGTCTTGTTTTAAATTTTATATATATATATATATATATGAATTTTTATTATTTTTAATTATTCAGATTAATTATTATATAGTTTACTATAAAAATTTTATATAATAATAATAATAATAATAAATTAGAGGTAAACGGCGTGTATTCCAGAGGTACACGCCATGTACCTCAGATATATAGGCCACGACCATATGGCTTCAGGCCATGTCGCACAGTGCCTCCCCCTCTTCCTGTTTTCCTCCCCCGTACGACACCCAAACTCCCAACTTCCAGATGCATCGATTTCATTTGTTTTGGGTTTTTATTTTTCGTGCATTGTGATCCTCAGTCAAGGTACACCCTTCTAAACTCACTATATCATGTTATTAGAAGCGTTTAGGGTGTTTTGGGATCTGCTAACTGTTCGGCTTCCATGATACATGGCCATGAAATGAAGAACACACATTGGGTACGTTTGTACACGCCCACACACGGAATGGTTCGCCATTTGAATATACATAGTGTGTATGTTCGGTACCCACCGTTTACTATCCACGATCGTGCCCGAGTTCCTTTTCACATGGCCTCACACTCCATTTTCATGTACACGGTGTGTGTGTTCGGTACAAGCCGTGTATACCCTTTCCTTCGTCCATCCAATGCCTAGCCCCCAAATGACCATGTTCCTCTAATGATGAACATGTCATGTCTAATCCATAAAAGGTGTGTCCTTTATTTTTAGAAATGATAAAAACCTGGTCGTGGTTTTAGAAATACATGACTATGTCCACTTTGCATGAACATGTCGTGTATGTTCGGTACACACCGTTTACCCTTCCCTGGTCTATCTTCTGCTCCCATGCGTGTTTATCCAGAGAACATGGGATGCTTTATAGGTGTCACTACACGCCGTGTACTCTAGATGTACACACCATGTAGTTTTATTTTTTTAGTTTTATCACATTGTCTTTATTTTCATTTCTTATCTTTTTATTTTATTTGGTTTTTCTTTCTTTTTCAGGTTATGGAAGACCGAGATCCTTCCCATGGGAAGTGGCTAGCTTCTGCCACTGAGGGAGGGAGGCCCATTTATTATCAGATTCAACTCCAGTCAGTGATGCAGCCAGACCTAGTCGCTCTGGTATACGAGCTCCCTCCATTGGCCATCCTTCCACCCCCCACTACCTCAACGGAGGCTTGTTCTAGTAGCGCTGGGACTCCACCACCCCATACCTAGCTTCCGAGAAACCACATTTCTTCTCCACTAGATGCCACAATTCCTACTCTCCCTTCGGTAGCTATTATTCCCACATCGACTGATTCATCCGGCAGGCCTCCGTCTCCTTTAGTGGATCCATCCACAGAGCCAGACCCTGTTGTTCCACCTCCATCTGGGATGGTACCTCTAGGTGTTCCCTACCCATGTATGGTGTTTGTGGTCACCGATCTTGAACATGATAGGGTTCGGTGCCTCACTCGCCATCTGATTCCGTTGAGTGGTTGGTACCTCGACAGCATCAATCCTCAGCAGCTAGGCATCTCGGGAGAGTTAGAGAATCTCCTTGGACACACTCCACTGCTCACTATTTTCCATGCCAGCACTCGTATATTCAATGATTTTTTTTTGATGTTTGCTACCTCATTTGAGTTTGATGGAGCTGAGTACTGGGAGAAAACTGGTGATGTTGTACCCGTGGTTTGTTTCCTGCTAGGTGGCCAGTGCTTTTCCCTCACCATGACTGAGTTCGGCCGATGGTGAAATTTCTACCCCCATCCTTTCACCCCACCCCCTATTTCTACCTTGACCAGTCCTGAGAACTCTGAGCTCGTGGGAATGTTTCGGGAGATTGTTGGGCCTGACCACCACTACACCCCTACATCAAAAAAGAGTACCCTCATCACCGACCTCGTACTTCATTTCACCCAGCGGTTCTTTAGTTCCATTCCTTTTCCCTGTCATGAGGATGTGGGGGTCGTGACCGGTCATGAAATGGATCTCCATACCTATGTAATTCGTCAAGACTACCCATTCCTACCTTATTTAGCCGCCTCCTATGTGCATCCTATGTTTACCGGCCATCAGGAAAACCTGAACGGTGGGTTTTATGACACATGCCTTTCACATCACCTCGAGGTCTTTGATCCTTCTCTACCACAGGACCTGTTAGGTTCACCACGGTGTACGGACTATCTCATGCTTATTCGCATGGGATTGGTCCGGAAGTAGCGAGTGCAAACGTTCTTGCCCAGGCTCCTACCCACCAACCTGCTAAACCTCCTCCACCATCCTCCGCTACACCACCTCCTCCTTCCCCACCCACCTGCATCCCCACCACACCCCCATTTACTTACCACACCTTTTCTAGCCTTCCTTCTTCTATACCATCACCATCCCCACCTACCCCTTCTCCCTTGGTCGATATCTCCCTTTCCCTCCCCTTAGCCATGATGGAGCAGCCTTTGGTTCATCTTGATAGCTTCCAATACCATCTGGAGCAGATGTTGGGGCTTATTCATCAGCATTTTGGTATTTCCATTCCCCCGATGCCTGCATCTGCCTCAATTCTCGGGCCTTCTTCTGCTGTTCCACATCCCTTTACAACGTTGGACAAAGATTCTATTCTACTAGCTATAGTGGTCCTAACTAATGCTTCTACTATTGCCAATACTACTGCCAGTCCAGTGGGGATGACGAGCTTCCTTTCCAGATTCCATCACCTGCGGCTCCTACTTCTAAAGCTTCCCTTCCAGGTGCAGGATCTGAGCCTCCAGTTTCCATGGCTCATGAGCATTCTCTCGAGACCGGTTCTGTACTGTATGATGCCTCTTCTAAGGCAACCCCCTGACTATTTTTTCCAACATATGATATTTATTATATATTTTTTTGTGATATCTTGTGCTTGTGTCTATTGTGTATGCTTACAATGTTCTCTTTCTTCCCCCCTCACAGGTACTCTGGCATGTTTTGGGCTGCACGTTTACATCATGTTTCATTTTTCTACGCCTATACATTAGGGGATTATTCTTTTACTTTTTATTCTTATGTTTTCATCTTTCCTTACTTCCCCACAGTCTGGTCCACTATTGTGTCCCCACCTTGCTTTGTTCCACTTTTGGGCACTTGGTGGACCACGTGCAGTTTTATGTTTGGGGGGAATCTCCCAACCTCATTAGTCTTTTCCCTTTTCAGATTATAAGAGACATCACTATTAAAAGATATATTTTAATATGTGGGGACAATTTTTGTTAATCATATTTTTTAAATAATAAGCTAAAAGTGGAAAATTTAAAAAAAAAATTGTATGTTCATTTTGGTTCTTAAGTGTTTTAAAATGATTGCTGATATAATTTAAATTGCCACTTATAATCCTTGGATAATGACATCAATTAGTCTAATCAATTATTTCCAAGTCATGACCTGATTCTCTCTTTATTTATTTTTCCCACTCATGGGAGATATTTTAAACCCTTTTTCATATTATTTCTAATACCCTCTTTTTTGATAGATTCATAGAATATACATAACTACCATAATTTGCATGTTTCCATTTCAAAACATGATAAATTTTTTAGTTACATTAAAATGAAGAGGCGTTAGATTGTTTAAACAAATTTATCTAGAGACCTACCATAAATCTTATCTTCGTGAAGCCCATAGAGACCATAGATCAGCTTTATAGGAATCCATATTACAAGACTATTTTCCTTCCTACCGTAATTATTTTATGATTTTTCATTATTATTAATTTGAGTTTAAAGGAAGGGATTGGTGAATCATGGAAAAATTTCATGAATTTTCAAGAAATTAAGTATGGGGGAGACCCTCTTGATAATCTGGGGAAAAAAGGGTTCCAAACCTCTATTCGTGGAAATTCTGAGAGGTCCCCTTTGTATAACAAAATATTACAAACAAAGAGACCATATACTCAAATGTTGGTTTGTGAACCCTAACTACACAACTAAGGGAATGGTGGGGATGAGATTCTATGATAAAGCTTTTGGATGATGTTTTTACAATGATCATAATTTTTGAATATCATGCATTATTATTTAATGAATTTAGCCTCCTCTATCAAACCTCGGAGTTATTTTCACATCTTTACCTACCAACTTTTAGCCACAAAAACATCTGATCCTTATTGAAAAGCCCCAATGATTTTAGTAAATCAAATTTTATAAAGTGGAGAAATATATTTCTTGAAAACATGTGGATAGAGTGTATATATCATTGAATGAGAAAAACATTGACTAAAATTATCTTGAGTGTTGAGTATTTTATTGGTGAGGTAAATCAACAAGATGATTTTTTATTTTTGAAAGGATAAAAAATGTGTTAAATGAAGATGAAAGTAGTTAATTGAATTATAAAAAAGGCATGACTAGAATATTTTTTGAATTGAAACTGTTTTTTATTCTTTTTGAAATTTTATCTTGTACATTATTATTTACATTTATGATTAGTTGAATTACTTAGTTTTAAAAATATATACTCTTTTAATTAGATGTTGAGATTTTTTAAGGGAAAGCAAATTACTATGTATGGGGAAGTATGATGCACCATATTTGTGCATACATTTTCATATACTCTATTGAAAAATAGAACATGTTTTCAGCAATTACCTACTGTATAGTGAAAAAATACATTGATTTTGGTGATCTTGTTCATTTTCAAAAGATTTATTGCCAAATTCACAAAACGGAGGAGAACTGAGAAAAACTTTCCAACTAAACGCCATGTAATTTTATACATGCCATGTACTTACATGATCACACATGGGTTGAAAAGGAAAAGTACATGCCCAACTAAGCAGATGTTGGGGCACACCATGTCCCATTTCTACATGCCGTGTATACAGTTCTAGAAGCAGTTGGTTTCCGAGAAGAGTCTTCATGCCCATGTGGCCGACTAAAGAGACACGTCGTGTGACATTTCTACACATCATGTATGCATTTCTATAGAAGTGGTTGGTGGCCGATTTATGAGACTAAATGCCGTGTTTGGTGGCACTACACGCTATGTATAGTGACCTACCAGGTGGTTCCATGTTCCAAGTCAAAATCGGTGTCTTAGGCCACCTACCAGCAAAGCAAACAGAGGCAAAAATGTGTTGAAAAAAGTACATGGCGTGTATTTTTCCACATATTGTGTACTTATTTTTTCTATAAAAGTAGGCCATGGCCTCCCGAAAAAAGGGTGGTGTAGAGATAAATTATAGGTGAAATGTTGAATGATCAAAGGATTTATGCTCTGCCATCATGCCACCAACGTTCTTCCGTCTACCGAAGAATAATTCCTTTTTCAAAGTTCCAAGCATGATTTCATCAGGTATCAATAGTTCTGTGTTTATCATTTTCAATATGTGTAAATAAAATCCAAGTGTGTTGGGGTTGTGGAAGTTGGTGAGTTTTAATTTGAAGTAATTTTCTCTGAATGTGTTTCTTCTAATAATCTATTATTATTCTTCTTAAATCACATTATATTATCACTGGAAATTTCATACCGGTCCCAGGGCAGAATTTTCAAGGATCCCAAAGAAGAATAACGACGAATAACTCGATGACCATTGGAAGTATCTGTCAGCTCAAAATGGACTAAGACAAATAATGATCTGTTAAAAACTAACTGCCAGACCAAGGAGTTAGTTTCTTCATCTCTAAATACAATGTTTAACGGACCAATGAAACTTTATTAAAAATTAAAACCATAGAGTTGGGTTATTATGAGCCACACAACCTCATAATCAATTTTATTTAATAATCAACTAATCAAAAATCTATAACCCAAATGCATTTCTATCTTTAATTGCATCAAAATCATATTTTCCAGTATTAAATTTTATTCTGGAAATTAATTTTATAAAAGAATCATAAAAATAAATTGTTATTTTTGTACCCAATCAACTATTAAAATTCAACAAAATTCAACAAAATTCACTTAAAACAAAAATAAAAACTATATTAAGAAAGATAAAATAACCTCTTAGTTCCATTTAGATCGACCACTTACTTGTGCTATACTTGTTAGGGTAAATATAATTTCGGACACCTAAAACATAACTTTGTTGAAACGAATCACCATTACATAATATACAAGTAATTATTTGGCCGTTCATATATTTATTAAAAAATCAGGTGTAATTTGATAATACATTTAATATTATGAAATAGTTATAAATTATGTACAATAGAGAATAGATCCAATTTTTAATTCATAAAAATTGATTTCATCTTCATAACAAAAATGTATTATATAAATTTTAAAATATTATTCATTTAAAAAAAAATTCAAACAACAAGCCCCTGACATGGACTATGACTTGGCCTTTGTATATCCAATGTGATACCATTATATCATATGAAATTTTATACAAAATGGTAGATGACCTTCCATTTAAATCATATATGTGATACTCGATGACATAATAATATCCTTCATTATTATATAGAAAAAATATTATTAACATTACATAGGATTTTGGAAAAAAACTATATCTTAATTCCCCATAGTATTCTCTAAAAAAATAAATTTTTGAAATTTTTCCCCTATAATATATTTTTTATTAATTATAATATTTTTGAAATCATCCTCTACAATATTTTTTTCTCATTATGGTGTGAATGAATTAATTCCACTGAAAATAAAAATAATGGGAATCGGTTAAGATGCATAGTATTTTTAGCGCGACATGGCTCTGACCGCATTTGATAGACTGCTAAAAAACAAAGATTGTGATGTATTGAGACACACTGCATTGGGATACGGCCATCCATAACATAATTCATAACCATTTTATTTTTTAGTTTTTGATAGGTGTAATAATCACCCAACACAATAATATTCAACTTAATCACCCAATCGCAATGACTGATATTGTGATGTTTAAAGATAATTTGATAATGATGAGTTATGTTATGAATTTTGTGTTTGATGGATATAATAAAGGAATGTCCTATAACATGAGGCTGATGAGTGTACCAGAGGGTCACAACTGTTTCCAAACTATGTTTAGTATATGTATCTTGTTTATTTATATTATTTAAAAAGGATGTATTAAAAATGAAAAATATACATTTGAATGTCACTATAATAGAGTCCTAAAGGGTATGTAAATTATTTGACCCCTTATGGTTATTACATATATCATGGTCTATGTAACTAGTATAGAGAAATACATATGTGATCAGGTGTATTTAAACAATAGAATCCCATAGTTTTATTTATTTCATTAATTTGAGGTTATTATTATGAGGTTTTGGCTAGGATTAAATAATAGCTCTGTAGTTCTAATGATAGCATTTAATATTGAGGATCAAATTCAACACAGTTTTTTTACACCACTATAAATATACGGATGATTAGTTTTATGTCTAATGGATTCATTATAGAGTTTTCTATTCCCCCGCGTACTCATTGTGTGTGCCCTCCACATTTATGTATAGGTTTGATACTCTCTTATTTATGATAAGGGACACATACCATATATGATTCATATAGTCGGGAACTCCCCCAATAACATTTCATGGGTAACACCTCGGGATGGATCACCCAAATGGCCCCCAATTGAGAAATCTACCTGAAAATAGATTTCCCACTATATATTCCAGATAAAATTGAGTTATGTTGAGGCATGAAACAGTTATGGGGATACTATTACCTAAGAATGAAGATACTCATGGTAATTCAATAATCTATCTATAATTCAATATGACCCATCTATATTTTTAACATCACAAAAACACATATAGAAAAAATTTGAGAAGAGAGGACCCCAAAGTCAATAATAGAAAGAAGTAAAACTACTTGTTTGAGGAATCAACACAAAACAACTAATAATGATACACAAATTATTTTTATCAAAAAAATAAAAAATAAAAAGAACACTGGTCTATATATGAGTTATAAAATAACTATGATTTTACTATAATGGTCTTCAGACTAACTCACAAAATATCGTAGTGAATAATGGGCCATGAAAACATGATAGACTCAAACTAAATACAAATATACATTCAATCCATATTCCATTTAAGAATATGTAATGTTCTTCGCCCATATTTTGAAACCTAAATAGTGGAAGGGGGTCTTTGTTCCGTAATCTTTTATGAATTTTCAATTCCTTAATATGAAAAATTTTAATCTGATCAAATAGTGTTTCATATGAGACAAATATCTAAGAGTGTATGTTTCCCCCCATGAAACACATCCACTAGAAAAATAACACATAATTAACAAACTGGAATAAAATTTAATTAATTTTATGTCATCCCAAATACTAGTCCACCTAATTCTACCATATTTGTAATAAAATAGTGACATGTTTTTTATAAAAAATTCTTCATGAAGCCCAAAAATAAAGTATTTACATATTAAGTCCCATAACATAGTGTAATGACCAAGAGCCGAACATCCACCTGAATAGTGCTAAATGGGTCGGTTACCACTACCTTAGGCGCACCTCCCCGAACCCCAAAGGCTGCCTATTAGTGGAAAGGGTCTGATAGGTATAGTGGGAAGGCTATACCCTGTCAGAGGATAATATTAAAGGTACTGGTCCGAGTATAATAATAATAAAATGTAGCTGAATAAAGTCTCAACAAACTTGAACCAGACCCGCAAAGTGGAAGCACATTCAATATCAATAATCATCGAAATCAATAAATATAAACAACAGCAGTGGCAATAAACACAACAAAATGTTGATTACTTGTAACTACTACTAATTAACAAACATGCATCCAAAGCAGGTCATACATATCTGAATATAAAAGGCGTTAATGGCTAACCAACTGTATCTATTCAAGAAGGCATTATGATACATAAAATAAAACATAATGAAGTAACTCTAGCTAGTTATGACCTCAAAGTCCATACCATCTCCATGCAACAACTAACCCAGCCCAGCTCATGAACCTGACCTCTTTTCTACATGTAAATCCATAATGTCTGCACGCGTCCCAAAGGCCAGTGCAGGGTGTGAGAAAAATCTCAGTAGGATACCACCTAATGGTGTATACCTAATATGAGTGTTTAAGCAGTCACTCATTTATAAGGAAAACAGTAATCATTACAATGGACAAATAAACGATAACTCCACTGGTGCTCAGTAGCCACCATGGAGTGTCACCTACTTCGGCCAACACTGGAATCTATTTCATGTAACCTACCACCATGTTCCCCCTGACACCCCGTGTCTCAAGTACCGATGTCTGGAAGACATGCCAAAGATGTAACCCGGAGGAACATCGATACCTGTCCTCAAAAAGCAACCAGAGGGACAACAATATCTCCCCTCCAATAATGTAACCGGATGGACAATGATGTCTTCCCTCAAGTCACAACGAGCCTCAGCCCCCAACCTGATAGTCTTGATGCTATCCCATGAAGTCATCTCACCTTCCAAGTGACTTCTTATGGTGTGCACCCAAAACCAAAATACCTAAAACACAACTATGGGGGGCCTCTACCCACACGAGTGGTATAAACCACCTCATCACGGAGTATCTCTGCGTGCACACTACTCAATGATTTCAGGTGAGCGGTAATCACCAAAATAGTACCCAAGCCACAACCCCTCTGACAGATCATGCCCTTGTGACCATGTCGCTCAAGTTTGATGGAATTTCCATCCCATTAACCCGGGCCATTTCCAACTTGACAGTCATCCTGCCTCAAACCGACGTCCATGACGCCCAATCCAATGGACAGAACCACCCAACGTAACTTGGGCCAAGCCCAAACTGTGATCAGTATCACTCAAGAATATCGAGGCCATGCCCAAAACAGCCCAAAGCATCCAACATGTGCAATTCAGAAATTTCATATATAGCAAATTTAAATAGGACACATAACCTTGAAAAACATTCAAACAGTAAAATTTCCATAACCTAACGGTTATCAGTCAAAAACAACGAGGTCTTGAATGCCTCTAACAATTTACAGCATGATTAATAAATTAAACTCAACATTTTATAACATTTATATTGAAATTTAAACCATTTTGGTATCCCCTTTCCAAAATGCCCCGATGAGCAACGACCCCTCACCCGGCCCCGCTCAAGAAAATCTACTAACATGGAAAACCAAAACACATCCCATAGGTCTAACAATCACTTCAATATAAAACAACATATAAAATGGGTCCCTCTAAAAATACCCAAATACTCATCAAAGAAAGCATCATACAAAAGACCACGAAAATACAAAAAGAGGTATGCACCACCTACATGAGACTTGTATGATGCTACTCCTCTGATAGTAGACATTAATTAGGTCTAAAACATGGTTGATCTACTAAAGAATCAAAACCTCTCAAACCCCTATATCTCATCCTATTCTAGAAATAAAACAAAATTGCTCAAGAAGAATTGAGGCCTTATCGAGGGGGTTCCAATGCATCAAATCATGACTGAATCCAACTTCGGATGAAGAACTGGGAGAGAACAAAAGATTCGGCCGACTTGGGGGAGGAGGTTCTGTCCAGAACCTCAAAACGAGGCTACTACACATTTTATGAAAAAAAAGAAAGTACATGACATGTACTTCATGACAACATGCCGTGTATATCATATAACTGTTCATATGGCGGATGGAATTCTGCCGCCTTACTTTCCAGAACATGTCGACATGAGTACACGACGTGTACCTATGGGTACATGGTGTGTAATTGGTTTCTCTTATCTTCCTCGCCGACTTACCTACATTCCATGTATTTACTTCATACATGACTAGACTACATAGCATGTCCAAGGAGAACACGACGTGTACTTAGTTCTGCCCAGCCAACAGGCCGACACGCCATGTATGGCCTCTACACGGTCAAGAGTACATGATGTGCCTAAAACTACACACCATGTAGTAAGAAATTACTACATTGTCATCCCACGGAATGTAATCGGCGAGCACACGGCCACCACCCACATAACATATACACGGTGTGTACTCTATAAATTTACAAAAACTACCCAGTTTCTCGTGTTTTCTCAGGGACAAGTCAAAAATTCAAACAGGGTTGGGATTTTGACCCGTTCTAAAAACTCGGGATCTTACAATCTCCCAACCTTAACATAGCTCATCCCCGAGCTATCCAATGAAACCTAAAGATGGCACCAAACATACCACCCTGTTAAAAGTAACCCAGACTTACCCAGTCTCTAAGGTCCCACCTAAATTCCTCAAGGGGATCCCCACCTTAAAAATAGCCTAACCCGGTCTCAATCTAACAAAACTCAAAGCAACAAGGTTTATTAACCAGCTTTCCGGATGCATAGTCCTTCTGTGAAGCATCGTCACCCATACACGTCATTGGTGCTCCTGTGTCATCCCTGATATCCAACGTATCCCGCACCGCATCGGTGTCTTCCTCCACGATGTCCTGCATCCTATGGATGCTCAAAAACAAACTTGGTGCCTAGAACCTCAAGTAGCCTACATCCTCGATGCCCCGATGCCCACGGCACCTCATGTAACCCGCATCCTCGATGCCCTGATGCCCACGACACCTCAAGTAACCCGTATCTATGATGCCCCTGATGCTACGCATCTCATACATACATACATATATATATATATATATATATATATCACACACTCGATATGGTGCTAATCCCACTGATTAGCATCTAGTCAGTCCACATAGATCCAGGGCACCACGTGCACTCAAAAGGACATGGCTCTACAGTTCATGCTTAAAAGAAAAAATGGGGATCACGGACACACCACGATGTACCTCTAAACGTCGTCGGATCACCATCCTTCTAAGCTTCTGGCAGCTCCATAGCGTGCACCTGGATTGAAGTATAGCTACCTAATGCCTGACCCCCCTAAGGTGTGGCTCCAGCCACCGACCAATGACCCCTCAGCTGGATCCCGCTGTCTCTTTCACGTCCTCCACGTGCAGCTGAAACCCGACTACCCTCTCCTGGTACTAACCTGAACCATCTCTAGATGCCACCATCTGTCTTGGTTCCCTCCTGTCGGCTGTCTGAGAAGGCTCCCTGCAAAATCTCTCCAAATGCTCGACCCTTCCACATTCCCGATACTCTTTAAATGTCCTATCGCACTGAGTCCTAACATGTCCCTAATGTTCACACTGAAAGAAAATCACTGAATAACTACCACTTGGTGATCTAGCTGAATCCATGGACTGAATGCCCTATTGGAACTCATCTTGTCCTCTCTTTCTACTGTCTGAACCCTCACTAGAAGCTGTCGTCCGACACACCTGGGTCCTATCCCTCTAGTTTCCCTCTGTTATGAGATCTTGATTCACCGCCTCTAAAAAAGAACCCAGCCTGAAGATATTCACCTGCACCCGAATGGCGTTTCATAATACATCTTTGAAGCACCTCACCCTAGCTGTGTCATTTCTTACCATACTAGGTGAAAAGAGAGACAACTCAGTGAAAGTGGCTGCATAGACCATGAAGGACATGTCTCCCTGCTAAAGACTGAAGAACTCCTGAGCTCTCTCTACCCTCAGTGTCTCTGGGAAAAAGTGCTCAAAGAACCTATCCTCAATTTCCTTCTAAGCTAGCCGCTTGTGCCTATGAGCCTGAACCTTCACATACCACCAACTCTTTGCCGATCCTCTCAGCATGTATGTCTCTAGCTTGACCCTCCGCCCTCGAGGCATCTCGATCTACTCGCAGATCATATGCATAATCTCTATCTAGTTCTCAGCTGCCTACAGACCACCTTCACCCTAAAAAAGAGGCAGGTGCTGCAACTAGAACTACCGTTTCAGGTATTCCAAAGATGGATCTGTACCCTGCACACCTCTTTCGATCCCCTGTAAGACACGTACCAGGCTAGCTCGGAGATGCTCGTCGAGCCATGGCCCAAACGCTACCAAACACGGCTACTGTCTTTCCTGCACTGGTTCCTGAATCTGATCCTGTCCTTGAACCTGTACCTATGGCTCCTACTATGCCAGCACCGAATCCTGAACCTGATCCTGCACCTGCGGAACTGTACCATCTCCCGTCTAACGCTCCATCTGAGTTGCCCAAAAAGGAACTCGTTGAGTACCAAAAATGGCCAGACAACCCATATATATATATCAATATATATTCAACAAAAATATGAGAGTGGTAAAAGGTAGTTAATAACTACTTCCCTTACTCTACCCCACCGCAACCCATGCCCACGACATCCTGGCCTTATGGCCTCCTTACCCACCCCAAACAGAGCCATGTATCATAAGTACCTCGGGCCATGCCCGTCCTGATCTCCCACATTGCCTCAAACCAATGACCGAGTCGCCCAATCCTGGGGATCAAAATCACCTCAACCAACAGTATCTGCTTGCTCGTACAAGAGCCAGACCCAAATACCCTATCACATGCAATTCTACAAATATATAAAGCATGAGATACACATTGCAAAAATAAGCAATTCTATCAAGAATTTCATCTTTTCACATTTCAACATTACAAAGCCTGGTAGTTTATTTTTATTCACATGGAATTATAACTTCACAAAGCATACATACAGTTATGAAATTGAAATACCATAAAAATGTTCCTATCAAATGCCATGAAAAAAATCCATGTCATACTGGAAAAGGTCCAATTCTCCCTTACAGCACCAGGCAAGGGTCACATATCACAATCAATAAAAGCACACACCAAGTTAGCCACCGAGGTGGAAATCATATCAACTGTAATCTGAGAAAAACGCAAACAACAATTCCCACCCATGGAAACATGGTCTATCCCTCATACCTGGGGCTGTAGGCACCCATGCACAAGCTAGAAACCCAGTACCAGTAACAACATATCTCCAATCTACCATATCCCAAGTAGTAAAACCATCATAAATAAAATAGAAGTCTCAATATCATTAGTGGCTAGTAAAACACTACTACTAAATCATTATCAATAACTCCTCTGATACCACTTTGTAATGAACTGGACAAGAACAACCACCCAAACAGTGCTAAATGGGTCGGGTGCTACTACCTTAGGCGCACCTCCCCGAACTCCAAAGGCTGCCGACTAGCTGTGAGGGTCTGATAGGTATAGTGGGGAGGCTATACTCTCTCAGAGGATAATAATAAAGGTACTGGTCCAAGTATAATTATAATAAAATGCAGCGGAATAACAAAGCAGCAAACTCGAACCAGACCCGCATAGTGGAAGCACAGTCAATATCAATAAAGAGTGGAAGCAATAAATATAAACAACAGCAGCGGAAATAAACACAACAACATGCTAATCACATGTAACTACTACTGAGCAACAAACATACATCCAAATAAGGTCATAGATATTGGAATATAAAAGGCACCAATGGATAACCGACTGTAGCTACAACAATTCAGCATGCTGGTATAGAAAATAAAACAAAATTGAGTAACTCCAGCTAGGTAAGAACTCAATGTCAATACCATCTCCATGAATCAACTCATGTAGCCCAGCTCCTGAAGCGGACCTCTTTCTAGCACATAAATCTATAAAGTCTGCACGCGTCCCGAAGGGACCATTCAGGGTGTGATACAAATCTCAGTTGTATACAACCCAACAGTGCATACCTAATATGAGTGTTTAAGCAGTATTGCATTTATAAGGAAAACATTAAACAATACAATGCACAAATAAACACTAACTCCAATGGTGCTTCGCAGCCACCACAGAGTGTCACCTGCTTTGGCCAATGCCGAAATCTCTATCATGTAACCCAACACCATGTTCCCCCTGACACCTTGTGTCTCATGTATCGACGTCCTGAATTCATGCCCAAGAAGTAACCTGGAGGAACAATGATACATGTCCTCAATAAGAAACCGTAGAGATAGCGATATAAGCTCTCAAATAATGTAACCAGAGGGACAATGATGTCTGCCCTCAAGTCAGGGCGAGCATCATCCCCCAACCTGATAGTCTTGATGCTATCCCCCTAAGGCTCCTCACCTTCCACGTGGCTTCCTACATCATGAAACACCAACCAAAATACCCAAACTATAACTATGAGGGGCCTCTACCTACACCAGGGGTCAAAACCACCTAATCATGGAGTATCTCTGTATACACACTACTCAATGTTTTCGGGTGAGTGGTAATCACCAAAATAGTACCCAAGCCACAACACCTCTGACGCCACGTGTCCCTGCGACTATGTCACTCAAGTATGATTACATATCCATTCTAGTAACCCGAGCCATGCCCAACCTGTTAGACATCCTGCCTCAAACCGACGTCCATGATGCCCAATACCGTCGTCAAAACCACCCAACGTAACCTAGGCCTAGCCCAACCAGTGACCATTATCACTCGAGAATATCCAAGCCATGCCCAACATAACCCAAAGGGTCCAGCATGTGCAATTCTGCAATTGCATATATAGAAAGTTTAAATAGGACACATAACCAGAAAAAACATTCAAACAGTACAATTTCCCTAACCCAATGGTTATCAGTCAATAACACCGAGGTCTTGAAAGCCTCCAACAATTTACAGCAGGCTCAAAAAATTAAACTCAATAGTTTAAAACATTAATATTGCCATTTAAACCATTTTGGAATCCCCCATCCAAAATTCCCCAATGAGCAACGACCCATCACCCGGGCCCGCTCAAGCCAAAATGGTAACAGGGAAACCCCATAGGTCTAACATTCAATTCAATATGAAACAATAGATAAAACGGGTCCTACTCAAAATATCTGAAAATGCGCCGAAGGCCACGTCACCAAAAAGACCATGAAAACACAAAAAGATGTATGCACCACCAACCTGAGACACATACGATTCTACTCCTCTGATAACAGCCTTAATTTAGGTCTAAAATGTTGTAGATCTAGAAAAGAATCAAAACTGATCAAACCCCAATATCTAATTCTATAACCTGAACAAAACGGCTCAAGAGGAATCGAGGCCTCACTGAGGGGGTTCCAACACATCCATCCATGATTGAATCCGACTTCAGATGAAAAACCAGGAGATAAGTGAAGATTCAGCTGACTTGAGGGAGGAGGTTCTGTCTAGAACCTCAAAACGAGGCTACATACCATTTTAAGAGAAAAAAAATTACACGGCGTGTACTTCATGACTATACGTCGTGTATATCATTTAACTGTTCATATGGCAGCTGGAATTCCTCTGTCTTACTTTCCATAACCTGCTGACGCGAGTACATGGCGTGTACCTAGAGGTACACAACGTGTAAATGGTTTCTCTTCTCTTCCTCTCCGACTTACCCATACGCCATGTATTTTCTTTCATACACGGCCAGAATACACAGAGTTTACTTAGTTCTACCCAACCAACAGGCCCACCCGCCATGTATGGAATCCGCACGGTCAAGAGTATACGATGTGTCAAAAATTACACGTCGTGTAGTAAGAAATTACTATAGGTTCATCACACATCATGTACTCGGTGAGCACGTGGACCGCACTCGCTTAACATATACATGGAGTGTACTTAATTTCCACGAAGTGTAGTCTAGAAATTTTGAGAAACTACCATGTTTCTCTAGTTTTCACAGGGAAAAGTCAAAAATTCAAACAGGGTCGGGATTTTGACCCATTCTAAAAACTCGGGATATTACACATAGGTACCAATGATAACCCTTCTCACAAGGGAGAGTTTACACATAAAGTGCCAACACAACCCCTATCAGGTGCAGTGGTATGTCAAGTAACCATTGAACCCATCTTAGGAGTGGTTGACCACTATGTACCCACACCAAACCCTCTATAAAAAGGTGTCATGTAATGTAAACACACTAATATCTATCAAGGTTGGATTCCCATAATGTGACCAATACAACCCTTATTTTTAGTTGTGGCCTATCAAGTACCCTCCTGATACTATATAAGGGAATGTAACACAGCATGTACCAAAACCATAACTTCTCACTCAAGGTAAACTACCCATCTTATCATGTTCATATTCCATCAAACTAAAACCCAACATCAATTTATCTTGGACATTCCCACAACTATTTTCACCAACATATAAATAGAAAAATAATTCTAATTTGAATTAAATAGTATGAAAAATCCATTGAATCCCAATAGAACATTCTATGGAAAAACATATTCTGACGATTTCCATTGACTCCTCCCATGTCAACCTCATGTGGTTATCCACACTAACCTCGATCAGGAATCTGACACCTCTATGGGTGAAGGAACTTATCGCTAAATGCCAACACTTTACCACCATGGAACTCAATCTTTAATTGATCCTGAAAAATTAATTCTAATATAAAACTAACCATGATGACATTCCATCCACAATTCATGTATCATTGAATAGTTTAGTTAAACCATAACCAATTTAAACTTTTATATACTCATGACTTTCAAATATGCAATCTATACCTTCCATAAACATTGATACAAAATTAACATGTCATCATCCACAAAAATGATACTTATCATCATGAAATAACATAATCGTCAATGTAGTTGAATTAGGAAGAACATTAAGGAATCGATTCTTAAAAAAAGAAATTCCTCATAAGAGGTGAAATATACAAAAAATCAACAAACCACGACCTTTTATATGTTCATTAAAATATAAGTAAACCCCCTTATTAAATTTTTTAAACAGTATCTCATATCGACATATTCACGATAAGACCGTGAAAAAATAACATTAAATCATTGTTTTTAAGATACAATTAATTTTTTATATTCCATTTTAAAACCCAACACATGAAACTAACCAACTCACTTTAAAATAATTTTTAAAACATTTCTAAAAAGGAAACCCATTTTCATCAAATCCCACTTCTAATTCCCTATATAAAAAACAAATCCTCATTTTTCATGAAAATCAACCTATACAACCAAATACTCTATAAATAGTTCTATGAAAACTTATTCAACTAATCATACAGCGATAGACCATTTAGAAAACTATGAAGTCATTGATTACTATTAATTATATGTGAGCCCATCCAAATTCATGGGAAATATATCCCCTGGAATAAACAATTCTAATAATGATTATAATAATGTAAAAAAAAATTCATAATGAATATGAAGGTAAAAAATGATAAGGCCACCAAACACATTTGGAAATATAAAATTACATTAAAAGATCATACCAAATTCTTATAAGACCAAGATCACTTATTTAAACAGTAGACACTGTAGAATTTATAAACTAAACATTTAAAACCAAAATCCAAAAAATGTAATAACAATTAAAAAACACATTTTATGATTTCACAACACTGAATCATTGAGTTACATGGTACAAACCATTCGTTATATTAATCTAGACCTATGAGAAATATAATTCCCCATTTTATTTAATTTAATAAATTCATATTTAATACCAATTTCATCAAAATTCATTATTCACTTTTTAAATGTTACCTCAAGGGGAAAAAATAGGTGGCATGAATACATCCACCTTAGATATCTATTATTGGATTCATACCAAATACAGATGATGTGGGATGATTCCACCATGATATTATTGAAACATCTATAAAAAATGCTTCATGTATACTTCATAAGAAGAATAATGTATAAGTACATCATATTAATTTTAAGAGGAAAAATCATAACATTACAGTGCATGATGAAACCTTCCATAACCATCCATATCAATGTGAGATGAAGGAAAAAATATGAGATCCAATTTAATTATTTCTCCCTTTATCATGTTAGTCAAACTGAATGAGCATGATGTGATCTTGAAAGAAGACCCACAATGAAATTTCAAAAATCACCTCTAAAAAATCCATGTGTGTGGACATGAGATGACCAATACTGGTGGTGTCATGGTGCTTCCATGATAATATATATCTTGTCCGACACCATCTGGTTCATTGTGTGATGAAACCAAAGACGATTGTCTGACCCTCCTATCAAATAACGGATATGATATGTCTATAGTTTTCAAGATATGATAACACATATCACTAGTACTATTTTCCCTAATTTCTTAATACTAGGACTTTGAACCCTGCGCTTACCCCTTACCACAAATCTAGCATCATTTGTAGCACCATCTACTACAGTATGAATATTTGTAACTATAAATAATTATATATGGGTATCTTATTTATGTCAGCACTAATGAGTAATGGTAATCCAATTTTTTCTAATTTCTAATAAAATCCCCATTCCATGGAACCCCTTTTTCATTCGATAAACTCCTCCTTCACACATTATGTCACATTTTAGTGTATTAAGGCTAAAATATGATCCCTTAACCCAATTTATCATTATATTTGTTCTCCTATTCATTATAGAAAGATAATATTGTTGTGTCCAAATACTTCCACCAACACTAAGTAACAAGTTTTGGGTGTTCAACCATCAATATACCCATACTAAAACATCCACTAAACCATTTATTACATTATTAAAATTCAAATTCATCCACACTATAATGGTTATTATCTTCAAGATGATAATGTGATTTGATAATTATACATATTTACCACTAATGGTTTTTAATTCACAAATAACATTTCATTTCCCATCAGAAAAAATCCAGTGCACTTATACTATGATACACCAACCACTAAGGTTTACTATTCACAAAATTTAATGTTTATAATAAATATGATTTCTATATACCCATCCACGATCATTGTAAAATATACATAACTATTTATCTGTTTGACAATTTTAATTATCTTAATTTGTTTTCCACCTCACTATATATATATTTTCAAAACCTCACTAGCCAACCGTTCTCCAACCAACCATCCATGAAAACATTTATTTTCAATTTATAATGTGTCTCCACCTCAAATGATGATGATTTTCTTAAAATAAAATTTTTGAAGATCCATCCAAATTTCGACATTGATGTCTAAAATTATCAATAATTGTAATCCATTTATTCGACCCTCAACCAAAAAATCTATTATCATACTCCACCCATGTTTACTAGGATGTCTTTGATCCAACTCACTACAAAAATAAATGACATCCATGTCTTTAAAAAGTATAAGAGTTATTTATTAATGACTTTTTATGGCCCCCACCATTGGGTTTCCTTATCATTACCACAATGAAAGAATTATACTACTTTATATAGCCCCTATTTTGTACATTAATGAATGTAATTACTTGAATTAACCAACTTTATCACACCTATGAAATTGCACAACCCTCGTCCTCCATCCATTCCGATCTTACTAAAATATTACTCTTCAGAATTACCCAAAAATTATTATATTTTAAGATGGATATCATCCACACCCATCAATCCCACAACATAGATTTCTTGGGGATTCATTCATCTCTAGGCCTTTGGTGCACCCCACCACAAGTCTCCACTACTAATGGCTGATTCTAAATACTGGTTCTCACAATCATTAAAGTCAATTAAACAAAATAAAATCAATAATTCCAAATAATTGACCCATGAAAACACTATTTGGTTACATAAGAATAGAATGAAACAAAATTCTCATAAATCATGAAGATATAACTCTCCCAAACAAACCATGGTATTCTTAATGAATAGACGATCCCCTACATATGTCATCCCACTCATTCTTTGGAAGAATTAGTTTCTTTTAAATAGAAAAAATGAAACTGAGTAACCCTATTTAATGCTACATTTCGCTTTAAATAATAAGACAACATATTACCTTTTCACACAACCATATCATCTAAGTCCCCCTTTTCCAAAAAAATGAAAATAAATATAGTCTAGTTAAAAAAAATTAGTTTGTTCATATAAGAAAACATAAAAACTTCAAAAACCCCAAGACGCACATATGTTCTAAACACCACATCCAACCATGGTTTTTTTCTAAAACCCAAAACCTAAAATAATCCTATCACAAGTCAATTATTTCTTCAAAAGGGATAAAATTATAAAAAAACATCTATATATATAATTTCAACTAACTTCTACTATTTTTTATCAAAACCAATGAATCCAAAAAAATATCAAAATAATTATATCAATAAGCCCTTTTATTTAAACCCATCTAAAAAATAAATAGAAATCTTATTTAAAAAACATTATTTCCATACATGGTTGTTTATAAAAAAACATGCATCTTGAAAATCACTATTCCAGGTCGGAAAACATTCACAATCAAAAAAATTCATACAATCCCTTTATTTCAATATTAATCTAATAATCCCTTAAAAACTATTCATGGTAAAATAATTAATATTATATATTTATTTATCTTATAGTGGATCAGGAGAAGAAAAATGTCAAACTACTCCGCCCATTACTGTGTGTTTCTAATCCAAAACATTTTTCTAACATTGTGCTCAAAAATTCCGTTGGCTCTTATTTAATTCCTATAACACATCTAGAAACCCATACAACATTTCATAGTATACCTTAATCCAAAATTTAACACTTCTTATAGTTCATAGACCTAAATTTGGAAATATGTTGGGCATATAGATGTAAAATAATAAAAAATTGTCTAGGAATTCACATGTTATACCCAACATGTCCAAAACACATATATCCACTGCTTACTAACCTTGTATCATCCCCATGAATAATCTAATACAATTTTAAAATGATATAACTCAGTAAACCTAAATTACACCTTAATGGGTTCATTATATAACATCATATATGCCTCCTAATATACTATAGTTTTATTAATTATGAGTGCGTCCTGAATTATTCTTGGGGAAACTATTCCATTAAATGAAATATCTGATGTTCATGCCTAAATTTTGATAAATTTAGTATCGACTATTTGTATGATAGGAATAAAAAAATACATATAGATATAAATGGGTCCATGTTGGTACTCTCGGTATCGAATAAAAAGAATTAAAACAATCATCTTAATTCATAAATACATAAAAGTATTGAAAATGTTTAAATGGTTGGGTATCAAAAATGTAAACATAGTAGTGGAATATTGGTTGATACATAAGATAAATAATATATAAAAGTAAATTTTAATTCCCTTTGTCTTAAATCACATAATATATTATTGTATAATTTTCCTATAATCCTTTTAGACGCAATCCATGTATAGAAATCAAAAAGAAACGAGTACCCTAGAATAAAACATAATGGTATACAAAAATTAGAACACATTATTTTAATATGGTTATCGTATGAGTCAATGACCTAATAATAATCATCAATTATTCAATATATAAAATTATATTTGATCAAATGGGTTTTAATGTAATACATTTATCTAATATTATTGGTTTTTCTTTAGTACCATACCAACACACAAATATAACTTGAAATTGAAAACAGGTAAACAAGAAGTGTCTTCATGTGCTAAAAAGGCCACTAAGACACCTAAACCTAAATACCTCATCAAATTATCATAATATGTGTATCATATCTATGAAACTCTAAATATAATACTAAAAGAATTTACCTTAAGATTGTCATAAGATTGTAAATTCATTATGTACACAAACTATCCCTTCCTACTAGATGGAGGTCCCACATTAAATACCCATGATAACCCCTCTAAGGGGTCGTGACCCATCAATTAAACACACAAACCCTTATCAGGGGTGATTGACCATCATTTACCCTCAAAAAAACCCATATTTTTGTAGGTTTACCATCATGTTACAAACGTATCCCCTCTTAGGTTATGGTTCACATCATTTCTTGAAACTATACCCTCACGCTCATGATAGGTTGCACGCCATATCATGTTTTTATACCATAAAATCCAAACCCACCATCCTCTAATCCTGTAAATGGGAACAACAATAATTCAAAAAATTATATAAAATATAAATGATATATTTCAATAACATAGTAAAAATATTCCACACAGTATCAATGGCACATTATAACTTGGAACACATTATATAGATTTTTTCTCAACTCCTCATTTATCAACCAGTCCTTTTTACCCAGTCTAGTAATTCCCAAGCATCTAAAAACTTCAATGGTGATGGAAATCACCACTAAGAAACATCATTCGACAGCTATGTATCTTTAGACATAACTGGTCCAAAATAGATCATTCTATGCTTAAATTTACCAATATGAAATCCAATCCAATAATCATGGAACTAGATTGAGTTTCATCAAACATGAACTAGTTAATCCATCACTAACCATTAAAGGGTAATATCCATGAATTAAGACCTACGTATATCTTTGATAGAAAAAAATCATATGACACGCCCATAATAATGCATCATCATGGTACAATATAATCCTTATTGAACTCACAATCAAGAAGAACATAAACGAATCCATTCTTTATGAAATATTAAATTTATCACACAGGGTCGAAAAAATAAAACATTATCAAACTAAGACCTTCCATCTTGTCAATGAAATTTTAGTAAAATTATATTTTTAATATCATTATAAATGAATCCCTTTTTACATACACATGTTTGGAAAAAGTCTAAAATTCCCTTGAAACATTCTTTAGGAAATCCCACATTTTTTGAAATTCCTATTAAAAACCAATTTCGTGAAATAATATATATCACATTGAAATTATATTCTAATCCATTTTCAAAATAAAAAATTATTTACATAAAAACATATTTTATGATCCCTACATAATATGATATCCCATTTGTCTTGAAAACCTAACCCACCCAACCAAACACTATATAAAATAGATCCCTTAGAAATTGTTTAATAATGGATACTCCAACTAAACATTTAACAATATATATTGACTTTTTTGACTATTTGGTGGACATGATATCATCCGAATTCAAAGTAGAAACCGAAAATGAATGAAAAATTAAATAAATACCATTAATCATGTTATAAATTCCCAATATTACAAAATAAAGACTATATTCAATAATTTCAATGAGAACTACCTCAACTAGTGATCTAAAATAGATCATAACCACTTACCAACATCTTCTAACACCACAAAAACCTCTACAATCAATAAATCCCATCAAATTAACATAAAAAATTAAATATAAAATATCATGTTGGATTTACTAATGAAAAAATCATCAGATAAATTTATGGAAACCAAACCATGAGTCACTAATAAATATATGTCAAGTGAAATGATGAATGATGGTATGTATAAATCCTACCAAGATAATATTTATCGATCATAAACCAAAGACACATTATATATGATGATTCCATAATTTTTGGTTTGAATCAAATCTCTACAACCCATGATATGAAACATAAAAAGAATTAAAGGAATGGTAAAGAACATGTCACGACCCGCCCTCGGGGTCTGTGCCGTGAGTACCCCATGCCCGCCTTCCATAGGCCAGGTGCTGGCGACTAGCACCAAGGCGTAAATCCCGGTAAAAAGGGAAGGCATTGCCTTTAAAAAGTAAACAAACACCACAGAGTAAGCAAGCGGAAAGTAAACACTAAACAAAAGCAGAGTACAACTGAAAGTGCGGAAAAGTAAATGGGCCAGAATACAAACCCAAACTGAAAGTAAAGTACAACTCGAAAGGGAAAACAGCAAATGAAAAGTAAAAGCCGCTACTCCGAGCTGTCCACTGGAAATCCCACCTGAAGGGTGGGTACAGATAGCTCCACTGCTCCACGGGTGCCACCGTCCGCTCCGGGCACGTCCCGCCTAGTGGTCCACCTCCGGGTACCGTCCCGCTCTGCAAGCCTTAGCTAAGGTCAACGCTGTCCGTCGTCTGCAACCAACACAACGTAGTGCGGGCAAAGCCCGTGCAGGGGTGAGTATAAGCTACTCAGTAGGGACCCCGAGACCCCTGAAGGTCTCTCAAATCCACAAAGGATAAACCACAAAGATTGGTACAATCAAGAAGTAACAACCGGCACTGATTAGGTATATGCCCATACATATACCTAAGTCATCAAATTCAAATACGCTCCAACCTCCGAGCCCAAGTACAACTCAGTCCACACAGGAAAGTAAACGTATTCCACACAGGAAAGCAAAACGTAATCCACACAGGATTGCACAACACAATCCACACAGGAAAGCAATAGATTCAGCTCACACAGGTATACTTCTTCGATAGACGATAAAGATGATCCCTGATCCATCTAAGTCGTCGGACCCACGAAGGATCGATAGGTAACTAACCAAAGGACGATAAAGATGATCTCTGATCCATCTAAGTCGTCGGACCCACGAAGGGTCGATAGGTAACTAACCAAAGGACGATAAAGATGATCTCTGATCCATCTAAGTCGTCGAACCCACGAAGGATCGATAGGTAACTAACCCCCGCAAAGACCCACACAGGATCGGGCCCACACAGGACCTGTAGGCGCTGGCTCACACAGAACCGCTGAGCGCGGACCCACACAGGATCGGACCCACACAGGATCGGTCCCACATAGGACCTGTAGCACTGATCCACGTAGGATCGCTGAGTGCTGGAGTCGTCGTCGTCGAATCCACACAGGATCTCTGTACTGTCGTCGTCGCAGTCACAGTAGCAGTAGTAGCAGTAGTAGTCACAGTAACAGTCGCAGTAGCAGTCACAGTCGCAGCCAGCACTAGGGTTTCCGCACACAGTAAGCTCGTTCGGAGGGTCCGCTCCACGAGCCGAGAGGCTGATACATCAACTGTCACAAAGTCCAGATTTGATGTATCCAAAAGTTCCGTATCGTCAACAGGAACTCAACGCAACAGACGACGCGTCGATCGGACGCCCGGTCTGAGAGTTATTGGCATTTTCGTCCCCGAGGCCCGGTTGGTTTTTAAGGCAAAACCAACCCGACCGTACTCCACCTGTGTCCAAACCTCGGGCGGAGTATGCCAAAAGATCCGTCTCACTAAGAGGAACACAACAAAGCTGACAACACGTCAATCGGACGTTCGTAGCTCAAGATATGAGCGTTTCCGCTCCGAAGGCCCGGTTGGTTTCGGGTTCGAACCAACCCGGTCGTACTTCAAATGATACCGAATAACCAAACCGGTCACACCATTGTGATCCATACAGAAAAACACATGAGATGGACTACCAAAGGTCTAAAACGGATAGAAGGTGAAAAAGTTGTATTTCACCGCAACACGTGCGAACTGGGCCTCATGGGCCCCGCGCCTCGACCTCGACTTAAATATCCAAAATTGGTTTTGAAACATCCGTCTTAATTCCAGGGTCTCAACGTCGCAGACGGTTTGTCATTCCGACACTGTATGAGAGTGATATGTCCGATACAAGATTCCGTAATAATAATAATAATAATAATATTATTATTATTCGGTGATTCGGGGCCCCGAGCCACGAACCAGAATTTAGTATCCAACATTAGACTTGAATCGACCGTATTAAGGACAAGATTACATCACCACTGACGGCAAGCCAATCGGATGTCGCACGCATGAGTTATGGCGGGATGAAGATTTAATAATAATATTAAATCTATTATTTTCGAAGCACTTCGGGTAACCGATCCAGAAACCCGAAAAAGACATTCAATATTGGACTCGGAATGTCCGTCTCAAAATCTGGGTCGCACTGCCGTAGACGGTTCGTGAAACCGAGGTCGCACGAATAAGTTGCGGTCGAAAAAGTGTTTTATCAACAATAATAATAATAATAATATATTATTATTATTACTGTTAATTGTTTATTTATTTAAACATTTCATAACCCCAACTCATTCCACGCATGAATTGAGGCCGCCAATCTCTTCCATAAAGCGCCTCCCACTTCTTTTTTATTTATTTCTCAAAACCGTTTCTCTTACCAATCTAATTCATCCCTCAGATTTTCACGTGGCTCTACCCTACCAGCCGTCCTTCGACTTCTTGTCCTCCGCCGGGCCTTAGCATGTGGCTGGCCGCGCCACCTCCTACGACCACGCACCCGACCCCATTCTGCGCCGCCTTCTGCCTGCACCAGCCGCCACGGTCTCCTACTCGCCCAACCGAATCGTCACCTTGGACCGCTGGCACCCTCGTCGGAAGCCGCGTTCTGAAGACGCGTCAGAATTGCATCGCCACGTGGCCCCTTCCGTGGTCCGCTGCACCTTCGTTCTAAGTCAGAAAATTATGACGACTGCAGATTCGCATTCCTTGAGTCGAGATCTCCACGTTCGTATATCGCTCTCAACAAAACATCGATGTTTTGACGCACTTAATTATTTGGTGCGAAGGAACGCGCGGAGAACGTGCGAAGAATGAAATATAAAAAAGGTCATGGACAATGTCCATATTGATGGTCATGTTTATTTGGCCATCATCTTTGAGAATTAATAACAAGAGGAATAAACAAATATGTATTTATCATACTTCAAATAAACCCCCTACCTTGATTATGACGTTGCACGTCGTTGAGCCGCGGAAAGAGAATGGAGTTGACGTTGATCATTGCGTCCGCCTCACACTTCATATCAGAGCTTAAGCGTTGATGAAACGTAGGAATCTGACCTCCGTTGAAGGATTGTTCTTCGTCGAAGATCTTGGAAGGCCCGTCGTTGGAGAACCGTTCTTCATCGAAGGTTTAGAATTCTCTCTAAATTTCTCCAGAGGTTTCCCACAAGATTCTCCAAAAATTTTCCAACACATATTAAAAAGATGTTTCCCCTATTAATAAACACATCATGCCTTTTCAAATTCAAAACACTTAATTAATTAAAGTGTTGGAACCATTAAAGAGGGAGAGATATGGTCTCTTTATTAAGGGGGTTGTCACATTAATTTGAAGGGGTGTTAAAAGGGGGGTTTAAGGGAGGTTATGGGGAAATGAAAGTTTGGGGCTCGTGTGGGCCCCACCTCTCATTTATCCACACATGGGTAGTTGGTGGTTATGGGTCTCACCCTTAACTCACCTTTATAGGGTATAACTACCATAGATATAAATAAAATTGTGTATCACCAATTTTATTTATTTAATTCTAAATCCCCAATTATTAATTCTCAACTTGCTTAAAACGCAACTGTGATAAAGGTTCCCTTAAACAATTATCGGCGTTGCGAGTTCATCGGTGTCCTCAGATTTCAATTCCGAGCACCGGTTCAAAAGATAGAAAAACCTGCATGTACGTTTACTGAACGTACCCGAAAAAAAGTTTGGAAAATTATTATCAGTCACCCTCAACCCGCGCCGGTCAATGTCAGGCTCTGCCTGAGTGAAACACGCCCCAAAAAATCCAACGGTACTCTCAGATTTTCAATCCGAGTTACCGTTTAAAAGATACGAATTTTACAATAAAATAATTGTCACTTAATTATTTTATTTGCAGTCAAAATCTAACTTTTTCTGGTGGCCCGCGCCGAACAAAGTTAGTATCTGCTTAAATAATGCATAACCTCACGAGTCCAGCGGTGGTCTCGGATTTTTAATCCGAGCTACCGTTTGTGAGTTATAAGCATTCGAAAAATAAAATAATTTATTTAATTATTTTATTTACGGTTATGCCATTTTTGGAATTTCTCACAGGAGGTCCGCGCCGACTAAACTTAAGTCGCTCCTAGGGTAATCCCGCCATCGTAAGCGCAACGGTGCACTCAGATTTCTTATCCGAGCAACCGTTCAAGAGTTACTCCACTTTTTCAGGAAAACTGTTTACGCGCGTTAATTTTAAGTTTAACAAAACATCGACGGATCATTCTGGGAACTCCGGGTCTCAGAATCAGGTGTCGTCTGAAACCGCGCACTCGCAAAATTCCAAAGAAATTAAGAAAAAAAATTTCCTTGAAATTTCTGGGTCTTTACATTACTCTCACCTCAGGGCTTTACGTCCCCGTAAAGATACATCAAAAATCTAGGGAAACAAATGAGGGTACTGAGAACGCATCTGAGCCTCCCGCTCCCATGTGCTCTCCTGGAGATTCTCGTCCAGCCATCTGATGCGCACAAGAGGAATCGATCGCCCACGCAGGACCCGCTCCTGTCGATCCTCTATCTCCACCGGGACCTCCGTAAAAGTCGCCCCATCGGCAACGTCAAGCTCCCCATGGTAAATGATGTGCGTCGGGTCGTGCACGTATCTCCTCAGCTGAGATACGTGGAAAACGTCGTGCACCCGGTGCAACTGAGGTGGCAGAGCCAGGCGATAAGCCACCTCGCCAATCCTGCTGAGGACCTGGAAGGGTCCGTTGAAGCGCGGAGATAACTTGCCGCCTTGGCCAAATCTCCGAATACCACGTCGAGGTGAGACCTGCAAGAAGACGTGGTCGCCATCCTCGAACTCCTGTGGCCTCCGCCTCCTGTCAGCATAAGGCTTCTGCCGGCTCTGAGCTGTACTCATCCGCCCCTGGATGACCAGGACCATCTCAGGTCCCACTAGAGCTGCAAGATTTCTTCTTTGCAGATAAGAGAAACCTGGTCTCATCCCCTGGATGAACCACATTCTTCGCCTAAAACAGTCAATCCTAACATGGATGATACTAATCCATACCAAGGATGACGTCGTAAGGCCTCGACGCTACTACTAAGAGATTCAACCGTTACTCTTGCCTCTAAGGGTTGAGTCACACTGTCGGCATCAGTGTGTGGTAACTGGGTCTCCTCCAGTAGATGTCTCACAAGTGAGGGTCAAGTCAACAGCCAAAACTGGAACCTCTTAGTAACATCACGAAAGAGGACAAGAATGAAAATATCACAAAGGTATGCGTCTTTTATTATTGCAGCTCATAATACAAGACGCTACACAAAAGCTACAAGGAACCAGAAGTACAAAGGATGTATCCACTAGTTCTGCTCCTGTCCATCTGCTCCCAGAGCTCCATGATCGAAGGCCTCGGTTGCCTGAAGCTGTGCTCTCCCCTGCGGTCGGGGTGGACCTCCCGGTGGTGGTGGTGGTAGAGCCTCAAAGCGTCGTCCACCACCTGCTGCTCGGCCAGCTCCTCTGTCTCGTCTGCCTCCTCCCTGCGGACCTCCACAGTCGAACCTCTGCCTCTGCCTAGGTGGTTCCTCAACCGTCTGCTGCTCCTCCGCATGGCGGGTCGGGCAGTCACGAACCATGTGGCCTTGTCCGCCGCATGCAAAGCACTGTCTTCCACTCAAAAGACCGGCTCCGCGCTGTGTGCCCTGCACTGCTGAGCCAGTGCCCTGAGGTTGTCTGCCTGAAGGTCTGGTCTGTCTGGACCCCTGAGTCATCTGTCGGCTACCTGCTACCGAAGACTCCGCTACGTGCCGCCCTGCGGTGGGTCTCTGTGCTGGTGTAGACTCAGCAAGGAAGCTCTCGATCAGAAGGGCCCGCTCCAGTACTCCTGTCTGAGTCGGTATGCTGAGGGAAATCAGCGATGCCCTAATCTCGTGTCTCAAACCCTGCTCGAAGGTCCGGGCCCGGAAGAATGGGTCCCGTACCATGTCGGTCGAGTAGCGCGAGAGATCGGTAAATCTCGCCGAGTACTGTGCGACCGTCATGCTGCCCTGCCGCAGCTGAAGAAGCTCCTGGATACGCACCGCACGAAGGGTGGCTGGGACAAACTCCGAGCGGAAGAGGCTCTCAAAGTCCGTCCAAAGTAGAGATGCTTTATCGTGCACCTGGAGCATCAAGCTCCACCATCGTCCGGCTGCTGCGTGTAGTAGGCTCGCAGCGAGGATCATCATGAGGTCTGCTGGTGTCCTCACTAGCCTAAACACTCGTACCACTACCTCCAGCCAGTCCTCTGCTACCTGGGGATCCGTCTCCCCGCGAAACCTGGGCAGTCGCTGGCGCTGAAACTCATGCAGTGCGCTGAGGCGACGTGCATCGTCAGCGGCTGCTGCTGGATGCATCGGGGGCTCGGCGGGTAAAGCTACCGCCGGTGCCACTGCTGACAAAGGGCCCTGCACCGAGGCCTCGTCGCTCGGTGGGCTGTCGTCATGCTCGACTCTCGGAACCATAGCTGGCTGCCGTCGTGGGGCCATCCTGAAAAGGAAACAGGTGCGCCACGGCCAGAATAGTATACCTGGTGAGCTGATATAAGTAATCACAAAGAAAACTTTGAAACACACACGCAATCAATGTTTTCGTGCATTAAGTCGGAAATCAGAAGTCAGGGTCCTGGTGTACGGATACGTCGGCCGCCGCACCAACACTGGACTCCCTGGACTGATAACCACACTCAATACGCTAAACATTATTGTTTCACATAGAAAAGATCAGAGTTCGCGGTAGAACCGAACTCCTTTGATACCAATTTGTCACGACCCGCCCTCGGGGTCCGTGCCGTGAGTACCCCATGCCCGCCTTCCATAGGCCAGGGGCTGGCGACTAGCACCAAGGCGTAAATCCCGGTAAAAAGGGAAGGCATTGCCTTTAAAAAGTAAACAAACACCACAGAGTAAGCAAGCGGAAAGTAAACACTAAACAAAAGCAGAGTACAACTGAAAGTGCGGAAAAGTAAATGGGCCAGAATACAAACCCAAACTAAAAGTAAAGTACAACTCGAAAGGGAAAACAGCAACTGAAAAGTAAAAGCCGCTACTCCGAGCTGTCCACTGGAAATCCCACCTGAAGGGTGGGTACAGATAGCTCCACTGCTCCACGGGTGCCACCGTCCGCTCCGGGCACGTCCCGCCTAGTGGTCCACCTCCGGGTACCGTCCCGCTCTGCAAGCCTTAGCTAAGGTCAACGCTGTCCGTCGTCTGCAACCAACACAACGTAGTGCGGGCAAAGCCCGTGCAGGGGTGAGTATAAGCTACTCAGTAGGGACCCCGAGACCCCTGAAGGTCTCTCAAATCCACAAAGGATAAACCACAAAGATAGGTACAATCAAGAAGTAACAACCGGCACTGCTTAGGTATATGCCCATACATATACCTAAGTCATCAAATTCAAATGCGCTCCAACCTCCGAGCCCAAGTACAACTCAGTCCACACAGGAAAGTAAACGTATTCCACACAGGAAAGCAAAACGTAATCCACACAGGATTGCACAACACAATCCACACAGGAAAGCAACAGATTCAGCTCACACATGTATACTTCTTCGATAGACGATAAAGATGATCCCTGATACATCTAAGTCGTCGGACCCACGAAGGATCGATAGGTAACTAACCAAAGGACGATAAAGATGATCTCTGATCCATCTAAGTCGTCGGACCCACGAAGGATCGATAGGTAACTAACCAAAGGACGATAAAGATGATCTCTGATCCATCTAAGTCGTCGGACCCACGAAGGATCGATAGGTAACTAACCCCCGCAAAGACCCACACAGGATCGGGCAAACACAGGACCTGTAGGCGCTGGCTCACACAGAACCGCTGAGCGCGGACCCACACAGGATCAGACCCACACAGGATCGGGCCCACACAGGACCTGTAGCACTGATCCACGTAGGATCGCTGAGTGCTGGAGTCGTCGTCGTCGAATCCACACAGGATCTCTGTACTGTCGTCGTCGCAGTCACAGTAGCAGTAGTAGCAGTAGTAGTCACAGTAACAGTCGTAGTAGCAGTCACAGTCGCAGCCAGCACTAGGGTTTCCGCACACAGTAAGCTCGTTCGGAGGGTCCGCTCCACGAGCCGAGAGGCTGATACATCAACTGTCACAAAGTCCAGATTTGATGTATCCAAAAGTTCCGTATCGTCAACAGGAACTCAACGCAACAGACGACGCGTCGATCGGACGCCCGGTCTGAGAGTTATTGGAATTTTCGTCCCCGGGGCCCGGTTGGTTTTTAAGGCAAAACCAACCCGACCGTACTCCACCTGTGTCCAAACCTCGGGCGGAGTATTCCAAAAGATCCGTCTCACTAAGAGGAACACAACAAAGCTGACAACACGTCAATCGGACGTTCGTAGCTCAAGATATGAGCGTTTCCGCTCCGAAGGCCCGGTTGGTTTCGGGTTCGAACCAACCCGGTCGTACATCAAATGATACCGATTAACCAAACCGGTCACACCATTGTGATCCATACAGAAAAACACATGAGATGGACTACCAAAGGTCCAAAACGGATAGAAGGTGAAAAAGTTGTATTTCACCGCAACACGTGCGAACTGGGCCTCATGGGCCCCGCGCCTCGACCTCGACTTAAATATCCAAAATTGGTTTTGAAACATCCGTCTTAATTCCAGGGTCTCAACGTCGCAGACGGTTTGTCATTCCGACATTGTAGGAGAGTGATATGTCCGATACAAGATTCCGTAATAATAATAATAATATTATTATTATTCGGTGATTCGGGGCCCCGAGCCACGAACCAGAATTTAGTATCCAACATTAGACTTGAATCGACCGTATTAAGGACAAGATTACATCACCACTGACGGCAAGCCAATCGGATGTCGCACGCATGAGTTATGGCGGGATGAAGATTTAATAATAATATTAAATCTATTATTTTCGAAGCACTTCGGGTAATCGATCCAGAAACCCGAAAAAGACATTCAATATTGGACTCGGAATGTCCGTCTCAAAATCTGGGTCGCACTGCCGTAGACGGTTCGTGAAACCGAGGTCGCACGAATAAGTTGCGGTCGAAAAAGTGTTTTATCAACAATAATAATAATAATAATATATTATTATTATTATTGTTAATTGTTTATTTATTTAAACATTTCATAACCCCAACTCATTCCACGCATGAATTGAGGCCGCCAATCTCTTCCATAAAGCGCCTCCCACTTCTTTTTTATTTATTTCTCAAAACCGTTTCTCTTACCAATCTAATTCATCCCTCAGATTTTCACGTGGCTCTACCCTACCAGCCGTCCTTCGACTTCTTGTCCTCCGCCGGGCCTTAGCATGTGGCTGGCCGCGCCACCTCCTACGACCACGCACCCGACCCCATTCTGCGCCGCCTTCTGCCTGCACCAGCCGCCACGGTCGCCTACTCGCCCAACCGAATTGTCACCTTGGACCGCTGGCACCCTCGTCGGAAGCCGCGTTCTGAAGACGCGTCGGAATTGCATCGCCACGTGGCCCCTTCCGTGGTCCGCTGCACCTTCGTTCTAAGTCAGAAAATTATGACGACTGCAGATTCGCATTCCTTGAGTCGAGATCTCCACGTTCGTATATCGCTCTCAACAAAACATCGATGTTTTGACGCACTTAATTATTTGGTGCGAAGGAACGCGCGGAGAACGTGTGAAGAATGAAATATAAAAAAGGTCATGGACAATGTCCATATTGATGGTCATGTTTGTTTGGCCATCATCTTTGAGAATTAATAACAAGAGGAATAAACAAATATGTATTTATCATACTTCAAATAAACCCCCTACCTTGATTATGACGTTGCACGTCGTTGAGCCGCGGAAAGAGAATGGAGTTGACGTTGATCATTGCGTCCGCCTCACACTTCATATCAGAGCTTAATCGTTGATGAAACGTAGGAATCTGACCTCCGTTGAAGGATTGTTCTTCGTCGACGATCTTGGAAGGCCCGTCGTTGGAGAACCGTTCTTCATCGAAGGTTTAGAATTCTCTCTAAATTTCTCCAGAGGTTTCCCACAAGATTCTCCAAAAATTTTCCAACCCATATTAAAAAGATGTTTCCCCTATTAATAAACACATCATGCCTTTTCAAATTCAAAACACTTAATTAATTAAAGTGTTGGCACCATTAAAGAGGGAGAGAGATGGTCTCTTTATTAAGGGGGTTGTCACATTAATTTGAAGGGGTGTTAAAAGGGGGGTTTAAGGGAGGTTATGGGGAAATGAAAGGTTGGGGCTCGTGTGGGCCCCACCTCTCATTTATCCACACATGGGTAGTTGGTGGTTATGGGTCTCACCCTTAACTCACCTTTATAAGGTATAACTACCATAGATATAAATAAAATTGTGTATCACCAATTTTATTTATTTAATTCTAAATCCCCAATTATTAATTCTCAACTCGCTTAAAACGCAACTGTGATAAAGGTTCCCTTAAGCAATTATCGGCGTTACGAGTTCATCGGTGTCCTCAGATTTCAATTCCGAGCACCGGTTCAAAAGATAGAAAAACCTGCATGTACGTTTACTGAACGTACCCGAAAAAAAGTTTGGAAAATTATTATTAGTCACCCTCGACCCGCGCCGGTCAAGGTCAGGCTCTGCCTGAGTGAAACACGCCCCAAAAAATACAACGGTACTCTCAGATTTTCAATCCGAGTTACCGTTTAAAAGATACAAATTTTACAATAAAATAATTGTCACTTAATTATTTTATTTGCTGTCAAAAACTAACTTTTTCTGGTGGCCCGCACTGAACAAAGTTAGTATCTGCTTAAATAATGCATAACCTCACGAGTCCAGCGGTGGTCTCGGATTTTTAATCCGAGCTACCGTTTGTGAGTTATAAGCATTCGAAAAATAAAATAATTTATTTAATTATTTTATTTACGGTTATGCCATTTTTGGAATTTCTCACAGGTGGCCCGCGCCGACTAAACTTAAGTCGCTCCTAGGGTAATCCCGCCATCGTAAGCGCAACGGTGCACTCAGATTTCTTATCCGAGCAACCGTTCAAGAGTTATTCCACTTTTTCAGGAAAACTGTTTACGCGCGTTAATTTTAAGTTTAACAAAACATCGACGGATCATTCTGGGAACTCCGGGTCTCAGAATCAGGTGTCGTCTGAAACCGCGCACTCGCAAAATTCCAAAGAAATTAAGAAAAAAAATTTCCTTGAAATTTCTGGGTCTTTACAGAACATGGATGTGAAAAAGGGAATTCTCAGCATGAATCCGCATGAAGATATCTCTGGAACTGTCCAGATTGATTGGATATTTGGGTTGGGAAATGGGAGGTGCAATGTTGGAATTCCCTCTTTTTAAAAATGGAAACCAAAGGATCCAAGGTGGAGTTCCACATGAGAATATTGATTAAATAATAAAAATTATCCTCAAAAGAATCTAGGCACATTATTATGGTGTGACAAATAATGGCCATTCCTTGGTGCTACCACGCTTGGTAATATCATGGTTTGATCGACTAGGGTCACAACATGACCACCATAGATAGAGGGATTATCCCATATGAAAACAACATCATGGTATTACATAGGTTCTCACACTATGATGACTCTTCTATTGAGTGTCAAACTTCATGACTACCTTCTTCTAGGTTATGAAACCCTACATTCAACACTTCCTTCGCAATAATCATCATTCCATAGAAACCTCCAGTTGTTTGTGACCAATCTTATGGAAATATAAATATGTATATGACTCATATATTTGGTAATATCAAAGAATAATGATAATCCCCATTACAATCATTACCACTTCAAGACCAATTCTATCACACCCTTCTACCAATCTATCACCTCTTACTTTATATAATAGATCATAATATGGTTCTTGAAATCCATGAAATTAACCCCTTATTTATGATATCCTTCATGTTATAGTGCATCAAATCCATTATGGGATTCCAAAATTTGAAGCCTATATTTCAAGGTCTCTGAACCAACATAGTGTATTGTTATAAATACTATATAATTAATCCAAAAACTATAAGGAACTTTATATGGGGTTTCTCAGCAATCCTACCAATGTTAAAACAACTCCTAAATCATTTAAAACATGTCCCAAGAACACATTCCTTCACCATGGACAAAAATTAAAATTTACCCATATTTTCACAAGTTTGTGTTAATTCATGTCTGACATGCCCAAAATGAAATCTCTAATTCCTTTGAGAATAATTCCTATTTAAAATTTTAATTAAATCAAACCAAACTAACTACAAATTCATTTACTTGATGATGTATGGGGTCATACCCACTAAGAGCGGGGGAATGTAGCAGTGACAAATCTTAACTAATGGTAGGTTCGCACCCAATTTAAGTTGGATTTAATTAAACTAATGTGGAAATAGAGATAAATAATCTTATAAAGTGAAATGGAATATAGGGTAATCAGTTTTTAAGGGAGTTTTTATTATGTTAATTAATTCATAATCACATAAAAAATTATTATATCCAATGGATGTGAAACCAAACAGTTTAATCGATAGAAGAAAAGTGCATTCCCTATCAAACTACCCTAGAATATCAATTTATCTTGGCCAAATGAATCAAAATATCTAAATTGAATTTAGATTATATTTCTCAAATCATAATAGTAATTAGATTCAATTTTAATGATAAAATAATCTCAATAATTTTGGGGTTCATTCATTATTGAAAACATATGTTCAATGGTTTAGTGATGAATAAATTATGCATTTAGGAACAACATGATACTATTGAGTGAAATAATCATTATGTGAAAAGGTAATTCAAACAATGATGGTACGTACCCCCTTTAACAGATCCCACTCTCCCCTATTAAGATTATGATATCATCATTTTTTGGTCGCAGAAGATGAATAAACCAATACCCATAGAGGAGATATTAGAAAAGAATAAAGTATAAGGGGAGTGAAAGAAAAAGGGATAAAGGAATTAAAATAGAAATAATTATACAATTACATAGATGAAAGTGAAGAAAAACCTAAATAAAATAATGACCTATCTTTGGAAAAATTTAGGTTGGAACCCTATAGTTGCCTCATAATGATTATACTTGTTCGTTTAGGTACATAGTGTGTTGGAAGGGTGTCAACAGGTCTCTTTTTATAGGGAAATTATGCATCTTGGCATGTATCATTGATTTTAATTTTCATGTGTAGTCATCATCATGACGTGTACCTAAAGTACACTTCATAAACATTAGATATGATTTCTCTTCTACAGTATTAAATCTGTAAAAACTTCATACACAAGTTTGACTTCTGTTGAATTGTGTACCTAAGGTACATGTCCTGAACATTCTGTTCACAACATGTTCTGTCATTATGACTTTTCTAGCATGTGTCATTCTTATCCATGAAGTCACTATGTTTACTCAGTGCTTTCCCAGTTTTTAGCTCCACATCATCTTTGAGACTCTGGTGTTGTGCCGCGAGTACATCTTGTGGAACAAAGTGTGTGATTTAACTTCATTCCCCATGTTTTACTTAATATTTCACCATATTTAATTCTTACATAACATTTTTGAAAACATTAATATCATGAAAAAATATTAAATTATATAAATTGATATTCAGTGAATTAATACATAGAAACCCATCAACATAATTTTACAAACTAGTCTTATCAAATACCCCCACACTGAAATCATTGATCGTCCTCAAGAAAAACCTCAATATCAAGTCACTATGTGTCCATACATGACATGGGATTTTTTAAATTCGGATTCTCACAAAAACAAGTTATAACTGAATATTGAAGAAGGGAAATCTCATACCCAATAAAAAAATCGAAAAATCATGCTTTATTTATAAATTGCAATTCAAGTCATTCTTACCCTTCCACACCCATTTTTCAAATTTTCATCAACACCCATTACTTTTTTGATTTACCTCACCATTTCATTTTTCCACTGAACACCCAAGGTAAAAAAATTAATGGAGTTATTCTCATACCTATATACATGATCTTAACTATATTATTATCTTGAATATAGTTTCTCCATTGTGTATAGAAAAATGCCCCAATTAATCATGATCACTTTGAAAAGAGGATCAAATGACAATGTGGATGATGGTGGTTAGGTAAAATTTTGAAAATTATGTAATGATCAAAGATGTGTCTAAAATTTAGTGTATAATTCATGATATTCTAAAGAAAATCTAAATGAAATTATCCCCTACAAAATTTTAATTTCTTATCCCACATCCCCTAAAGCATAGAGGGATGGCTCAAAGACAAACAAATCATAATGATAAATTACCCTATCTTTTTTGTCATTTTTTCCCTTTTTTTCTTTTTTTCGATTGTCATTATTGGAATAAACATCACATCCACCACCTAACCACACATGATAAAATTAATCAATCTGGAAAATAGTTATTTTTTATTCTCCATACTCACAATCCTTGTTTTATAATTTTTTTATTCATTTTTTCTAGACTCCTCTTAGGAATGGGAACATAATATATTTCCATCGTGTCATGGAACGAAAATGAATAATATGATTACTTAATGCATGCTTCTAGGAATCAATATCATGAAAATAAATCATATTATCAATCATTTTCATGAAATTTCAAATTAAATTATGTATGTGACTATCAAATTTTTCATTTATATATTTTTCATTAATGGGTATCATATTCATATTTTTTCAAAATATCAAAATATTTCTCCTCAGTGCTGATATCTTTTAGATCAGCATGTAAAAGTCCAAAAATTGAAACGTTTTTTGGGTGAATATAATTCAATTCAATTCATGCAACATTTAAATTCAATCATTTTTCTATTCATGTCCTAGAAAAAACTAGTGGTGAAAAATATAAACAATTAAGAATAGTACCCCCTTCCAATTGATGAATATAAATATTTATATTATGTTCTATTTGTCCAGGTATATGTCATGTAATCTGATTACATGACATGAAATGTTAATGTTTTCAGAATATTCAATTGCTTCTTGATCCTTCCTTATAAGGATATGAATGATAAAAATAAATAGTGAAATCACGGGACATTGAAAATTTAAATTATCTAGATAAAATACACAAAGAGGAAAACCACAAGTTGATTTATTAAAACATAGAAAATAAAAAAATTGTGTCCAAGATTGAAATTTTAAAATCTAAGTTTCCCTCTAGTAGCTTATGTTTTTATGGTCATTTCGATCGACAATTTATCATTTTTAGCTAATTGGAACATTTTAAAAAGCTAACCATCTTAAATTTTACCACTTATAGCTTTGTTGTGAATCTATGGTTTTCTTTTTTCTCCATGCTGCATTGGATCATCTTGGCTAGTGGTGGGATTTAATTTGAGAACAGGTGTAATGAAAATAATAGGAAATTGAAATCTGAAATGATTTTGTAATTCTTTTTCTCCACCAACACATCTTCCTTATTTTTCTCCAGTTCACATTTTTTGATGGCCTCTTTAGTTGGATCCTCATTGTTCTTCTCTTATTCATGAAATTATAGAAGGAAGTCCCCTTTATCTTTATTCTCAAGAATAACTATGTGGTTGCAAAATGTTTTCATAATGTTTTCTTCTTTAAAAATTTATTCTTCTACGAAAAATTCATTAGTAGGTACGTCCTTGACCTCCTAATCATCCTCCATTACAAATTCTTCTTCCTCTAATTGGAGTAGTTTCAAAAAAAGTTACATTTGTTCTTGTTGGTGTTATTTTATGCATAGAATGGATGCCTATGGTTCTAAAACGTCTTACAAATATAGATGTTTATCTTTTACGAAGTTGTCCACACGCTTCATTTAATGTTCTTTATTCTTTGCCTATGATTTTTCTCCATTTCCCTTTTTTACAATATTGAGTTCCTACACCATTTTATCATCTTCATCTTCAAAAAAACAATCCCTACATTCTATTTTAATGGTATGATATATTCTATGGAATTTATATTTGAAATAAAATTATAAAGATGAGTAATAAAATCCCCATGTTTATTAATCTGGGCTTCATGATCATCTATTCACTTATCCAACACTGAATAAAACATAGTCATTGATGAAACTTGTCTGTTATCAGAATTCTAATCTTGTGGTTTTTGGAAGGAATGGATTTCTTGAAAGTAATTCTCTTAAGGGTCCTTTATGTCAGAATATTGGAAATCCTCTTTTCCATGATATATATTATCTCTTAAATAGTAAGTATATTTATTTGAAACTATTTTAAGGGGATAATTAAAATTTGAAATCATTTGGGAAAGGTGAATAGTAAATTATCCATAATCATTGTGTTTATCCTCATTATTTTTCATCCTCTTGTCCATAAATTAAATACCCTAGGCAAGCAATGTGGATAGTCTATCTTCCAGATGGAGCTATTGTGTTTGTTGAAATTAAGAGTTCTCATGAGTGCACTACTCGGCCCATCATTTTCTTTGGTAGTTATTATCTTCATCATTGGGATGATGGTAGGTGTCGTTTAACTATGGATGTTGGAATTCATCATAATCATGAGAACATGATTCAACCTGACCATCAGCCTATTGTGACCACCGTTTTTTAGTTTAGTGATTCCCATGAAGTCAGATACACTAAATGTTCAATTTATTCTGATGGTGGTGCATCATAATACTAGGTAATTTGAAAACTCATCCTGAAAACCAATAGAAACTACCAAAAATTATATTATATAATAATAAAATTTACTAAAAAGTTAATTAACTAAAATAAGTAAATAGAAATAGGATAATAAAATCCTTTTACCTAAAAAATTGGTCTCGATTCATCTGCAGCGCCCTGCTACTCCCCAGAAATGACGCCAAAATTTAACACGCCCAAAAGGAATCTTTAATTCATTTAGGAATGAGTCCAATTATATATTTAAATAAAACCAATCTGTACAAACTACAAAGGTTTAGTATAGAGAAAATATGGGGTCGAACCCAACGAGAGTGGGGGAACACAGAGATGAAAAATCTCAACAAATGGTTAGGTCACTCCCAATTTTAGTTTCATTTAAATAAACTAATGATTCTATTCAAATAAATAAATTTATATATATAAATATAATATTGGTGAATAAATATCTATGGGAGGTTTTTATAATTTTATTAATTCCAATTCACTTGAAAAAACAATTATATCCAATATATGTGAAACTAAATAGTTTAATCAATATAAGAAAAGTGCATTCCCTTTAAAAATACCCTAGAAAATCAATTCATCCTGGTCATACGAATCAAAATATCTATTGTGCATAAATATTATTATTCCATAAGCATAAGAGTAATTTTATTCAATGTTCATGATAAAATAATCTCAATCTTGTTTGGGATTGTTCACTATTGAAAACATATGATAAATATTTCAATGATGAATAAAGCAGGCATGAAGGAACAACATGATACTATTAATTTCAATCATCATTACAAGAAAATGTTAGTCAAACAATGATGGTGCATTCATCCTCTTACTTATATCTCTCTCCCCTATAAGGGTTAGCTGATCATCATCGGTTAGTAACAGATGATGAATAAACCAATACCCATAGTGGAGAGATTAGAAAAGTGTGAAGTTGAAGGGGAGTGAATGAAAAGATATAGTGTAATTAAAATAGAATAAATTAAATCATTTCATAAATGAATGTAATGAATAAAATAAAAAAATAAAAACCTTTATATGGAAAAATCAGGGTCAGAACCCCACGGTAGCCTCCTGGGGGTTGTGCTTGTTCCCTCAGTTATAGTTAGTGTTGGAAGGGTGTTTGGAGGCCTCTTTATATAGGAAAATTCTGTAGTGTGGCTTACAACCTCAATTTAATTTTCATGTGTCTTCTCCATCACGATGTTTACCTGAGGTACATGTTTTTTACATTATATCTCATGTATCCTCCACCTTGTTGAATCAATGGAAACTTCATATCCTGGCTAGACTTCGGTCACGGGGTGTAACTAAGGTACAGTTCGTGTACTTGTTGTTTACTATGTGTTTCATCTTCACAACATTTCTAGTATGGAGATTTTTCTTCGAGGAAGTCACATTGTGTACTGATAGTACATGATGTGTACTTAATGATTTTCTAGTTTTCCATCTCTGCTTCTTCTTGGTAATTCCGGTGTTGTGCTGTAAGCGAAGCTGACCGTGTGAAGTGTTTCCTTCAACGTCATTCCCCATATTTTCCTTAATATTTATCTATCTTTTATTCTAGCATAATAATTGGAAAAACATTAGTATCAATCATATGTATTATATTAAATAAATTGATATTAAATGAATTCATACAAAGATACCCACCATCATATATGTATACAAACTAGACTTATTAATGTCATCATGTTATTTATTCTTGGTCTTTGTATTTAGGTACTCGCTCATCTAATGTATCTTACTCAGAGGGGTTTGGGTGATCTAATGGGATGGCTAGCCACATGAACAAAAATTTTCACTTGGGGAGGTATGGATTCAACACTAAGAGATATATGGTGTTATTTGGTCTTAAAGAGTTTTTGGTATCCCAGTTTATTCAATTACTTATTCTACGTGATTCTAGAGTATTTTTTCTAAGGATTGAGATAATATCCCATATCATGGGTTCTGTATCATTTAACTATACCACGATTACCATTATTTTACTGACATTAAAGTAAATTTGGATTTTAATTATCATTTTAAATTTAATGGTTTCTTACTAGGTTATAATCACTCACCTAATCATGGGTGTTTCACCCATATGTGTAGTGTATTAGGTAGGTGATTATAAATTTAGTAGTTATTTTGATGAATATGATGTTAGTCGAGAAATAATTTGGTGGTTAATTATGGTGATGAATACTATAAAATATTCTTGTTTGGTAATATGCATTAATAATTCTTCTTACATTCAAATTGTTCTAGAATTTTTTTAATTTTTGAAATTGTCATTTTAATTTATTATTTATATTATGTTACACTAAATGATTTAACATTTATGTTTTTCATGTGACTTGTGAATTATATATTACAGTTTGTTTTATTAAATATATTTCACAACTATTATATCTTTCAAAGAGACATGTGTTTATATGTGTATATATTAGTCTATTTCATCCCATATTATTTGATACAGTCATCAAAGGTTTATAACCAACCCTGATCCTATTAGATATGTGATTGGGGAAGAATTTTTTTTATCATCGTCCTATATGGTTATTTTATGGGTTTGATCACATCAATATTATCGAATTGTTTATAAAAAGTCATAAATATCATGATAAAACATCATTGGAATAGTGTATCGAGATACGATGAGTAGATATAAGGTGATAAATGAATGATTTGAAGATAGAATCATTAATATGAGGGAATAATTCATTTTTTTAATTCCTTCCTATATAACGATAGATCTAGGAATCCCTATTTTGGAATGATCCAAAAAAATTAGGATTATATATCCAATCACCTTATTGAGATCATATATCTCTTCCACATTCTTATGTAAGACCTTACATATTTCAGGAAAAAAATACTAATATTTTTTATCATTCAAAAAAATACTATCACAATTCAAAAAAGCTTCTTCACCACATTAATATAGTCAATGGTATGATTCTCTCAAGAATCCAAGTGAATGCAGATTTCACTCATGTAGACATTTTATTTTCTTGCGGTTTTATTCCTCCTATAATTTTCAAAATTATGTTTGATATATAGTTATCATAATAAATAATAATTTATCATGTACTGAATTATTTATAATATGTTTTTATTTTATTTTGCTTTTTTCTATTAAATTATTAATTCCATATATTAATTTTATAAAAAAAATGGATTTTACAATCACATAAAGATCATTCCTCACTGCAAAATATAACACAACACTCATTATAGGACTACTAAGAAACACTCACAATTTCTTATAATTTATCAGATATAAATCATCATGTCACCTCAACCATTCCATTTTATGCACTCATTTTATCTCACGTAATCATCTATGGTGGTTTCATAGAGAGAGAAATATTTTTATTTCATCTCAAATTTCATCGACTGATTGTATGAATAAAAATGACTAAAAATGTATGTGTTTTTAAAGAATAAAAAATGAAATGAATGTTAAAGACAAGATATAAATAAATAAAACAACCCACCATAATTACATTGAACATCATATATCAGATCAATATTCTTCAAAAATTGTTCATTTATTTCAATATTTTCTGTACAATTGTATATTTTTGATAAATATATTTTAACAAAATTTATGAGTTTCTTAATTTAATCATAAAATTGACTAGAAAATATTGTATAAATATCGCTAAAACCACTAATTTAATTTTATATATGTAGGATCCTATAGATAAATATAACAAAATTATATAATCAATTATTCATAAATGAATCTTTCAGCCTCAAAATCATATAGAGATGTCTGATAATATCTAATATCAATCTAAAAATAATCTATATCTATATATCATATTGAATTCATCCAACATATATTTATTTAATCATTTTTATCAATTTTTAGATAAGAATATCCTTCCCTAATTCAATCAAAACAGAAATACAAGTTAATTGGGATAAAAAAACCCCAATAAATTAACAATATTTAATAAAAAAATCAGTGATTCGTTATTCTATTCACACAATACCCATGTTCACTAGTGAATTCTCTAACAATGGAGGCTTTCCCAAATAAGATATTTTTTTAGGTTTATACTTAAATTTTTTATACTTATATATATATATGTACATTTATAATTATTTTAATGTCAAAATAATTTTTTATTTACATTATAAAATTTTATTGAAATATTTCCATAATCACCACATATTAAAATGATGATAAAAATTACCCAAATATTTCTATAATGGAATATATAAATTTATAAGAAAAAATTATATGTCTCTTAGTCTAATGGTCCAATAAAGAGTAAACTATACTTTTAAATTTTTCATCATAAAATAATATTTCTCAAAAACCGTTCATTTATAATTGACTACATAGCACAAACTCTTCATTTAATTGAAATTACTTCCTATAAATTCTAAAAAAAATATAGTGGTTGAAATTTTATAAAGACAAAAAATGCATTATTAAAAGAAACATGTACTATATCATAAATTATTTTAATCCCAAATAGAAAACCATGAATAATATTAGGATATCATCCATCGTTTATAAACATTTATCTTAAGAATGTGTATAACCATTCAAGTATATTATCTTAATATTTTGAAAAGTTGATAAAATATAATAATACATTTTTTAGCAATGTATATTCACTATGTATTGTGGATCACAAAATAATTATTTAAACACTTCTATTTCTATAGCCATGGCCCATTTAAAAAAATTTCATCATATAAATATTTTAATTTTTCATGAGTCATGCTATTAGAATTATTTATAAAATAATAAAATGTGCTCTGCAATCCAATAACTCAATTAAAAGATCACATGATATATAATAAATTAATTATATAAATTTAAAATCAAATTATTTTGATTGCCTAAACATTATACCCTTGCATTTACAAGATATGAAAATAACACAATACACAATCCAAATAAATTTAGGTTACCCAAAAATCATTGTAAAATTTATTGAATTTCAAAATCTTCAAAAATAAATTTAATTTATAAGAATAATCATTCATTTAAAATATTTTAGTTATATTTTATGGATTCTAAATTTTATTTAACATATAATAAAATAAGATTCATATATAGATAAATTATAAATATCATAAAACTAATCATTAAGAATTCATCTACTTAAAAATAAAGGTGTATTATGAAAACCCCCATTAACTAATAAATAAATGATAAACTCATATCGAAAATAGAAATTCATTTTTTATAAAAAAACATTTATATTACTAAACAAACTAATTCCATATTTTTTAAAGTATAATTTAACCATTTTCTAAACTAGATTAAATGTAACAAAATATCCTCAATATGTTTCATTTCATACAGAATTAATGGAATAATAACTCATCCATGTATAAATTCATTCATTCCTAACATGTAATATTAATCAATGAAAGAATTTATAATTAGTTAATGACCTCATTAACCATTTAACTCATATTCATGCAATATATTTAACAATGGATTATTTCTATCATAATAAAAACTTATATTTGAATCCCAGAAGAAATAAATAATTCAATGATAGTCATTTAACCAACAATATTCATTATAATTTTTTCACAAAATAATGAATATTCACATGAAACATTCATCAAATAAACATTATAAATATTATGTAACTATGTATTCAATTCACAAAAACAATATCTAATAGCCTAATAATATGTTATTTTTAATTTTATAAGTCGCATTTTCTATCAAAATGAACCAATGTAATAATAAACTAATAAACACTCACTGAGATTTTAGTTGATGTGAATAACCAATGAAATAATGTATACTAACCAAATATCATACATTAAGTGAATAATTGATAAGAATACAATTAATTATTAATGGGTTTCCATGATCTTAGGAAACATGTAAAATTAAATCTTAAAAATTCATTGAGGTTCACCATTAAATCTAAAAATTGTATATGATGATAGAATAAATGATTGAGATACTCCCCATTCATAAAGGAAATAAAACCCCATTGTTCAAACATCAATGTAATTAAATTTAATATTATGTGATATATGATTCATGTATTACTTCATTGTTTGAAGGGGAAGAATAAAATGAATGATTATTAAGATATAAAATGAAATAAAATTCCATTAAATAAAACCATGAGGTTTGTACCAGAATTTCTATATCCAAATAAATTTTTTTCAAAATGAAATAAAACATTGTACATTTTATATTGGTTGAGTATGTTTCATTTTAACAATATATAGTTACACAAAAATCTCTTTATTATATCTCTAAGAATCACTAAAATCCTTTTCACATCCATATAATAAGTATTTTTTAATATTTTATTCATTTCTAGAATATATATAGAATTTTAGATATAAGAAAAAAAATTAAAAAACTAATAATTTATAATAAATTCATTGACATACTATTTTAATATAATATCAAATAAATAAAATGAGATAAATTAATAAAATATTGAATGCTCCAATATTAGCACGATAATGATTTTAACCATGACATACATGACAATGATAATCATGTGATTAATATAAATGTTTAAAAAATAATTTTCGTTTCATAATCCATAAATGAATCCTATAAATATTAATCCCTAATGATAATATCATATAAGTACTTATATGTTTCCCATATCAATTAATTCTACCATGAAATACATTTTCATAATATTTAAAATTGAGAATCCCTGCAAAACGTTTCCATTTTTGTCATCCACAATAAAATGTAAACCAACATAATGTAATCAATTTTAGCCAACACATAATAAAAAAATAATGTTAATCCAAATTTCGAAATACTTTAGCTAACATAAATTGACTAGTAGTTCATTAAAAATAAAAAATTATATAAAATACAACTAAAAGGTTTTTCCTATAACATCACTATTATAAATAATAACACCACACAATTTTCTTACAGTTACCTAGCATTAAAATAATTAATTCAATTACAACAAATAATTTCTATATTATGTTTATCCTTTCTAGATTTTTAATTTTGTTTATAGAACAATTGTGACATTCTAGGTCAAAATAAAAAATATATACCATTTAATATTAAAAAACAAATTAGAAAACATTTCATATAAATTAAAAATTGTTGTAAAACCCCACTCATTTAAATGTTATGATTTTTAATGGAAATAATACTTTTTGGGTTTTATAAACATTGATTATATTTTAAATGAATATTCATATTGAAATTCCTTGTTCCCAAGCCATACCAATTTCATTTTTTCTAGGGAGGTGGAAAATCCTCTAAATGTTGGATAAAAAACATATGAGACATGAACGTTCAATTGTTGAGGGGTTTTTCATTGTTGGAATATGGTTTTCTAAACTATGTGGACAAACTATATTGGGTGTGTTTTCTTAGAATGTGAATCCTATATGGTTAGCACACAGTTTTTGAACATCATAGCTAAATTATGTTAGATGGAATTTCTTATAGGGAATATACTATATATTCGATGCATGGTCAAGAAACCCATATGGAAAAAATATCTATCCTCCCAATTGTTTCTCAAATACGGGGAAAATATTTTTCCCATGTGATTTTAGTCCCGAAGCTCCATATTCCACCAACCACATTTTCACTACTCATGCCAGTATCTCCCTCTATCCTCCCTTAGATTATATTATATATAGGGGTGGTTATGGTGCTATTATTCAGTGATTTTATGTGTAAAACTCATCTGCCTCCAACAATTATTCTTATTCATTTCTTTTATTTTGATTTACATCCCTCTTATTTTGTGGTTTTTGTGTATTCTCAATAAAGGAGGACCTGATAAGATGTTAATATTCTTTAAATCATCGTTTCATTAGAGTTATGTTGTGAAAATTATTTATATATGGTTTTTATCATAAATTAAATTAAAATAATATTTAATAGTTGTTGAATGATATGTATATTCCATTCTTGGGGTCTGGAGTGTTTCACTGGCCTTCCATGGGAATATGGTTTCTGTTTTAGTTTAATAGGGTAATCAGGTGTGGTTTTCAGATTTATAAATTTTTTATTAAAAGAATTTATTTAGTTATAACTGATATAATTAATTTAATTTAAATGGATAATTAATTATAAATTATTATAATTATTTAATTATGAATCTATGATTTCAAATCAGTGCTTGAATGTTAGGGTAATTCTTGGATGATCCATTATAGTAGTTGTTGGGATGGAAGTGTAAGTAGATGTTTTTTTAAAGAGGAATAAGCCCTTTTGTTTTAAGTTTTATTTCTTAATTACAAAATTATTTGAAGCATATTTGATCTCAATTGGGTATTGGGGTTTTCTGGGGCTTGTTCGGAGTCGATAACCCATCTTTTTGGGGAACATGCCTGCAAAACGGTTAGTTGTAACTATGTAGGGTAGTCGCATGGTTACTACTAACCATGAGAGATCTGGGAGGATAATAGGAGGATCACACACAGTTTAAAAAACAATGTTTTTAGGGTACATTCCAATACGAGAGATCTATATTTTTTGAAAGTTATATGAGACATTTTTTAGCACGTAGTATGTAAAATCATGCATACTAACCATGCGAGGTTCCCATTTTAACATCATAGGATGCATATTTAGTGTAGAGTTTGGAAAAATATGAGTCCAAACCATGTGTCATGATATTTTGTGTTAATATATTAATTTACCTTTAAATTGATTTATAACATTAAACTAATTTCCACTCTTCATGAATGTTGAATAACTTCACCTTTGAGAGGTCATCCTTGCAAATATTTATAGCCTTTGTCCGGGTTGCTCTATCTGATATCTGATTCGAGCACTGATCATCCCGTTGGATCCACATCGGGGAGTAATCAATTACTTTTACATTGTTTCTCATTTTTATTGTAATTTGATGCTATTTTTAGGTTCAACATGATAAGAACTAATTTTAGGTTCATTGACTTTTATTCATTTTTCATTTGATCTCAATTGAATCAGAAACTGATACTGGTCAATCACTCTCTAACGGACCTATGGTTGGTGGTCTATAAATTTCTGTACTTGTTTGGTGATTGTTAGGGAATTTTTTCATTATTTCACCAACATTAATTTCCTGCACAACTCTGATTTTTAATTTATTAATTGAAAAAAATGTACTAGAATGTGTTTGGGGTTCACATTGTTCCCTTGATTTAGTTGGATTTTTCATCCCAACCTATTCCACCCATAGGGTGTTCCATTCACCCTTTCTTATTGTAGAACCATCCTAGAGGTATGTTTATGATATTTCCTAGTCAAATAAGTCCCTCAATGTACTAAATTGAATTGATTTGGTTTTTTTGTGATGATTTTCCTCTTTTTCATGTTGATTATTTTTATTAATGGTTTATTGGGGATTTAAATTTCTTGATTCTTTATTTTAAAATTCTGGAAATGAGTTGGTATACTCATGGAATGAAATAATAATTTAATTCGTTGATGAATTAAGATTGATGAATTTAATGACTGAGGATTTCTTGTTTGGAATAACTTGTATTTTTATTCTATTAGATTTCATAGATGTTCCCACCATGGTTCTTGAAAAAATTAGTGAAATCCTTAGAAAGAGATTTTTCCTTGGGTATTGATTCTGTCAGATTCCTTGGGTCTTGCTACCCCATGAATCGGGTTGTTCTTGGGCTTACAATAGACATGGTCGGTAGACATGCTCAATGGACTCCAACTCAAGACTAAATGAGTTTCCATCAAGATTCTCCTAGGACTCAATAAGGATGCATTTGTCCACTATACCATGGATCTTGATTTTAGGGAAAGGATTTGTTTTCCATTATATGTATGGATGTATGGAAGAGTCATGTTAGTTATTCAATATTGTTTTTATATTCCTTGTTATAAGATCTTGACCACATTTTGTTAGAAGCATTGTTGGGTTATAAAGATTCAATTCTTTATATTATACATGACATGCGAACATTACTTTTATTACTCTATGATGTGTATTTCACTCTTCGTTATGTTCTTATATTTCATAGTCGTGACGTTTTATAATAATTTGAATGATTACCTACATGGATTGTATCCCATTCCATGTTCGGGCTGCCATTGGGTACCCAGACAGGCTTTATGTATGCAGGTAGGGACTCCAGAAAGTTTGAATAGTTCGAAGCTTCACTTGTTCCTTTCATAGGAGAAGGATATCAAAGAACAAAACCACATTTTGTGATGTTATTTTGATATGGAACTTGTTGGCCTCTTTATTTAGAAACATTTATTATATTGTACTACTATATACTTGTTTTTTTCAACTTTTTAGAGACATTTATCATCTTTATTATAAATCTATTTACTCCTATCATATTTTATATATTCATGTGCTGGTTATTTATGTTTTGTTTGATTGTTATATTTGCTTCTTTTATTGATCTGTATGTTTTCTTCCATTGGGATACACTCTGGTAAGAGGTAATGGTCACTCCAAAGACACCCTAGGCCCTCGCTGGTAGTTGGAGGCCACTTGTGTTTGGGGGATGTGTTTGAGGCCATATAGAAAACCCAGATTAGGGAAGTATTGAGTTTCATCAGAGTTCAAGATGTTAAAAAGTGGTATAAAAAAGGGGTCTTCCTCTATATTGATCTATTTAGAGATAATAAAAATGGGATTATAAGAATGGTAATTTTTTAATTAATTTTTCAGGGGAATATATAACCCATCAACAGTAAATAAAAATATTTTCTCAAATGAAAATTGTTTTATTCCTGATTTTGACTATTACAGTTTATTTGATTCTACTATTGAGTGATGCACTTAAATTGGGATGTTACTATTAATATGATTGAGATTTTTGTTTTGTTTCATCTTAAATATATGATCTTATTCAATCTCACGCATTATCTAATGATTTTTTTGAAATCAAATTCCATTAATTACTTCATTCCATATAAGATTAATTTCATGTTTACATAATGTTTTTATAGGTGTTGTGAGAGATATATAATCTATTATGATATATTTTTGTGCAGGAAACTGAGAAACAAGGATGTAACTCAGAACTGTTGATGTATCCTAAGCAGTTGATTCCAAATTAGGATATAACAGACACCCTAATCATCCAATTGTGGGACATTGAATCATGGATCATGAGTCACATGGGCTTTAATGTGATATGTGGTGGATTAGGTGGACTTAATTATTTGGTTCATAAGATGTATGGGACCTTACTTGTATGAAATTGGTGGACCATTTTGTTCAACCATTTGAAATAAATTTAAAATTACTATGAAATTATAATGAAAATATAAATGAGAAATATAAAACATGACCTAGACTTAGATTTTGAGTAGGAAAGGGGTAGTGTATCTAGAAATTTGTGTGACTATTATTTTTTATCAATCATTGATTTAGGAGCAGGTTTTGTTGTATGACCTATTTGTGATGGTTTTGAACTTACTGGGATTTTGAGATATGAACCTTAAAGTCATTATTTTATGGGGTTTTTTTGAATTGTAGACGGATTCCACCCCAATGAACTCTAGTGGTATGCTAGGAGGGTGTAGAAGGCCATGCTCCTAAGGTATTGGACCATGGGATACCGATAAATCCTTATTTAGGTTCAACTATGAAAAAAATTGTTCTACCAGACATATGTTCCAAGGAAAAAAACTTTGAGGGGTTTTATTGATTCATGTTGACTTTTTAGGGAGAAACATTTCCATCCTTGTTTATGGATGAGCTGATGCATGTGTTCAGGAAGTGAAATCCTCCAATGTTTTTAGGGGATGGATTACCATAGGTTATTGAGATGTGTCTTGGAATATTTTATCGATATTCAAGCATCCGGATACATATTTTGAGATAATATGGAAAATTGTGACATACATGCTTTGGGGAGTACAAAATTACAGGTGGGATGTTCTAAAAAAGTTGTATAGGCTGCGAGATATGGTGTGGGTTAATTTCCAAATAATTCTCAATGATTACTTTTACCCATCAACTCTAAGAGAAGAGAAGGCTAGTGAGTTCATGCATCTGGAGTAGGGTGCCATGATGGTTATGGATTATATGGACTACTTTATATATCTATATCATTTTTTACTAGCATACCTTACTGATTAGATATCATGGGAGCTACTCTTCAAGGAAGGTCTCATACATGCCATTTTATCTTAGTTCAATTAGTTCATATGGACCTCTGTTACTGATGTTGTAATTTAGGAACTGATTATAAAGAGGAACCTAAGGGAAGATGGGGTGTAGTGAAGATAAATTAGGTCTCCAGATCAACTGGTCCATTATATTTAGGCTGGAAACACAATTTTGAGGCTTCATAGGATATAAGAATGAGCTATACATCTACGATAGGTTGTTTAGTTTTCTATCATCATTGTGGTATATGGGATCGTTTGCGGAATCAGTGTGATTGTTAACTGATCGAGTATTAATACATCTGTAGGATGGTCTATGTAACAGGTTTCTATAGGAAATTCCCTTTAGTAAAAATTGGTACAGGTCATATCTGGTAATAGTATTGAGAGAAGTAAAAAGTGGTACGAGTCTCTAGATTATTGGGGAGTGCGTCGGGATGACCTTCAACTAGTGTTTTGTCATTTTAGATATGTTTTCCCAGACGAATATTTTGGTTTCCTTCCTAATATAGAGGTGGAGTTGTATATTGTTCTAGTGGATGATCTTAAATAGTATACATTACTCATAATTATATGTCTATAGAAAGTTTTAGGAGCTCAAGAGGAACGTAGAGGATTTCAATTCAAGGGGGTTTATTAAACCCAGTACTTTTCCATGGGGTTCACTTGTCCTTTTTTGAAAAATGGGTATATTAACCTTGTTCTATGAATGGATTACTGAAAATTAAACCATCTGATGGTTTAGAACCAATATTCCATTCCATAGATATATGACTTATTTGATCAAATATGAGATGGTTGGTTGATCATGAAATTTTATTTCAGTTTATTATATCATTATGTAGATGTTCGACCTAAAGACACACCTCATAAAAATTTTCATAGCTAGAATGGTATATACGAGTATCTTATTATTTCATTTGGACTCATGAATACACCCATATTTTTCATCGTGATAATAATATGAGTCTTATGTCCTTGTTTGGATTCATTGTTTATGGTTATAATGGATGATGGTGGTTTTCATGGATGATATATTATTTTATTCTCAAAATTGACATCACCATGAAAAGAATCATTGGAATGTTATGTATACACTCATAAAGAATTAGTCATATGATAATATAAAAAAGTACTTCATATGGGTGGATATTATTCACTTACTGGGTCATACTGTCATGGGGATATGAATGTAATTTCACCCAAAGAATGTGTGAGTTATAGTTTCTGAAGAGCATCCCTAGAACATATTTGACACATGGAGCTTATTTTGGGTAGATGGATATTATAGGGGATTCATATAGGACTTCTCACACCACGAAGCACTACCCATGTGATTTAATATGAAGGGTATGAATTGTGTGTGGTCAAATTCATATTATTCAGACATATAGGTGTTGAAACATGATTGAATTCAGTGACAATAAAAAAATCTAGGGGCAATTACGAGATAGACTATTTACTCTGATGCATTAGATATTAGGAATGGAATAGTTCTTATAATGGGGGATAGAGTCATGGAAAATAATTCTTGGAAGCTATGTTCACATGAGAATAATTACCTATCAGGTGATGTGGAGTTAGATGTAGAGGTTCAGGAATTGTGTTGTTTGAGGTATTACTTGCTAGGAAAAAAAGTTGGTGTACATAGAAAAAAATATCCTTAGTTACATATTTACACAGTGTTATCTGAATCTGAGGAAATATATGTTGGTTGAATTCCAATAGTGCTTTCACTTCATACTTTTTCATATTCCAAGAAAGGTAAAGACAGTGTTTGATGTACTCAATAGGGGGACTCTGATACTGGAAGTTTAGGTGTCAAATAATGGGTGGTAGCTTATGAATTTGTTTTATGAGATGAACTTGGAGGAGAATGGTAGTTTGGGATAGACATTACTTTCATCTTTAGTTATGACCTCAATGCTACTAAATAGAGTGATTATGAGAAAACTATCTAATTCAGAGGGCCTAGTCCAAGAGGGGAGTGTGGTAGGAAAATAACCACCACCTTGTTGTAATATAGGTGAGGATGGAATCCTACATATTAATGGTTTCATTTGGGTTCATGTGGACATAAATGGGGAGTGGATCTAGAAGTTTCATGCCTCAGTTAGGTCAGTACATCCCGATGTCACCAAAATGTTCTATGAGTTGCTCCATCAGTATTGGTGGTCAGTTTTGAAACATGAGGTAGCTATTTTTGTTATGAGGTGATCCATATATCAAGAAATGAAGTTGAAACATCATAAAATAGTTGTAATTTTTAAATTAGTTACCTATTCCTATGTGGAAATTTGATGATGTCCCAATGTATTTGTTCACCAGTTTACCTAGGTCACATTAAGGTAGAAATGTTGTGTCAATTATTGTTGACAGGCACAAGAAGGATCCTCATTTCCTACAAATAATAGAGACCTTCAATGTTGATGAGCATGGGAGGTTCTATATGCATGAGATATGCGACATTACAGGGTCCCATTCACTATCATTTTAGATATGGATGACTGGTTTACATCTTGTTTCTGGTAGAGTTTGCAGAGGGAAATAGATACATTGGTGACTCTAAGCACAACATAGCCCCCATTAAACTGATTTATAGTTAGAGTGTAATATACAAGTTCATCAAGACATGCTACGAATAAGAATACTATATTTTGGGGCACTATGGAAAGGAATATACACCTATTTGATATTCCTAACAATAATAGTTATTATTTGACTATATAAATGGAAAATTATGAGTAGTTGTGTTATACGCCAAACTAGTTTCCCATGTGCTAATTAGAGGAAGGTGAGGTAGATTTACAAAGACTGTGTCTCATTTGTGAGACTTCTGAGACGGTCTTATTGATTGGAAATAAATTGGATACTTCATAGTACTGAAAAAAATCTTACACCGATCACCATACATGACCTCTATAGTTCAAGTATGGGGTTTGGGTATTTTTTTATGTTTCACCATGATAGGGACACCGATAGATCAAGTGACACAATAAATTTTCACTGTGATATTTCAAGCTGATCAAGATTCTAGAGATATTCAGTTCAGTGGACTATTGGTTAAAATATCCTCTGATGTATTGATCCATGCATTACATCCTCCAAATATCTCAACTATGTTGTTAGCATTCGGACTCATATCAAGATTTTCAACAAGTGGATGTTGAGTTAAAGGAAGATGTTTCCTTTAATTAACATTTTATTCATATTGTTTATGGGACCATGGTGGTTTCCTAATGCCTATTAGTTTTTATATTATAGGTGATATGGAAGCAAGGAAATTAATAGGACATGACTTGGGAGAAATATGTTGATGTATGTGATCAGTTGCAGAAGTTTTTCATAGATGATTCTAAACCACCATTATGAGGGAAATTCAGGGATGAATATCATTAAGGGATAAGAATATTCTATGAACTAGAGTTTTTCTACGATTTATATACACTTTTTGGTTTAAATGGATAATTATTGCCAAATGTGAATAACCTTTGATGTCACTGGGGTATCAGGGGTGTCTATGGCTTATTTAGATCCCAGAACCCATCTTTTTTGGGGGAATCAGGAATGCGTCATGGTTAGTAGAAATCGTGTGGGCTAGTTTCATGGTTAATAATAATTTTTCAAGACCAAGGAAGAGAATAGTAGGAGATCACACAGTTTTACAAACCATGCAATTTTTGGGTGTACACCCATTTGGGAGATCTTTAGTTTTTGACTGTGATGTTAGACACAGTTTGTGCATAGTTTTGAAAACTGTGTTTACTTACAGTGTGTGGTTCCCCTTATTACTATTGTGGGATTATGGTTGATGGGTGGGTTTTCCAACTATGTGGTGCATTATTTGGGTTGAATTTAATAAATTTCCATTAAAATTTTTTATAACTTAATTTTTACTCTTCTCTTATGTTGGAAAACATCACCTTTGAGAGTTATTTCCTGAGAAACATTGTAGCCTTTGATCCCATTCCTAAATATAATATCATATTCGAGTGATGATCATCTCATTAGATCCATATCAGTGAGTAATCAATTACACCTATACTTATTCTAATTATTCATTGTATCATCTACCCTATTTAGGTTGAAGTTAATATGCCCTAATTACATATTTTTCATTCATTAATTAATTTTCATCTAATATAAATCAAATTAGAGAGTGATTATAAATGAGATATGTACTTTGGACATTTTTTAAGAGATATATACTTTTCTTTAATGGTTTGGTGCTTTATAGAGCTAGTTTTCCTTGTTCTTCTGGATGGACATTCCGACCTGGCTCTGATTTTTAATTGAAAAATTGAAATAAAATTATCAGAACGTGTTTAGGGTGAGCATTATTTTACTTGAGATATTTGGTTGTTTTTTTCCAACCTTGGCCACCCATTGGGTGTTCCCTTCAACCATTCCATTTTTATAACCACCCAAGGGGTATTTTCTTGATTTTCTTTTTAGAGGAAACTCGTAATGAAAAATATTAGTTGAATTGATAGTTATGATATGGTTTTATTCCTTTAAATTTTGAGGCTTTTGATTAATGGTATATATGGAATTTGAATTACTTGAATGTTGTCATATAAATTGTTCAAATGAGTGGTTATAGTCATGGTATGAAATGGTAACAAAATTTTTTAATGATTTAAATGTGAAGAATTGATTGGTAGTGGATCCCATGGTTGGTATAACATGAATCTAGATTCAATTAGACACCATAGATAATTTATATGTGGGTCTTTAATGATTTAGTGTTTGAAATAGATAAGTATTTATCAATGGGTCTTGATTCCATGGGATTCCTTTGGGGTTGCTACCCCTTGGTTCTGAATTGTCTTGGGATCACAGTGGACATGGTCGGTAGACATGCTCCTTGGACCCCAACTCAAGCCTAAATCGGATTCCATTGAGATGATCCTAGGACTCAAAGAGGATGAATTGGTCTACTATACATTGGATCCGTCCCCAAGGTGTTTGACACATGACTAGACATCAAGGTCGTGGTTGACATTATATGTATGGATGTACATCGCAATCATGTTAGTTATTCTTTATTTTTTTTGCTACATTGTTATAGGAGCTTGAATATGTTTTGAAAGGATCCTTATTTGAATATATAAATTTAATTGTTCTATATTATATATTCCATGGGAACATTTATTTTATTACATATTCTATGTGATATGTATTGAACTCAGATTTAGCTTGTTATATAGCACATCCATGACATGTAATAGACCTTTCGGTGATTACCTAATGTGAATGTATCACACAACCTATATGGGCCATCAATGTGTACCCAGACATACATTATGAATATAAGTATAAACCTTTGAATGTTAACATAGTTTAATGCTTCACTTGTGCCATTATTTGGAGAATTATGGCATGAGACCATGGCAAGGTTTTTCATGATACTCAGAGATAGAACATTTTGGACTTTTGGTATTTTGATATATGTATTACATTTTACTACATTATAACTATTTTAGATTCATGTTAGATACATTTATCATCACATTTTTTATTGATTCTACTACTAGTATAGTTTATATATTCATGTTCTATTTATATATCTATTGTATGGTTGTTATATCTACTCATGCTATTGATTTTTATGGTTTCTACCACTTTGTTAAACTCTGGTAAGACAGAACAGCCTCCCCATAGAAACACCATAGGACTTCAATGCAAGTTAGAAGCCACGAGAATTTGGGGGGATGTTCTTGAGGACATGTAGCTAACCATTCTTGAGGAACTATTGAGTGTAATCTAGGTTCAATATATTACAACAAGTTAAAAGAAATTCGTTTCATTTGAAGTCGGTCGATTTGACCTTTCTGTGTATAATATATTATTAGTGATAAATTTTTTTTGAGTCTTAATTATTCTAATATACTCATATTTCATTGAATCATGTTCTTAATATGCATTTATGGGATAGAATTGAGTCATCCTAATAGTAAAATATATGGTATAGCTTTTTGAATAGATTTATAGGGGAATCATAGTCGAATGATTTTCGATGGTCCTCATTTTCATGTGTTTGATGGTCTGTGTTGGGTTTCAGAAAACAAATACCTCAATATTAAAATGTGATATTATAAATTACAATGGAATTTAAGAGAGTTTTAAGGAAATTGGATGATTTGATAAATGTGTTTGAAAATGAGATTATTATGTGGAAATGAGTGTTTAAATAACAGTTTAATGGGTATTGTCCGAGGTCCTAACATGGATAAAATAGATATTAATTCTTATTAAAAACAATTATAGAGGTTATTTTTTGATATTTAATGTAATGACGAAATTAATTGGATTAACATGTTATGATGTGTTTGGAATTGCATGGGTGATTCCCTTTTTTACAAATTTAACTACTTATTGAATTTTAATTTGATGAATTGTTATGTTCTTTACTGGTGCATGATGTTACGTGTCATGTGTATATCCAAAGGAAAAACTAGCATGGTGTCACAATGATGAGATAACTGGGTTGGATGTGATATCCTCTTAGAGGGTATATATAGGCTTCTATGTAGAGACTAAGATTTTACATTTATTTTTTTGGATAATGTAAGGATTTTTTTCATGACTAGGAACTAAGATGCAGTGTGATTCTAAGGCTTGATGGGCATTGAATACATTTTTGAAATATATAAAATATATTAAATATCATGCATGTGTAGTTTAAATAAAAAAAGTCTAATAACATATAAATAGAGGCCTAGATGATAAATCTTATAGAACTAGTGAGTTCAGAAAGTGGGTTTTAATATAGATGTCACATAACTTTTTTGGGTATAGGGAATTTTTGAAAAGTCATCGTGGGAATAAAATGATAAAAATAATAAAATGATTTTTTTTATTTTTAGTCACTAATTTTATGATTGAACCTCTTCTATAAATATGATTTTGTATCAAAATTTTAAGGGATTGTTGTATAACCCTTAAATTTATAAAGAGAACATTTGAGAGACTTTTGCGGGGAATCTCTTGATGGATGAAAACAACAATAAAGATCAATTTCCAGTGTGTAAATAAATCTGAGGATTTCATCAACAACCACAGATGAGATTCATTCCACATCAATAATCAATTAAACATGAGTTAGGATATTGTTTTATGTTTTTTTATTCCCTGTTATTAGTTACTATGATGAATTTTAATCAATTGAAAAATGGATTGATTCAGGGATCATTAATATTGTAGGATGGATTTATCTGTGGAGATTTGTTGGAAGATTTATTTATTTAGTATGGTAATTTTCTTATCATTATATTGATAAAGGATTGAGGACAATCTAACATGAACTTGGTTCTTTCCTCTATTGTGTGTCTAATGGTTTTATCTTATTGTTATGTGTGAGTTTGTCTTCTTATTTCAATTTCCTTGTGATTCAACCTAAATATTGGGTAATCGAACATTTTGAACATGTTCCATGGTTAAACAAATCGATATCACCAATTTAGACTCATTATGGCACGGGGATCCACCAAAAGATGAAACAAAAATGGATCAGGATAGGTTGGAGGCTTTCATGTGTGGGATTTTCATGAACAAATGAGGCATCATCATTAGAAATTATTTCCTGAAAACCAGGTGTTGGAATTTATTTATCAGCTGTGAAAATAATGGATATACCCCATTTCCAAGTTCTATTTTTGTAATTGATGGGGAAAATTACACATTCAATAATCCGTATGAGGAACCTGAAGGTTTATATAAATCCTGATATACAAGGTGTTTATTTCCAAAATACACACAGTGTGGAATCCCTCTATGGCATCTAGGATTTTCACATTGAGTTTAAGCATCACACATAATTTGGTCCTTCCCATGAATCTCATCATGTACCTCAAAGGGTACATGGACATGTCCAGGGGTACACAATAATGGACACATCATTTATTCTTACCACAAAATGGATAGGCCATGAACACCTAAGTAGATCCATGTACATGGATACTGTTATAAGTATAGAGGTATGGAAACATTGTGCTCTTTGACAGAAACATGAAAAGGATCTATTTACATGGAAATAACCCAGTGTTAAAGGGACATGTTGTGTATTACTAGTAACCACCATGTACTCAACAAAAGTTTTTATGTAGACCTTTTACACTTCTATCATGCAAAGTATACTTAGGGTTTGTTCCCTATATCCATTTACTAATGTTTAGTAATGAATCATGTACTACACATAGAATAGCGGTATGTTCTTCAGAACATCTTGGATTAATATGTTGAAATCATTTTTTGAGGCCAAGAGTGAGACACTCTATAGGGACCGGAGCCTGGAAAACATGGATGTAGTGTTAACTGCTATTAAATTAGCATGATTACAAGGAATAAAATCATGAGTAACTGAATATATTATTTGTCTTAGTAGACCAGATACATACATTCTTCTTTTATAAAAAATAAATACACTAATTACAACATTATTTTTTCTATTGAGGATAATATCATTATTTAATCAAGTATATTCTTGAAAATATTTATTAGTATAATCTTATAATTCTTCGGTAATGGAAAAAAATAATGGTGATATTAAACGCTCACTACTGGTAAATAATATTCAAAGAAAAAATGAATCAATAATCATAGTCAATATAGTAAGGTAATAACCGGAGGTACATGCCATGAATCAATAAAATGAGAAGGAAGTGTGTAAACAATATAACAAGGTAAATAATAGAAAATAGGTGCCTTTCAAATAACTAGATAAGGGGACATCAATATGGAATAGTAAGAAATTGAAAACACATGCCACTTACTTAATAAACTGATAATGAAATGCATCCATATAATTTTTCATATTGAAAATAAATATTGTATCAAAATGAAGGAAATAAATATTTATTTGGCATCATGTCATAGGCATATAAAAAATTATACATTTAATACATTTCACAAGATGGTTTAAAACTATAGGTTGAATCCTATTTTATTTTAGAAAATGATTTTTCTCATTAAAACCCATTTATGTATCCAAGGGATATATAATTTTTGGGCCCCTTTTGTCATTACTGGTCCCATTAATTCCTTATATCGATTAACATATTTATTTAATAAATAATATTCCATAAAAAATATCTATATAGAATAAAAATATACATTTATCAATATTTCCACAAGTAATCAAATGAATTTAAATATAATCACCGTTTGTAAAAATGATATATTATTTAGGAAATAAACATTTCCATGATAAATGATATTAATAGTTAGGGTAAATTCAATGTCCACATACCAGAGGAAATATAATATTTCAATAGGACTAACAAAGGAACTGAGGAAGTGAATTTCAATACTATCATTGGCTAAATCATTCATAGACCATTTAGAAGAATAATATGGATAGAATTAATACAACATATTCTTATTGGAGTAAAAATAATGGGTTTTTCATTATTGAAAAGAAAGACAACAGAAATATATTTTATAAACATTCTTGAGGAAAATATAGTCTTTATTTTGAAGACATTTTTGAAAATTATTTTATTTAAAAATTAATTTGGAAAAACATTTTGAATAAAAATTATCTTTTGAAACTTACAAATGATGATTCTAATAAATTACATTGGGTAATTAATACATGTTGTAAGTGGTAAAAATAACATTCCTTTTTCATAGTAAAATTGTTGGAAAAATTCATTGTCCTCAAAGAGAGAAGAAGATTGTTTTGAAAGCATTTTTAAAATAAAAAAGGGTTAAATTTCATTTTATTAAATCATTTTAGAAAGCAAAAAACTTTTTTGAAAACCTTTTTATATAATATATTGTCTAGAAGAAAAGAGGGTCTCTGACTATAGGGGAAATAATGTTGGGTTCTCTTAAAAACATTTTTCCAGAAATTTTAAGTACCAAAAACTAGAAAAATGGTACTATTACATGAAAATGTTCATAAATATAAATAGGGAAATAAAATTTATTTTTTTATTACAAAATTATATAATAAATTTTTCTAATGGGAATTCAAGTATAAATAGTCCCAAAAATGATAGTTTTAATTAAACCCTTGAAGATAACACAATGTTGATGTGGGAATCAATCGATAAATATATTTTATGTTTAAAATAAAAATAAAAATAAAACAAGTTTAGATAAAAAAATAGATAGTAGAATGTTTTTACAAAAATAATTGTAGAATATTAACTACAACAACGAATTAATATAACCTATTAATAATAAATTATTCTATAAAATTTGTTTCCACTTGGTAATGCTTAATTTAAATACCCATTAATAGAATAAAACAATTTAAAACTATAAATCTCAAGAATAATTAATTAGTATTTATATTATATGTAATGTTTCATTATTTATAACATATATAAGAAATTAGGTTCACAAAAACAAAATGTGTCTCAATGAATGGAAATTGAGACGAAGTCCTTTATTACTCGGTAACATTTAAAATGAAATCCCTATGAAATTAATAATTTTAAATGAAAAAGTAGATACCATTAAGAGAAAAAATAATTATATAAAATACAATATGGTGATTCAATTCACAAAACAATATTAATAATTGATGAAAATGGTGTATGCATCATAGAATGAAATGTGAGATAATAATCACTTACCAAGCATTTCCCTTCTAGTGAAAATCATATAAATTCTACTATAATAGTTTTAACCATGTTAATAAATATTATATTACCATATTTATATACATTATATCATATAATATATTCTTATAATATCTTATAATTTATTTTTTAGTGATCTTTCATTATTTTAACTATTTTGTGAGTACATTTCCTAGTATTTCAGATATGTTTTAACTTGTAACATGTTATTCTTATTATGCCAATCAATATTTCAACATATATAGAATGTAAAACATGATGTCATTAAAATTTATATTTTTTATATATTTATTTATAATAGTCCATAATATTTGGATATAATAATTGAAATGCACCATTCATAGAGACGGTAGGTCGTACGTACACATGAACATTACTTACATTACTTTTATCATGATTAAAAGATGGAAAACTAAATAAAATAATCATATATATTATAACTACAGTATAATATTTAATTCATATATTTCAAATATTTATTAAACAATTCTTTATTCTTTCCATGAATATTTTTAATGAATCACTTCACTTTTAGGAGGTGTTAGTCCACACATCATCAAATGATGTTATCATATTCCCACAAGAGGATAGAATAAATATTTGTGTTATATGAAAATTAAATAAACATAAAACGATAAATAAAATATAATATATATTATATAGATCCAATTTTTCTATCATAATTCCCTACCTTGATAGGTGGCAAAGGAAAAAATGAACTACACCATTTTGGGAGGTGGTAGTTCAGAATACACATAAATCGAAAGTTTGTTGCCAAATATATTGATCTCTGTGTAAGTAGAGTTAAAAATAATAGAAGGAAAGAATATAAATATATTTATGATACTTATTATATTATATAATAATGATTTAAAAGTAATTTATATGTATGATATTTAAATAAAATTAAAGTGATCATTGGAAAAAATGCCACCTCTTAATCGGGTAACTCCTTTTGGTTTCCACCAAAATTCATCCACGGTTTTCATTTATTCCAAGTAAAGGCTTCCAGGATGAGTTCAGGGATGTTGAAGATATATTTTTAAAGATTATGGTCACTAAAAAGTGTCTTTAGAGGTTTGAGGAAGTGGGAGAGTTGAGTGCCTTTTTTGGAGGAAGAGTGGCATTCTTGTAACTTTTTTCAAGAGGAAATTAAACCCACCTTCCATATGAAATGTGGATCCAATAAAGGAATCAGTTATATCCAAGGGATTATAGTTTCTATATATTTATATATAATTTATTTTTTATAATTATATTGGTCATTGTGGCTCTAAAGATTAAGCATTAGTCCCCTATTATGCTAATTTTTCTCTTCATCATTGTAATTAATTTCAATAACATTAAATTGGATTTTTAGTCAGAAACTAATTTTACCTTATTTAAAATTATAAATTTTTATTTTAAAAAATATCCAATCTATTTTTAAAAATTCAAATCACAAAACTGGATGAAATTAATTTTAATATAATCTCCCAGACCGGACAACAAAGTTGGCATTTAAGGTAAAATGTTCAATAGTCTTCTATTTTATATATCAAATTTTAATTTGAAATCGAATAAAATTAGATAAATTTTATTAATTGATACTTAATTTAAATAATGATACTTTAAAAACATTTAAAAATATATTTTATCATAAAAAAAATTAGATCAAAAAGCTGTTTTGAATTAAAATTTAGTATTTTTTATTATTTTTCATGAAATAAAACCTCACAGAAAATATATAAATGATCACCCTAGTCTAATATTTTGGATTTTATTTAAAATTTAATAATTATTTTTTCATATTAAATTTATTAGTTCTCAAGAAAGTTATTTAAAATATATTCTCCATTAAAAGGTGGTAAAATCGCCTTTTTATTAATATAGGATTTGTGTATAATATTGGATTTTTTTCATATTATGACTACAAAATATATACGATTAATATAAAAATATTTTTTAAAATATATATCATATATATTTCATTAATACCATTCTCTAAATTTCATCAATTCAATTTATTGATATATCACGTCTTTGGTAGCACTAAAATATTTTCTTTTATATTTAATTAGCTTATATTTTCATTTATAATTAATTTGTAACCAATGAATTCATCATATATTTTTATAGACCATGTATTTTCATTGGTTAGTTAATGAAGTTCATAACCACTAATATTACATCTAGTTTATACCATATTATATTAGATAATAATGTTTTATCTATATTTTTTGTAAAAATATCTCTTCCTTGTAATGCAAACTATCGAAAAAGTCATTTGTGTGTGTAACATAAGATAACTCATCGTTGTGTTAATATCAATATATATATTTAATTTGACTAAAATAGTAGTTATATTTTAATATTAGAGGATATTATATTCATTTATGTTCTTGGTGTTCTATTTCATACAAGATATCAAATACAATGTTATTATTTTAGAAATTTGGGGCATTATATACTCCCAACAATAATTAAATTGTTTTCTCCCAATTTAAACTCAACCTTGGTAATCAATTTTTTTATTTTTATAATTTTTAAATCCAAAAAATTGAGATGGTTTCATAAAAAGTCCCTTATAAAAGAGATAATGGGATGCACAAAGGTCATGTGGACGAACATATAATTGGGTCTTTAGGATGGAGAATATTAGTGGAAATTGAATGTTTAGACGTAGAGGAATACGATAACTATTTATAGGGATTTATTGAGGGAATACATCACAAAAACTCGGATGATCAATATAAGGTTAGGTTCAAAAAATCATTGAATATATGATGATTAAAAGACCATAGATTCAATAAAATTTAAAGTATTAGGACAACATTTTTGTTTGAAAATACTTTTCGAAATGTGGAGGAATAATTTTATTGACACCCTATACAAAGAAATAAATTTACTTGATATTATTCAATTTAATATGAAAAATTCCCTATTTTGGTTGTACTTATATTAATTTCAATTTCACCAATTACATAACTAAATAGATTTTCAAAAATTAAGTTTGCATCCTAAAGCACTAAAATTAAATTTTAACAGATCATAAGACACATAAAATAGTGAAAAATATAACTATATTTATCTAATTATTATATTATGTTAATATGGTTACTACATTAATATATAAAAAAAAATTAACACTAATTATTCATCCATATTATTTATTCATCAAATTATTTAGGTGATAAACAATGAAAAATTAATTATGACATATCGTAGGCCAGTGGTTGGAATTAAACCCTTATCATCCATTGGTCGAGGAGTAAAGTCTCATAGTCTTTCTGGACATCATGGGTTTTCACCTATCATACGATATTTCTTTTTAAAAATCCATATTTATATAATTTAAAAAATAAATTTAATGGAAATCCTTGAAATAATGTTAATCACTAAATATAATTTCAACTAGGTTTTCCATTCAACCTGAGTACATAAATACTTCATCATTTTTCTACAACATTGGTCCATATTTTGTCTAAGGATTAACCCTTATATCATTTTTACGATTTATAAATCATGAAACCTTATATTCAATCAAAATAACCTTATTATTAACCTTGTTTATTAATTATCATTATATATTCAAATTTGTCATAATAGTTTATAATGAAAATGTGAATTACCCTAAGAATTTCCCAGAGGAGTTTCAAACTAGGTGTGTTGTATGGATCATTGCCATGTACCATATAATGGTTGAGTAAGGCCTAATTCACTTTATAAGATTTGTAACCTTAGGTTACAAAATTTCCAGAACCACATTCACTTGTTTGGGGATGTATTTCTAGGAAGACCACGTAATCTCTATCTGACAAGAACTTTAGGATGTTCATCTATACTTATCCTCCAATTCTAAATTAGGTACACCTTATCTAATATTTTTTTTATCCTAAATCCATTTCCCAAGGATTGTAAATAACTTCCTTTATACCAAATCTAGTGACCCAATCATAGAAATCCTATAGTTGGTGTCTTCCACCATTACATTGGCCTTATTAAAGGGGATCAAATCTTGAAACACCGAAAAAATTAGTATTATTATTAAACTAGATACATACATGATTATTGTATTAAACATAAATCAAATTATTTAAACATTAATTTTTAAACTCTAGCATAATAAATTTATTCCATATAGTATATATTGCATGTATTTCTTAGTAAACTTCATGGATTCGTAGGGAAAGGGAAAAAATTATGTGAGCTCAAATTCTCAGTAAAGGTCAAGTATAGGAGAATAAATAATGAATCAATGAGAATAATCAATATGAAAATGTATCAACTAAATAAAAATTCCATGAAATCAATAAACTAATAAGAAAATGTGTAGACAATATAGAAAGTTAAGTATCTAAAAACAGATGACATTCAAATAACCTGATAAGGAAAAATCAATATCTAAAGGTAAGAAACTGAAGGCACAAGACATATAATCAATAAACATGAGATTCAAATTCATTCATAGACCTCTTCATAGTGAAAATATATTGTATAATAACTACTGCATCAAAAGGAAGCTAATGGTAAATTATTGTAAGTCGTGTCTAAGGAACATAAAAACCAATAATGCATTGACCATTCTTAAGATGGTATGAAACAACATGTACAAACCTATGTAATATGTGAAAAAATGTGTCTCATGGGAACCTATCATTGAATCGAGGGGTTATATAAATTTTGGGCCCCACCCCGCATTTCCTACCCAAATCATTCCTTGAATAAAGTAATCAATTTAATTAATAAAAACTATTCCAAATCAAATGTTCATATTGAATAAAATATACAAATTTACCAATATTTCACCATATTATCAAATGAATTTCAATGTAAACAACATATTTAGAAATTATATAAGGTTTATGAAATAAATATAACCATGATAAATGCTACTGATATTTAATGGATATTAAAAGTCTAATAATCATATGAAATTGAATATTTCATGGGGACTAACAATTCTGGAAGTGAATTCCAGTACTATCTTTGGAAAAATCAATCATACATTATCTATAAGAAGATAAAAGATGGTGTCAATAAAAAATATCCCAAGTAGAGTAAAATTAATTTTTGGTTGTAATTGATGAATATAAATACTATAAAAGTATTTTTTAAATACATTATTGAGAAAATTTTATGTTTTAATTAAAAAAACATTTTAATAATCCTTTTCATTGAAAATATCCTATGAGAAGAATTTTCTTTAAAAAGTGTCATTTTCAACTTATGAATAAATCTTCGAAGAAAAGATGGTGGGGAAATTCTAACATGTCGTGCACGGTAAACATGACATTATTTTTTCATGGTAAAAAGGCTATAAAAGTTACCTATTTATAAAGAGTCTGGATTATTACTTTGAAAACATATGTAATAGACGAGATGTAACACCCTGAGATTTTTCGAATTTATTTTTAAGAATTAATTTATCTTTTGATATATTCACATCACACAACACTGGATATAGATTTTTTATTAAGTAATAGTAATATGATTTAGATTATCTTATACGCAACATAAAGGGAAGCTTGTGCTACACGCAATGCTGACATGGATTCTATTACATAAAACACTGTGTTTTTGCGAAAAAAATCATTATTATTATAAATATTTAAATAATAAATTTAAAACCAAGTCATTAAACCTATAATATGAATAGTAATAACTACTTTTTATATATTTGATATAATTGTTTTGATAATGAAAAATATAATTTTCGGAAAAGTCATTATATGTATAAAACTACTATTTTTTCAAATGAACTATTTTTCATGTTCTATTATGAAGAATAATTAAATAAATTTTATACAATAATAGAAATTTATATTTATAAAATAAAAATTATTTTTAATTCAGAATATAAAATTTTTCTTGGGGTAACGTGTTGAAATTTTTCTGAAAGGTTTCAATTGTTTTATGAATAGTGAAAATACTACATTGTAGTTAAAACTAACTTTTCATTAAAATAATTATTTTTTATTTAATATTATATTAATGTCACAATAGATAAATAATACATGTGTTTTTTCAGGACCCGTGCAGGGGTGAGTATACGATACTCAGTAGGGACCCCGAGACCCCCGAAGGTCTCCCAAAATCCATGAAGGATAAAACACAAAAGAAAAAATAAAATCATGAAGTATCAACCAACTCTACTTAGGTATATGCCTATACATATACCTAAGTTAACTATTCCAGCATGTCTCCAGCACACGAGTCCAATTACAACCCAGTCTACACAGGAAAACATAACCCAATCCACACAGGAGAGTACGTCCCAATGCACATAGGAAAGTAAGTCAATCATATCGAAGATAATGATTGAAAATCAAGATTTAGCTCACACAGGTATACCGCTCATGAAGAGGGGTGGAGATAATTGATGTATCCTCTGAATCATCTCCTCGGCCGAACCCATGTAGGATCCATGTACAGATGTCGTCGGTGCCAAACCCACGTAGGATCCAAGTATAGTAACTGTCACTGTAGAACCCACATAGGATCCAAGTACAGTCGTCATCGCTGCCGAACCCACAGAGGATCCAAGTACAATTCTCCTCGCTGCCGAACCCATGTAGGATCCATGTACAGTCGTCCTCGCTGCTGAACCCACATAGGATCCATGTAAAGTCATTATTGTCGTCGCAGTCGCAGCCAGCTCTAGGGTTCCCACACACATCACACTCGATTCCGGGAGGGTTCGCTCTACGAGCAAAGGGGTTCAATACATCAAATTTCACAAAGATCCGAGTAGATGTATAAAAAAGTTCCATCTCGTCAATAGGAACTCATCACGATAGACGGCGTGTCAATCAGACACCCGGTCTGAGAGTTATTGGATTTTTCTTCCTAGGGGCTTGGTTGGTTTTTAAGCTAAAACCAACCCGAACATATTCCAGCTGCGTCCAAACCTCGATCGGAGTAATCTAAATGAATCGTCTCACTAAGAGAAATCCAAAAAAGTCGACGACACATCAATCGGATGTCCGGAGCTCAAGTTATAAGCATTTCCACTCCGAGGGCCCGGTTGATTTTGTGTTCGAACCAACCCGGACGTACACAAAGTTCTCTGAAACCTTGAGTGTAATATACTGAAACGACCTTGTCGATCCAAGGATCCCTATGCAACTGACGGTTCATCGAAAGGAGGTTATTAGCCCACGTTATGGGCATTTGAACAAAACTGCCCGAAAATGGGGGGTTCGGGCCCTGTCCGTCCTGGCCCGATATCCCCTGGGTCGGCCCGAACCGGGTCGACCCATCCCGGGTCCAGGTCCGGCCCGCATGGGTGCGGCCCAACCCGGTGCTGGTGGCCTAGCCCGGAATGGGCGGTCCAACCCGGTGCGGGTGGTCCGACCCAGCGCGGGCGGCTCGGCACTGTCCGAGTGGGGCACAAAGGGGGGGGGGGGGGGCTCGCCCCTTGCGCAGGTCGGGGGTTTCAAACCCCCGATATTTCTGGAAACAGCCGGCCATTATAGAATTCCGGTGTGTCTGCCATGGGACCCACAAGTGCCGCCTCCTGTTACGCCGACGGCCGGCCGAGCCCGGTCGACACCTCAGAAACCGTCGCGTCCCCTAATCGACTGGTGTGGAGAGACGACATCGTGCCCCTCCACCGCAGCACACCTCGGCCGCGACCCCCTTGGTGCTCCGGCGTGGCACGACGGTGCCACGCCCCTCCGCCGCGGCCCGCTCTTAACCACGGCCTCTTTCAGCCTCACCAGTGCCACGCAATGGCGCCACGCTCCTCTGTCGCAGCCCGCTCCAGCCGCGGTCCTCCTCGTTCTCACGCAGTGCAACAGTTCCGCATCACCTCTGTTTCAAGCCACAATGAAGATCAACAACAAAATGGGAGGAGGGTCGACCATGTTTGTGTGGTCCGACCTCCTCCTGTTATATCGATATCAAGTGGCCAAACATTAATTCATGATGATCATTAAATAATACACGAACGAAGAAACAACCCCTACCTCAAAAGAAGTTCGCGGAAGCTAGCGTCGTGGGGGTGGTTTTGATGATGGAATTGGCGTGCGTCCAATAAGAGGCTGGTGTCTCACACCAGCTGTAGAGAGGGAAAATAATGGCACGTTGTCTCTCATTGGGGTCGGTGTTCTTCATCGATGTCTTGTTGTTCTTCAACGAGGAAGATGGAGTTCTTCAGAAATAACTCAAGAGCTCTCTCCCCTTTTCTTCCCACAAAAAATGCCAAAAAAATTAAAATAAGGCATTGCCTTATTTTATAAATACATGCCAAGAATTTAAAAGCTTCAAAATTCAAAAACTAAACCATTTAATTAAATGATCTTGAGTTGTCAAATTAAATGGGGTGTTAAGGTGGAAAAATTAATGATGGAGAGAGAGAGGGAGTTACTCACATTTAAGGGGAGTGAAAGGAATTTTAAGGGGTGGGGGATCGTGTGTGCCCCACCTCTCCTTTAACCTCTCAAGAGAAGTTAGCAACCTAGTGGGTCCCATCCATACTTCCACACACAGGTTATAACCACTTAGAAAAGAAATAAAATTTGTAACACATATTTTATTTCACTCTTCAATTAAACCACTTATTTTTTAAACAAATCCTCCCTAGAAAACTTGCCTTCAGAAAAGGTCCCCCTAAGAAATTACCGGTGCTGCGGTTTTATCGGTGACCTTGGATTACGATTCTGAGCACTGGTTCATAGGACGGAAAAACCCGCTCATTTGTTCACTGAACGTACTTGAGATAAACTTCGGAAAATGATTCCGGGCCCATTAGGGCTCGAAATCAGGCGTCGTCAGAAATTGCGTACTCGTAAAATCCCAAATAAATTAAGAAAAAAACGTTCCTTGAATTTTACGGGTCTTTACATTACTCCCACCTCAGGATTTACATCCTCGTAAAGATACATCACAAACTAAGGGAACAAATGAGGGTACTATGCATGCATCTGATCCTCTCGCTCCCATGTTCTCTCCTAGAGGTTACCGTGATACCACCTGATTCATAGTAAAGGAATCGACCGTCCACGTTGGACCACCTCCTTTCGATATTCGATCTCCACTAGGACCTCCGCAAAAGTCACTCCATCATCAATGTCCAGTTCCCCGTGATCGATGATTTGCGTCGGGTCATGCACGTATATCCTCAGGAGAGATACGCGGAAGACGTTGTGCACTCGGTGCAACTGAGGTGGAAGATCCTAGAGATAACCCACCTCGCCTATCCTTATGAGAACCTGGAACGGTCTGATGAAGCATGGTGATAACTTGTCGCCCCAGCCAAATATCCGTAATCCACATCGAGGTGAGACCCGTAAGAAAACGTGGTCACCATCCACGTACTCTAGTGGTCTCCACCTTCTATCAGCATAGGACTTATGTTGTCTATATGCAGTTCTCATCTACTCCTGGATGATCTTCACCTTCTCTATCGTGGCATAGACCATCTCTAGTCCAACAAGTGCTGACTCCCCAGGGTCTACCCAACACATGTGTGATCTGCAAGGTCGGCTGTACAATGCCTCGTATGGTTCCAACCCGATGGTGGAGTGGTAGCTGTTGTTGTACGCAAACTCCACCAAGGGTAGGTGATCCTCCCAGCTATGACCAAAGTCAAGGACACATGCATGGAGCATATCCTCGAGTGTCTGAATGGTCCTCTCCATCTGACAATCCGTCTGTGGGTTAAAGGAAGTGCTTAGGCATAGTTGCATCCGAAATGCCTCCTCCAACCCCTTCCAAATCCAAGAAGTAAATCGAGCATCTTGATTGGAGACAATAGTCGATGGAACACCATGAAGTTGTACGATATCTTGAACTTAGAGGCGTCCCAAGATCTCTACTGAGCCCTTCTCTCTGATGGGTAATAAGTGGGCCGCCTTGGTGAGCCGTTCGACAATCACCCAAATGGAGTCGTGACCTCTGGAATCACGTGGAAGCCCTATCACGAAATCCATAAATATCCCATCTCACTTCCTCTCCGGGACCTCCAAGGGCTATACCGATCCTGCTGGTACCTGGTGCTCCACCTTCACCTGCTGATAGGTGAGGCATCAAGAAACGAACTCTGCCACAACCTTCTTCATACCCAGCCACCAGTGCTGTCATCTGAGGTCCTGGTACATCTTTACTACTCCACGTTGTACCGATAGAGGGGAAGTGTGAAACTCTCTCAGAACCTCCTCTTGTAATGAAGCTGGTACCATGGTACGTCCTCTGAAAAGGACGTCGTGCTATCCTCCTATAGAGAATCCATCATGTGCCTCTCCTGAGGATATCTTTGCATGTCATGTCTCATAGTCAATGCCCCTCGATGTGCCTCTCTGACATGTTGTGCACGTCGCGTCTCACTGTCAATGTCCTATCGCTGGGCCTCTCTGACCCACTGAAGAAGTAGAGGAGTGACTGCGAGCGACTATAGAAAGGATATCCCATCTCTATCCACAAAGGATATTTTTAAACCGACTAACTGATCTATCGCCTTTCCAAGTAGTTGGATGCCCGACCTCCTGCTGGGACATCAGCTACTACGTTCCCCTTCCCAGGAGTATAGAATATCTCAAAGTCATAGTCCTGGAGGAACTCGATCCATCGCCGCTATCTCAGGTTCAGGTCCTTCTGCGAGAAGATGTACTTGAGACTCTGGTGGTCCAAATAAACTGTAAAGCGATCACCCATCAGATTGTGCCACCACATCTTCAGGGCGAAGACCACTACTGATAACTCGAGGTCATGGGTAGCATTGTTCGTCTCATGCTTCCTAAACTGTCATGATCCATAGGAGATCATTGCCCGCTCTTGCATCAGGACACACACGATTCCAGTTCCTGATGCATCGTAGGAAACTACGTACCCTACGCCCTCCTCCGGTAGCCTCAAGATGGGTGCACTGGTCAATCTCTGTCTTAGCTCCTAGAAGCTCTGCTGAAATCTATCCGACCTCACGAAGGGTTTCCCCTCTTCTTCAGAGCTGAGAGTGGTGCTACAGCTATGGAGAAGTTTGGAACAAATCTCTGATAGTACCCATCCAATCTTAGGAAACTCCACACCTCCATCACGCTCATGGGTGGCTCCCAAGAAAGCACTACCTCAATATTCATAGGATCCACCACAAATACCACCTCAGAGATGATGTGTCCGAAGAAGTGGACCTCTAAAATCCATAACTGACACTTCGAGATATTACCATAAAGTTGGTGCTCCCGGATTTTGTCCAGAAAAACCCGCAAGTGGTAGGTGTGCTCCACCATAGTAGTCGAGTAAATAAATATGGTGCCGATGAAGACTATGACAAATCAATCGAGTTAAGGCTAGATGATCCTGTTCATGAGACTCATGAACACTGCTGGAGCATTGTTTATGCTGAAATTCATAACCAAGAACTCATATTGGCCATACCGACACCTGAAGGCCGTCTTCAGCACATCCTTGTCTCGAACTCTGAGATGATGATAGCCTGACCTGAGGTCTATCTTTGAGAACAACCGTGCTCCCTTGAGATGATCGAATAGGTTGTAGATCCTCGGAAGTGGATGCTTGATCATCATGGTCACCTAGTTCAGGTGACAGTAATCAACACACAGTCGCAAGATCCCGTCCTCCTTCTCAACGAACAGTATCGGGGGAAGCCCAGGGTGAAACACTGGGTCAGATGAATCCCTTGCCCTGCAAGTCCTCCAACTGTACCCGTAGCTCTCAAAGCTCTGCGGGCACCATCCCATATGCTGGAGTAGATATCAGGGTTGTCCCGGGGTACAGGTCTATATAGATGTCTACCTCTCTGCGAGGAGGTAGTCCGGGAACGTCGTCAGAAAAAACGTCTGCATACTGATCCACCACAATAAGAAAACTCGGACTCCTCACGTCAAATTCTCCAAGGATCAGACTAGCCAACTGATAAGTGATCGGCTGTCCTATCCTCTGCGTGATTCCATCCTATGCTTCCAAGGACCCCTTCTTGCAAGTGAAGGTGAACCTGCTCCCATCGGTGCGAACACATCGCACCTTGCGCCTACTACAGTTGATCTGAGCATGGACCGTAGATAACCAATCCATGCCCAAGATGACGTTGTAAGGCATCAACGCTGCTACAAGAAGATCCTAGCCGAAGCTCTCTCCTCCTAGAGTAAGCTCACACTACCGGAACCATTGTGTAATTATCGAGTCTGCTCATGTAGGAGTCTCTAGCTGTAAGGATCAAGCCAACGGCTTAGTTTGAATCTCCGAGCTCCGAACAATGGCATTAGAAATGAATGAATGACTCAATCCTATGTCTATAAGAACTGCTTCAAGGGTGGAGTAGACACATATATTTCCTAGAATCATCTTAGGTGCACCGTGGTCATAGGCCTCCACTGCCTGGAGCTGGCCTGTCTCTATCCGCCAGCTCCCTATGGTCGGAGTGGACCTCCTTATGGTGGTGGAGGTATAGCCTCAAAGCATCGCCCGCCACCTGCTACTCGGCCAGCTCTTCTGCCTCATCCTCCTGCTCCATGCGGACCTCCATAGTCGAACCTCTGCCTCTGCCTGGGTGGTCCCTCAACCGTCTGCTGCTCCTCTACACGGCGGGTCGGACAGTCCCGAGCCATGTGGCCCTACCCGCCGCATGCATAGCACTATTTTCCTCTCAGATGACAGGCTCTGCTGTGTGTGCCTCGCACCATCGAACTAGTGTTCTGAGGTCGCCCACCTGATGGTCGAATCCGTTTGGACCCCTGTGACATCCTTCGACTGCCAGATGCATAAGACTCTGCTACGTGCCGCCCTGAGGTAGGTCTCGTTGCTGGTGTAGGCTCAGTAATAAAGCTCTCTATAAGAAGGGCTCGCTCCAGTAATCATGCCTATTTTGGATTGCTGAGGGAGATCATTGCTACCCTAATCTCATTCCTCAGAACCTACTCGACGGTCTGGGCCTGGAAGAATGGGTCTCGTACCATGTCCGTGGAGTAGCGAGAGAGATCAGTAAATCTTGCTGAGTAATGGGCTACTGACATGCTGCCCTGCCATAGCTGTAGTAACTCCTGAATGTGCACCGCACGGAGGGTGGCGGGTATGAACTCCGAGCGTAAGAGGATCATGAATTTAATCCAAAGAAGAGATGTCTCGTCGTGCACCTAGAGCATCAGGCTCCACAATCTACCTGCTTCTGCATGCAGGAGACTCGCTGCAAGGATCACCATGAGGTCTGCTGGTGTCCCTACCATCCTGAAGACTCGAACAACTGCCTTCAGCCAATCCTCGGCTACTTGAGGGTCTGTCTCCCAACGGAACCTGGGCGTTCTCTGACGCTAAAACTCATGCAGTGCACTTAGGTGATGTGCACTCTCAGCTGTTAGGGATGGTGGAATTGGTGGCTCGGTGGGTAGAGGTACCGCCGGTGCCTCCACTGTAATGAGGACCTACAGTGAGGCCTCGTCACTCGGTGGGATGTAGTCTCGCACAAAGCTCGGAACCCTAGCTGGCTGCCGTCGGGGGGTCATCCTAAAAAAGAAACATGTGCTCCATGGTTAATACAGTATACCTAGTGAGTTGACACAAAGTAATCACAAAGAAAATCTTGAAACACACATGAAATCAATGATTTCATGCACCGAGTCAGAAATCAGAAGTCAGGGTCTTGGTGTTTGGATACGTCGTCCGCCGCACCAACACTGGACTCCCTGGACTGATAACCACACTCAATACTCTAAACACTATTTCTTCACACAGAAGTAAGATTAGAGTCATGAGTTTTGCGGTAGAACCAAACTCCCCTGATACCAATTTTTCATGACCAATCCTCGGCGCCCGTGCCGTGACTACCCCAAGACCACCTCCATAGGCCAGGGGCTAGCGACTAGAACCAATGGTGTAAATCCCAATAAAAAGGGAAGGAATTGCCTTTATAAAGTAAAGAAACACCACAGAGTATGCAAGCTGAAGTAAACACTAACTAAACTGATTCAAAAAACAAGTTCTGGAATGTAACTGGTCCAGAATACAAACCGAAATGAAAGTAAAGTACAACTGAAAAAAAGTACAACAGCTGAAAATTAAAGCAGCAACACCGAGTAGTCCTCTAGAAATCCCACCTGAAGGGTGGGTACAGATAGTCTCCTCAGCTCCTCGTGTCTAGCCGTCCGCTCCAAGTACGTCTCATCCAGTGATCCTCCTCCAGGTACCGTCCAGCTCCACGAGCCTCCACCACGATCAACGCTATCTATCTTCTGCTTCCAACACAACTTTTTGTGGGAATAGCCCGTGCAAGGGTGAGTATACGATACTCAGTAGGGACCCCGAGACCCCAGAAGGTCTCCTAGAATCCACGAAAGATAATCCACAAAGGAAAAATAAAATCACAAAGTATCAACCAACTATACTTAGGTATATGCCCATACACATACCTAAGTGTTCAATTCTAGCTCGGCTCCAGCACACGAGTCCAATTACAACCTAGTACACACAGGAAAACAAAACCCAATCCACACAGGAGAGTACATCCTAATCCACATAAGAAAGCAAGTCAATCTTATCGAAGATAATGATTGAATGTCAAGACTTAGCTCACACAGGTATACTACTCATGAAGAGGGGTGGAGATGATTGATGTATCCTATGAATCATCTCCTCTGTCGAACCCACGTAGGATCCATGTACCGATGTTGTCTCTACCGAACCCATGTAGGATCCAAGTACAGTAACCATCGCTGTTGAACCCACGTAGGATCCAAATACAGTCATCATCACTGCCAAACCCACAGAGGATCCAAGTACAGTCATCCTCTCTGCCGAACACAAATAGGATCCATGTACAGTTATCCTCGCTGCCGAACCCTAGTAGGATCCTAGTACAGTCGTCAACGTCGTCGCAGTCGCAGCCAGCTCTAGGGTTCCCGCACACAACACGCTCCATTCCTGGAGGGTCCACTCCACAAGCCAAGGGGGTCGATACATCAATTGTCACAATGTTTATAGTTGATGTATCACAAAGTTCCGTCTCTTCAATCAGAACTCGTTGTGACAGGTGATGCGTCAATCGGACACCCTGTCTGAGAGTTATTGGTTTTTTCATCCCAGGGGCACAGTTGGTTTTTATGATAAAACCAACCCGACTGTACTCTAGTTGCATCCAAACCTCGATAAGATTAATCCAAAAGAACCTTCTCACTAAGAGAATTCTAAAAAAGTCGGCGACACGTCAATCAGATGTCCGGAGCTCAAGTTATAAGCGTTTCCCCTCCGAGGGCCAGGTTGGTTTTGTGTTCGAACCCACCCGGCCATACCCAATGTTCTATGAAACCTTGAGTGTAAGATACCGAAACGACTGCCTCGATCCAAGGATCCCTACGCAATTGACGGGGCGTCGAACGGGGGTTCGTACCCAAGTTAGGGGCGTTTGAACAAAACTGCCCCAAAATGGGGGGTTCGGGCCCGGTCCGACCCATCCAAATACCCCATGGGTCGGCCCGAACCTGGTCAACCCGTCTCGGGTCCGGGTCCGGCCCGCTTGGGTGCGGCCCGGCCCAGCTAGTGCGGCTCGGCCCAACTAGAGCTGCCTGGACTAGTGCTGGTGGCCCGGCCCGGCGTGGGCGGTCCGACCCGGTGCAGGCGGTCCGGCCCAGCGCGGGGCGGCTCAGCACTGGCCAAGTGGGGAGGCTCGGCGCTGGTCGAGTGGGGCGCAATGGGGGGTGCCACCCATTTCATAGGATGGGGGTTTCAAACCCCAGGTATTTCCGTAAATGACCGGCCATGATGGTCGGTCGATGTGGCTGCCGCGAGACCCTCTCGTCCCGCCCCTTGTTGCGCCGGCAACCGGCCGAGCCCAGCCGCCTCCTCCGAAACCGCCGCAGCCTTAGGTCTCAGCCCCTATCCGACCGGTGCGGCGCGATGGCGCCGCGCCCCTCTACCGTGGCCCGCCCCTGCCGTGCCCCCCCCCCTTGTGCTCCGGCGCGGTGCAACGGTGCCACGCGCCTCCGCCACAGCCCGCTCCTAGACGCGGCCTCTTTCAGCCTCACCAGCACGGCGCAACGGAGCCGTGATCCTCCACCGTGGCCCACTTCGGCAGCGGTCCTCCTCGATCTCGCGCGGTGCAACGGTACCGTGTCACCTCCGTTTCAAGGCACAATGAAGATAAACAAAAAAATGGGAGGAGGGTCGGCCATGTTCGTGCGGTCCGACCTCCTCCCATTATATCTATAGAAAGTGGCCAAACATTAATTAACGATGATAGTTAAATAATGCAAGAACTAAGAAACAACCCCTCCCTCAAAAGATGTTTGCGGAAGGTAGCGTCGCGGGGGTGGTTTCGATGATGGTGTTGGCGTGCATACAAGAAGAGGATGGCATCTCACACCAGATGTGGAGAGGGAAAATAACGGCACATCATCTCTCCTTGGTGTCGGTGTTCTTCATCGACGTCTAGGTGTTCTTCCTCGAAGTCTTGGCGTTCTTCAACGAGGAAGATGAAGTTCTTCAGAAATAACTCAAGAGCTCTCTCCCCTTTTCTTCCCACAATAGAAGCCAACCAAAATAAAATAAGGCTTTGAATTATTTTATTAATACATGACAAGCTTTTAAAAGCTTCAAAACTCAAAAACTAAACCATTTATTTAAATGTTCTTCAGTTGTCAAATTAAATGGGGTGTTATGTTGGGATGATTAATGAGGGAGAGAGAGAGAGAGAAAGAGTTACTCACATTTAAAGGGAGTTAACGGAATTTGAAGGGGTGGGGGCCCATGTGGGCCCTACCTCTCTTTTAACCTCTCAAGAGAAGTTAACAACCTAGTGGGTCCCATCCCAACTTCCACACACAAGTTATAACCACTTATAAAAGAAATAAAATTTGTAACACATATTTTATTTCACTCTTCAATTAAACCACTTTTTTTAAACAACTCCTCCTAGGAAAACACGCCCTCGGAAAAGGTCTTCATAAGAAATTACCAGCATTGCGGTTTCATCGGTGCCCCCAGATTTTGATTCTAAGCACTGGTTCCTAAGATAGAAAAACCCGCTCGTTCGTTCACTGAACGTACCCGAGCTAAACTTCAGAAAATGATTCCGGGCACATCGGGCCTCGGAATCAGGCTCCGTCAGAAACTGCGTACTCGTAAAATCCCAAAGAAATTAAGAAAAAACATTTCCTTGAAATTTACGAGTCTTTACATATTTATCCAATGTATTTAATTGGAATAATTTTTATAATAGTATTAGATATAAAAAAATTATTGAACTTTTGAACATCTCTTTTATGTGGCTTCTAACCACATTTTTCAGATTAACATTAATTGAAATTTTATAGATTTTGTGAATTAAATTTCTAATAACACACATAAATGGTTTTAATTAGGTTGATAAATTGTTTCTAATTGGATCAAAATATTTGTTGGTGAATAGTAACTTTTAAATTTTATTTACTGCAGTTAAAGGTAAATAGATTAATTAAAGGTAAATATAATTTTATAAGAATATGAAATTACCCTAACACATTCAATAATTTCATTGGATCTGTGAACTAAGATCCAAATAAACCTTTTGTCGATATTATGATCATTTTTAAGAAACTTCAGTTGGATTAGGACATTTATTATATTTTATATAAAGAAGAGTGAAAAATGTCATATTCATAGATTAATAACTACATAATTTTTAATATATTGTTATACATAAAAAAAATTCGACAATAAATATTCATTATAAATTAATTAAATATATCTTCCTCATGAAATATATTATTTATTTTTAGAGAATAAATAACTTCATTAATTGCTTGTATAATAATGATGTAGTAATTGTTTAGTTAATTCATATATCAAATAACTGATATTAAAAATATTTCAATAAATATAATATGACATATTTAATTACATCCAAAATATTTATATGTTACATAGACTTTTTAGTGGAATATTTCAATTATTTTTTAGAAGTTATCATGTATTTAAGAATTTTTTTTAAAATGAAAATGTTGAAGAGTCTCAAAATTTTCATAAATGATAATTTAAAATAATTAATATTTTATTAAATTTTATAAAATTTATTAAACTATATGGTTTATAAAAATAACATTTATAATGTCAAATATGTCATAAATTATCCGATTTCGGTTCTTTTGGAATTTTATAGTAACTATATTAACCCAATAGTGTAAAAATAGAAGTTTCCATTGTAAAAGTTAAATTTACTAACTAAGGATTAAATCCAAAAGATAAGGTTAGTTATATGACCCCAACATGCCTAAAATTCACTGGATAAAAGGATTTAGACTTAACCTCATGTTATCCTCGAAATAAATCACTTTGGATATTATTTTAATCAAAATTCATTTTATTATAAATTAATAGTTCTAGAGTTTCCAGAGGTACCCCTAATCCCTCTCATATAAGGGAACCTATCCTTATCTATTATTCACACCTCTAAAGACTTTTGTATTATCCAACGCCTTACCATTTATTCTCCAAACATCCTACCATTACACTTAGAATTCTTTTTTGTGTGCAGATGGTAACTCAAAGAAGCCTCTTGGAACAAACCAAAAGGAGTTACCCAATTAAGAGGTAATGTCTTATCTCAAATGCCTTTCTTAATTTTTCTTCTCCACTCACTAATATCTATTTATTCCATTTTTTATGTAAACACCAGTATCATGTAAATATTTAGATTTATTTATGCTAAGGGTTTTTCTTACACTTACACAGACCTCCATCTTAGGTATATTGAACATACCGTATCTGTGTATAGAGAACCACTACCTCACGAAAAGATGATTATTCATTTTTTCTTTACCACCAACCATGGTGAAAATTATAATGAAAAAACTAACTATATATGATCTATATAATATTTTTTATTTTTTTTAACATATTTATTATTTTCAAAAACAAATATCTTTTATAAATTCATTTAGTGTTAATAAAAGAATATTGTTTGAGGAAGTGTGGACTACCGCCCCCTCAAAATGATGTGATTCTTTCACACACCACATGGAATGTATTAAAGATAATATTAGTGTAATTAAGTGATATATATTATATAATCATGATAATGAAATAATTATATATATATATATATACATATATATATACATGTATTTTACATACATTCTTTCAATATGACAATCAAAACGGAAACAACATGCATTTGTATGTTCGGATTACCTTCTCAATGAATGGTGTATTCCATCTCATACTTCATTATAATATATATTCTTCTAATATACATATAATAGATATAAATTGTATTTATATAATTGTTTACATTTTTTATCATGATATAAGAATAAAGACCGATGATAAAACGAATAAAGACACATGTGAATAACAAATTGAATTTTACCTGAAGTGAAACATTTAAAAAATATTTTTAACAAGTGGGTAATATAATTTATAATCAAACCATATTTGGAATTAGATACAATAATATGATTATATAAAATATTTATAACATAATTATATATATTATTATTTAATATTATTCGATTACGAAGAGAGTTAAGACACAATGCCAGGGGATTTTAGTCTCATGTTTATATATGATGGACACATGCCTTATACACTACTTGTATTTTCTACATGATGTATATACTACCATGAATGTATTTAATGAGTCTTATCTAGAAGATTATTATATTTCCATATTTTTATAATTTTAATTCTAATATGGGGCATATGATTCTATTGATTGTAAGGTGATTGGTATTGATTCCACAATCTCTTCCATATTTAGGATTGAATCATTTTAAGTCTCTTGTGGGGAATATTTTTCATCCATGTCCATCTTTTCATAAAAATTTCATAAAATGTTTTAATATTCTTATAAAAATGTTTAATAGAATTTGAAACCATTTTTTTATATAATTCATGGTTTGAAATGAATCTATCTTTTGTTTTACAAATGTGGTATATTTTTACATTTTCAAAAAAAGTATGAGAATAATGTTTTCTAACATATATGGAATGAACATATTTTGACAATTTCATAACACCATATTTCCTTGAATATTTTATTATATGTATTCACTATTATTTGCAAATAAATTATTTTCTTTTTAAATCTTGTGGATATTTAATAAAAAAACTATTTCATTAAATAAATGATACTTTCCTCAAGAAATATTTTTATATTTTTTCACGATTCTTGTATATGTTTTCATGTAGTTTCAATTAATATGGTTGGGAAATTTTTTTATGTTTTACAATTAACATTTATAGAAAATTCATGTTCCTTGTGATCTTTCAAAATCCTCAACCACTTATGATGGCATACGTTGTTATTGATTAATAATACCATTCAGGTTCTTCCGTGGAATGGTTTATGTTTTGATGGATATATTTTTAAGAAATTCTAATTTATTTTACGGTTTATTAATTTGATGAAATATTTTTGAAACCTCTATCTTTTTTAAATTCTATGATTTGAATACTGGTTTATGATACCTAATTTATTTTTTACGATGTGTTTTTGATAAATGCCTAATGTTTTTTTTGGCATTTGTATGTATGATTTCATTATGAGATTGGTGGGACATATACATCCCTCGTATTCATTGGGTAAATATTTATATCTCATGATATAAACTATTTCTATATTGGGACTAAATCATGACTGCTAATATGGCCATGGGATTAAACCATGACTACTTAGATGGTATTATGAGTGATCTCATGCTACTAATATGGTCATGGGAGTGAACAATGTCTACTAAGTAGGTATGTGGAGATAAATAATGCTATTAAGATGGCCATGGGAGTAAACCATGACTAAACATATGTTATGGGAAGTAAAACTATATTACAAAGATGGTCTTTGTATTGATTCCTTGGCTACTATGGAAATAAGTATTTTCTTATGTTTTTTCCACACTTCCATGTCATTTACTAGGTTATGATTTCATGGATAATTTTCATTATTTCATTATGATTCATGTCCTATAATATTACAATCTTTATTCTAGGATTTCTATTATGATCCCTGATATGTAGGGTATGGTCTTCAATTTTCATGATCATGTTCTCATACCCATATGATCATTTTTCTTCTTACATGTATCCTTTTTTACCCTTACTAAGCATCTGAGATCACCCCATTTATGTTTCTCACAATTTATAATGATATTGACTATATTTGAGGTGTCTATGAAGGGTTCGAGTTAAGAAGATCCTTGTGGGAGAAGATGTAGCTCATTTACATACTCGTTTTATATTTCCAAGATTCCTAAGGAACTAGACTAATTACAGTCTTTGGGTGATTGTTTAGATAGTGTCTATGTATTTACACAATACTTATATAATGTCCACCCACGTCAATATTGGTTCGTTACATTTGGTATCAATGAAATAATTTAGTTAAAATTTATAAACTAGGATATGAATACTTTATTGAGATCCTTATAGATATTTATAAGTATCTTTCTAGGGATGTATCTATAGATAAGTATATGGTTGATCCAGAATTTAGGAAAATGTCCTGTAATTTTGGTAAATGATAGATAGATTATTTTCCTAAAAATAAATCCATGTCTGGTAACTATAAGTGGATGTGGCTCTAGCACAGATTTACCATGAGGTAAAAACTCTAACTAGGTGTGTCGAGCCTAATTCGACATAACTTGGTACATGACAATGGACCTTACAACACATCTGTTTTGACACTCCCAAGTTATATTGTTTGGAAATTATAAAACTCTAGAACAACCATCATGAAATATTTAAAGACAATTTATCTATGAATGACATTTGATAACCCTATGGTGTCATAGATTGAAGAAGGTATCATAATTTAGATATCATATAAGTGATTTTTCATGATTATTTAGTTTCCATTATGATAAATGTATCTTAAACTATTCTTTCTTGTTTTATTCAATATAGGGAAGCATAAGTAGTTGTGTAAACATTGAATCTAATGGAAAAATTTGTGACTATATGCAATGAAATTTTGTAATAATAGAAGATAATGATATTCTGATTATGCTGACTAATTTATTGTGATTTAAGATTAAGAAGGTAAAAATTATTTGTATTTATAAGTCATCAAATAAGTTTAATATGATCTTTTATAAATGTTCCCAGGGTGAGGAACATATAGGAAAAAAGATTAAGCTTCCTACATGTCAGGAAGAGGGTAATAATAACATTTAAGAATACCTTAAATGGAGGTGAAGGTGTTATCTATGTGGGTAAAAGTTTTATAGTGTGACATACTATCATATAGTTCAATGTATTATCTGTGGAGAACATGATAATTACACAAATCAATTTCATAACCAAAGAATTAACTTTCAAATTGAGTAAGGACGTATTTCTTTCCAATCATTAAAGATGAAATTTGAAAGTGTTTCTGTATTTGGATTCTGAAATTACAAAATATATAAGGAATATTATGTTTATTTGTTTTTCAATTAGTATTTACATAAATATGTCGAATTTTTATAATGTACTAGATAATTAATGGTGAAAATTTGGTCAAGAGAAATATAATCCTTAATATTTTCTTTATGAAAAGATAATTATGTTTGGAAAAATATATGGTTGATATGAATATATAAAGTGGATGGTACGGATTTCTTTATAAATAATTATTGATTTATTGACATGTGGGATATGTTATTATGGATGATGTTTACATATTTTTGGAGTTAAGAATAAGGAATCATTCTTTTTTTTAATAAGGATGTATAGAAATTCATGATATTTTTATGTTTTAATAGAATACATGATTAATGTATTCATCTATTTGGAATGATTGAACTGGGAACTTCCTTATGATATATGTTATATAAATGTTATCTTGATTTAGTGTAATCATTTCTAATGATTTGGATTTTTAGATTTTAGAACGATTCTTGTCTTATCCATTTATGGGACTTTTATGTACAACATCAAATTAGTTTGTGATATTAAAGTATTATCTCTCCATTGATAGATTTATATATACTTTATAACTATTTATAACCTTTTTTTGAAGATAGATATTGTTTCGGTGCGGATGTGCGTCGGGTGTCTGTTCCGACGTTGTTCCGCCAGGACGCGTTCGCGCGTGCGCCCGTCGACCCGAGGGGATAGACGCGCGGCTTGTGGTCCCGCAGTCCCACTTTCCAATGGCGGGCGGCATCCGTCCCTTGTTTAGGGACGTCTGCTCCTTGATCGAAACCGGGATGATGGGATGTCGGCTCCTCCTTCCGTGGACGTCTCCTCGGAACTCGTCGCCTAATCCGGGTCTCCCTCATAGATTTAAGACGTGCTCGTGAATCTCGTTCCCGGCGCCATGTATCCATGGACACCGGTTAATTACGCTGCTTCCACCCGGACGGTCCAAGGAGTCTGGTCGGGGCAGCAACCTGCGGTGAGGAGACCGGGTAGCTCTGGGTGTTGGGGGCGTGTCTTAACACTGCGGCTCTGCATGTCTGCCTTCCGTCCCTAATAGGGCTTCTCGAAGGCGTGATGGCCTGAGGCATCCTGCGCTGGGTACGGGAAACTGTGTTACCTGAGGTTTTCCTCAGATTCCCACGTTTAACACGGGGTATGCCGCGAGTTTAACGTCCAGCGGGGACGGCATCGGACTGATCAACACGAGAAGTGGATCAGATGACAGAACCCCTTGTGGGGAACCTCCGACACTGGGGCCATCACATGGGCGGCTTCCCGAGTGAAGTGGAGTGGAATGAAATGGCATGACCCCACCGGGATGTGGCGGCCCGGGTAAGGATCAGGATGGATGATGGAGTGAAGAGCTTGGACCCCGTAGAGGCTTCCTACGTACCGCGCATTAGCACGGATCAAAGTCAGCGTAGTTCGGGTATACAGTTTAATGTCATGCTGGATGTTGACAAGCCGACTCACGAGGAGGTCGAGGCTGCCAGGCGGAGGATTGAACCGAACCACCACGCACAGAGGGGGATTGTTGGCGCCAAAAATATGGCCCGAAAGGAAGGAACGAAAAAGACAGCCGGCGCGCTTCCTCGCGAAGCACAGCCGCGAAGCACAGCCGCGGAGCCCGTCCGCGGAGCCCCGCCGCGAAGCGTCCCAACCTTGGCGGCCCCACGAAGCTCCGGAGGCGGTAATCCTCCGCGAACCGGTTTGACGTTCGCGAGCCGCCGCGAAGCTCCTGAGGCGGTAATCCTCTGCGAACCCGTTTGACGTTCGCGAGCCGCCGCGAAGCTCCTGAGGCGGTAATCCTCCGCGAACCCGTTTGACGTTCGCGAGCCGCCGCGAAGCTCCTGATGCGGTAATCCTCTGCGAACCGGTTTGATGTTCGCGAGCCGCCGCGAAGCTCCTGAGGCGGTAATCCTCCGCGAACCCGTTTGACGTTCGCGAGCCGCCGCGAAGCCCCGAAGGTGGCGCGCGAGCCCTGCTTCGCGGCGCCCCTTCCCTATAAATACTCGACTCTCCCTGAGTCCCCGGGACGGACAATCCGACTCTTCGGCTTCTCCTCTCCCGAATCGCGAAGCACGCTTTGCCCCGGGAATCATGAGCTCCGCGAGGTATTTCTACTTCGCGAGAGGACTCTGATTTGTTTCGTTTCGAGCCCCTCTTCCGAGAGGGATGCCCTTCGCGAAGCTCAAGGGCTTTCGCAAAGGAAGGGGATTCCCAAGGGAACCCGGGCAGCCGCGGAGCACTTGTGCTTCGCGAAACACCCAACCCATGCTAGTAATCCCTATGCCAAGGCAGGATAACTATGCATCGCGAAGCACATTGCTTGGCAGGACCCTGCTTCGCGAACCACTCCTTCTTCGCGAGGCAGTGCTCCGCGAACACTGTTCCACTTCACGAATCACCTCCCACTCCCACCTATGCCCCATGCTAAGGCCAAGGCACCCCACTTCGCAAAGCACACTCCTCTGCTTAGCGATTCCTCTTTCCGTGCGACCCTCCAGGTTTGCACGATGTGATTTCAAAGTCCCATGGACAACACCTCCCGTAGCGTTGCTTCGCCTAATGCTTCTTCGCATAGGCACGCTAATGGTTATTGCTTCTTCGCATAGCCACGCTAACGTGGACCCCTCGGTGGTTCCTCCCACGACCCCCCTTTACCATGGCCTTACCGACACCTTCCCTTCCCCAAGGACCAGAGGGTACCGGTTATGTAAGCCCTAGGGGTGTGGAGTGAACCCACCTCGTCCGAGCTGCAGGGCGTTAAACTGCCAAGCACCACGTCCTCAACACATGACGTTAAACTGTGACCCAACCTCGTCTCCCTCACGAAGGGTCCCCCCAGGTCGAACATTGTTTACACCACTCGTCTCCACGGGAATGGAACTCTTCCGCACATGGAATGAGATCCTCCTTGTCGGAGTAGTGTATGTTCGCAGGGGAAGGGTCGCCTCAGAGCGTAAATCCCTAACCTTTGGTATGGATGATTGCACCCGTGCATCTCGGTACTTCCCCACTACCAAGGTAAGTGGAGGACGTGATAGGGAACGAGGCACCCCCCATTGTCGGACCAAGGTCCATCTTTCCCGCGCTTTGTCGCACCATGGGCCTCCATCCTGGAGTAAGTCCCAACACCATGGGCCGCCCAACGCATAAGCCCCTCTTCGCTTCTCACGGACGCACCCTTCGTGATGTGATCGTCAGGTCCTTGCAACCTCTTGTTTCTCACACCGAGCATGACTCACGTGGGCTTAGAGTGAGCACCGACCCTGACAAACCCATCCGAACTACGAGGACTTTGATCCATGTCAAGGCATGGTACGTAGGAAGCCTCCATGAGGTTCAAGCCACATTGCTCGGTCGTTCATTCACGTCACGTTTCGCCCACGTCCATCACGACGTTAAACTGTATGCCCCGTCCAGCAAAGACGTTAAACTGCACAATCCGAACTACGGGGACTTTGATCCGTGTCAAGGCATGGTACGTAGGAAGCCTCCATGAGGTTCAAGCCCACCACCAGTGGACTCACGAGTCTACTTTCACGTCGGGTCACACCCGCGTCCAACATGACGTTAAACTGTACACTCCTGTCCGGCACGACATTAAACTGCACCCCGGTCCTGTGGTAAGCCATTGTGACCCGTCCCATCCGAAATACGAGGACTTTGATCCATGTCAAGGCATGGTACGTAGGAAGCCTCTATGAGGTTCAAGCCCAACAATAGTGGACCAAGGTCTACTTTCACGTCGGTTCGCCAAAAAATCCCCATCCGAACTACGAGGTCTTTGATCCATGTCAAGGCATGGTACGTAAGAAACCTCCACGAGGTTCAAGCCCACCAATAGTGGACCAAGGTCCGCTTTCACGTCGGTTTACCGGCGAAACCCACCCGTCATTTCACGTCGGGTCTCATCCCGGTCCAGTGGTAATCCGTTGCGACCCATTCCCTTTTGAACTACGAGGTCTTTGATCCATGTCAAGGCATGGTACGTAGGAAGCCTCCACGATGTTCAAGCCCACCCATCACCCAATTCACGTCGTGTTCTATCTTCGTCCAGCATGACGTTAAACTACATTCTGGTCCGGTGGTAAGCCATTGTGACCTAACCCCGTCCGAACTACGAGGACTTTGATCCATGTCAAGGCATGGTACATAGGAAGCCTCCACGAGGTTCAAGCCCACCCGTCGTTTATTCACGTCGGGGTTCACTATCGTCCCGCATGATGTTAAACTGTATCATTTGAACTACGAGGTCTTTGATCCGTGTCAAGGCATGGTACGTAGGAAGCCTCCCCAAGGCTCAAGCCCACCCGTCGCTCATTCACGTCGGGTCCCATTCCAGTCCAGCGGTAAGCCGTTGTGACCACCCGAACTACGCGGACTTTGATTCCCTGCCACAGGGATACGTAGGAAGCCTCCTCAAGGCTCAAGCCCAATTTCACCGTCGCCCCCTGCGATGGTCCCGTTTCATCCTCCTCCACTTCACTCATCCATCCATCACCCACCCTGATTCTCACCCGGGCCGCCACATCCCGGTGGAGTCATGCCATCCACCTCCTCGCTGCTCCTAGCGGCGCCTGGGCCACTTTCCATGTGTAAGTCCCATCATATCTCCGGGTCGCTGTCCTCTGTGTACACCCCGATTCATCACCCTTTTCCCCTATAGGGAGTGCGCCACCTCGGATCCATCCTCATTGGGCGTTCTGATCTGTCTCTATGGGACCATAGCCGTCTCCATGCGATACACCAATCTGATCCGTCTCTATGGGACGTTCTGATCACCCTCATCCGTCTCCGCTGGACGTTAAACTCGCGGCATACCCTGTGTTGAACATGGGAAGCTGAGGAAAACCTCAGATACGTGTCCATGACATGTAATTCCCCACGCTCGATGTGGGATGCCTCGGGCTTCCACGCCCTCGAGAAGCCTTGTGATCAAGGATAACAGACAGACATGCCAGGTACCCCAGCATCCAGACACGCTACTGATGCCTCAACGTGACTACTCCCCTGACCGAAGGTTGCTGCCTTGACTGGACCCTTTGGAATGTCCCGACAGAAGCAGTGTAATTAACCGGCGTCCATGGAAACATGGCACTGGGAAGAGTTTCACGAACTACGTATTAAATCTATAAGGGAGACCTAGACTAGGTGACGAGTTCTGAGGAGGAATCCACAGGAGGAAGAACCGACATCCCATCATCCCGTTTCGATCAAGGAGCAGACGTACCTGAATAAGGAACGAATGCCGCCCGCCTTTGGAAAGCGGGAATGCGGGGCAACAAAGCCGCGCGTCTCTCCCCCCCTGACAGACGGATGCGCGCGCGCCCCGGAGAAAGCGTCGGAAACAGAAATGGTGAACCCGACGTGAAATTCTTCTCCTCAGCATGGAGATTAGTAGCGTTCGAGACACCAGTAGATTGACGTGTCACCGGATTCAGATATCCGTTGCCTGGTCCCGCCAAGCAAATGGCGGGCCTGTCGTGAAACTCACCGGCAGTCGGGGTAGTAGAACGTGGGGCACTCCGCTCTGCAGCGTGTTGGCGTGGATCCTTCTCACAGACATGGAGGATGGAAGAACGCTGGGGCACTGGCTGTCAATCCTTTTCCTTTCAGTACTGACGAGTTGATCCTTTCGCTTGCCAGGAACCAGGTTGCTACTTCAGAGATGCGGTCACCATCTGCTCCTCGCCCGCGCAGGGGCAGGGGTAGCACCATGACAGCCACTCCACATGGAGCCACCACCGCCACGACGGCTGCCACATCACGGAATACGGGACGTCCACGTCCCCTTTCCCCATCAGAGGTCACCCAACGAAGGGTGATCAACAACCTCGTGCGCAGGTACGAGGAGGAAGGGGTCATCCCGACTAGGGATATGGCCCACTTGGACCTGGAGGCCTCCAGGCCCCGCCGTCAACGCCGCCCTAACAGGCCGCGCAGGGAGCCCCTGCTCCCCACCTCGACATTCAACCGTTTCGGGAGCCTATCCCCGGAACGCCTTGACGACTCTTCTCCTTACGCCGAAGAGGCAGGCGCGGTCCGGCTCAGCCCGCTCAGGGCCCCGACCCAGGGCCCCCAGGCGAGAGATCCCGTCCAGCCACGTCAGCGCCGCCGTCCGGCCCCACAGGGAGAGCAGGCAGACTACGTCCCTGCACCACCTGCACCGGCCCGCCTGACCCGACGTCAGCGCTGGGCCCGGGCTGAGGACGCTCGCCTAGCCGCGTCCACGCCGACAACTACAGTGTCCCGAGCCACCGCCGACGTACATTATGAAGCCCCCGCTTACATTGAGCAGGGGCACCCCTTCGCCCAACCAGGATCGAGACCCCAACCACCCCGCGGGCAGGCTGGGTTGACTCTCCGGGTTGCAGGCCCAAGAAGTGATCGCCGCGAGTTAACCCGCGGTGATGCCACCTCGTACGGAGGTCCTCCCCGTGCCACTACTCCACAGAGCGTGGGCCTTTCCCGCTCCGAGGTTCGCCATGGAGGCATTCCTCGTGCTGCCCCCATCCTACAGGAAGACCTGCCCCATGGCAGTGATGCTCAGCGCGGAAACATTTCCCGCGCCCGCTGTACAGGGTATGGAGTCCATCCTTCTGAGGGCACCGTCCATCAGGTCCTTCTTCAACGTGGGGGTCCCCCCTACGTCCTCTCCGCGACTGGCGAAGGTCCTCCTCGCCCCAGCAACTCAAGGAGTGAAGGTCAGCCTCGCTCCACTCGCATCGACCATGGAGGTCTTCCCCATGCTCCTGCCAGTTCCAACAGAGGCCCCGCCCACACGGGTACTGTTCATGGAGGCCCTCCCAATGTACCCTTCGACATTTGCCCTGGTGCCCCTCGCACCCCGACTGCCTCAAGTGGGGGCCCTCTCTGCCACGGCGCCAGCGCCGCCCCAATGCTACCTGATAGGGGTCAACCCTGTCCCGAAGAGCCACCCAGGGGCAGAAGAGCGGGTCGTCGCCACCACAAGAAGAATCCTGGGAAGGCCCAGGGGGAAATCAAACCTGCCCGTTTCTCCGATTCGGAAGCGGAATGCGATTCAGCGATGGAACCTTCTCCCAGCTCCTCCGCATCAAGGACTGGGGCAGGAACCAGACGCGTCAGCCTCGTTCTCCCAGAATTTGAGGTCCACCGGATTCCCGTCTCTCTCCGCAGGTACATTCAGGAGGAAGAGATTCTGAGAACTTCGCAGGTTTCGACCGCGCAGTCACCGCCATCGTCACCCGAAGCACCCTCTACCTCTACTCGGGATCACGAGGAGCTGTTTTGGGGGTCAACGGTGGTAGAGCCACGACATGACCAGACACCGGTAACGGCAATTCCCTTACCCGAAGCAGTGGTTGTTAGCCCGTTCTATCGTGACATTGTGGTCAGGTCACCTCGCTCTTCAGAGGAGGGCCCAGAATTCGGTGGCTAGTCTGCTCGCGCACCGTATTCTCCACCGCCGAGTTTGCCATCCCAGAGGTCCGCCTCAGTACCGCTACCGGTCCCTCAGCCGCCCCCGGTTGATGAGTGGGGAAATGTAGGGCCGAACCCCGAGGACGAACCCAGGAGCTTCTGGAGTATTCTTGCAGCGGACTACTTCCGAGAAAAGTTCTGGCCCACGGCGGCACTGAATTTCCGCGTACCCGAGTCGCTTACCCCTGAAGAAGTAGGGTGCTTTTGTCGAACCCTGTGGGCGACGCACTTCCGCCTCCGCTGGGAATGGGTAGTGTACCCCCGGAGTCGAGAGCACTTCGAGGAGATTGGCAAACAGTGCCGCCTGATTGACGCAGCGGCACTCCTTGTGGCCCAACACCCCGAGTCGCCCGGTCACCAGAGTGCCCTCCAAAGAAAATGCGTTCAGAGTTTCAAGGCACTCCGCAAGATCTTCAGGGAAGCCACCCCCCATGTGCAAGTCCGTGGCTGGGGACGCTATGCCGCTCTCCTCTTTGACCCTATCCGACAACAGCCTGATTCGCTATGCGACATCGAGGATATGCCCTCAAGAGGGGTCACAGTCCACATGGCCGACGTTGTGGATAAGGAAGATGAGATTGAGTTCCTTGATGGGGACTTACCATCCGAGGGCATACCGCCACTACTCGACCCATCAGGGAGAGTCACCCGTCAGCAGAGGAACCTGCTAGGCCTCCCCGTGCCCACCTAGTCACTGGCACTCGGTCGAAGCACTGGCAAGGGTAAGGAGCATGTCGGAATAGTCAAGCACTCCGACCCGTCCGCCTCTATGCAGAAAACAGACGAGGATCCTGAGAAGGCCACGTTGCGCCAGCAGCTTTCCGAGCAGAAGAGGCTGGTTGACGAACTATTGGCTGAGCGCGCCGCAGAGCGGCGACCCGACTATGGTAATCCCAGACCGGGGCAGCAGGGGCAGGAACAATTTTCCCCCAGTGAGATGCCTCCGGGCAACACTGATCATGCTACTGTCACGGACAGGGTGGAAGCCGGAACATACGGCAAGAGGGCGCGATACGTCTCGCCAAACCCCCCTGAGCGACGGGGCAATCTGAAGAATCCAACCCGGGTTCCCCTAGTCGCCCAGCAGGTCGTCCAGCCAGTTGACCCACGAGCGGCCGAAGCCGTCTACCGTGTTGAAGAACCTGGAAACGCGCTTGTGGTTAGGGATCCCCGTCAAGACAGGGACCCCCACCCGGAGGACCTTATTGCGGCACTCACAGCCCGCCTCGAGGCGTTGGAAACGCGGCAGGTGGCGGTCCCACCGGATGGCAAGCCTTATCCCGCATGGGTGGATGATATGCCCGCGCCTTCGGGTTTTGGGAACCCCACTTTCTCGCCGTTTAACGGGACAGGGGACCCACCCCAGCACTTAGCTCACTTCTCTTCCAGGTGTGGCCCCATGCTGGGGACCCCGGCTCAGCAAGAAGCTGCTAAGCTCCGATGTTTTGTACAGACATTGGAAGGTCCGGCATTCGTCTGGTACAACCAGCTCCCCATCGGATCAGTGACCGGTTGGGAGGATCTTCTTCGGAAGTTCTTATACCAGTTCAGCTCCACCACGCGAAAGACCAGCATTGCGGACCTCTTAAAGTGCAAACAGAGGCCTGATGAGCGGGTTGCAGACTTCATCGCCCGGTGGAAAGGACTTACGTATTCCCTCGATATGCCACTGACTCAGGAGCAATTACTGACGATGTGTGTGGGAAATGTCAAGACAGAGCTGGTACCCTCCTTGATTACCCAGAACTACCCTGGAGGGTTCAGGGATTGCTCGGATAAGGCCCAGCGCCTCGAGGAGGCCCTGCAACAGGCTAGTCAGGCACGTTTGCTGCCCCCTATGATCCCAGCCAGGAGGGCCGCCAGGGCTGCACCCACCGCGGTGGCTCAAATAGAAGCCCCGAGGTAGCTGGAATTGCTTCCAGCGGCACCACCCCCGCAACCCCGCAGAGGTCCTCCACCTCAAGCGCAGGCTCCTGCCCAGCAGCGACCACCTCAGAACCGACAGGTTCCCCCGCGCAATGCGCCACCGCCACCTAGGCGAGACAACCAGGCGCCGCCTCCTCGGCAAGCCCCCCCGGTCCCTCGACAGGACCAGGCCCCCAGGGCTCCTTACCCGGAAAGAAAGTACCATATCTATTCGTTCAACGAAAATCAGGTCCCTAGCTACTTCCGAAGTGCTCTAGAGCAAGGGATCGTGCGTTTGCCTGAGTGCAGGAGGCCGGCAGAGGCGCATCTCACCGATCACCCCAACTACTGCCCTTATCATCGAATCCTAGGGGCACACCCTCAAGCGATGCTATGTGTTTAAAGACTGGCTTCAGGACTAGGTCAACAACAACATAGTCAAGTTGGGCCCGGCGCCAGCGCAAGTGGCAGGCGTCCTTGCGGGATCAGAAATCGGCAGCGACGGCGAAGGTGAGTGGCAGCAGGTCCCTAGCCATGGGTCCCAGAAATACGATGACTGGATGGCTCGAAAAACCGCCGTCCGTGCCCAGGGCATCATCCGGGCATGCCTGAAGCAGTCGGAACCTTCAGAAGAAGTAGTGGGTGCCTCGACATCGTCTTCACAGTCGACCTCTGCCCAAAAGGGCAAGCAGCGGCGACGTAAGAAGAAGCAACGTGCACCGCCAGTGCCGTCGTCATCCCGCACTCTCGGCGACTTTATGCCTCCCGAAATGGGCATTCCTCCCAGAATCCGCCCAGCGGTGGATGACTCTTCGAGCGACGGTCAAGGGTACGCTTCGGTTAACACCGTGGAGCTGGTAAAGCCCTATATGACCCCCGACGAGGGGGAACCCCAGGCAGACCTCCCAAACGTTTCCAGCCGACGTCAACGTTGGCGGAATCACAACCGCGCCGGTCATCGAGGTACGTCAGCCGGCATTTGCGGCCAAGCCGTGCACGCTACCGAGACCAGGCAGAAGGCTCAGCGCAGACCTCAGCACGCGCAGACCCATCCAGCACCCTCGGCTCTACCTCCACCGCCGTTTGTGTTGCTGGATCAGGGAGAGCCGCCTCATTCATGTCACAGCCAGTCTTGCCCGGCAACAGGCCAGCCTCTGCTGTCTGATCCTAGCCCGGCGACTACTCGTCAGGCTTCTACTGGTAGGCAGCAAGATGTACCCAGTACTAGTTACTCGCCGGTTCAGCCAGCCGGATCCGCTGTGCATCCAAATGCCGAACGACCTCCTGTAAGCATAGGTTTGCGTTTGGCACGAAAGTACGATGTTCTGAAGCATCTAGCCGGCATCCCGGCGAGGCTTTCCATCCTCGAGGCCCTTTGCCTGTCATCTGAAATGCGCGAAGCACTTGCCGAGGCCCTAAGGAGCCCCCTCCAGTTCGAGACAGAAGTGGCGGCTGCGGAAGCCTTCCATACCGAGACGATTGAAGACGCCGAATGTCAGGCGGTTATCTCGTTCTCCGGTGAAGATGAAGACCCTCCTATACAGGGGCACATTCGCCCACTGTATATCACTGGCCAATTCAACGGTGTGGAAGTCTGCCGATGCCTCGTTGACACGGGTTCTGGAATCAATCTAATTCCGACCCGGACGATGCGAAAGCTGGGTCTGTCTGAAGGTGATTTGACTCCCTCTGACCTCAGGATCCAGGGGTACGACAGGACAGAGCAAACCCCGGTCGGCAAGGTCCGTCTGAAGACCCAATTCGGTGGCTTAATTGCCAGCACCGAGTTTATGGTTGTTTCTCAGGACACCGCCTACAACGCATTGATGGGCAGGCCATGGCTCCATCTGCATGCAGCGGTTCCCTCGTCGTATCACCAGTGCCTTAAGTACTCGCTCAACGGTCGAGTAGGCGTGCTCCAAGGAGACGCGTCCCCTTTCGCTTCTTGTGAGGCCCACTATCTGGATGCGGGTTATTACAAAAGTAAGGACAAGCAAATCCTGGTAAGCAAGGATGAGCCCGCCCCGATCACAAGTGATCCTTGGGCAAGCATGGACGACGCCTACATCCTCCCGATCCACCGGTTGGAGGCCACGACCCCCGACATGGGACAATGTTTTGTTGTTTCGGGTACGCAAGGAAGGCATGTTCCCATGTCCAAGCGACGGCGGAAAATCACCTCGTACTCCTACAACAACCAAGCTCAGGTCATCCCGGAACCTCCTACCTCTGTACGGTACCAGGACGTCAAGCTGATGGCAACGGCGGTGCGCCATACGTGTCTCTTTCGCCGGGCTGGAATCAACCGACTCAGGCCGACACGTCACCACTGCTTTGATATCATCAAGCGTGGCCCCTTAGGCCGAAGGCCAGATGGGATCGGATCAAATGCATTTATTGCTATGGTCTCAACGACAAGTGAGTCTCCTGATATGATGACCGCTGCTGCCCAAGCCGGCACCAGTTGCCCCTCGGGTATTGAGAACCCAGAAGTATCTTCCATCGTGGGAAGTTCCCCCACGGCTGGGAGGAAGACTTGGAGGATGCTCCCCCAGCCTTTGAAGAAGGCGTCTCTACCACAGTTGATGAACTGGTACAGGTGAACCTTGGTAGCGAGGCAGATCCAAGACCCACATTGGTCAGTGCCGCCATGCCCTCTGAGAAGCGGCAGCAGTACGTGGACTTATCAGGCAGCACCGTGATGTGTTCGCTTGGGGCTATGACGAGATGCCGGGGCTAGATCCTCAGGTAGACGTCCACCGCCTTGGTCTCCCGGTAAAACACCGTGGGTTCAAGCAGCCTCCCAGGAAAATGAACCCTTCTCATGGTGCTATGGTTGAGGCCGAAGATGACAAACTTATCAAAGCCAACTTCATTAAGGAGGTCCAGTACCCCAAATGGCTCGCCAACATTGTGCCGGTCAGGAAGAAGAATGGGCAGATCAGAGTCTGCATCGACTTCCGCGATCTCAATCGCCACTGCCCAAAGGATGACTTCCCACTCCCAGTAACGGAGCTGTTAATTGACGCCACTGCCGGGTTCCAAGCCCTCTCTTTCATGGACGGGTATTCCGGGTATAACCAGATCCGGATGGCCCCCGAAGACGAGGAGTCCACTGCCTTCAGGGCTCCCCAGGGTACCTTTTTCTACCGGGTAATGCCATTCGGTTTGAAAAATGCGGGTGCCACTTATCAGAGGGCCATGCATCGCATATTCAAACCGATCCTCGGGACATTGGTGGAATGCTACGTAGATGACCTTGTAGTCAAATCGCGCCAGCGCCAGGACCATCTCAAAGACCTTGAGAAAGTGTTCGGTTTCCTCCGTTCCCGTCACCTGAAGATGAACCCGCTGAAGTGTGCCTTCGGAGTCACCTCCGGGAAGTTTCTGGGCTTCGTTGTCAGGTACCGAGGTATCGAGATCGACCCGGAAAAGATCAAGGCCATCAGCCAAATGCCTCCCCCGAGCAACATTCGAGAGCTACGAGGCCTGCAAGGCCACTTAGCCTATATACGCCGATTCATTGCGAATCTGGCCGGCAAGTGTAAGCCCTTTTCCTGGCTCATGAAGAAAGACGCTGCCTACGAATGGGATGAGGAGTGTCGGGCCGCCTTCGAGGAGATCAAGCAGTATCTGCTCCAACCTCCGGTCTTGATGCCACCCGTCTTCGGAAAGCCGATGGTCCTTTATGTAACCGCCCTGGAGAGATCCCTCGGTGCGCTGCTCGCCCAGAAGAATAACGAGGGCACTGAGAATAGTCTCTACTATCTCAGCCGCATGCTTCTCGATGCGGAGGTCAGATACTCCCCCATCGAAAAGAGCTGCCTTGCGCTCGTCTTCGCTGTGCAGAAGTTGCGGCACTACCTGCAACACCACGAGGTACAATTGATCTCTCGGGTAGATCCGCTGAAGTACATCCTGAACCGCCCCATGCTGACTGGCCGACTAGCACGGTGGGCGGTGATTCTCCAGCAATTTGATATCAGGTTCGTGCCTCAGAAGGCCGTTAAGAGACAAGCGTTGGAAGACTTTTTAGCTGCCCATCCAACCTCTGCGGATCAATCCCTGGACCTGGATTTTCCCGACGAGACGATTCTCTCAGTCGATCATGCTGCCCCATGTTGGCAAATGCATTTCGACGGTGCCTCCCGGAGCCCCACCGGTAGAAGGCTCAACGACCCCAAGCTCAACAGAGTGGGTCTGGGCATTGTTTTCATTACCCCGGCGCAAGCCGTCCTGCCGTACTCGTTCCTGCTGTCAGAAGGTTGTACGAACAACGAGGCAGAGTACCAGGATCTCATCACCGGCCTCGAGTTGGCCCTTGAGATCCATGTTCCCCATCTACATGTGAAGGGAGATTCCGAGCTGGTGATCAAACAGGTTAATGGCGACTACGTCGTCAGGAAGCCAGAGCTTGCACCGTTGCTGGAGTACACCCTCCTCCTAATGGCCCAGTTCTCTCCTCGGCCAGAGGTCACCCATGTCCCAAGATTGCAGAACGGACAAGCGGACGCCCTGGCTGGCTTAGCCGCATCGCTCACAGAACCCGAGCAAGATGATTTGGTCATACACGTGGCCCACCGGAGAGTCATTGCTCCTGTCACCCAAGAGGACCGTGATAGCCTGCGGGTAAGTCATCTCACCGCCAGACCCCCCACATCGGGAGTCCCGGGTTCGTCAGACGTAGTGGTTGAAACCACCCCCGACTGGAGAGCACCTTTTGTCGAGTATCTCCAAAATGGTTGGCTCCCGGACGACCGGGCTGAACGCGAGCGAATACGACGTCGCGCGCTGCAATTCACCCTCCAGAGCGGCCCCAGTCTTGAGCAGGCCCTCTATAAACGGAGTTTCGATGGTGTCCTCCTCCGTTGCATCCAAGGAGTAGAGATACCTCAAGTTATGCAAGAGGTTATTGCCGGTTCTTGTGGTGACCATCAAGCCGGGCCGAAACTATCCCAGCAAATCCGGAGGATAGGGTACTTCTGGCCCTCCATGATCCACGATTGTATTGGGTACGCCAAGAGATGCCACGCGTGCCAAGTACACGCCAACTTCTTGCATCGGCCGCCAGAACCCCTCCACCCCACCAAGTACTCTTGGCCATTTGCGGTATGGGGACTCGATGTAGTGGGACCGTATCCACCGGCAACAGCCCTCCAGTGTAGGTTCATCCTGACTGCTACGGATTTCTTCTCCAAGTGGGCAGAAGCAGTTCCGCTCAAAGAGGTCAAGGCCCGTTCCATCGTTGACTTTGTGAGCTCCAACATTATCCACCGGTTTGGAGTCCCTCACGCTGTCCTCACCGATAACGGCACCAACTTCCGAGCAGCTGAATTGAAGAAATTGTACGCTAAGTACGACATCCCGTCGAACCATACCTCCCGCTACCACGCGCAGGAGAATGGGCAGATCGAGGCGTTCAACAAGACCCTCTCTAACATTCTGCAGAAGATGGTTGGTCAGAACAAGAAGAGTTGGCCGGGCAAGCTCCCCAACGCCCTTTGGGCTTACCGGACGACGACTCGCAACTCTACCCAGGTGACCCCATATTCCCTGGTGTATGGAGCTGAGGCCGTCCTACCCCTTGAGATCCAGCTGCCATCGCTACGCACTGCAGTTTATGATCACCAGACACCAGATGAGGTAGCCGAGATCCGTCTAGATGAATTAGAGGCACTGGACGAGAACCGGCTCCGTGCCCTGCACAATCTGGAAAGGCATCAGGACAAGATAGCGAGAGCTTTTGACAAGAAGGTTCGTATCCGCTCTTTTCTACAGGGTGACCTGGTACTGGCCCTTCGAGCGCCAATGATCCCCGGTAGGAAACCACCCATGTTAGAACCCAAATGGGAAGGGCCTTACATCATCCATAAGGTTTACCCCAACGGAGCATACTCCTTGGTGACCATGGATGGAGAGCGTGTAACCCCTCCCACCAATGCCAAATTCCTCAAGTGATACTTTTCCTAGGGCAAAAAGTGGTCCTGCACGACCCTAAACTGCGAGAGGGTCTCGCACGACATTAAACTGCAGTGGTCCTGCACGACCCTAAACTGCGCGAGGGTCCTGCATGACTCTAAACTACGACTTGGTCCCGCATGACCTTAAACTGCCTTTCCGTCCTCACTGCAAGACGTTAAAATGCAAGCCAGTCAGGTCTTCCTGACTGAGGCCCAGCCTCAGGCCTCTTGGCCTCCTTGGACCCCTGGCCCCGTCTCCACCGCGGCTTGGCCTCGGGCCCCCCCTTGGTCTTTCCCCGACTTACCCTCTTGCGGGATTGTACGACATGGTGTGGGACTATGTCCCCGTTCACGTCGGACTACTTGTCGTACCGTACATATCCCCAAAGGAGGTGCTTCTTGCTGTCCCTCATGACGTTAAACTGCATGCCAAGAACTACGTATGGCTTGATTCCCATCTTCATGGGATACGTAGGAACGCTCGGACGCCTCGTCTTGAGCCCAGCCCCAAGCTTTTCTCTTTCGCTATTCCCCCTGGGATGGTCTCCTTGGAAGATCTCTGCGTAGCAGGGAGTAGGCTTCCTTGGCCCCGCTCATGCAACCCCAATCACGCAAAGATTGTAAAGGTCGCACCATGCGCCCACTCCCGTTCTTCTACCCTCCCACGTCCTTACCGCATGACGCTAAACTGCATGGCTTTCAAGAACTACGTATGGCTTGATTCTCATCCTCATGAGATACGTAGGAACGCCCGGACATTTCGTCCGTTGGCCCAGCCCAAAAGCCAAAATCTTCCCCTCGGGTCAAGACATGGCAGGGTGCACACTTTTGCCCCGACCCACGTTGAGCAAGCCTCGACCCGGCTGCACATTTCCCCCTGGAGGTGTTTGCCCCTTTCGTGGATGAACGCAACTGAGCTTCACCCACTCCTTGGCTGGGATTCTGTCACCCTTTCACGCCCCCGAGGGTTTCCATAAGCAACAAGTCGATACAAGTCCCGCATTGCGAATTTGGTTAGCGGTCGACGCTCATTTGTTGCCCCCATGCGGGTCACCATAGGAACGCTGTGTTTCGAATATGGTCAACAATGTCCTGGATCTTCGGGTCCACCCCGAGATGCCCCAAGCATCAAGAACAGTGATCCCCTATGCCCCATCCCAAGGTGACAAACTTTCCCCAGGTGGCGCTGGCGATCCGGGCCACGGCCCAGGATTCCTCATAGGAGTGTACGGTGTGGTGTGGGACTACGTCCTCATTCACGTCGGGATCATGTATCATGCCGTACGTCCTCCCTTTACGAGGCTCAGCCTCAGGCCCCTTGGCCTCCTCGGGCCCCTGGCCCCCCGTCCTCATGTAAGACGTTAAACTACAAACCAGTCAGGCCTTCCTGACTGATGCTTGACCTTAGGCCCCTTGGCCTTTCCAGGTCACAGCCTAAGTCCGTTCTTACCCGGAGTGTACGGTGTGGTGTGGGACTACGTCCTCATTCACGTCGGGATCATGTATCATGCCGTACGTCCTCCCTTTACGAGGCTCAGCCTCAGGCCCCTTGACCTCCTCGGGCCCCTGGCCCCCCGTCCTCATGTAAGACGTTAAACTACAAACCAGTCAGGCCTTCCTGACTGATGCTTGACCTTAGACCCCTTGGCCTTTCCAGGTCACAGCCTAAGTCCGTTCTTACCCGGAGTGTACGGTGTGGTGTGGGACTACGTTCTCATTCACGTCGGGATCATGTATCATGCCGTACGTCCTCCCTTTACGAGGCTCAGCCTCAGGCCCCTTGGCCTCCTCGGGCCCCTGGCCCCCCGTCCTCATGTAAGACGTTAAACTACAAACCAGTCAGGCCTTCCTGACTGATGCTTGAACTTAGGCCCCTTGGCCTTTCCAGGTCACAGCCTAAGTCCGTTCTTACCTGGAGTGTACGGTGTGGTGTGGGACTACGTCCTCATTCACGTCGGGATCATGTGTCGTGCCGTGCAACTCCCCTTACGAGGCCCAGCCTCAGGCCCCTTGGCCTCCTTGGGCCCCTGGCCCCCCGTCCTCATGTAAGACGTTAAACTGCAAGCCAGTCAGGTCTTCCTGACCGAGGCTCTGCCCCAGGCCCCTTGGCCTTTCCGGGCTGCGGCCCGGGACCTCTCTTATAAGATCGTATGGTGTGACGTAGGACTACGCCCTCATTCACAACGGCTTCTTTACCATGCCATACACCTCCCTTGTTTAGGGGTATATTACTCCCCTCCTCGTCCAGTATGACGTTAAACTGCATTTCAAGAACTACGTGTGGCTTGATTCCCATCCTAATGGGATACGTAGGATCACCTGAATGTTTAAGCTTCGGGTCCAGCCCCATCTCTTGGGAATCCCCATCCCATCTTGTCCCCATGGCCTATCCTTCCTCCATGAGGAGATCATATGGTGTGGTGTGGGATCATGTCCTCATTCACGATGATCTCGTAATGACTGCACCATGCCCCCCCCTACTGAGCTGTTTCGTCGATCCTTTTTCTTCGGCGGTTCACCAATGTGCTTAAGAGTACTCTGGTTTATTACCTGGAATGCCAAGATTTACTCGGACACGTCCGCATCCACTTTCCAGGCTTTGCGTATCCCCGCATCAGGGCTTTCATCATCTTTCACACCCGGAGGGACCCCCAAGAATGGCCTGGATACAATGCCCAAAGGCTCTCCTACCGATACGGGCCAAAGCCCCCGGGGGTTTCGGACAACAAATCGATAAAATCCCGCGTTGCTAATATGGTCAGCGGTCGATGCTCGTTTGTTGCTCCCACCTCAGGCTAACGCGATACAGACGCTGTGTTTCCATCATGGATAACAGTTTTCCTCTGTCGCCACGCCAACCCATTAAGCCCAAATGTCGGGTACACAATTCACATCCTTCATCAGTTACTCATGTCCAAGTAGAGTCTCGGGAATCTTGGTACTTTTTCCCCGTACACGTTTGCGCGTTCGAGGAACAAGCTACAGCAAAGGTGTCCTTCGAAATTCTCTGCTGACTCCCCTTTGATGGATGCCCCAAGTATTGCGATGAGGATACCCCCCTTGTTTCCCACAACGAGTTTATCTCACGTGGGCTTAGGGATTGGGTTGACATCTATGCTTACTCGGGAGTTGTCACCACCCATGGTCCGAGCTCTAAGACCATAAACTAAGACTCTCATCTGGAATTACGTTCAAGACCCCTTGTCTTCGAATCCAGCTTGAGTTCAGCGAATTTACCTCTCTAGTCCTGCCTTCAGGACACTGATCACAGGACTGCGTGGCGCAGTGTGGGACCACGTCCTCATTTACGATGGGTTTGCAATAGCTGCACCACGCACGCCCCATTCTGAGGTTCAGCCCTCCTGACCTTCTGTCCTGCATTACGTTAAAAGGCACCTTTCAGAACTACGTGTGGCTTGATTCCCATCCTAATGGGATACGTAGGACCACCTGAATGTCTAAGATTCGGGTCCAGACCCACCTATTGGAGATCCCCTGATTTCCCGGTCACCTAGGCCACTTGGTCCATCCCTCTCCAGCGGGGGGGTGTGTAGGTACGATACAAGGTTTTGGGCACCATGCCCCCTTCCCCTGGGAATCTTCCATCTCTCGATCACCCTCAAGGTTGAGTCCCTTGGCTCCCTGCAGTGGTTCACCCATGTATTAAGAGCACTCTAGTCTAGCACCAAGAGTGTCAGATTCAACTTGATCAAGTTCCTTCCACTTTTCAAGCTTCGTGTTCCTATCTATTCGGACTTCCATCATCTTTCACACCCAGAGGGACCCCCAAGAACGACCTGGATACTACGCCCAAGGGATCTCCTACCGATACGGGCCAATGCCCTCTAGCGTTACGGACAACAAGTCGATAAAATCCCGCATTGCGAATATGGTCAGCGGTCGATGCTCGTTTTGTTAGTCCTCATTTCAGGCTAACGCGACAGGATGCTGTGTTGCGAACATGGTCAGCAGTAATCCCCTATCGTCATGCCAGCCCCTTCAGTCCTTGAATGTTGGTTGCATGATTCACATCATTTTCCACCCCATCATGTCCAGGTGGAATCTCGACACTTTTGGCGCTATCCCTCAGTGCACCTTTGCATGCTGGGGGGACAAAGCTGCAATCTGGCGCCCTTTGGGGCTCCCATGGTCCGAGCTCTAAGACCATAAACTTAGATCCATTCGGGACTACGTTCAACTTGATTCCCATCCTCATGGGATACGTAGGACCGCCCAGACGCCCTGTCTCCGGGTACAACCCATTCAGGAAGCCAGTCTCTCTCCCTGTTTCACCTCTGTATAGGCCCCTCGGCCTAAGGTTTCCCCCTCCAAATGGCGTACAATTTGATGTGGGATCATGTCTCCGCCAATTGTGTTTTATAACACTACGCACATTTCCCGCCTAGCATCGTCTCTGCTATGTCTGCGCTGCATGACGATAAAGTGCATGCTTGGTCCTATCATACGACCCTAAACTGTGACATTATCGTCCTGGCCGCACGACGAAAAACGGCACCGCATTGTGGTAACCTCGCTGTAGAGGACATCACGTTGGGTACTGGCCACGCGCCATGCCATTTGTCAACGCCCATCACGGCTTGATTCTTGTGGCGACATCACGACCTACAGTTCTAGGCCTGTCGCTTCACAAAAAAAAACCATTCACCTTAAAGAACAAACAAGATACATCAAATCCCGCTTCTTTAGTGCAAGGGCCACGTCCGCACTTCCCCTTTTCCCTGGCACTAGTATCCTACCGTGTCACGTCCAGAACTACGTATGTCTTGATTCTCATCCTCATGAGATACGTAGGAGCGCCCGAGTACTTCCCCGCGGGCCCAGCCTAACCCTTGAGTTCGGTCCCTCGACTCGTGCATTTCCCCAGAGAATGCATGGTAAGAAGGACTATGTCCTCATTCACGTCAGGTTGTGATGCCATGCGTCCCCTGATCCCTTTTTCCAATCCATGGTCCGAATTCTATGACCATAAACTAAGATCTCCCCGAGGGAAAGGAAGCTGCTCTCTCTCTCTCTAATACGTTTCGTTGACGTATTCAGATGTGTTTTGACAAAAAGCCCTAAGCATGGGATTTTCACAGGAACATTCCCCTCATCCCATGACCAAGCTTCGTGAGCTCACTATTTGGATCCTCATCCTCTTCCACATCCAAAAGGACCCTCGGACGACGTGGATACTAAGCTTAAGGGCTCTCCATGAATGCTGGACCTAAGGGCCCTACAATCGTTTCGGGCCAACGTCCCTACGGATATTTGGCAACATTTGTGACACGGTCCCGTGTTTCGAACATGGTCAACGGTCGACCCTCATTTGTTTGTACCCATTTCAGGCTAACGCGATAGGATGCTGTGTTGCGAATATGGTCAATAGTAGTCCTCCATCGCCACGCCGCCACCATCGTGATCCGAATCTCGAGCGTCATGATTCACACATTTCCACTCCCTCATGTTCAAGTGGAACTCCACCATACTCGGCTCTTTCTCTTCGCGCATCTAGGTGCGCTGAATGATCGTGTTAGTGTCGTTGGGCCGGTGGCCACCGAGCATCCCTTTGCCCCAACCTGCCCCTCTCTGCGTCGGGAAATTCCCACCACTACTGCTTGTTTCCCACACCGAGCACGACTCACGTGGGCTTAGTAGTTTTGGCTGGATGTGTACCAACACGGTTAGGCTGCTCCTCGTCCAGTACGACGCTAAACCGCGCTTCCAGAACTACGTGCGGCTTGATTCCCATCATCACGTGGGATACGTAGGGATGCCCAGGCATTTCGCCTAGGGTTCAGCCCCAGGAATCGCAAAATCCTATTCCTCCCCACTTCCAGCCCTCTGGCCTGACCCCTCGGGGGGAACTATGTAGCTACAATTTTACCCTGAACAAGTTCAGGATGCCCCAAGATCCCATTGGGAAGCGATAGATCCCCTCGCCAGAGAGGCCCTGTCCCAAAAAGGAATGATCCATGATCAGACCGAGGCACCCATCTGGCGTACTCCCACCACGGTGGTGCAACTACCGAAGTGTTGGATTCTGTTTGAACAAACCACCACTCCATGTTCAACGCTTTGCGTGCCCCTTATTCGGACCCTCGTCCTCTTTCATGTCTGAGGGAACCCCCTAACGGCCTGGTCTTGTGCCGCATCGGCTCACCTACCGTCCTGGGCCAACGTTCCGGAAGACTGGTCATGTCTGGAAGGACCCCCTAACAGTATGGATGTCTGAACTATGGTCCACCAACTGTCCTGGGCCAACGTCCTGGAAGATTGATCGACAACAAATTGATAAAATCCCGTGTTGCGAATATGGTCATCGGTTGATGTTCATTTATTGTCCCCATTTCAGGCTAACGCAGTAAGGATACCGTTTGTCCGCCACGGTTAGCGGTTGTCCTTTATTGTCACGCCATCCCTACAGTGTTCCGAATTTGGGCATCGTGATTCACACTTCCCATTTTCATCTGTTTGAACCGATTTCAGCGCCCCTGGTGTTGCCCCGTTCGTGCATAAGAGCACGTTGGGGAGACGGTAATTCGGCTATCCTGGAAGTTCCTCCTCCGATCAAGCCTTCCCCATCTTTCGGGGATCTGGACTGGTTTGAGGGAATTGTTGTCAAACGTCCCGCAAACATTGTAGGGATGCAACAAGGCAATTCAACAGTGGAAATCGTGCGTGCTGCGGAACTCAAAACAAAGGAGAAAGAAAGAGTTGGAGCAGAAAGGTATTAATAAAAGTTTCTCTCGAGTTCGCTACAATACTCGGGGGTTGACATCCCCCATGGACGGGTTGACTCCGTCAAAAGAGCGTTGCAGCTCCGCCACCCGTTGACTTGCGGCGTCCAGATCCTGTTGCCGCTGATTTAACTCCGGCTCCTCTTCAGCAGCGGCGGGGCGTAATCCGTCAACCCTGGCCCGGGCCCTTTCCACCTCGGCCTGGACGACAACCATCCTTCCAGAGGTCTGCTCCATATGCTCCTCAGCCTCTGCCAGCTGGGCCTTCAATCGTAAGACCAGCTCAGACTGTGCATCGAGAGTGGCTGAAAGCTCGTTGACCCGGATCTGCACCTGTTGGACCTCGCCTTCAGCCTCCTAGAGCTTCCTGATGCTGGTCACCTTTCTCCGTTGCCATCCCACACTCAGCCCACGATCATGCTCCCAGATCTTCTCAGCCATGAGGTCTCGGATGAGCGTGTGAGGGCGTTGGGCATCCACTCCCCCGCCACACAGTTCGCGCAACCGCGAGCGGAGCCTATCCATTTCGGCCAGCCATTGCGCTTGGGGAGTGTCCCTGATAAAGCGCGTGATCAGCTTCCACGACCGGCGGCGGACTATGCTGCTGTCTTCCTCATCAGAGGCTGTTTCGTCCCAATCCGCGCGGTCGGCAGGCTCGTACACAGGATATGCCTGCAGGAATTCCTCAGCGGGATCTGCATCTGGTGTTGAGTCTGGTATGGCACCTGACGCCGGCACAGGCACGACAGGACTGGGACTGACCGGTTGATCCTCTTCCTCGGAGTCCACCTCGATGACTTCAGGTATGACCCTGCTGGTGGTCCCGCCAGTGATGGTGTGCGCCGCAGCTTGAGGAGGTGAAGGGACTATCATCAACATCACCGGCATGCCCCTGGGAGGGACGCCGCCAGACATCCCAACCAGCCTCGCTGCAGCAGCCCACGCCAGTCGGAGAACTGTATGACAGAAAGATACATAAACGTTAGTCGGCATGGCCCACGTGTGGCAACGAAGAAGCCGGTGGAGGAGACTTACGAAGATCGACTTCCGAGCGCTGCTCCTGGGCCGGTACTGACGGGACTCCAAGACGAGCCCCCCCCCCCCCCGTACACTATTGGAAGGTCTGGAAATTTCAGAGGAGTCACCTCAGACCCCCTGGTCCCACCAGACGCAGAACTGGACGCAGCCATAGGCGCGGGTTCTGAAGGTCCCGCATCATCACCCGCCAAGGAGCGAGAACGAGGCCTACGAACAAGTTCCTCCTGCATGACCCAAACAGTGGTGAGAAGTCCATAGGGATTCAATAACAGATCGTAAGAAGAGAGGTTCAGAATGCTACCTCGAGAGCCTCCGCGAAGTCATCGGATTCTGAGCTTCGGTCTCCGACCTCTCCCTCCTCCAGTGGGCTCCCTCCTCCAGCCTCATCCTCCCGAGAAGAGCCCCCTGATTCCTCCGGCAAGGGGAAGCGCTCCCTCAGATCGGCAGCCGATAGCTGTGGAGGGACCGTCTGATTCAACAGTACCCTCACCCGGTCTGTCATTGGGCGAGGGACACCACTGGAGTGGATGTAATCCTCCAGCTCGTTCAAGTATTGCTCCACCTCCGCCGGAGACACCATGAATCCGGCCCGGACTGGGCCTATGCCCGGCAGTCTCATCCCGAGGCGATTCAGGTGGGCCCACATCTCAGATGGGCTGAGGAATTGCCGGTTGACATCCCAGGTGTCCCAAGCTTCCGAAAAGACAGCATCTTCTGCCATGTCAATGTGACGCAGCCGCTTCCCCGGAGCCTGAGCGGATATCCGACGGAATCCCCTCGGTGGCCGCCCATCTGGATGACCCTGCTCTCCCGGAACCACCGGATCCGCCGCTGCTGCCATACCCTCGACCGGTGCGGGTCTCTCTGCCACGGCAGCCCCGCTGCCGCGGGCGGCCCTAGCTACCCTCTGACCCCGACCTCGAGATAAAGGAGGCCCACCGTCACCAACCCGGATCGTTGGCTGCTTCAGCATCTCCCCGGGATAAGCAGCCTCCCAGCTGATGGCGTACTCCTTCACTAAGCCGAAGGCGGCGGTGGATGGAGGCAATGTGATCTGCATCTTTCCATCCTCACGTGTGAACATGAGCCACAACTGCCTCATCACACACGGGTGCTCCTCGTGACGCACCTCCCAGTATACCAGCGGGGTCAGCCGCTGGAGGCACCGGAACTGCCTCGCAAAACGGTGCGGGGTGTACGGTTCACAGATTGGCTCACGATCTATCCGAGCCACCAAAACGCCACCTCGGAAGGCCAGGAGGTAAGCCCGATGCTCTTCCGTTCCCCGTCCATCATCAGTAAGCCTCCCCGTCGGCAGTGGAAAGGGATGAAAGTTGAACTCGTCCGCCCTCCACACCCTATTCAGCACCGTCGGAATGGCCAGTTTGAATGGGAAGCTCCCAACTGCGTTCAGAATGGAAGGGCGAAAGTCTGATCCCGGCGGCGAAATGGGGTTTGGATACTCTTAAATCCCCCTGATATGCGCCGCGATCCACCCATATAGGAGGTGGAAGGGCCCGCATATTCCTGGCGGCTTCTTGCCCTCGCTAATGCGCCGCAGCATCCTGCATAGTTTGGCGAGCATCGGGATCCCCAGGTTGATCCGCTGCCCCACGACCAGCATCGATGCCATGATGAACGAGCTGGGCCGTACCCCCATGCTTGTATCTCTCACCGGTAGGATCCACCCACAGATGAGAGCCGCGATGAACGCCGCCAGCCTGACTATTGGCTGTTGTTCGGTGCTGACGCTGAAGCCCCAAGTCTTCCATTGGCTGTCCTCCAAACCCCACCAATACGAGTGTCCCTTGCCCCACTGGGCTGCCCTCGGACAAGTTCGAGGCCTTGGAGGGAACTATCGATTCTCTGGAAAGTTCAGGAAACACTTGAACCACCTCTTGAAGTGGACGTCCCTCACGGCCTCCTTGTCCTCTCCAGGGACAAGCGCCATCAGCGCTGACGCCAGCCGTGGCATTTTCTCAGCATCCCCCCATGCACTGATGACGGGGAGGAACTCGTCGTACATGGCCCCCATGATCGGGACCCCAGAAACCTGGTGGACATCCCACAGGCTGATGCCCACCTCCCCGTGATGAAGATGAAAAGTGTTGGTCCTGGACGACCATCTACTCAGTAGTTCCGGCATCAGCTGCTTTGGCTGGTAAATGTGGAACTGGGAGGCCCATGCCGCCTCGTACAATCCCACTCTCCTCATCTCAGCCTCGAACTCCTCGCATGAGGCGCCTACCCAGTAGGCCCCGGCCCAGTCATCGGTAAAATTGCCGCCCTGGCGCAGGTCCCACTCATCAGACCATCCCTTCTTCGGATCCTGCAGAGCCGCCTTTAGCATGGTGTGGTAGAGAGGAGGGGACATCTCCGGTTGCAGTGGCCTCCCGTCAATGTCGTTCACATGATTGTAGAGACAATCGGCGGTGACGGGTGTGAAATCCTCCCGTGCGTGACCATCGGCCGCCCTGAACCATTGGTGCTGGCACGGTGTGCTCCTGAACCAGCAAGCTGGTTCATCCCTTCCTGCCTCAGGGATGAAGACTTCATCCCTCAGCCCGAAGCCGTACAACGGCAGCTTTTTGCACTGTGGATAATCCTTCTGACCTTCTGACAGCAGATCTGTCAGAGAAGTGTGGTCCGAATGGCTGCGAACCATTTCCCCCAAGCCCGGACGGTTGACCATCTCATCCCGGGGAGCAGCATCTGCAAGCACTCCCAGCACAGCTTCTTGATGGGACATCTTTAATGTCGACCCTTAGAAGAGTTTTTCCCCCTGGATCACAAAGCTCGGCCGCGAAGCTCGACTGCGAAGTCGGATCGCGAAGATCGGTCGTGAGACCAAGCCGCGAAGTCTGGCCAAGGCAGACAGAGGTTCACTTAGCGCGGACGCGGAGTCGGAGACTCGCGGTTCGCCGCGAAGCTCGATTCGCGGAGTGCTGTCGCGGAGTAGGCGGAGCGTCGCGAAATCGAGAGCACAAAAGGACAAGGAAGGCGCGTAAAGACAAAAGAACGCGGACCCCCTATTTATAGGCGACGACCCCGGAGCATCGCGGCGCGCCTCACCCGCGCGAAGCATCGCGGCGCGTCCGGACCCGCGGCCCCAGCGAGCAGCGCGGGTCCCCCTTCGCGATGACACATCGCGAACCACCAACAGTTTTTGGCGATTGTCCCTCAGACTTCGACCCTTCGCCCTCCGCGGCTCCAAGTCTGAGGGGGGGAATTTGTTGGCGCCAAAAATATGGCCTGAAAGGAAGGAACGAAAAAGACAGCCGGCGCGCTGCCTCGCAAAGTACAGCCGCGAAGCACAGCCACGGAGCCCGTCCGCGGAGCCCCGCCGCCAAGCGTCCCAACCTTGGCGGCCCCGCGAAGCTCCGGAGGCGGTAATCCTCCGCGAACCGGTTTGACATTCGCGAGCCGCCGCGAAGCTCCTGAGGCGGTAATCCTCCGCGAACCCATTTGACGTTCGCGAGCCGCCGCGAAGCTCCTGAGGCGGTAATCCTCCGCGAACCCGTTTGACGTTCGCGAGCCGCCGCGAAGCTCCTGAGGCGGTAATCCTCCGTGAACCGGTTTGACGTTCGCGAGCCGCCGCGAAGCTCCTGAGGCAGTAATCCTCCGCGAACCCGTTTGACGTTCGCGAGCCGCCGCGAAGCCCCGAAGGCGGCGCGCGAGCCCTGCTTCGCGGCGCCCCTTCCCTATAAATACTCGACTCCCCCTGAGTCCCCGGGATGGAAAATCCGACTCTTCGGCTTCTCCTCTCCCGAATCGCGAAGCACGCTTTGCCACGGGAATAATGAGCTCCGCGAGGTATTTCTACTTCGCGAGACGACTCTGATTTGTTTCGTTTCGAGCCCCTCTTCCGAGAGGGATGCCCTTCGCGAAGCTCAAGGGCTTTCGCAAAGGAAGGGGATTCCCAAGGGAACCCGGGCAGCCGCGGAGCACTTGTGCTTCGCGAAACACCCAACCCATGCTAGTAATCCCTATTCCAAGGCAGGATAACTATGCATCACGAAGCACATTGCTTGGCAGGACCCTGCTTCGCGAACCACTCCTTCTTCACGAGGCAGTGCTCCGCGAACACTGTTCCACTTCGCGAAGCACCTCCCACTCCCACCTATGCCCCATGCTAAGCCCAAGGCACCCCACTTCGCAAAGCACACTCCTCTGCTTAGCGATTCCCCTTTCCGTGCGACCCTCCAGGTTTGCACGATGTGATTTCAAAGTCCCATGGAAAACACCTCCCGTAGCGTTGCTTCGCCTAATGCTTCTTCGCATAGGCACGCTAATGGTTATTGCTTCTTCGCATAGCCACGCTAACGTGGACCCCTCGGTGGTTCCTCTCACGACCCCCCTTTACCATGGCCTTACCGACACCTTCCCTTCCCCAAGGACCAGAGGGTACCGGTTATGTAAGCCCTAGGGGTGTGGAGTGATCCCACCTCGTCCGAGCTGCAGGACGTTAAACTGCCAAGCACCACGTCCTCAACACATGACCTTAAACAGTGACCCAACCTCGTCTCCCTCACGAAGGGTCCCCCCAGGTCGAACATTCTTTACACCACTCGTCTCCACGGGAATGGAACTCTTCCGCACATGGAATGAGATCCTCCTTGTCGGAGTAGTGTATGCTCGCAGGGGAAGGGTCGCCTCAGAGCGTAAATCCCTAACCTTTGGTACGGATGATTGCACCCGTGCATCTCGGTACTTCCCCACTACCAAGGTAAGTGGAGGACGTGATAGGGAACGAGGCACCCCCCATTGTCGGACCAAGGTCCATCTTTCCTGCGCTTTGTCGCACCATGGGCCTCCATCCTGGAGTAAGTCCCAACACCATGGGCCGCCCAACGCGTAAGCCCCTCTCCGCTTCTCACGGACGCACCCTTCGCGACGTGATCGTCAGGTCCTTGCAACCTCTTGTTTCTCACACCGAGCATGACTCACGTGGGCTTAGAGTGAGCACCGACCCTGACAAACCCATCCGAACTACGAGGACTTTGATCCGTGTCAAGGCATGGTACATAGGAAGCCTCCATGAGGTTCAAGCCACATTGCTCGGTCGTTCATTCACGTCGAGTTTCGCCCACGTCCAGCACGACGTTAAACTGTATGCCCCGTCCAGAAAAGACGTTAAACTGCACAATCCGAACTACGGGGACTTTGATCCGTGTCAAGGCATGGTACGTAGGAAGCCTCCACGAGGTTCAAGACCACCACCAGTGGACTCACGAGTCTACTTTCACGTCGGGTCACACCCGCGTCCAACATGACGTTAAACTGTACACTCCTGTCCGGCACGACATTAAACTGCACCCCAGTCCAGTGGTAAGCCATTGTGACCCGTCCCATCCAAACTACGAGGACTTTGATCCATGTCAAGGCATGGTACGTAGGAAGCCTCTATGAGGTTCAAGCCCACCAATAGTGGACCAAGGTCTACTTTCACGTCGGTTCGCCGAAAAATCCCCATCCGAACTACGAGGTCTTTGATCCATGTCAAGGTATGGTACGTAGGAAACCTCCACGAGGTTCAAGCCCACCAATAGTGGACCAAGGTCCGCTTTCACGTCGGTTTACTGGCGAAACCCACCCGTCATTTCACGTCGGGTCTCATCCCGGTCCAGTGGTAAGCCGCTGTGACCCATTCCCTTTTGAACTACGAGGTCTTTGATCCATGTCAAGGCATGGTACGTAGGAAGCCTCCACGAGGTTCAAGCCCACCCATCACCCAATTCACGTCGTGTTCTATCTTCGTCCAGCATGACGTTAAACTACATTCTGGTCCGGTGGTAAGCCATTGTGACCTAACCCCGTCCGAACTACGAGGACTTTGATCCATGTCAAGGCATGGTACGTAGGAAGCCTCCACGAGGTTCAAGCCCACCCGTCGTTTATTCACGTCGGGGTTCACTATCGTCCCGCATGACGTTAAACTGTATCATTTGAACTACGAGGTCTTTGATCCGTGTCAAGGCATGGTACGTAGGAAGCCTCCCCAAGGCTCAAGCCCACCCGTTGCTCATTCACGTCGGGTCCCATTCCAGTCCAGCGGTAAGCCGTTGTGACCACCCGAACTACGCGGACTTTGATTCCCTGCCACAGGGATACGTAGGAAGCCTCCTCAAGGCTCAAGCCCAATTTCACCGTCGCCCCCTGCGATGGTCCCGTTTCATCCTCCTCCACTTCACTCATCCATCCATCACCCACCCTGATTCTCACCCGAGCCGCCACATCCCGGTGGAGTCATGCCATCCACATCCTCGCTGCTCCTAGCGGCGCCTGGGCCACATTCCATGTGTAAGTCCCATCATATCTCCGGGTCGCTGTCCTCTGTGTACACCCCGATTCATCACCCTTTTCCCCTATAGGGAGTGCGCCACCTCAGATCCGTCCTCATTGGGCGTTCTGATCCGTCTCTATGGGACCATAGCTGTCTCCATGCGATACACCAATCTGATCCATCTCTATGGGACGTTCTGATCACCCTCATCCGTCTCCGCTGGACGTTAAACTCGCGGCATACCCTGTGTTGAACACGGGAAGCTGAGGAAAACCTCAGATACGTGTCCATGACATGTAATTCCCCGCGCTCGATGTGGGATGCCTCGGGATTCCATGCCCTCGAGATGCCTTGTGATCAAGGATAACAGACAGACATGCCAGGTACCCCAGCATCCAGACACGCTACTGATGCCTCAACGTGACTACTCCCCTGACCGAAGGTTGCTGCCTTGACTGGACCCTTTGGAATGTCCCGACAGAAGCAGTGTAATTAACCGGCGTCCATGGAAACATGGCACTGGGAAGAGTTTCACGAACTACGTATTAAATCTATAAGGGAGACCCGGACTAGGTGACGAGTTCTGAGGAGGAATCCACAAGAGGAAGAACCGACATCCCATCATCCCATTTCGATCAAGGAGCAGACGTACCTGAATAAGGAACGAATGCCGCCCGCCTTTGGAAAGCAGGAATGCGGGGCAACAAAGCCGCGCGTCTCTCCCCCCCTGACGGACGGATGCGCGCGCGCCCCGGCGAAAGCGTCGGAAACAGGGATGGAACGGCCGGGTGGATCACAGTTTTACGTCATGCTGGACGTTGAAAGGAGAAAAAGGTAGTGGGGAAGCACAATGGAGATACACATGTGCAATTCCCCACAAGGGCGGATTCATAGGTGAATCGACGCGAATGTGAACCCGGGAGGGGTCCACTGATGGACGAACCGGTGTGAATACGACCGGGGCGACCAAGTGGTGGGCTTTAACCTCAGGGAGGCTTCCTACGTACACTGTTTAGGAGACAGGGATCAAAGTCCACGTAGTTCATTCTGTCAGGACTTATGCACTGAGGCAGCCCGGATGCGGCAAAGCTCAGTTGGAGAGGGACTTGGGCCGAAGGTGAGAGACCTCGATCCCTGTCACGCCCTCTACTGGCTCCGGCAGTGGGGAAGCACAATGGAGATACACATGTGCAGTCCCCCACAAGGAACTAGGGGTTTGTAATGCCCTACCCCCGTGGGCGAAGGCCACTCCATGAATCGTCCCTAAAGAGGGGCAATCCCGTCATCCCTGCAAAGACGAGCGGGTGGGGGCCACATCCAAACCGGGGGGACCCTGCGTGCGAGGCACGGGATCGGATGAAGCGGACGGTTTAACATCTTGCCGGACGAAGTACAGTTTAACGTCGTGTGTTGAGGATGAAGCGGACGGTTTAACGTCTTGCCGGACGAAGTACAGTTTAACGTCGTGTGTTGAGGACGAAGATGCTTGGCAGTTTAACGTCTTGCAGCGCGGACATGGTGCAGTTTAGCGTCCTGCAGGACGAATGCTGAACAGTTTAACGTCTTGTAGCTCGGACGATAAGCTAGGGAGTTTAACGTCGTGCAGCTTGGACGTGGTACAGTTTAACGTCATGTTGGACGAAACACTTGGCAGTTTAACGTCTTGCAGCGCGGACGAGTGTGGTGCCGCCGATGGGTCCGTGTCACTTCGCGCAAGCCTAGAGGGCCGCACGGAAAGACAATGCATGGTGCGGGCACTCGGTATGAAGATCATCGGGCACCACGCAGGCGGGTACCCACAGGGGGTCAAAGGGGGTGACCCTGGCGGTTTGCGCGCAAAAGAGGAATTTGGTGCGCAATACCGCGGGTCGGCGCGCAAAAAGGCCGGGCTGGCGCGCAATTGGGCTAGCACTTTGCGCGCAGATGATTGAGATTGCGCGCACTGAGCTTTGGATAGCGCGCGGGGGCAACGAATCATTCTTTTAACGAATGGCCACTTAGCAAAAAGGGCGGTGCGCGCAATCAGGTTGGATTGCGCGCACCCGGGGGGAAATTGCGCGCAAGAGGCTTCTTTTGCGCGCGAAAGCCTTCGGGTGAGGGATTGTTCAAAGGAAAAGGAGCCAAAGGGTTACACGTGAAGGCGAACCCCGAGGCTTGCTTGCGCGAAAGAAAGGAGGTTACCTGAAGTTCGGCATTTCGCGCGGAAGGGGTTGGATTGCGCGAACGAGCGACCCTTCGAATTCTGGCAACCTCCAAAATGTCGAGGGTCGCCTTATATTTATAGGCAACCCCGGGCGCGGAATCCGGTTCGCGGGCGCGCAATTTCCTTCGCGGGCGCGGAATCGGGCCCGGCGCGCAAGGGAGTCGTGCGGGCCACGTGCGCGCAAAATTGCGCGCCGGCCCAGCGCATTGCGCGCATCCCGGGAGGATTGCGCGCGGCACTACAACTTTGCGCGCGAGTCTCCAAAATTCCGCGTAAGGCCTCCGGGCCCTCCGAAACATGCTTCTGACTCCAAATATGACCTCACGTTCCTCATCCGGAGCTTCTTTTGGGAACAACGGACTTTTCCGGCATCTACAAAATCCCCCCCTCAGAATCTGATCGGCGAGAGGTCGCAACGATCGGGTTCTGAGGGAGACGCCGGAATGCCGAAGTCCTGGGTGGCGCGGGACTGTGGCGCGCAAAAAGGGTGTCGGGCACGAAATTCGCTGTCGTGGTCGCGCAATGCGCTTTCCGCGCAGCGCGGACACCCGGCCTCGCCTATAAATAGGGGCCCTGGGTCCCCCGTACCGTACACCGGCCTTCCGCGCGACAAGCTTTCAAGCTCTCGTGCACGAAATTGCCATTGCCGGCGCGGAATTCTCTCGTTCGTCGCGCAAACCTTTCCGGATTTCGGCCTGTTTTTGCGCGAACACCCGCGGTTTTACGCGACAGACTTCCCAATTGCACGCCGTCCACTAGGATTGCGCGCCAACTCTCAAACTTCTCTACCAGCCTCTTCTGATTCCACACGCTTCTTCCCTTAACCCACACGACTCCTGAAGCTTCTGAGATGGCCGCGAATCAAGGGAATGAGGGGGATGCCGCCATTCGCAGAGCTGAGATGGCGGCGAACGGGGAGGTGCGGGACTTAGCGATCCCTGAGGCTGGACCCGAGCCGAGATGCCTGGGCGTTCCTACGTACTCCATTAGGCTGGAGATCAAGCCACACGTAGTTCTGAAAGTGCAGTTTAACGTCATGCAGGACGTAGAACCCTGATTAGGGGAGATCTTAGTTTAAGGTCGTAGAGCTTGGACCATAGGGGAAGATCTTAGTTTAAGGTCTTAGAGCTCAGACCTCGGGGCAGATCTTAGTTTAAGGTCTTAGAGCTCGGACCATATGGGCAGATCTTAGTTTAAGGTCTTAGAGCTCGGACCATAAGAACCTCAAAGTACGCCACATCGTGGTCCTATCCCCTGGATATGCGAAGATGCACCGAGAGATAGTGTCAAGAGTGTCGAGGTTTCGCCTGGCCAGAATGGGAGGTGGAAAATGTAATGTGAATCATGCGGCCATTCACTCATGGACTGGGGGCACCGGCGTAACGATATGGGAGTACTGCCGACCGTGGCGGAAAAGCAGCATCCATATCGCAGTGACCGTTGATGGAATGATGCAGCAAACGAACATCAACCGCTCAAGCGGAGGATTCATATCGATTTGCTGCCCGAGGCCCTTGGGGGCACCAGCCCGAGTCGGTGGGAGAGCACTGAGGCATTGTGTCCAAACCGCTCACGGGGGCTCCACCCAGGGCGTAGGCGATGGGTCCGAATGAAAGGGAGCACGAAGCCTGAAAAGTGGACGGAACCTGACCAAGCTGAACCTGACCCTCCTGGCAATAAACCAGAGTACTCTTGACACCGGTGGACCACTGCAAGGGGTCGAGGGGCACGCCTTGAGGGTGACCCGAAGACGGCGGATTCCCCAGAGAAGGGGGAATCTTTAAGAGGTGGGGGGCTGGGCCCGAAGTTTCAAACATCCGGGCGTTCCTACGTATCCCATAAGGATGGGAATCAAGACACACGTAGTCCTTGAAGCGTGGCGCAACACAATTGGGCACCAGCGCGGGGAGGGGTGCGGGTCTGGCCCTCGCACCCAGAAGAAGCGGTATTTGATATTTCTTGTTTGTCCTTAAAGGTGGATGGTTTTTCTTTGTTCAACGACATGCCTGTGATTAAGAAATCCCTGGCGTCGCCACAATAATCAAGCCATGAAAGGCATTGATAAATGGCATGGTTATTAACCAGCGCCCAACGTGAGTGTCCCCTGAGGAGAACATCACGATGCAGTGCCGCTTCTCGTCGGGCGGCCAAGACGATCACAGTTTACGGTCGTGTGGTAAGACCAGAACACAGTTTAAGGTCGTGTGGTTCGGACCATGGAAGAATCCACTTATTGTGATACGGCGGACCCAGCGGAGGTGGGAACATACCCCAGCCCTGCGGTCACGCACAATTCTAGGAGAAGGATCCTGGGATAGGGGCTTGCATATGTCTATCACCCGAGGGGCAAAGATACTAGCCTCCACCTATACTGGGCCCAGAACGCGATTGTTCGGGCGACTCCTTCCTCCTTATGGGGACGAGGGTCCAGCTACACATGGCCCTTAGGAAGGACATCAGCATATATCCTTGGTGCTCAGATCGTGGGAGCCTCGAAAGACACCATTACCCTGGTTGGCCTGCCTAACGTGTAAAGGTGTACTGAAGGTCAGTATGAAGAGAGTGTCGAGACTCCACTACAACGCACAAAGGCGAAGTGTGATGAGAACTGCGCAACCAATGTTCAGAGCCTGAAAGAGCCGACATGGCGATCAAGGATGTCGCTGACCATATTCGCAACACAACATCCGATCGCGTCAGCCTAGGATGGGGCAAGCAAACGAGCATCAACTACTCAAGCGCAGGATTCATATCGATTTGCGGCCCAGGACCCGCCGGTAAATCGACCCGGAGCGGTAGGAGAGCACTGAGGCATCGTACCCAAACTGCTAACGAGGATCCATTTGAGTGAAGGCTCGAACAAGAGGAAGCGCGAGGCCCGACAAGCAACACAAGACTTGTCGGGATTGAATCCGACACTACGGGTCATAGACCTGAGTACCCAAAACACGTTAACAGATCACCGGAAAGGGTCGGATGACTCACCCTGAGAGCAACCAAAAGATGGCAGATCCCCTTGATCAACCAAGAGACGGGGCTGGACCTGAAACACAAGCGTCCAGGCGGTCCTACGTATCCCATAAGGATGGGAATCAAGCCGTACGTAGTTCTTGAGAGGTAGTTTAACGTCATGCAGGACGATGAGGGGTGTGAGGTAGTCCCACACATGGGGGGAGGCGTACGGCGCGGCCAGTAGACCAACGTGAATGAGTACATAATCCCCACTCACGCCACACGCCTCGCACAAAAAGAAGGCGAACTTGGGCCAGAGGCCCAACGCGGGATACAGATTCCCGGGAAATGGGGCTGGGCCTGAAACATGAATGTCCAGGCGGTCCTACGTATCCCATTAGGATGGGAATCAAGCCGCACGTAGTTCTTGAAGTGCAGTTTAACGTCATGCAGGACGAAAAGAGAAAGGGGGGAGCGGAAGGCATCCCCAAACGTGGGGGGCGTACAGCGTGGCGAGCAAACCGACGTGAATGAGGGCATAGCCCCGCGTTCACACCATACACCGCATATCCAGAGGCAACTGGGCCAAGGGCCCGAGATGGGATGGAAATTCCCGAAGGATGGGCTGGGCCTGAAACATGAATGTTCAGGCGGTCCTACGTATCCCATAAGGATGGGAATCAAGCCGTACGTAGTTCTTGAGGGGCAGTTTAACGTCATGCAGGACGAAGACGCATGGCAGTTTAACGTCTTGCAGCGCGGACGTGGTACAGTTTATCGTCATGTTGGACGAATTCTGAACAGTTTAGCGTATTGTAGCTTGGACGAAGTGCACTCAGGCAATGTACTGCTTGAGGAACCTAGCGTTGGTGGGAGGAGTGACACGCTCACCATCCATAGTTTCTAGGGAGTACGCGCCATTGGGATAGACCTTGTGGACAACAAAAGGTCCCTCCCACTTGGGCTCCAACTTGGGCGGCTTCCTGCCGGGGATCATCGGTGCTCTTAAGGCCAGTACTAGGTCACCCTGCAGGAAGGAGTGGAGGAGAACCTTCTTATTGAAAGCTCGAGCCATTCTGCTTTGATGCCTCTCCAAGTTGTGCAAAGCGCGAAGCCTATTCTCATCCAATGCTTCCAACTCGACTAGACGGGCTTCAAAAGCTCTGTCCGGCGCTTGCTGGTCGTAGACCGCAGTGCGCAAGGATGGTAACTGTATCTCGATGGGCAAGACGGCCTCAGCTCCATACACCAGGGAATAAGGGGTCATCTGGGTGGAATTGCGAGTCGTCGTCCGATAAGCCCAGAGGGCGTTGGGGAGCTTGTCCGGCCAACTCTTCTTGTTCTGACCAACCATCTTTTGCAGAATGTTAGAGAGGGTTTTGTTAAACGCCTCAATCTGTCCATTTGCCTGCGCATGATAGAGAGATGTATGGTTCGAGCAAATGTTGTACGTGGCGTACAACTTCTTCAACTCGGCTGCTCGGATGTTGGCTCCGTTATCCGTGAGGATAGCGTGAGGCACTCCAAATCGATAAATGATGTTGGAGGTCATGAAGTCAGCGATCGAACAGGATTTGACCTCTCTGAGCAGAATCGCCTCTGCCCATTTGGAGAAGAAGTCTGTGGCGGTTAGAAGGAACCGGCACTGGAGAGCCATCGCCGGCGAGTAAGGTCCCACAACGTCCAGACCCTAGACTGAAAAGGGCCAAGAATACCTAGTGGTATGGAGAGGCTCCGGCGGCCGATGCACAAAGTTCGCATGAACCTGGCACGCATGGCACTTCCTAGCATACTCAATGCAGTCATGGATCATGGAGGGCCAGAAGTATCCCAACTTCTGAATCTGGTGGGACAGCTTCGGCCCAGTCTGGTGGGCACCACATGAACCAGCATGAACCTCTTGCATGACTCATGGGATCTCAACTCCTTGAAGGCAACGGAGGAGAACACCATCAAATCCGTGCCTATAGAGGATCTGCTCCAGGCCGGGACTGCTCTGGAGGACAAACTGCGATGCGCGGCGTCGAACTCGCTCGGGCTCGGCCCGATCCGTTGGGAGAGTGCCATGTTGGAGGTACTCAACCAAAGGCGCCCTCCAATCAGGGGCTGATTCGACTGCCATATCTGGGGTACTCGGGGCTCTGGGCACAGGGGAAACCGCGGTGAGATTACTTACCGACGGGCCGCGATCTCCCTCCGGGATAACGGGAGCGATGAGCCTGTGGTGCGTCACACGGATGATCAGGTTGTCCTGTTCAGGCTCTGCGAGTGACGCAGCAAGGCTGGCCAAAGCATCTGCTCGACCGTTCTGCGACCGAGGAATATGGACAATTTCTGGCTGAGAAGGGAACTGGGCCATCAGAAGGAGGGTGCACTCTAGCAATGGCACAAGTTCTGGCTTCCTGACAATATAGTCGCCATTGATCTGCTTAACGACCAGCTCGGAGTCCCCTTTCACACACAGATGGGGCACGTCGATCTCGAGAGCTAACTCGAGGCCAGTGATGAGGGCATGGTATTCCGCCTCATTGTTGGTACAGCCCTCTGACAACAGGAAAGAGTATGACAGCACGACCTGCATCGGGGTAAAGAAGACGATACCCAAACCCACTTTGTTGAGCTTAGGATTATTGAGCCTTCTACCGGTGGGGATCCGGGAGGCACCGTCAAAGTGCATCTGCCAGCATGGATCGGCACGATCGACCGAGAGAATGGCCTCATCAGGAAAGCCTAGATCCAGCGGCTGATCCACGGAGGTCGGGTGAGCAGCCAAAAAGTCTGCCAATGCTTGCCCTTTGATGGCTTTCTGAGACACATACCTGATGTCGAACTGCTGGAGAATCAAAGCCCACCGCGCTAGACAGCCAGTCAACAAAGGCCGGCTCAGGATATATTTCAACGGGTCTACCCAAGAAACCAACTGTACCTCATGGTGCTGCAAGTAGTGCCGTAATTTCTGTACGGCAAATACGAGCGCCAGGCAGCTCTTCTCGATGGGGGAATACCTAACTTCCGCATCGATGAGCATGCGACTGAGGTAATAGAGGCTATTCTCTGTTCCCTCGTTGTTCTTCTGGGCGAGAAGGGCACCAAGGGACCGTTCCAGGGCAGTCACATAAAGGACCAGCGGCTTCCCGGATACAGGCGGCATCAGAACCGGAGGTTGAAGCAGGTACTGCTTGATTTCCTCTAAAGCGGTCTGACACTCTTTATCCCATACGTAGGTGGCACCTTTCTTCATGAGCCGAGAAAAGGGCTTACACTTGCAGGCCAGATTCGCGATGAATCGGCGTATATAGGCTAAGTGGCCTTGGAACCCTTGCAGTTCCCGGATGTTACCTGGGGGAGGCATCTGGCTAATCGCCCTGATCTTCTCTGGGTCAATCTCAATACCCCGGTATCTTACCACAAATCCAAGGAACATTCCGGAGGTGACCCCGAAGGCACACTTCAACGGGTTCATCTTTAGGCAGTGAGACCGGAGGAAGCCGAACACTTTCTCAAGATCTTTGAGATGGTCCTAACGCTGGCGCGATTTGACCACCAAGTCGTCAACGTAGCATTCCACCAGTGTGCCGAGGATTGGCTTGAATATGCGGTTCATCTCTCGTTGATAGGTGGAACCTGCATTCTTCAGGCCGAAGGGCATGACCTGGTAACAAAAGATACCTTGGGGGGCCCTGAAGGCAGTGAACTCCTCATCCTCAGGGGCCATCCGGATTTGGTTGTATCCAGAGTATCCATCCATGAAGGAGAGGGCATGGAACCCTGCCGTGGCGTCAATCAACAGCTCTGTCACTGGAAGGGGAAAATCATCCTTCGGACAGTGGCGGTTGAGATTGCAGAAGTCGATGCAGACTCTGATCTGCCCGTTCTTCTTCCGGACCGGCACAATGTTGGCCAGCCATTTGGGGTACTGAACTTCCCTCACGAAGTTAGCTATGGTAAGTTTGTCAACTTCGGCCTCAACCATGGCACCGTGAGATGGGTGCATCTTCCTGGGAGGTTGCTTGAACCCGCGATGGTTCGCCGGGAGACCAAGGCGGTGGACGGCTACCTGAGGATCTAGCCCCGACATCTCATCATAGCCTCAAGCAAACACATCACGGTGCTGTCTAAGGAAGTCCACGTACTGCTGCCGCTCCTCAGAGGGCATGGCGGCACTGACCAATGTGGGTCTTGGATCTGCTTCGGTTCCAAGATTCACCTGTACTAACTCATCGACCGTGGTGGAGACGCCCTCCTCAAAGGCTGGGGGTGCATCTTCCACGTCCTCTCCACTCGGGGAGGGATCGTCCACGGGAGAGACTGCGTTGGGAACTGCATTGGGGCTACCAGATCCTGCTGGGCCACTGGTGCTGGCACGGGCAGTCGCGGTCATCTCGTCAGGAGACTCACAGGCCATCGAGACCATGGCTACGTCCAACCGTTGAATCGGGAGGACGTAAGTGTCATCCAAACTTGCCCAGGGATCACTTGCAACAGCGACAGGCTCAACCTCACTTGCCAGGATCTGCTTATCCTTGCTCTTGTAATAGTCCGCGTCCAGATAGCGGGCTTCACATGAGGCAAAAGGAGAGGCATCTCCCTGAAGCACGCCTACTCGACCATTGAGGGAGTATTTAAGGCATTGGTGGTATGACGAGGGAACCGCCGCATGAAGGCGAATCCATGGCCAGCCCATCAATGCGTTGTATGCAGTGTCCTGAGAGACTACCATAAATTCGGTGTTGGCAACCAGGTCACCGAACTGGGTCTTCAAACGTATCTTGCCGACCGGAGTTTGCTCGGTGCGGTCGTACCCCTGGATCCTGAGGTTGGAGGGAATCAAGTCATCCTCAGAGAACCCCAATCTCCGGAGCGTCCGAGTTGGAATCAGGTTAATCCCGGACCCCGTGTCGATAAGACAGCGCCGGACTTCAAGGTCATTGAACTGGCCGGTAACATATAGCGGACGAATGTGCCCCCGTATAGGAGGGTGTTCATCCTTACCAGAGAACGAGATAACTGCCTGACACTCGGCGTCCTCAATCGTTTCGGCGTGAAAGGCCTCTGCAGCCGCAACCTCTGTCTCAAACTGGAGGGGGCGCTTCAGGGCTTCAGCGAGCGCCTCACGCATCTCAGATGACATGAGCAGATCCTCAAGGATGGAGAGCCTTTCTGGGATGTCGGCCAAGTGCTTCAGGACGTCATACTTCTTGGCCAAGCGCGAGCCCCTGGTTGTAGGAGGTTGCTCTGCGGTTGGAGGCATGACGGGCCTTGTCGGTTGGACCGGCGGCCGACTGGTGCTTGGCGCATCTCGTTGTTCATTGGTTGAAGCCCGGGAAGTAGTCACCGTATTGGGGTCAGGAGGCCGGGATGGACTCGCGGCAGGGCGGAGCTGATCGCGACGCGGCTGAGGCGGTTCTGCCTGGTCCCACACCACAAACAGTGGTGGAGGCGAATCCGTCATCCCCGGAGGGGGGGCTGCGCACGCTGAGCTCAGTTTTGAGCCTTCTGCCTAGTCTCAGTGGCGTGCACGGCCTGGCTGGAGGTACCAACTGTCGTGCCCCAGCGACTCCTACTGTTGCGGATCCTCCGACGGTGGCGACGACCGGGGACACTAGGGAGGTCCACCTGGTGTTCTTCAACGTCGGGAACCGAAAAGGGATTTACCAGCTCAACGGTATTAACCGAAGCGTACCCAACACTGTCATCGGACGAATCATCCACCGCCGGGCGGATCCGAGGAGGGATCCTCATCTCCGGGGGCATGAAATCGCCGAGAATGCGGGATAGTGGCGGAACTGGCGGGGCGCGCTCTTCCTTCTTGCGTCGCCGCCGTTTGCTCTTCTCGGAAGAGGTAGGCTGGGACGACGATGCCGAAGCATCACCCACAGATTCTGGTGGTTCAGGATGATTCAGGCGCGCACGGATGATTCCATGGGCGTGAATGATCGTCTTGCGGGCCATCCAGTTATTATACTTCTGGGATCCGCGGTCAGAGACCAGCTGCCATTCGTCCTCATTGCCAATATCGTCATCTGATCCCACGAACACGCCCGCCACTTGTGATGGGGCTGGGCCCAACCTGATTACATTGTTGTTAATCTAGTCTTGGAGCCAGTCCTTAAACACATAGCACCGCCGGATGGTGTGCCCCAGCGCCCGATGGTAAGGGCAGTAGCGGGGGTTATCCGTGAGATGTGCCTCCTCTAGCCTCCAACACTCAGGCAGTCGCACAATCCTCTGCTCCAGGGCGCTCCGGAAATAACCGGGGACCTGATCCTCGTGAAATGAGTAAGTCAAGTATCGCGGTCCCCTGGGAGCGTGGTCTTGATGAGGGGCTGGAGGGGCCTGCCGAGGAGGTGGACCCTGATTATCTCGCCTGGGTTGCGGCGGTACATTACGCGGAGGGGCCGGCCGGTTCTGGGGCTGCCGCTGCTGGGCCAGGAACTGAGCCCATGGAGGCGGATTCCTGTGAGGTTGTGGAGCTGGCTTCACCGGCAGTAGCTCCAACGGCCTGGGGGCCTCTATCTAGGCAACAACAGCGGGCTCAGCCCTGCTGACTCTCCTTGCAGGAATCATAGGGGGCAGCGGGTGTGCCTGACTGGCCTGTTGCAGGGCTTCCTCAAGACGTTGAGCTTTATCTGAGAAGTCCCTGAACCCTCCGGGGTAATTCTGAGTGATCAAGGAAGGGACCAGCTCGGTCTTGACGTTCCCGATGCACATTGTTAGCAACTGCTCCTGAGTCAATGGCATGTCAAGGGAATACGTGAGACCCTTCCATCGGGCGACGAAATCTGCGACTCGCTCATCAGGCCTCTTCTTGCACTTGAAGAGGTCTGCGATACTCGTCTTCCGGGTCGTGGAACTGAACTGGTAGAGGAACTGTCTACGAAGGTCCTCCCAGCTAGTTATCGACCCGACGGGGAGCTGGCTGTACCAGACAAATGCTGGCCCTTCTAGTGTCTGGACAAAGCAACGAAGCTTAGCGGCCTCCTGCTGCGCCGGAGTTCCCAACATAGGCCCACACCTCGAGTTGAAATGGCCCAAATGCTGTGGAGGATCTCCAGTCCCGTTAAAGGGGGTGAATGTGGGGTTCCCGAATCCCGGAGGTGCCGGCATGTCATCCACCCATGCTGGGTATGGCTTGTCGTCTGGTGGGATTGCCACTTGCCGAGTCTCCAAGGCTTCCAAGCGGGCGATGAGTACCGCCATCGGATCGTCCGGAAATGGGTTCCAGTCCTGGCGAGGATCTCTAACCACGATCGCATTGCATGGCCCTTCAATCGGGTCGTCGACCGGGTCGTCGAACTCGGCAGGTCGTGGGATGGCGGGCGGAGCGGCCCTTGGGGCAGCGGGAGGAATCCGAGCGGGGTCTCTCAGGTAGTCACGCCGCTCGGGAGGGTGTGGTGAAACATATCGCGCCCTCTTTCCATAGGCAATGGCCTCTCCCCTGTCGGCGAACACGGCGTAATCACGGTTGCCCGGGAGAGTCTCGTCGAGGAGTGGTTGTTCCTGTCCCTGCTGTCCTGGCCTAGGATCACCATAGTCAGGCCGCTGTTCTGCAGAGCGCTCGGCGAGGAGCTAGTCAACTAGCTTCTTCTGCTCGGCGAGCTATTGACGTAGCATAGCCTTCTCGGGATCCTCATCCGCCCTCTGCATGGAGGCAGATGGGTCGGTGGGCTTTACAGCCCCACCGTGCTCTTTACCTTTGCTGACGTTTCGGCTCAACGTCAGTGCTTCAGTGGGCATGGGGAGACCCAGGAGGTTCCTCTGGTGACGAGTAACTCTCACCGATGGATCCAATAACGGCTTGTCTTCGGGGGGATAGCCCCCGTCGAGAAGTTCCAAGTCGTTCCCCTCTCCTGACAGGTCAGCCATATTGACCGTTTCCGTCCCTGGGGATGTACCCTCAGGGCCACCCAGTGAATCGGGCTGTCGGCGAATCGCACTGAAGCGTAGGGCAACGTACTGCCCCCATCCACGGATATACACGTGGGGGGTGGCTCCTTCGATAACCTTGCGGAGTACTTGAAAACACTCAACGCATCGTTGTTGGAGGGCCTCGTGGTGCTCAAATGACCCGGGGTGCCGAACCGCGGGGAGCGTGGCCAGGTCAATTTGACGGCACTGCTCACCAATATCCTCCAGGTGCACTTGAATCCCGGGATATGGCATTTGTAGGCAGTGAAGACGGGAGTGAGTCTCCCGGAGAGTTCGGCGGAAGCATTCGAACTCATCCGGGGTGAGTGATTCGGGTGCATCAAAGTCCGGTCCTACGACTGGCCAAAACTTCTCAGGGAAGTGGCCCTCTGCAAGGAAGGTCCAGAAGCTCCACGACTCAAACTCAGGACCCAGGTCTCCTTGGTCCTCTTCAACGACTGGGAATGGACGGGGAACAGGCAGTGGTGTCGAGGCGGGCCGCCGGGCCGACGGGCTGGCCGGCGGTGAATACGGCGAGCAGGCCGATTGGCCTCCATATCCCGGGCTGCCCTCTGAGGGTGGCGGTGCCCCAGATACCACATCACGATAGGACGGGCTGGCGAGCGAACATCCTGCCGTAGCGTCGGTGCTCGTCGAGTGTGCACTAGATCGTGGTTCGACCGTCGGTCCCCAGAAAGAGTCTCCGGCTTCTCCGATCGAGGCAGAAGGCGCTTCCAGAGGGGCCGGTACCAACCGCAAGCTTGATCCTTGGGGGTCTACCAGGCCCTCGCTACTCCGGATATACCTTCGGAGAGAAGCGGGGATCATATCGATCTCTCTCTCGGGAAGTACGAGGCTGACGTGCCGCATTCCTACCCCTGCCCCTGACAGGCGGGATCGGGGGGAGGGCTCTGTCGCCAAATCATACTCCGCCTCTGTATCAGAGAAACGAAATGGTCGGATCTTTGTCCGGAATTCCCTAACATTCTTCCCTCGACGTCGACGCCTCGCCCTCCTGCCCCTGGGTGGTTCTTCGGGGCATGGCTGATCTCTGTCCTGGCGTCCTCTGGCCGCACCGGTGTTGGGGCCAAGAGGACTAGAAACCAAGGTGCGAGGAGCACTGGGACAAATATCAAAGGGGACACGGGGAGAGATGCTTCTGGGTAAGCCTCCGGGCCGGGATCGGATGGTGGGATGACCCATGCCTCTTGGATCGGCCACACGGAGTAGACCCTGTTGGTGAATAGCGCTACTGCGAGGTGGTCCGCGGTGGCTATTGCCTGTACCAGCAACCGGGAGAGTAAACCCAACCTGCCTTTGGGGCGGTCGGGGCCTCGATCCAGGTCGGGCATAGAAGTGTCCCTGCTCAGGATGCGTAGGGGCCTGGTGACTAGAGCCAGCAGTGGCTTGAGCCAACGCGGCCGCTGTTGCTAGGGCCCCAAGGTGGGTATCCTCTTCCGCTCGTGCCCGACATTGGCGTCGGGACAGACGAGTCGGGATGAGCGGCGCGAGTAGGTGGGGAGCCTGTTCTTAGACTTGAGGGGCCGGGAGGCGATGTCGTCGTGGCCTGATAGGAGCCCTTATCGCGGATCCCTGGAGAAAATCCCGGATAGGGTAGTCCCGGGCATCTTCCACCTCATCTGCATAGGGGAAGGAGCTGTCGAAGCGTTCATGGGATAAACTCCCGAGGCAGTTGGACGTCGAGGTAGGAAGCGGTGCCTCCTTGCGTGGCCCTCGGGGGCGGCGTTGGTGGCGAGGTGCAGCTTCCTCGAGTTCTAGGCAAGCCATGTCCCTGGTGGGGATGAATCCCTCTTCCTCATATCTCCGTACCAAGTTGTTGATCACCCTTCTCTGGATGACCTCAGAGGGGGAGAGAGGGTGTGGTTGCCCTGCAGCTGCGGCTGCTGGGACAGCTGTGGAACGGGAGGGACCGCGTGGAGTAGCCGTGTCGGTGTTTCCCCCACCCCTGTGCCAGTGGGCGGGCGGCGATCGTGCACTGGATTGGGCGACCTGATTCCTGAAAGTAGGGAGAAGAACCCGTTAACACTGACAGGAAAAGTAATCGACAACCAACCATTAGTGCCACGACGCCTTCCGTGGGGGGAACCCAGGCCATCGACATCGTGAGACGGAGTGCCCGATTTCCCTTCCCCATCCCCTGGCGGGTTCCGTGCCCCGGTGCTGAATGCTCGGTCGAGCAGCATGCTGGTCTTCCAACACCTCTGAAAGCCATCGGTCTTCGTATTGAGGAGAAGAGATTCACGTCGGGTTCACCATTTTTCTGTTTCGGTGCGGATGTGCGTCGGGTGTCTGTTCCGACGTTGTTCCGCCAGGACGCATTCGCGCGTGCCCCTGTCGACCCGAGGGGATAGACGCGCGGCTTGTGGTCCCGCAGTCCCACTTTCCAAAGGCGGGCGGCATCCGTCCCTTGTTCAGGGACGTCTGCTCCTTGATCGAAACCGGGATGATGGGATGTCGGCTCCTCCTTCCGTGGACGTGTCCTCGGAACTCGTCACCTAATCCGGGTCTCCCTCATAGATTTAAGACGTGCTCGTGAATCTCGTTCCCGGCGCCATGTCTCCATGGACACCGGTTAATTACGCTGCTTCCGCCCGGACGCTCCAAGGAGTCTGGTCGGGGCAGCAACCTGCGGTGAGGAGACCGGGTAGCTCTGGGTGTTGGGGGCGTGTCATAACACTGCGGCTCTGCATGTCTGCCTTCCGTCCCTAATAGGGATTCTGGAAGGAGTGATGGCCTGAGGCATCCTGCGCTGGGTACGGGGAACTGTGTTACCTGAGGTTTTCCTCAGATTCCCACGTTTAACACGGGGTATGTCGTGAGTTTAACGTCCAGCGGGGACGGCATCGGACTGATCAACACGATAAGTGGATCAGATGACAGAACCCCTTGCGGGGAACCTCCGACGCTGGGGCCAGCACATGGTCGGCTTCCCTAATGAAGTGGAGTGGAATGAAATGGCATGACCCCACTGGGATGTGGTGGCCCGGGTAAGGATCAGGATGGATGATGGAGTGAAGAGCTTGGACCCCGTAGAGGCTTCCTACGTACCGCGCGTTAGCACGGTTCAAAGTCAGCGTAGTTCGGGTATACAGTTTAATGTCATGCTGGACGTTGACAAGCCGACTCACGAGGAGGTCGAGGCTGCCAGGCGGAGGATTGAACCGAACCACCTCGCACAGTGGGGGATGGAACGGCCGGGTGGATCACAGTTTTACGTCATGCTGGACGTTGAAAGGAGAAAAAGGCAGTGGGGAAGAACAATGGAGATACACATGTGCAATTCCCCACACGGGCGGATTCATAGGTGAATCGACACGAATGTGAACCCGGGAGGGGTCCACTGATGGACGGACCGGCGTGAATATGACCGGGGAGACCAGGTGGTGGGCTTGAACCTCAGGGAGGCTTCCTACGTACCCTGTTTAGGAGACAGGGATCAAAGTCCACGTAGTTCATTCTGTCAGGACTTACGCACTGAGGCAGCCCGGATGCGGCAAAGCTCAGTTGGAGAGGGACTTGGGCCGAAGGTGAGAGACCTCGATCCCTGTCACTCCCTCTACTGGCTCCGGCAGTGGGGAAGCACAATGGAGATACACATGTGCAGTCCCCCACAAGGAACTGGGGGTATGTAATGCCCTACCCCCGTGGGCGAAGGCCACTCCATGAATCGTCCCTAAAGAGGGGCAATCCCGTCATCCCTACAGAGAGGAGCGGGTGGGGGCCACATCCAAACCGGGGGGACCCTGCGTGCGAGGCACGGGATCGGACGAAGAGGACGGTTTAACGTCTTGCCGGACAAAGTACAGTTTAACGTCGTGTGTTGAGGACGAAGCGGACGGTTTAACGTCTTTCCAGACGAAGTACAGTTTAACGTCGTGTGTTGAGGACGAAGATGCTTGGCAGTTTAACGTCTTGCAGCGCGGACATGGTGCAGTTTAGCGTCCTGCAGGACGAATGCTGAACTGTTTAACGCCTTGTAGCTCGGACGATATGCTAGGCAGTTTAACGTCGTGCAGCTTGGACGTGGTACAGTTTAACGTCATGTTGGACGAAACACTTGGCAGTTTAACGTCTTGCAGCGCGGATGAGTGTGGTGCCGCCGATGGGTCCGTGTCACTTCGCGCAAGCCTAGAGGGCCGCACGGAAAGACAATGCACGGTGCGGGCACCCGGTATGAAGATCATCGGGCGCCACGCAGGCGGGTACCCACAGGGGGTCAAAGGGGGCGACCCTGGCGGTTTGCGCACAAAAGAGGAATTTGGCGCGCAATACCGCGGGTCGGCGCGCAAAAAGGCCGGGCTGGCGCGCAATTGGGCCAGCACTTTGCGCGCAGATGATTGAGATTTCGCGCACCGGGCTTCGGATAGCGCGCGGGGGCAACGACTCATTCTTTTAACAAATGGCCAGTTAGCAAAAAGGGCGGTGCGCGCAATGAGGTTGGATTGCGCGCACCCGGGGGAAATTGCGTGCAACAGGCTTCTTTTGCGCGCGAAAGCCTTCGGGTGAGGGATTGTTCAAAGGAAAATGAGCCAAAGGGTTACGCGCGAAGGCGAACCCCAAGGCTTGCTTGCGCGAAAGAAAGGAGGTTACCTGAAGTTCGACATTTCGCGCGGAAGGGGTTGGATTGCGCGACCGAGCGACCCTTCGAATTCCGGCAACCTCCAAAACGTCGAGGGTCGCCTTATATTTATATTCAACCCCGGGCGCGGAATCCGGTTCGCGGGCGCGCAATTTCCTTCGCGGGCGCGGAATCGGGCCCGGTACGCAAGGGAGTCGCGCGGGCCACGTGCGCGCAAAATTGCGCGCCGGCCAAGCGCATTGTGCGCATCCCGGGAGGTTTGCACGCGGCACTACAACTTTGCGCGCGGGTCTCCAAAATTCCACGCAAGGCCTCCGGGCCCTCCGAAACATGCTTCTGACTCCAAATATGACCTCGCATTCCTCATCTGGAGCTTCGTTTGGGAACAACGGACTTTTCCGGCGTCTACAGATATAATGACATATCATTCTTCTCAGGATTTTCTAACACTTCGAGAATGAAAAATTCAACTGCATTCCATGTAATATGAGATAAAGTTGAAATTGATCATATAACATCAAACGGTGATGTAGTTTTTGAAATTAATTAAACATATCTTCTCATAAAATTCTTCAACAATAAGAAATTAATCATGATGTAAAATAGTGTGATATTATAAACATTTTCATAATATCAATTACCTATTTCATGCTTCTTAATTTAATGTTTTTTGATTGTTATCCTTATCTAGATCACCCAATTTTTTTTGATTTGTGATCTTTACCTATATTTATGATTATTTAAACTTTTCCTATTTGCCCAAATCTTCCCATATGTTCTCTTATATATAGAAATAGTCATGATTTACTTTGGGTAACTACTATTTTCTACATATATATCTTTTTTAATAATTTTTCAAAATTGAATTTCATGATGTGGGTTCTTATATTTTTATAACCTTGATGAATTTTGAGGTCAAAAAACATTTTAAGGGGGTAGAATGTAACACCCCAATATTTGGTGAATTATTATATTTCGAATTAATTTAATCTTATGATATTTCCACTTCATACAACACATGAAATATATATTTTTTATTATATAAATGAACTTTGTTTCGGATTATTTTATATACAACACCAAGGGAACCTTTCACTATACACAACAACTACTTGGCTTGTGTTAGAGGCGACACCATGTTTCCATGAAACAAAACTTTATTATTATAATTTTTTTAATAAGACATTAAAATCCTAGGATTTAAAATTGTGATATGAATATTTACAACTAATTTTTTAATATTAGTTATAATGGATTTAATAATGAAAAATATAATTGTTTGTGTTGTCTTTATTTGTATAAAACTATTTTGTTTTCAAATGAAATGTTCTCATGCCCTTATTTGAAAAATAATAAAATTAATTTAAACACTAATATTAATTTATTTGGATAAAATATACATTTTTTTGGATTTATAATATCAAAATTAGCTTATGGTGATATTTTTTCATTTTTCTAAAAAGTTTCAATTTTTGAAGAATAGTGTAAAATTTGCATAGTAGTAAAAACCTGAATTTTTTATTTAAATAATTATGTTCACTTTAAATTTATTTTAAAGTCATAATAGATAAATAATACATTGTTCAATCCATTTTATTTCATTGAAATATTTTTTATAATATAATTAGATATAAAAAAGAACTGAACTTTTGAGCATCCCTTTTATCCTTCCTTCTAACCACATTTGTGGGAAAATAATTTAATTTAATTTTACCACATCTATGAATTGAATGTAGAAAATGGACATACATGGTTTTAATTAGGGTCAAAAAGTTTTTCTAATGGGATGAAAATAATTTTTTCTGAATATTAACTTTTGAATTTTATTTACCACAATTAGTGGTAAATAGGGTAATTAATGGAAAAAATAATATTATAATAAGATAAAATTACTCTAAAGATTTTCATAATTTTAATGAATATTATTATTTCTACAAAAATAAACCTTATCTGTAATATATAATTAATTTAATGACACTTTTATAGGATTAGAACATTTATTATATTTTGTTTAAAAAATAGTTAAAATGTCATACTTATATTTTAATATTTAAATAATTTTTAATATAGGTTAATACATAATAAAAATTCAAATATAAAAATTCATTTAAAATGTAAGAAATATTTCTTCATAATGATAATTAATTTATAATTTTTAGAGAAAAAATAAATTCATTAATGTCTTGTATAATAATATAGTAGTAATTGTTTAGTTAATTGAGATATCAAATAAATGATGTAAAAAATATTAAAATAAATAAAATATGGAATATTTATTGAAATAAAAAAAATTAAGGACTCTATATATTTTAGTGACATATTTGAAGTATTTTTTGAAGATATAAGGTTGTTATGATATTATTAAAAAGGAAAATATTGAATAATATCAAAATTTGTAAAAATGATAATTTAAAATAAAAAATATTTTTTAAATGTCCTAAAATTCAGAAAAAATTATGGTTAATTAAAATAACATGTATAGTGTCAATTATTTCATAAAATACCCAATTGGAATTATTTTTTCATTTTATAGTAACTATATTAACCATATAGTGTAAAAAATACGAGGGTCACGGTAAAAGTTAATTTGTTTAATTAAGGATTTGGGCTAAAATATATGGTTAATTATATGACCTAAAATTTTCTAAAAAAATTTTGGTGAGGGGATTGAGACCAATTGTTATATTATCCTCGAAATAACTCACTTTAGACATATTTGAATTCGAAAATCATTTAATAAAAAATTAATTGTTTTTGAGTTTCCAAAAGTACCCCTCCTCCCTCTTATAAAAGGGAACCTCTCCATCTATTTTATTCAAACCAATGAAGACTTTTGGATTGGAAAAAGCACGACCATTTATTCTCCCAATATCCATCCATTACTCCTATAATATTTTATTTTGGGAGAAGGGAATTCAAGTATGCCTTTTAGTGTAAACCAAAAAGAGTTAACTGATTAAGAGGTAACGTCTTCTCTCAATCTTCTTTTGTAATTTTCCTTCTCCACACCCTAATATCTTTTTATAAATTTAATTTATATGGAAAAAAATATTCTCAAAATACTAGGTTATTTTTCTTATTATTATAACTACACTTACACACACCTACATCTAATGGATATCGAACTTACTATTTCGGTGTACAGCAAACTACTGCCTCACGAAACGATGATTGTTCATTTTTTCATTACCACCAATCACGGTGGTCGTTATGATGTAAACTATATCTATATATGTTATAAATAAAGATTATTATATCTTTAAGATTCTTTATTACTTATTAAAATACATGACTTTCTTTCTTTCCATTTTGTGTTAATTAAAAAATCTCGTTTGAGTATGTGTGGACTACCACCCCATCATAGCGATGTGATTTGTTCACACACCACGTAGAATGTATTATGGATGGGATTAGTGTAATTAAATGATATATATGATATAATAATACTAATTTAATAATTATATATATATACATACATATTACCTTTACATACATTCATTCAATATGACAATTAAAACGGAAACATCGTTCATGCATATGTACGACTTACCATCTCCATGAACAGTTTATTCCATTTCATACATCATTATGATATAGATTATTATAATATAAATATACTAGATATATATTTTATTTATATAATGATATACATTCAGGAACCATGATAAAAGTATAAAGTACAGTGATATAATAAATTAAGACACATGCATAGAACAAAGATAATGTTAACCCGAGTGAATCATTAATATGTGATAATTAAAAATCAGGTAATATAATTCATAATAAAACAATATTTTGTATTAGATACAAAAATATTATTCTATAAAATATATATAATAATCTAATATTTATTATACATGATTCTGGTTTGAGTATGATGAGATTCAAGACCTAAGGTAAATGGATTTTTGTCTAACCTTTATTTCGGTGGGACACATGCCGCACACACTACTTATTTATTCAATGTGGTGTATATACATACAATGAATGTCTATTTTGAGTATTTTATAAAATATTATTATATTTCCGTATTCTAATTATTTTATTTCTAACATGGGGAAGAATATTATATTTATTATAATGTGATGGGTATTGATTTCAAAATCTCTTCCATATTTGGACTGTTTCATTTTAAGTCTCTGTTTGGGAATATTTATCATCCCTCCAACCATGTTCTTATTTTTTCATAAAATTATTTTTACTATAATTATATGGATGTTTAAATTCATTATTAACCATTTTTTCTCTTACTTCACAGTTTCAAATTAATCTTCTTCATTTTCCAAACGTGGTACTTTTTAAATTTTTATACAAAAGTACAAGAAGAATTGTTTTTAATTATGTGGAATTAACATATTTTTATTCATTAAGAACGAATTATTTCCTTATATCATAACTTATATGTTCTCAATTTCATTTTCAAATAAATTCCTTTCTTTTAAAATTACATGACATTTTTTTAAAGTAAAAGTTTTCCAACAATGGAAGGTTGTTTTCCTTAAGAATTATTTTAAATTACATTCATGATTCCATTATATGTTTTGAAATTTGATTCAAAGAAAATGGTTCTGAAAATGTTTTATGTTTTGAAATTTTATTTTGAAGGAAAATTCATGTTCCATGTGATCTTTCAAATCCTTCCCCACCTATGATGACATACGTTGTTATTGTTCCATAAAACCATTCATATCATTTCTCTAAATGGGTTATATTTTTATGGAATGATGTTTAATAAACACCATTTATATTCATGGATTATGATTTCAATGAAATGATTATGAAACCTATAAATTTTTATTAGGCTATGATAAGATTACATGTTTATAATTCCCATTTTATTCCTTAGGATATGTTTATGATCAATGGATTATTTTTTCTGGAACATGTATGTATTATTTCATTATGACATGGGTGGGTCCTATATCTTCCTCTAATTTATATCTTAAAGATTTATATATCATTATATAATCTAATATAGTCTTGGGAGTGATCCTTGACTACTAATATGGCCATAGGAGTGAACTATGACTATTGATATGGTATGAGGAGTGAACTCATGCTATTATAATGGCCATGGGAGTGAACTATGACTACTTAGATGGTAAGAGGATTCAAATAATGCAACTAATATGGAAATGGGAGTGATCCATGACTACTAATATGGTATGGGTATTGAACTAATACTATTAATATGTTCATGGAAGCAATGCCTTAGATATTATGAAAATCAGTATATTCTTATGTTTTTTTCACACATCCATGACTTATTCCTATGTTATGATTATATTGATTATTTTCATTACATAATTTCAATTAATTCATTATGAACTACCAATACCTAGTCCCTAATTTTTTTATGATATATGATATGTAGGTTATGATCTTCTATTTTCTTGATCATGTTATCATGCCTTTATGATCATGTTTACAGTTACATGTCTCCCTTACATACCCTTAATGAGCATTTGAGATCACCCATTTTATGTTTATTTCCCCTAGTTTATGATAATATATATTATGTTTGATGAGTCAAAGAAGGGTTCTATTCAAAAATAACCTAGTGGTAGATTATGTAGGTCGTTTATATACGAGTTTTATTTTTTTATGTTTCCAAAGGTACTAAACTAATTTTGATATTTGGGTTTCTATTTGTATAATGTCTAATTATTTCCTAAAAATTTATGCAATTTTCAGGTAACTCATGCATGGTTCATTACATAAAAGAGGGTAAATATTTATTTAATAAATCACATTTTAATGGTTATAAACATTATTGAAAACCTTTTTAGAAAATATGGGTTTTAAAAGAAAAGAGGTTCTTTAACTAAAAACGAAAATCAAGTCTAGTATTCTTACAAAAAAATATTTTACTAAAGAGTTAGTAAATGGGAATATAACTAGAATATGGACATTAAAAATCAATTTAAATGAAAATTAATTTTTTTACTGAATTATAATCCAATAATTTCATCTAATGTAAATTCATGTGTAAAAAATCCAGTATAAAATTAGATTGTGAAGCAACCAATTGAAGAGACCATAATGTTGATGTGAGGATTAATTGGTAAATAGATCATGTGTGTTAAATTTAAATACACATAACATAATTTGAAAAAAAATTATAGTAATAATTTATTACCCTTATAATCATATAATATTAATGACAATGAGGAAGTGATATAACCTAATGAATATAAATTGGGTTATGAAATTTTTTTCTAATTAAAAAATGAATAATTCAAATCACCTTTGAGAAAATAATTTTATTTTAAACTCAAAATATAATTTAGAAATAATTAATAGTTACTGTATGTCAGTGTGGTAGTATTTACAATATATAAAATAAATAATTCATGCAAAAACATAATATGTCTCAAGGAATAGAAATTGAGACGAAGTCTCTTATTAATTTGTTACTATTGAATTATAATCCCCTTGAAATACATAATGTCAAACTAAACACCAAATACTAGGAATATAATTTAATTTTTGATATAAAATACAATAGGGGGATTATATAAACCACAAAAAAATAAGTGGAGAAAATGGTGAATGCATCATGGAAAGAAATGTGAGGCAAGAATCACATATCTTCTATTTCCTTTAGAGTGAACACACTTTAAATTTTTGTATAATGGTTTTAGAAATTTTAATAACATATTAAAGAACCATAATAATATTTAAGATATCATATTTAATATTCATATAATATCTTATTACTTGTTTGTTAGTAATGGTTCAATATTTTCATTATTTCGGGTGTTAATTGCTATGTTTCTAAAGTATGTTTTGACTTGTGACTTTTTGATATTTTTATATAGATCGTGATTTTAGAATATCTATAGTTTAAAACATGATATAATTATAATATATATATATATTATATGTATTTATAATAATCCATAATATTTTCAGATGATAAATGAAATACACCATTAAAGGAGACGGTAGGTCGCACGTACACATGAACGCTACTTCAATTTCTTTTGACATATTTAAGAGAATGGAAAGTAAATGATATATATTTATATTATAATTAAAATATCATATATATTTAATATATATCATATATTTTTATTAAATATACCATTAATAAATTCCATTAATAGTGTCAACAAAACACATTTCTTTAAAGAGGCGGTGGTCCAAACATCCACAAATGATGTTATCGTATTCCAAAAAAATAGAGTTAATGAAGGTAGAGGTAATTTAAAATTTTAGAAAGAATAAATAAAAAAATATCATTTATATCATATAGAAACACTATTTCCATAATATTTTCCATCAATTAGAGGTGGTAAAGGAATAAATGAAACATATCATTTTGTGAGGTGGTAGTTTGTCATACTAAAATATGTTAGGTTTTTTACCCATTAAAAAGATGTGTGTATAATTGTAGGTTTAAGACATAGAGTAATCAAATAAATATATTTAAGATACATATATCATTATATAATAATTATATAAAAATCAATTTAATGGAGGGAGAAGTAAATGAAAGGAAAGTCATCGTGGGAAAACGTTACCTCTTAATCGAGTAAATCCTTTGGGTTTTCACATAAGGGATTCCATGAATGTATTTATTCCAAATGAGTGGATTATAAGATAAGGGGAGTGTTTTTTATTATCTTTTTTGAAGATTTTATTCAATCGTAATTTTCGTTAGAGGTGTGAGGATGTGGGAGGGGTCAGTACCTTTTTATAGTTGAGGGGAGTGGCAATCTTGTAAATTTTTTCAAGAGAGAATTCCAACAACGTTTTTCCTATGACATGTGGATGAATAAATGTAAAAAATTCCAGAAAATGTAGGATAAAGTAGAAATATTTATATAAAATGGATTCTGGTCATGTTTCTAGGTCAATTTGGCTCTAAATTTTAAGGTTTAGTCCCTTGTTCAGTTAATTTTTCTCTTAATCGCTGTAAATAATTTTAATCACTTTCAATAATATTTTTTATGTCAAAAACTATGATTAAATTTTTAGACAATTTAAATTATGCTTATTCCAAATATTTAATCCATTTTTTAAAATTTCTATCAAATAATTGGAATAAATTAATTTAAATTTAATATCCCAGACAGGACAAGAAAACATATTTTTAACGTATATTGTTCAAAAGTTTTCTATGTTTATATATCCAATGTCAAAGTGAAATTGATTACAGTGACCAAAATTGGATTAATTGATATATAATTGATATAATAATACTTTAAATCCAATTTAAAATGTCATTTATCCATATAAATAATTTAGACGAAAAATTAGTTTTGAATTAAGGTTCAATATTTTTCATTATTTATGAAAAAATGATACCTCATAGAAAAATAACAAAAAATAATCCTAAGAAATTTTTTAACTTTTCACATAAAAATGATGCTTATTTTTTCATATTAAATTTCTAAATTATAAATAAATTTATTTAAAATATATTCTCCACTAGATGGTGGTAAATCTTGGTTTATAAAAAATTAGGTTTCTTAGGACAATAAGATATATTGGATGAATATAAAAATATTTTATTGAATACATAACAAATGAAATTAAATAATATATTTCTTTAATTTTAAATACATTAATTTATTAAGACAACAATCATTTAGTAACCTAGAAATATTTCATTTATATTCAATCCATTTTTATTTTAATTTTTATTTAATTGATAACCAACAAATATATCGGATATTATTATAGGGCATATATTTTAATAAGTTAGTTAATATTATTCAAAACCACTAATTTAATAGCTAGGTTATATCTTATGATCTTAAAAAATAATTTTATATTAATATAATTGGGTTAAATAAAACTTAGTCTTGTATGTTACGCAAGCTATCATAGAAAGTCTTTGATGTGTGTAAGGAAAGATATCTTAACATTGCGTGCATTGCAAGATATAGATTGAATTTATTTAAAATAGTAATTATATTATAATTTCTTGGGATATCATATCCCCATATGTTATTAGTGTTGCGTGTCATACATATTATCAAATAAAATGTGGTTATTTTAGAGATTTTTGGTTTTTATCCTCTATCATATTCCCCTCTATAGGTGGAGTTATTTGGTATCATCATGAACAACACCTCCTGGGATCCTATCCTCTACCTGATAGATTATTTGATATTTAGTTTTTTTGTATACCACATGACCTTTGGTAAGATCCTTTTATGTGTATAGTTCTCTTCATAATTCAAGCATATACATCTTAAGGAAGGACCCAATGAGTAATAAAAGTCAAATAGATGCCATATGTGTTATCTAACTCATAGAGTGTGTTCTCCTGGATGAGTGTTATGTGGAACCTTTGAGTAGGAATCCTAGAATGTAATTGTGGTTTTCACATTACCATGAGTATATGTGTCTTTGTTGAGTATATCAGGATGTTATTATTGTATGTATTGTAGAAATATACTTGTGTAGAGTTAAATATTATTCTTGATGGTAGCTTCTTATTGATTTTGGGGTGTCCTGCATAGTATTTTTACAATCACATTTGCACAATATTTTACCATATGTGTTGTTTCTTGGGCCAGTGGTCGACCTTTTCATGGAGTCCTAGAGGGACCATGACCAGGAAATTATTAGAGATCCTAAAAGACATAGGTGTGTTACTGTGATTATTTATATAGTTTTTCCTATCTTTAAATCTATGTAAGAATATATTTTAAACACTCTATGGTAGGATTCTATTTGGACCATTTTACATTACTTTTCTTTTTTTCTTACATTATTTGTTGGATAAATATGTTTTCATGCAAGGTTTATCAGTTGTTTTACATTTTTTTATTGTATATGCTTATAGATGTGTGTGTGTGTGTACAAGTAAATTAGGATATGTCCTCACATGTTAGTGATATTCCTACTCCACAACACTCACCATCCCCTAGACTCTTGGATGTTTTATTTGGTATTTTTGGAACGTTCCCCATTAGGAAACATCATGAATGATTGGTGTCAGAGTAGCTGGTTCTACCTCAAGTCTAGAGTCTATAAGATTGGTTTGGGGAAACAATGTTAAGTGATTTGAGTGTGGCTTTTTGAAAAGGGGGTATAGTCTTCATGTGTTGGATGACGTATCAATTCACTAGGACTCTGAACACCAGTCTTTCAACTCGGTACATAAGGAAACTGGTTATAGGGAATCCATTTCTGCATCCATCATATAGAAATGTGTTTTAATTTCTATATCCTTTTTAAGTCTTCTCTATAAATATAGTGATTTACTATTGAACAAATTTTCTATTTTGGTATGCCTCTATGATATAATCCATTTGGGATTCAGTATCAGGATCATGAGAATGATCCCCTCAGTAACAAGGTATTGATATAGGGACCGGTTCTAGAGATCTTAGCCCCAGGTTGTACAACATCTATACTCACACTTATTGAGAAACTGATCGTACTCATAGTACTAATATATAGGGTGTTCAGGATGAGGATGCTTCATGAGTTTTAGTGATAGTGACAACTCAGGTTCCATGGTTATCATGATGCACAACTAGTTGAGGAATACATTGTGGCTATGATGTGGGTTTACCAACATGTTAGGACATCGGAATATCATATGGTAGATCATGTAGTAAGACTTCTATATTTCTCTACACGATGATGGTGGAATTTAGTGACCTAGTGTTATGAGAAGGGAACATTATAATAGTCAAAGATTGATCATTTTTTTATATAGGATTTATCTCCATCCACATTGATTGAATTATGCATCCAAGAGCTCTTGCAGCTCCATTAGGGAAGTACGCAAGTGGCTGAGTATTCTTCGAGGTTCACCATCCTCTCCAAGAAATAAAGGTATATGAAATATCATTATTTCTTTTAGGATCAGACCTTAAATTGAGGACTGGGTAGAGAAATTTGATCCAATGTTTCACCACTATGTATTCTTATATATGATGGGTTTCTTGAAACATATTTGGTGGTTGATAGTTTCTACAATGAGAAAACAAAAATATTGGTTGCTGGTAGTGGGAACACAAGAGTAGTGACATTGGAAGTAGGGAATTGACACAAGTCTAAAAGACATGGACGCACAAGTAGTTTTATGAGGAGGTCCGTGGAAACTGGGTTTGGCTTTCACCGCCCACATGATGGGAAAATTCATCCCAATGAGAGGTTATGATACTCATGTGAGTGTAGGGGACATATTGGGTGAGATTATTTCACCAATAATATAGATGACATGGAGAAAGTGGATGGTTCACCACAGAAGAGGTAGTGGCAAGAGAAGAATGTTCTGTATGGTGGTGGATGTGGTAGACGATCATGGATAATAGTTGTATGTTGAATATTCTTTCAAATGCTTCAACCACAACTCCAAGGTGGTGCACACCAGGCTTTAAGAGCTGGAGGATAGGGTCAAGGAAACTTTAGGTGGTCGAACCTTCAGAAACTAAGGATCCATGGATTATATGAGGTATTCACTATATCTTTTATACCTTAGTTGATGTAATGATATACATCGATTCAATTCATTCCATTATTTGAACATATCATGTTCAAAACATAGAGATATGACTGAGATGTCCCACACTTGTGTTGATTGTGTAACTTGACTCTTACTGGTGAGATTCTCTATTGGGATCTCATTATAGTAGTGAAGAAGATTTATGACACCATCATAGGCATGGATTTTCTATCTATAATTCATTCCAAGAAAGACTATTTACGGTGGAGGATGTAGTGTGTTCATAGTAATGAGACTATGTTTCATTTTTTGTTTAAAAGGGAATCAAGGTAATTCAGGATGTACTCGTGTATAGGATGGTGGAGCCGATTACTCGTAAGTTGTACAGACTGAACCTTTCTGAAGTGGATGTTTTGAGTGTTCTATTCTCTACAAAAGTGGCAGAGCATGAGGGTTTCATTTCCTAATATGTTCATAGATTACCCACCCCCCCAATGACATATATACTTCTACATTGATCTTCACCCCCAGATTACCCTGATATATTCACTAGTATATTATATGTCACTTGTAAAGCTTCAGGAGTCAGGGTTGTAGTTGGAGTACATTTAAATGATGGGATTTTATTGACCCATTGTTTCACCATAGGCATTCCCAAAATTGTTTTCTAAAAAGAAAGACATATCTTGATATGATATGTGGGTTACTGTCACCTAAACAAGGTTAATGTGAAGGAAAAATATCCAATATCATGGATCCATTTCTTCTTTGATCAATTGAATGGTTCATAGTGCTTCATGAAGAATGTCCTCAATTTGGGCTATCACCATTTGTGAGTACTATAAAAGGATATAATAGAGGTAGTGTTAATATGTTTCTATGTTAACTATGAGTATTTGGTTATGATTCCCTTTGGAATGATTAATTCCACAACAAGGTTCATCGAACTCATCAACCAGATCTTTCAACCTTTCAGAGTCTAGTTCATAGTAGTGTTTATCCATTATATCTCAGTGTACTCTTTTTCCAAGGAGAAGCATGTGAGACAATTGGTATAGTTTTGAATGTACACTGAGATAACCATCATTAAAGAAATATCGTGAAGTTCTAGTTCTGGATTCAGGAGGTCTTCTTTATGGGACACATTATCTCATCAGATGGTGTGGCAGTGAACCCTTCAAAGTTCAAGGAAATGTTTTCATGGGAGCCACCAAAGAGTTTAATAGAGGTACATAGATTCCATTGGATGACAGCCTATTAACAAATATTCAAACATTAATTATCGAGGATATCAGCTTCCATGATATCATTAACATAAAATGGGTAGTATTTTATGTTGATTGAGTGGTTCAAACAAAATTATTAGTAATTGAGATTGAGATTGATGAGTTATCCCATCTTTATATTTCTAGGGGTGGGTGTCAAAAACATGGTGTTTTGCGATTCATTAGGAAGCCTTCTTGGTTGCGTTCTAATTTTGGGGTAGGAAATGATTTCTTATGGTTCACTATAGTTGAGACTGAATGGGTGGAACTATGTAACACATGATTTTGATTTATAAATGGTAGTCTAAAATCTAAATATATGGTGATACTATATGATGAGAAATTGGTTTATCATCTATTCTAACCATAAAATTCTCCAGTATATCTTCTCTAAGAAGGATATTAACTTGAGAAAAAGGAAATGGATAGAGTTACTCTAATATTATGGCTTCATGATTTTACATACTCTTGGTAATGGGAACATAGTAGAATATACAATCAGCATGAAATCTTAGTTTTTGTTTTTGAACAAGGTTTTGGAGAAGTTTTCCTCATTACAGTTCTCCATTATGTATAGAGATGGAAAATCATACCAATATACGATGATTTTTACCCCTCCACTTTGAAGCTTTTAAAGGAGGTGCATCATTGGGATACGGATTGTGAGAGACTGCGTACTGACATTTCCACTGGAAGAGATCATAATATATTTTATGAAGGTGGGGAGCATATCATTTTTTAGAGGACTCATTGTGGTATCACAAATGTTTTGTGATGATGTTCTCGGAGAGTTTCATAAATATCTTTTTCGGTACATAATGGTGTGACAATGATATACCTGGACCTCAAATGTAATTTTTGTTGACTATGGATGAAGAAAGGATTTACAAATTTTAGATATTGATTCCTTACTTTTCATCAAGTGAATGATGAGTACCATGTTCATTCAGGTTCATCTCAACCCCTTGAGTTGACATATTTAATACGGGATGGGATGTGTATGGACTTCATGAAAGGCTTACCATGTATGTATTGGGGAAATGATTCAATTTGGTGGATCGTAGACCAACACACTAGGTCGACCCATATCCTAGCTATATAAGAGTAGAGTTCAGAAGAGTGATTTGGACACCTCTATGTGTAAGAGATAGTCTGACTGCATGGATTTCCCTCTATGGTCATTTTTTACTTTAATTATCACATTAAATATTTATTATAAAAGGTATTTAAATAGACTTTGGGGAATCACAAATGTTTCCTCATGAATTTTCACCCGCAACTTGATTATCATACTGACTAGGTCATTCAGTTCCTAGAGGACATGTTATAGGATTTCATATAGGACTTTAGTCATTGTTGGGAGGATCACCTACCATTGGTAGAGTTTGCATGAAGAAATATTTACCATTACATTATCGGTATGGAATAATATGAGGTCTTGTATAGGTAGCCCTTTAGGGAACCACTAATTTGGAATACCATAGAAGATTATGCACTTATGGGCCCAGAGTTGGTGTGAGATTCTACTGAGATGGTATAGATCATCTAGGAGTAGCTGAGGGCCATACATAGCCATTACAAATCCTATGATTACCGATGACAGAGTCCTTTGAATTTTGAGTGGGGAAACCATGTGTTTCTATAGGTTTAACATCAATTTGAATTATAGAGATCTTTATTAGGTGAAAAAATATCTTTATGAGTCATTGGACCATTCCAGAAACTATTTAGTGTTGGCAATGTAGTGTACGACTTAGATCTACCACCACAATTAGAATGGGTACATGATGTCACGAACATGCCCGAATACCCTGGAACCCTAAAACCGAAGAGACAATGACATTTACCGAAGGGAGTTCCCGATCCCCACATGTTCGACACTAGAACTTATCATCATATAAGATAAAAGAGTGAATTATTTTTCTATAGGAATAATGGAAGAAACATAAACAAGTCATTATGCTAAAAAACACCCAATGGAGAAAGTATCGAAAGCTAAAAATCTATAAAACCCCCAACAAAGTACAATGAAGATGTACCAAAAATATTATATAAACAACCCATTTCCTAGTGAATAGGGTCCTCCATGACCATAAAATCACCAACCACCACCTCTATGTGATTATTTCCCCTTATTCAAACCTATAAGAAGTACATCTAGAAATTCCAAAAGGCAAATGTAGGGTGTGAGATAAAACTCCTAGTAGGGTATCACCAAGTGTTCTATAATAATATTACAATATAAGTAAACTTAATCATGAATTAAATTATAAATAAAAGATGGATGGAACTAAAAAATAAATATTTTAAACAAAAAATTCTCTCTATTTATATTGATGGAAAATTTTAAAACAATAGCATAATAAAATATTTATAAAAAATAGATTATATAAATACACAAGCATGTGTAAACCATTTTTATAAACAATGGAATATATACATCTAAAAGATCATAGAAGGAAACATTATTATATTCCTATATTATGATAGATCCATGTTATGGGATGCTCACACTTCTCATATTGGTGGTCATGGTAATATATGTACACATGTCCCCCAAACACCAGTTAAAGAGGACTCATCAATATCCTATCACTGATAAGATCCACCACAATATCTTTTGATTGAGTAATAAATTTTCAATATGTTTTTAGAAAAATTATATCCTATCATGTTTATCCCAAATAACCCTCTAACTAACCAATCATTCATGTTCTCAATAAATCAATCAACAATCAGTAAATTGTTTTAAAAATGTTTAAAATATAATTACCCCATTTTCCAATTTCAATATAAAAATTTCCATTTAAAAAAACATTGGATTTTATTAAATTCATTCCATTTCAAGAAATTAATAATCTTTGGATATTTTCAAACCCATTTAATATTTATATGAAAAAATATCACAATTCAATTTCACAATTCCTTCATTTTGAAATCACACCTCATTTTCCAATTCCATTGGAATTGGATGATTTTACCAAAATTTAAATACCATGTCAATTTAAATACGAATATGAATAATATGTGGTTTCCATAATTTAATTGAATAAAATATCATCAATCAATCAATTCAATTTTTATACAATTGACAGATCATAAATGGAACCACCTAACTTTAACATGGAGATCATGTATCACAATTCTGAAAATTATAATCACCAATGAAGAACATAAAAATGGAGATCAAGGAATCAAACCTATTTTCAAGATCCAAAACAATGAATTTTACACCCATCAAGAACAAGATGATCGAAAAAACCTGAGGATGAGAGATAGAGTGATCTGATGTAAAATAACAGGAGAATATCTCTTACCAATGAGGAATCAAACAAAGTTCTCCAAGTTTCAATCCACATTGGAATTGGTTTAGAGGACCCAAAATGTGTTCTCTAGAGATCTAAATAACTATTAATTTGAGTTATCAGGTGTTGGGGTACAGATTATGTAAAAAAATTGTTTATAAATTTTTAAAATATTTCTTGAAATTAAAAAACAACATTTTTGTGGTCAGATGGGTAGCTCATGGTTTTTAAAACCATGTGACCTAACTATATTCTTCTATTTGGGGTTAATGGTTTCTAATCGATGGTTGTATGGAATGTCAAAGAATGCACCATCCATGAAAACCCCCACTGTTTTGGTTTTCATGGTTTACCCAGTTGCATAATTGTTTATGAAAATTGTGCCCCCACCTTGCACAACTTAGAATGTTCCAAAATATTCTAATTTCCTCTCAAAACACCATATAAATCCCCCACAAGAGCTTGAGATAAATGAGGGTTCACGGAGTACCAAAATACATCAATAGTATTTTCAAAACATCAACCCCATAAAAGCATTATATCCCTAAAAAGAATATCTATAAGTATCCATGAGAAAAATATTAGGCCACAATTATCTCATCAGTTCCTCTCTCTCCTTTTTTCATGAGTATGAGAACCATATTTAAATAAAACATTAACAAAAGGTATTACTCTTTAAAAAATTACATTGGTTTTAGAATCATCTATCCTAATTGGATGCTCATTCATAGAAAAATTAGTCTCAACCTCAAGATCACTCTAGCTCAAAACAAGAGATTGATCGTAAATATACTTTCGTAGTTTCAATACATGGAACACATTATGTATCTAATACAACTATGGTGAAATTTATAAATAGTAAGCCTCATTCCCCACCTAATAAAAAACAAAAAAAAAGGTACCACAAAACAAAGATAATGTTTTCCATTCCTTTTAAGACATCTATGACCCAATTGGGGTGAAACTTTCAAGAACAACTAATCACCAACTAAATATTTAAATGGCCTATGAAAACAATCAACATAATATCTATACAAGATATTTCATGTAAAACCCCTTTCATGATTCAAAATAATATTTCTTTTTATATCTAGAAACAAACTCATTTAAATAATGGAAAATTCACTGATATCCACCCAACAAAATGGAGATTTACATGGCTAGACATACAAGGCCTCAAATGAACCATTATAATTGTGGAATAATTTCTAGTATTATAATAAAACTCCACCATCCCCAAATGGTCATCTCAAGCCCCATAAAAATATATGGTATAGTAATTATTAAAATATTCATGAATATATACATCCATCTCTATCTGGTCCTCGACCTTTGGATTTTATGAAATAATCAAACAGAATTTAGATCTCAATGTCTTCTGAAGGCCTCACCAAAAGCGAGAAATAAACTGGGGGTCCATATTAGATGCTATAGTTGAAATAAATGCATGAAAAAAATATATCTCACATATAAATTTTCTATCTCCTCATCCTTGGTTGTATCCTGAAAGTGTAATAACTGAGATGATATAGTTAGCCACTCGATCACCACCCCTAGCGAATTCTTCATTTTCTGGGTATGTGTCCTCCTAACCAGGAATTCCAAAGAGATCTCATACCACATTCAAGTCAGCACTAAAAGTGGATGAAGAAAACATAAAGGTATTTGGTGATCAACATTGACCGGCTAGTGCGTATAATAATGGGAGAAAAAATCCTAAATTCCCCATATCATATCTATCCACTATAAGAATTGATTCATTTCATATAACATCTCTACAGTTACTAGGTTCACATCTTACTAGTAATTATAGTTATCCCCCATTATAGATTTTCTCACTGCTAACTGCTCACAAAAATTATTTTTTAAATGTAAAATACCCTCTATGGAGAAGAACCACTCAACAACGGTCTCTCCACCATAATGAGAGTCTCTAATACAGTATAACTCATCATAAATTTTTTTGTTTCTGATGTATCATCCCATGAACAACATATTATAACTAAACATTACAAAAGATAACCTCTACCCCTATTTGGGGAACTCCTATATAAAATTATGAAAAAAGATACATCAAGTTCCACTCCTTCGATGATTCTTTCATGGTCTAGGTTTTATGTTTTCTCATTATATCATCTGCAATGACATTTCCTTTCCTCTAGGTACAGGTGATGTCAAAATAAAAGTACTAAAAGTACTCCACCCAACACCAATGGTGGATATTCATGTATTTTTTAGAGTAGATATATCACAAGCTCTCATGGTCTAAAAAACATGGTAAATATTTCTCCAAAAAGGTAATACTAAGAACTCGTATGTGCATGGATCACCGCTGGAAGTTCAAGGTCATGGATTAGATAGTTCATCTCATGCGGTATAAGATTTTTAAAGCCATAGGCTACCACATGGTCTCCCTGTATAAGATAATAGCCCAAACCCTAACCATATGTGTAAAAAAATACTATATTTCCCCAAACAGCGTCTAGAAGAGTCATCTCTAGTGCATAATTAAAAATATTTTTCATCCCAACGAAACAACTATGACATTTATCATCCTAGGAAAACTTCACTCCCTTCTGAGTTAGTGCAGTCATTATAGAATCCAACTTCGATAAATTTTTTATGAATCGGTTATAATATATATCTATTCTCATGATTCTCCCAATATCAAAAACACTTTTAATATTATCCAATATCATAATTGATTTCAACATATCAGGATCAACTGAATTACCATGTTTCGACACCATGTTCCCTAAACACAACACTTTTGGAATCTGAAAATTACCTTTTGATGACATTCCATTAATATAGTTATTTCACAATAATTACTGGACCTCTCTTAAATGGTGAAATTGGTACTCATTAGACATAGATTAAAAAATTATGACCTCCAAAAAACCACACAAAAAGTATCAAGATACTCCTGGAAGATCATGTTCATCAAATATATAATGATTGTACAATCATCTACTAGACCAAATGGATTGAAAATGTAGTCATAATGGCCATGCCATCTCAAAAAGGAATCTTTTGGAATTTCAGATTCTTTTATTATCAACTGGTGATAACCAAATTTATGATCAGTCATCATAATACAATTTCAACCTTTCAATTTTTTAAACAGATCATCAATCCTTTTTAACGAATAATTTTTATTTATCGTAACTCGATTGAGATTATGGTATCCCAAAAATAGGTGAATACATCCATCAAATTTTATAGAAAATAAAATAGGCACTGCCCAAGGCGACATACATAGGTGTATAAAGCCTTTCTCTAAATGTTCATCCAATTGATTATTCAAATCATTCATTTCAAATGGTTTCAGGAAGTAAGTGGAATATATACTATCTATATATCATCTAATAGATCAAAAGATAAATTCAGATATCATATTTTTGGAAAACTAGGTTAGTTGTAATGAAAATTGTAAGGAAACTCGAGGAAAAATGGAGAGAGATAATCACACAATCATTCTCAAACCATGAAAGAAGAAAGAATTTATATTACTTTCTCCAATTATGGATAATAATGTTAAGATCTGTGTGACCTCGGGTCCCATTCTTCATGAAAGATATGACACTCCACATCGATAATAGTAAAGGTGGCTCGTTGAAGATACATGTAAATGTTTTCTTTATTAGAAATGAGGCAATCTGACCTAGATATTACATTAAGAGGTTTTAAATCAAAAACAATACATTCCTCATTAAGATCAATATCTAATAAACATAACACACAAGCATGATAGTGGTGACCCTTTTCTCTATTCAATCTGAGGGGTGTAGTAATATCCATCATATAAGATAAAATCTCTATAGAATGATTTATAATATTTATAATATAGGTCAAAATGAACGAACGAGATGCACCGATATCAAATAAAGTAGTCACTCAAGATGATGCAATAGTGATGGTACCTCTTGCTATCATTGGACCCATATCTGTTTCCTCTGGAGGCTCTTCAATAGAGTGAATAATCTTTTTTGTAAGAACCTGGTTTTTGTTGTGAAAGACTTTGGAATATTCTTGATGATATTCCAGGGCAGCGCCTTCAGACGGTGTGCGTTTCCGAGCCCCGGAGTGGTCGGGATTAAATTTTCAGTGCGTTCACATTGGAAATACTAAATAAATGGGATAACTCCTAAACGGTGTTCCTGATCAGAGATCCGAGTGTACGGATGGCTCCGGAATGGGGTTTTTACCCTAGGAATGACATAAAACTTGTCGGTGCGGGATGTTTGGACCCCTCGCCCGCTTCTGGAACGTTAAAAGGATTAAATAAATTAATAATTCGTTTAATGGAGAAATGCGGGTATCTCTTAAACAGTGGTTCAGATTGTAAAACTGATGGCACCGTTGAGTTTGGAATGTTCCGTTTACCCTAGTAGGGGTATAAGATTTGCGAGCGCGGGCCGTTTGTGAAAAATGGACCCAGGGGCGTTTTCATAATTTGGCGGATTTGAGCGTTCAGTTTTATAACTTCCAAATGGAAGCTTGGAATCAAATTCTGAGACCGCCATTGTGCTCAGGAAGTGGTTTTTACCATAGGGGAGGCTTAACCCCGACCCCGTCGGGTGTTTCGGATGCAGGCTATTTTGGGAGTTTTAATAAATTAATGTTTTAATTAATTATGTTTCTTACTTAAAGCCCTAACCCCCCTCCCATCTTCCTCCCTTGTTCATTCTATGGTGGAAGGCAGAAACCAAAGGGATTTATCCTCTCCTCCTCCTCTCCGGCAAGACGCGGCCCCTGCGGATCGCCTGTGAAGCTTCGGGCAACGCCCACGTGGCAGGATGTTTCGTTTCGTTTTAATTTCCAACACCCCCCCCCTTTGAGTTCGATTTTAGCATCAATTTGTTGTTTTCTTTTCGAACAAAGCCCATGGACGCGTAGTACAAAATTTTATCTTTCCAACTCATATTTCGGAATCAAAATCCGAGCTCGGAGGATTTCGGGGTTGATCGTCAAAGGTTGGGGAATTCTGGGTTGTCCCGGAGATTTCCGGCGGTCCGGTGAGCTCCCGTGGCGGCGCAGCTTCGGTCCAAGGAGGCGGCAATGGCGGCTTCTCCGCGGCAGGCGGCGCATTCCAGGGCGGCGGTGGCGCGGATGAACGCGGTGGTGGCCGGGGGTTCAGGCGCAGCGCCGGTGAGCGCCTCGGGCGGCAGGCGGCGCACACCCACGACGAGGGTGGACCGCGGTCGCGGCGTGCGACCCCAGCGCGGGGACAGGACCCGCGCGATGTGGGTCTTCACGCGGACCAAGTGACCGGCCACGAGGGCCGTTCGGCGCGCGGTCTGCTGGCCAGCGGCTGGACCACGCGGTTGGACCGCAGCTCGGGCCAGAACGGCTGGATCGGCCGGTTTAGGCCGGTCCTGCCCAAGGGGCCCTTCCCCCAGGGTTCGAACGCCTGTATTTTCTGCTACGGACGTCCGTTTCACACGTCGTCTGAGGCAGGGTAACCCTCGTCTCGAGGAGAGAGTTTTGTGATAGTTTCGGGAATTTTTAATTCCCGAAATGAGGGGTCGCTGAGGCACAGCGTGTCTTTAAGTGGACGGGCGTTCTTCCCAAGATTCTTGTTTTGGACGGCACAGACTTGTCCGACATCCGTTTTGAGCGCCGTCAGTGGCGTTGGGACCCTGACAATGAGGCGATGTTTTCCAGGGTGGTTTCGGGAGTTGAAGTCGAAGTTGAGGAATGGGCCCCGTGACCCGTCTTTTGAGATGCATGCAGCTTTTAGCGACTTTTTCACTGGACGTCCGTTCGGGGCGTGCGAGTAGTCGATGTTGGGTGTTTTTCTGAGGGTATTGCAATGGTGTAATCCGCCCACCCTAATTCGGCACGATGGTGCATGCCCCGCGAGGGCCGTTTCGGGGGTTGATGGTGATTTCCAGCTTTATCACCGGGAGACTATTTTGGACAATTGAGTAGTCCATATTGTGTGCTTTTTCGAGAGGATCACAACGGTGTGATCCATTTGTTGAGTTTCGGGACTGGGTTACGGGTCCCACGTGGCACCGCTCGTGTGCAGTGCGCAGGAATCCATCTTTTTCTCCAGATATCCGTTGCTCCCAAGTGAGTAGTGCTTTTGATGAGTTTTCCCGAGAGGGTCACAATGGTGCGATGCGACCGACTGTTTTTGGGGCCGAGGCTCGGGATCACGGGACGTCGTTCGGGCGTGAGGTGGTGTTGGTGACTTTTTCGTCAGGTATCCATTGGAGGTGAGTAAGTAGTCGATCTCACGTGTTTTTCCGTGAGGATTACAACAGTGTGATCGATTTGGTTTTGCGGAGCCTCATACGCGATCTTGTTAAATGTGGAAGCCTAAAAGGTGCTCCAGTGGTGGTTCGTCCTACCATTTTGGTAGCGGACCCTTGGCGTGTGATCGCGCACTCTTGGGAGAGTGATATAAATGGTTCACAAGATGTGGTTGGCCGTGCCTGGGCCTTTGAGTTGGAGATGTTACGTCACGCCTTCGCGTTGACACTGGGTGTCGTGTGCACGATAGCCTTTGGGCTGGAACATGGTCTACTCTGGGAGTATACGGGGGATGCTTGAAGGTACATGTGGTTGTTCGTACCTGAGAACGTTTGGGCGCTTGGTTGCGGTTGAGATGGGGCCACACGTTGTATGGGTCCCATGTGTGTGCTGGGTTCTGCTTGCGTAGTTTGACCTCTTGCTATGTAGAGGGTCACTCATTGCTCATTTGCTCGACCAGCAGGGTGGAGTTTTTCCCCTGGCTCAGTGCTCGTTTATTTGACCAGAAGGGTTGAGTGGTCTCACCCTGGGATCATCCTCGATGGATTGTCCGGTAGTGGTGATAGTGAAACCTAGTGATGCAACAGGCGCTGAACCCCTTTGGGTGAGTTGTGCTGGAGTTGGGTGCTTGCACGATACCCACTCCGTGTTCGGTTGGCTAGTGTTGTACCCTCCAGTAGAGATGGCCAGAGCAGTTCTGAGTTTTACCCTCCAGTGGGGCTGGGCAGTGGGTTACTCATCGACTTCTTCGGGTTTACCCTCCAGCAGGGCTGGGCAGTGGGTTGCTCACTGACTTTTAGGGTCTACCCTCCAGCAGAGACTAGACAGTGGGTCACCCGACGCTCTTAGGGTATACCCTCTAGTAGAGAATGGGCAGTCGGTCACCGGACGACCTCTTAGGGCCTACCCTCCAGCATGGCTGGGTAGTGGGTCGCCCAACGTCTAGTTGTAGGTCTACCCACCAGCAAGGCTGGGTAGTGGGTCGCATGTCGACTTATGTTAATGTCTACCCTCCAGTAGGGCTGGGAAGTGGGTCGCCTGTTTTGTACCTCTCGTTCCCCTCGTTGTTTGATTTTCATGATCACAATCACCTTATTATTTGTCTAATTTTGTTTGAAGTGTTTTTGAATGATAGGCACAAGGTTGCCAAGAAGTTGGTCCAAGAATGGATATCAAGTGGACTGAATTTCAGTCCACCGGCCAACCGGTGTGATAGCACCGGCCAGACGGTGGACCTGGCAGAGGCATTGCCCACTGCCAGGTTCCACCAGTCAGCCGGTGGCTCTGTCACCGGCCAGCCGGTGGCACCCAGATCAATAGTTAGACCTACTGTCTCACCACCGGCCAGCCGGTGGCCTTCTCACCGGCCAGCCGGTGGCTCCTGGGCAGAAGCACTCTCCACATTCCAAGGCACCGGCCAGCCGGTGGAGCTGCACCGGCCAGCCGGTAGCCCAGTCAAACTAGCCGTTGGGTTTGACCAGTCAACCCTCTTTTGGCCTCCAACGGCTCCGAGGCCTTTTCCAACGGCTCCGAAGACTCCCCAAGGGTTCCATGCCTATAAATAAAGGGCAAGGAAGCCCCGGACACTACCCGGATCATATACAAAGCCACCGTACACATTTTCCATCTTTGGCGTACCTCCGGCGGACTTCCTCAAAGGAACCCTCTTTGCTCCAACAACTTCCACATTCAAGGAGCTCCACCAAAGAAGCTTGGAAGTGGCCTTCAACATCTCCAATCAATCAAAGGCGCCCAAGACTTCTCCCATTACGGTTTTTAGTGTTTTATTTATTTTGAGCTTATAATTGGGTTTGTGCCTACAAACCCCAAACTTTTCTCATCCCCTCTTTCTTTTGGGTTTCACATCACCACTAAGGTGTGAAGAGGTTGTCAAGCTTTCCTTTAAATAGCTTGAGACATAGGTGAGCTATCCTTCACCTGTAAGAAGGATAGTGGGTTCTTACTAAACCATTAAAAGTAAGTGGGTTCTTGCTCAACCAACAAAAGCAAGCTGTAATAGGTCCTAGTGCTACCTCAAAGCCTAGTGGGTTTCTTGCTAAAACCATTGAAAAGCAAGCGGTAGGAATCTCTCAACGGTTGAGTTGGGAGCGGAGACTTAGGCCGGGTTTTTGGCCGAACTTCGTTAACAATTTCTTGTGTGATTGCCTCTTTATTTCCGCTGCATTTCAACTTTGATTTTTAATTTGCTAATCATTTTTTTTAAAAGGCAATTCACCCCCCCTCTTGCCATCACTTCCCATTTTTCTCCGCCCAACAATTGGTATCAGAGGTTGTATTTGAATAATTCCCTAAACTGGTTTCAAATTAAATATTTTTTTTGATGGCATCTACCTCTTTCGCCCCCGAGGGTTACTCTTTGGGTCGGGCTCCATTTTTTGATGGGTCCGACTATAATTATTGGAAAACCCGCATGACCACTTTTTTAAGAAGCATAGGATATCCTATTTTCAAAATTGTCATGCAAGGTTATACTTTGTCTACACCCGACGAATCCAAATGGACCCCCGCCGATATTAGAAACTTTGAGCTTGATGGCAAAGCCATGAACGCTCTACATTGCGGCCTTGACCGAAATGAGTTCAACCGAGTTTCCACTTGCACCTCATCTCATGAAATTTGGAAACTATTGGAAGTGACCCATGAGGGCACTAAAAAAGTTAAGGATACTCGGTTAGACATGTATAGACAAGATTTTGAAAGCTTTTCCATGCATCCAAATGAGTCTATTTCTGAAATGTTTACACGCTTCACTGACGTTTGCAATGGTAGAAAATCTCTTGGTGATGATGTTTCAACTGAAACAATGGTCAAGAAGATTCTATGGGTCCTTCCGAGCTCATGGGCACCTAAAGTGACGGCAATCCAAGAAGCTAAGGATGTCAAAAACATGCCGGTCGAGGAGCTCATTGGATCCCTAATGACGTACGAGATCACGATGAGGAGGAAAGCTCAAAAGGAGGGCACACCAATCAAGACACCAAAGAACATTGCCCTCAAGGTACAAAAAGAAGTAAGCTCCTCCTCCTCCTCATCTTCATCTTCTTCATCATCAAGCGGCGACTCGGAAATGGAGAATCTCACCCGCCAAATGCACAAATTTATGAAGAAGCACAAGAAGAAGAAGAAATCTCGCAAGGCGCGAAAGCAAGAACCCACCGCAAGATCCGAGCCCAAGGTAAAATGCTACGGGTGCTGCGAAAAGGGCCATTACAAGCTCGATTGCCCACTCAACAAAAAACGGGCCACGCAAAAGGAAAAAGGAAAGAAAAAGGTCCTCAAGGCGACATGGAGTGACACCTCATCATCCTCCTCCTCCTCCTCCTCAAGCGACCAAGGTACAAAATGCCTAATGGAAAAACATGAGGTATCATCATCCTCTTCCTCTTCTTCCTCCTCTAGTTCTTCAAATTCTTTCAATAATTTATCATATGAAGAACTCCAACATGCTAGAGACCAATTAGAAAATGGTTTTCATGAACTTTCTTCTAAATTTGTTTCTTTGAAAAAGAATTTCAAAAAGCTTTCCTCCGAAAAAGACCAACTTCTCAAAGAGAAGGAGGAACTCTCCATTAAAATCCAAAATTTTTCCAATGTTGATTCTTTGGAATCAACCATTAAGGACCTTAGAGAATCCCTAGCCAAGTTCACCCAAGGTGAACAAAATTTGTCCAAACTCCTTGGTTCTCAACGTGTTTCTAGAACCACACATGGACTTGGCTACACCAACCAAGCTTCCTCCTCCCATGCACCCACTGTTTTTGTAAGGGGGAGCTCTTGTTTTAAATTTTTCAATTATTGTAAAAAACCCGGGCACCTTATTTATGAATGTAATTGTAAAAACGCCCGGTATGGTCAACCCAAATGTATTTTCTTTGCGGACGAATTTTATAGGAGAAGACCCGCCATGAGACAAGTATGGATTGAAAAATCCCTTTTGACGAGTCTCTCCGGGCCAAAAATAGTTTCGTTTCCCCGATGATCTTTTGTTTTATTTAGGGGGAGAAATTTTCTTAAACTCAAAAATCTCTTTCGATTCTTTTTTCAATTTAAATTTTCAATTCATTTTTGATTCAAAACTCTCAATTCAAACTGTTATTCAATTTTTGATTCGAAACTTTCAATTCAAACTGTTATTCAATTTTTGATTCAAAACGTTCAATTCAAACTGTTATTCAATCTTTCAATTTCCAAAATTTCAATTGATTTTCAAATCTCAAATCTTGTTTTTCAAATCTCTTATCCCTCAATCAAGTTTTATGCCCCATTCTATTTTGATAATCACAAAGGGGGAGAAATTTCTTTATTGATTGGGGGAGAAACCTTTTTTGATCATGCTTTGTTTTACATTTCATTTTATTCATTAAAATCATGCCTTTAATTCATGTTTTTACTTTAATTGTTTTGGTGATTGTGATCATCAAAATAGGGGGAGATTGTTGTACCTCTCATTCCCCTCGTTGTTTGATTTTCATGATCACAATCACCTTATTATTTGTCTAATTTTGTTTGAAGTGTTTTTGAATGATAGGAACAAGGTTGCCAAGAAGTTGGCCCAAGAATGGACATCAAGTGGACTGAATTTCAGTCCACCGGCCAACCGGTGTGATAGCACCGGCCAGCCGGTGGACCTGGCAGAGGCATTGCCCACTGCCAGGTTCCACCGGTCAGCCGGTGGCTCTGTCACCGGCCAGCCGGTGGCTCTGTCACCGGCCAGCCGGTGGCTCTGTCACCGGCCAGCCGGTGGCTCTGTCACCGGCCAGCCGGTGGCTCTGTCACCGGCCAGCCGGTGGCTCTGTCACCGGCCAGCCGGTGGCTCTGTCACCGGCCAGCCGGTGGCACCCAGATCAATAGTGAGACCTACTGTCTCACCACCGACCAGCCGGTGGCCTTCTCACCGGCCCGCCGGTGGCTCCTGGGCAGAAGCACTCTCCACATTCCAAGGCACCGGCCAGCCGGTGGAGCTGCACCGGCCAGCCGGTTGCCCAGTCAAACTAGCCGTTGGGTTTGACCAGTCAACCCTCTTTTGGCCTCCAACGGCTCCGAGGCCTTTTCCAACGGCTCCGAAGACTCCCCAAGGGTTCCATGACTATAAATAAAGGCCAAGGAAGCCCCGGACACTACCCGGATCATATACAAAGCCACCGTACACATTTTCCATCTTTGGCGTACCTCCGGCGGACTTCCTCAAAGGAACCCTCTTTGCTCCAACAACTTCCACATTCAAGGAGCTCCACCAAAGAAGCTTGGAAGCGGCCTTCAACATCTCCAATCAATCAAAGGCGCCCAAGACTTCTCCCATTACGGTTTTTAGTGTTTTATTTATTTTGAGATTATAATTGGGTTTGTGCCTACAAACCCCAAACTTTTCTCATCCCCTCTTTCTTTTGGGTTTCACATCACCACTAAGGTGTGAAGAGGTTGTCAAGCTTTCCTTTAAATAGCTTGAGACATAGGTGAGCTATCCTTCACCTGTAAGAAGGATAGTGGGTTCTTACTAAACCATTAAAAGTAAGTGGGTTCTTGCTCAACCAACAAAAGCATGCTGTAATAGGTCCTAGTGCAACCTCAAAGCCTAGTGGGTTTCTTGCTAAAACCATTGAAAAACAAGCGGTATGAATCTCTCAACGGTTGAGTTGGGAGAGGAGACGTAGGCCAGGTTTTTGGCCGAACTCCGTTAACAATTTCTTGTGTGATTGCCTCTTTATTTCCGCTGCATTTCAACTTTGATTTTTAATTTGCTAATCATTTTTTTTAAAAGGCAATTCACCTCCCCTCTTGCCATCACTTCCCGTTTTTCTCCGCCCAACAGCCTGATGATATGTTAAGGTCTACCCTCCAGCAGGGCTGGGTAGTGGGTCGCCTGATGATGTGTTATGGTCTACCCTCTAGCAGGGCTGGGCAGTGGTTTTCCTGGTGTTGTATCAAGGTTTACCATCCATCGGGGCTGGGCAGTGGGTCACCAGATATCTGGTTATGAATTACCCTCCAGCAGGGCTAGGTAGTGGGACACCTGTCGGCATTCCAGACTCAGTCCTCTCGACTAGGCTAGTTGTGGCTATCCTCCGTGTTTACCGGAGCGGGACCCTTGGTTATATGGGTCAGTGTTGGGACGACATGACTTTGACGAGACCTCTCGACTTCAGGGCAGTGATGAGGTGTGGTTTGACATTCCTAGAACTCTCATGTATGAGGGGAACTTTCCCCACCGAGACGCGTTCTTGCGACGCGATCTAAAACCATGCGGGCGAGTCAGTGCCGCCCAAAGCGGATAGTGTCGAGGTGTGGTGTTTGAGCCCTTGGCTTGCGGTTCAGGGCAGACGTGCGGGATGCTGGGCATCGATGGTGTTACTTCTGGTACTGTTGGCGACTCATTTTCTTGGGACGAGCTACGGGACGAAGATCCCCTTACGAGCTTGTTCGGGCTTCTTGGAAGAGCGTCTATATGTATATACCTTGTTCGAGTACCCACTTCTTGGGCCTGGTTACTCTCCCTCTAGTAGAGGCAAAGACGCGCGGGGTATGCCACGTGCTTTCCGTGTCTATATAATCATTGTTGGATGAGTCTACTCTCCTACTATAGGTAGCAAAGACTCGATGGGAAGTTCATATTCTCACCGTTTCCAGCTCCTTGTGCCTGGACGAGTCTACTTCCTTTCTCTTGTTGGGTTGAGCTGGACTCTTTACTGCACTCTGTTGTACTTCTGTTCTACTCCATGTTCGCTCTACTACTCACCGTTCGGTACCTCCTTTGTTGCTCCCTCGAGCATTTGGGGTATCCTACTGAGTATTTTTATACCCACCCCTGCTTGGGCTTTGCCTGCACTTGGTGTTCCCTTGCAGAAGACGGACAGGTGGAGCATGGCTTCAGTGGAGCTTGGGAGCTTGGACCGCGTACGGTGGTCATGGCCGGGTTCCAGGTGGCAGACCCGCAAGCTAATTATTTTCATTTACCTATTGCCGGGTTGTGTCACTTTTCGGCTGGGTGCGTGTTTTTCCCCTTTTACTTTCAGTTTTTACTTTGTACTTGTAGTGGTCGATGCACTCTATGGTTTATTTATAGCAGTTTTTCTTTTTTACTCTGCTTGTTCTTCGTTTTTACTCTGCACTTTTTCATTGAGTATGATGCATGTGGTTGTGTACAGGTACTTAGGTAAAGGCCTCCCCGAGTTGTTGTGCCTTCGGCACCGGTCGCCAGCCCCCGACCTATGGAGGCGGGCCTGGGGTAGTTGCAGCTCGAGCCCGGGTAGGGTCGGGTCGTGACAAAGTGGTATCAGAGGTGGTTCATTCCTTGGGATGTTGTTCGGATGTCCCTAAAAGAGGAATTGGTTGGGATTTAGGGAAACAGTGGTAATGTGTCTCGAGAGCGGCTCTCAGGCCAGGGAGTCCAGTGATGGGGCGGCGGCCAACGTATCCATTCACCAGGACCTTGATAACCCGCTTGTTGACTCGGCATGCTGAGACACTTGTTGTATGGAAAATTTGTTTGTGCATCACATAGGACTGAGTCTTGAATGTCCTTCAAGAGTCATCTCCCCATCGTTTTTGTTGTTGGTATATACATATATGCTCATCTAACCGCGTCACTCCTTGATAATTTTCAGGATGTCTCTGCGAGGACAGCTTGCCAGGATACCAACTTTGGTTCGTGACGACGACCCTATGAGCTACGAGGCCACAGTCTAGGATCCATCGTGTGAGCCCCTTTCTCCCGGTGGGCTGGTAGAAGCACCCCCACATGTTGAGCAGCAGGCAGTTTCAGCAGAGAAGGCTGAGCTTGAGCGCAGGTTGAGTGCACTCCGTGAGTTCCAGCGGCAGAGACCGCTGAGGTTCAGTGGTGAGCCAGACCCTCAGGCAGCAGAGGTTTGGCTCGAGGCAGTGGTTCGCCTTTTCAGGCTTGTGCAGACGCTGACAAATCAGAGAGTGGCTTTGGCAGCCAACCATTTTTGTGGAGCAGCATGGCGTTGGTGGAGTCTGGTGACTCAGTTTCTTGAGGAGTCGTCGCTTTCGTTGGACGACATTCAGTTGTTGCTCCATGTCGAGTTTTTCCCCTCCTGCTTTCGATCCGTTCGGATTCAAGAGCTCCTGCAGTTTCAGCAGGGAGGGATGGCGGTGGCCGTGTACGCGGCTAGTTTTGAAGACTGTGCACGCTTTTACGCGGACTTGGTTCATGCCGACAACCTATGAGCGCAGAAGTTTGAGCAGGGTCTCCGCCGAGAGATTAATTCTGTCATAGTACCCTTGGTCATTTCTACGTATGTCGGGGTTCTAGAGCATACGCTGGTGATAGAGGGCTTCCTGTCATGTTTTGCGGTTGGTAGTGGCAGTGGGCGCGATGGATCTGGGACGTCTGCAACTTGTTGTTCTATAGAAACTTACTCCTATATCACAATCCCATGATCCGCCTTATCAATGATAAAATGATACTTGTTTTAAATGTTCATTTTTTTCATGTGATGGACTATATTCGTTATAAGATGTATAGTATAAAAATTATCACAGAGAATAACAATTGCAGACTTCAATTTAATATCCCCTTTTCTCATAGAATTAAATTGGGGATTCTATAATTCATTAATTTAATCTCACATAGTCAATGATATACATATATTAGATGTTAAATAATATTATAAATTATTAGATAAAACAAATTATTCTTTTATTCCTTATATTTTATAAAAAATAGAAATTATTAACCCCCTTTCATCATGAACATCTTTTTATCCCATAAGATGTTATATGTTGACATCCAAACACCACAAGGCTATGTCAAAAAAATTTGAAGTTTTCCTCTCACTCAATTTATCCAACTCAGATTGAATCTTTTATTCTTTTAGCACTATTCAATATCTGAGTTATTTTGTTCTTTATAGTTACAGACTACTGTAATATTTTCAGCAAGTGAAATTACCACTTGGAGTTGAGTTATTTATAGATACTCTAATCTTACCAAGTATGATCCCATTAATAATTTAATATTTTAGTCCAAAAACATCAATTTATTCCTTGTTTTCATTCATAGATTATTGAATCATTTCATTATTTAAATATTCAGAGGACCCTCTTATCAAATAATTTTATATATGATAGTGTTATTTTAACCATATCTCATTGAAAAGCTATAACTTTGTAATGATTCAAATCAGTAATACTGATTATTGAGCCGAATTAATATATTTATTTACTCTTCAGAATGGTGAGACCACATATTGACAAAAATTTTGCCCTTATCTTATTGTTTTTTGGTGTCCTAAAAATCTCAGTTCATACGATTTTGTTAGAATAAAAGAGATAATCCTAAAATACATGAATGTTAATACTTCTGTACTTAATAGTATTCTCTTAATTTAAAATAACACTTGATCTCTGGAATGATACCAATTGTAGAAAATTAAATGCGTCTTGGATCCATTGATCATTCATTTATATATTTGAAAGATATTCAGTTTCACATCAGGCACATCATCATATAATCTCCCATTTATATAGTATGAAACAACCAAACAAAAATTTATAAAATGGAAATTTTTTGTAACACCACATGTCGAATTCAATACCATATGTGAATTTCATGATTTCATATTCTTTTTTTGCATATATCTCAAATAAACTTATGCACACATTCCATTTCAGCACAGAAAAAAGCCATAAATTTTATGTCTTGCTTTAGTATGTACCAATTCTCAAACATATTAGAAATAGTTATGTCCTATAGAGAGGGGTACCTCTGGAGTCATTTAGAAGTGGATTGTGGTCGATCCTGATAGATCAACCCTTTGATAATTTCTAGTAATGCACTATATTATTTTTTTTCATATTCCAATTGCCATGCCAAATTCAACTATTATGGCCATATGACTAAACATTCTGTAAATAAATTATGATTCATCCTATTATATTTATATTCTATAGGATTTTAATTTTCATAATTTTGATTTTAAACACATTAGTATAAATTTCATTATTTGATGATCCACAAAAATATAATTTTTATGGACTCGATATTTGAGAAATAATGGTTCCACATGTTATATTCTCTTACCTCTTCCTCTATTATAGGGATCTTTCTATTTCCTTCACATTCCATGTGGCACGACATGTGATTTTTTCAAGTTATTCTATATTCAGTTTTATTTTATAACTTATATGAGTCATGTCACCCATTATTTTTGGGGTTTATTCCTCCACTAATTTTACATTATTCTTAACCACAAGTGGATTATCTCCTCCCTTTTTCATTCAGGTACCATTGTATTCATTGCATGAGAGCTATTGTGAGTGTATCATAGGAGTATCTTAGTACATCTTTATTTGAGATTCTTGTATTCCCTACGAAACTTTAAACCTCATTAACAACTTAATAGGTTTTCTTATATTATAAGGATTATCTCCATACATCACTACAGTTGATGATATAATTTTAGGTCACTCTACCTTCCCTTCTTTCATACAACTACAATATCTTTCTAAATTCCCAATATTAGAACATATAAAACATTTATCCTTAGAAACATACCTGACATAATAATTTCATGATTGAGATTATGATACTAATAGATTTATTCTTTTCATATTGATCTTCCATACCTCTTAACACATACTCAAGGGGTGTCATTGTCTTCCAAAATAGTATTATTTTATGGAAATACAATTTTTAGAGACAGGTCTTTTATATTTCTCATGAAGATTATGATTACTCAAAAATTTAGAAATAGTTCAATCTTCGTATCGCTAAATATATTCCAATGCCTAAAAAAACATAAAATATGACCATGAATCCCCCAAAAATTGTATATTTTCCAAAACATCCTATAAAATTCCAATTTTTTGTATTTACAACACGTATAGGATTTTATATTTTTCTCGAACATTGTACGAATCTCTTTATATCATACATGGGAGAGGGTTTATTTTATCCCATACCAAATTTTCCTAAACTATAAGATCTTTTTGATGGGAAAATTATTTATTGTTTTTCCATTGAAATATCATATTTAATTTCATTTAATTACCACCTTCTTAAGGTTATCCATATTATAATTTCGAAGCATTCTTTAATTTGGGCTTGTGTTTGGAATTTGATTTCTCCACTTGTTTTTGAACTGAATCTAGACCATTTCCAAATTACTGAAACTTCTGTTATCTTGATTCTATTTTGGCATTAGGTTTTCACTTGAGAGTATTCCCACTTGTCGTCTCATTATTTAATTCTTGGGATAGATTATCCACCATGTTAGCTTTCTTGTTTATTTTATAATTTTTATAACTAAGGGAATAAACACATAATTTATTATCATTTTTTAGCCTTTGGTTCTCCAAAACTATTTCAGCCATGTGTATAGAATTATCATAATTTATGTATTTCAAATTTTGAATTTATTATAAGTTCATATTCTTTACCTTTCCATTATCATTGATTTTATCTATATTTATGGATAGATTTTTTAGTTATACAGTTTGGAAATCATTATCCTCTCTCAAATTAGGATCCACATCAAGAATTATTTTATTTAAAAAATTTTGTTTGTTGAATACAACTTCTTTTACTTGAATATAAATTACATTAGAATGATTTTCTTTATTCACATTCTGGTCTAATTCCATTGATTCATTGGAAATATCTAATTTTGTCCTTCTTTAAATTTCTTCTTCATTAGTAGTTCTATCATAACATGGAATTTTGGGTTCTTTAATGTATGATTCATAAAATTGTTCTTTTGAATTCTATTTTTCTCATCAAATGAATCGCACTCTTTCCATAGTCACTTCTACAATGAGGGAATCGCCCGAACCTCTTTTTATTCTTTAAAGTTCTTCTCTTCTTCATGAAACAATTTGATAGAACATACTAATACTATTATTTCAACAATTTACTGAACCAATTCAGAGAAAAAAATATGAGGAATGATAGAAATGCACTTAAACTAAATTTTAGGTCCAAAAGGGGGCCTAGATGCCCTGAAAGTGGGGGATAATTGTATGGATATTGTTTTTTAAATTTTTCCAACCCCACTACACCATGTGCTTTTTATTAGAAGGATCACTTTTCTTTCTCTTTATTGTTTATATTTTTATTATCCTTTATAACTTTATATTATGATGATGATGATGAATAGAAATAAAAAAGGAATCTAAGAATACAAAAACAAAAATTTTATACATGGATCGCTCTCACGAGGCTACATCTAAGGAACATACAACGACAATGTGATGATGTAACAAATAAACTAAGGATCACTTAAAATACATGTTTTGGGATACATAACTTATATATCCATGATAAATAAATTAAAAAAATCGTATGGACAACTCACTACCTTCCAACGCTCAGTCTATCATTCATTGATTTCATATATCACTATCGGTGGAAAAGATTACATTATTGAACTTTCTATGATCACTACTTTAGAAAGGATTCAATCACAGTTTATTTACATGTAGGTCACTTCATTTGCGATAATGTATGAATCCTCATTTGTAGGTATATACACTATTGAATTTCATTTTTGGACAATCCTTTACAATTGTGAAACCCCCTTGATGTAACACTTCATCTTTTCCAGATACACAGAAAAACATTCCATTTTTTGTTTCCATTGTAACTACCTATTCAATGGAAGTTAAAATATCCTCAACAAATTCCAATCCTATAATCCACTACAATGGATTTTGAAGTGAATAAACTCATTCTACAAATATAGTCTGATAGTACAGATCCACTATCTTCTTCAACATTAGAATTGAAATATGAAAATGATACTATTTGATTGGTAATCCTCACATATATCTCTATGGGTGAGACCGTAAAAATAGTTTCACATGTATGTTTTCTACGAATTCTTATTTACACCATCAAAATGAAATACACTTCTTTTTTTATTGATTTCGGAGTGGAGAGTCCTTTCAAGGATTTCCAATTCCCATTTATGAAACCTCATTCATGCATAACATACTTCTAAACACCATCTTCACAAACCACCTCACACTTCATTACGCGAATCCTTCACGATACAACTATGTTTCACAGATGGCCTTTTCTTTTTAGATGGATATATCTTAGTGGATCAGAATTTCTTCATGAGATATAGTTCCCCCAAACAATCTTCCTTCATGAAAATTTCATTGGTAGAATCTTTGCTCATGAACCACTTCCTCTTTCACAGAATTTCTCCATTGTGAAAAATTCCTTCATAGAATCCCCCCTCGTTAACCACTTTCTCTTTTTCTAAATTTATCCATCATTAACCACATACTCTTTTATAGAATCCTACATCGTGAACAACATTAGACTTAACCAAATTGTTTTGGTGATTATCTTCTCTAATGAAATTTTATCTCTACTCATTATCTGATTAAGGGTGTTAATATGATCAAATATACCAACAAAAAATGCTAATAACAATTACCAAAAACTACATTATGGTATATAATTCTCAATGAACTATCTATATGGTCTACATAGTGAATATAATTATTCCCAAAACCACATAAATCACTACCTTCATCCAACAAAAAATAATCCCTTTGCATCAGATTTAATTCATCTCCTTCACTCTACAAATGACATGCACCCTAGGAACTGATCCTACTAAGCATGTCACATTTTACATGACAAAATGTGGTAACATAAAATCACCATCCTCATACACAAGACATAAAAAACTTTTTTGGTTCATTTAGCATGAAATGCAGTCCGGATAGTGATGTTTTGTAGAAATACTGCCTTTACCGATTTTCCTTCACCATTCTGGAAACCTACTTTGTTGTCCGTATAGCAGAGCTGGACTACTACGTGGTCCTCAAACAACATGTTTCACAGTCCACTAACTGTGGTATAAAAACACTATTATATTTTTAGGGTTTTTCACAAACACTATTAATAAATCCCTAAAAAACATGGTAATTTGGCTTTGTCGATAAGAACAATCACCGAAAAAACCCTAAAAAGATAACATGATGGATTTTTTCCAACATAAAGGGATTACTTTATTAAAAATTCAACTATTTTTAAAAAAATATCCTATATAATAATAATAATTTTTCATGTTTTAATTAAATAAGACTATCATTTTATGCAAAGGAGTTACTATTTTATAAATGGAACCCATATTTCTTGTTAATGAAAAACCTTCATTTCTATGAGATATATAATTTAAAACTTATATAATTTTAAGGGAAATCTTATTTAAAAATATATTTCTTCCATTTTATTAAACCCTTCTATAAAAAGAATTTATAATTAAAAAATTAAAAATTTTAAAAAAAATGATGGTTTGAATTTAGGTTTTGTTCTTTGTTTTTTAATTATTTTTACAGTATTCATATTTTTTAAATTTCATTGAAAAAATTATTTCCATAAAAACCGTAATTATGGGTGAAATGTTTTTTAAAATACCTTTTATTATAAAAGCTTATTTAATGTTTTTTATTCAAAAGTTTCAAGTGAATTTTATAGTTATAATTTTATGAATTAAATTGTATTTTATACATATAGTTGTTTATCCTGATTATAGAATTGACAATACTCTATTATTAGTATTTAAATTCAATAATTAGTTTATGAAAACAATACGACATTGTTTTATTCATTCTTGGTATGTTTTATTATAAGTATTAATTGTGAAAAATGGATATCTCTTATCCTTCGTGGTTTTTCCATAAAATCAACATTTTATAATGATTATTAGATATGGATTTATTTTCTATAAAATAATAAATGTAGTTTTCGAAATGATGTTTTTTAAATAAAATGTGAAACGAAACCCATACATAAATTTTTTTATAAAGACATAGCACTTGGGTAAAAAAATGATGATGAGGAATGGGGAGAGAACACATGACCACAAAGTGATTTTTTCTCATTAATGATATACTGCTAGTGGATCATGGATTATATAAGGGTCTCCAAGAATTGTTTCATTCAACAAAAATTTATTATTTTTAATGACATATTTTAAAACATTATGTTGAAATCAGTTTATATATTTAAAATTTTATAATATTTTTTTAAAAAAATATGGTTTTAAATGAGATTTTTATTTATAATGGTTTTGAAAATTATTTTATATGTTTATATATTTTGAAAAATATAGAGTTATATTTTTTAGATCTATTTAGAAAATGTTTAAATATGATATATAAGAAAAACAATTTCATTAGAGTTGTTAATAGTATTTTTAAATTATTTTACTCTTAGTTTTAAAACCACATAATGGGAAATTTTATGCTCAACCTATATTTTAAAATAATTTTTGCATGCTCTGGGGAATTTCAAAAGGTGTTTTGTTTCACATAGGGATCTAGGTAATGTGAATTAGAATAATTTCGTGAAGAATATGTTTATTACACTCTAATATATTGCATGTATATTTTTTCTAATCCTCAAAAATGTAGACTTTAATGTTATTTGGATGTTTAATGACTGTTTACATTTCACCTACTTTTTATTAAAAAAAATTTAACAAGATTTATTACCGGATCTCAGAGTGTGGGTCTAGGTATATCTTAGATAGTATCAGTACAATGGTTTAAGTAACATTGGTTTTTAATCTGTTTTCATTTAGGGATGATCCTAGATATAGGTATTTTTTATGGTTCAATGAAATTATATTCTTGGTGACACTTAAGAATATACGATTTTAGCAATTCTTGTTTTCCAAATTTTGGAAATGGAAATTTAGAATATATCTATGTACAATGGAATTATTTGAGGGATTTATCCCTTTATATGGATGGGGGTTAACGTAATATCCTATAAATTCTTATCATTGTTTTTTGTTTATATAAATTCTTATTAGATGGTTTGTTTTATAATTAAAACATTTAAAATGTAATTTAATACAATAAAATTACGAATTAATTTTATTGAATCTAAATATTTTTATATTATAAATTATGAAAATATTTTGAAATTATAAAAAATGTTACTTTCGTATAATATTTCATAGAATTATATTTTTATTGAAAAATATAAATTCTATATTAATTCAAAGATATTATTTCTTGTATCTTAGTTAAATTTAAACAAATGTTATGATTTAAACAATATTTATCATTCAATATGAGAAGATTATTTATACTAAATTTACATTATCATTAATATTTATTTTTCATGAATAAGCATATAATATTATTTATGTAACAAATTTATCATGATATATAATCTAGTAGTAATAAAATTATATTTTCTAATAATAAATTTGAACCCAAAATGATAAATGTGTACAATTTTTGAAAAATGTATTTAATATTATTTTGTAAAAAATAATTTGTATAAAATGGAAAATTGATTATTAATTATTCAAAAAGAATTTTTTTTAATATGTAAATATATAGTTTTCAAAATATTATTATCTAATTAATATATTTATTATATTTGGTAAAATTGACTTTTTTTCTAGGATAGTGATAATATTTGACAATAATTATTAGTATTACTACTTTATGATAAAATGTTAATAAAAAATAATTATGTAACTTATTTTCATTTAATTAAAAAATTTAACATTAATTTATAAATATAAACTAAATGTAGATAAAAAATCTATTAGAAGAAATATTATTTTAATTTGACATTGTATAAAATATTCTTCCAACATTTATAAGCCAACATGTCCAACTAAACCATGAACTTTTTAGAGACAAAATCCACTACAGAAGGGGTCAGATTTGTAGGCTCATAGGGTTGTATTTGATAGTGGGATTGAATAGTGACTGCATGTCATGCTAGGAGCATGCATAGCATGCGCTAGATCTTGATTCCACTATGTGGGTCGACACAATTTTATGAAGGGAATGTGTGGTTGTGGGTCCAAGTACCAATCCGCCAGAGTGTTAACAAGTCAGTGTGATGGGAGGGGCTAGAATATATATCACGCCTCAACAAGTTGAACTTCCAATGAGGGAACAAGAATATTCCGTTATTATATGAATATGTTTAAACATACACATAAATCATAAGCTTTTGATAGAAACCATCCTATCCATATGATCTTCTGATGAGATTATTTTCACCCTCATGCTAAATTTTAACTCTCATCCTCTTCATATACATCCTCCTGATGCTTTTTAATGAGGTATCGACCATATTTGATACATGGAAAAGATTAATATGACCCACCCCCACAATCTTTTTTCTTCTGTGGTAGGTCTGTAATCCTATAATTTACCAAATAGAAAACATCCATCCTACACATGAGGTTCTATTGGCATATAATTTTTTTCAACCCTTTCCCTCAACCAACATCAAATTAGTACTCCTCTCACATCAAAATCATGGCCTACTATGACTAATACTAAATTGTTGCATGTTTATAAATATAGGTAGTGTTTTTTTAATCATTGAATTATCTTGAATAACCTCAAATAACCCATCTAGAAAAAAAAATATAAGTGTATATATATTACTATATTAATTGATTTATGTTGGGAGAACATTCATGTGCAAGTAAAATAAAATTTATACTCCTTCAACTTCTTCTTACGTAGCATTAACCAAAATAAATTATGAGGTAGGTATATATATATATATATTATTTTCAATAATAATGTTTTTTTAAATATTTTAGCTTTCATAGAAAGGCATTGATTTGAGCCACTTAGTCTTCTATTAATTTTTAGAAAATTGGTATACTCATATATAATTTTCAAACATTAATTGACATATGCTTTCTCATGATAATATAAATTCTTAAAATATATTTATATTTTTATTATCTGAAATATTATAAAACCATAAACTCCCCCCACTCATAAAATTTCATTGAATTCACTATGCATTCCCTCTATTTCTGTAATTCCACGCATTAGATTCACATAATTATAAGTTGATAGTACCTCCACCAAATCTTGATATAGTTTAATGATTTATGGTTAGGGGAACATCCACATTTAAATTAAAATGTGAAATTATTTTTTGATGTGTGATTTATTTTTTTTATTGATTTTTTATATCTAAAAAATTACTATTTTATAAATGGAAATGTTATTTTCAATAACTTATATTCTAGGTGGAATTTTCAAACTACAGATTTTCTTATGATCAATATTTACGATGAGGGGTTTGATAATTATGCGGTGAAAAGTCCACTTACCATCCACTCTAGAATAGATATTTTCTTGTTTCAATATATATCTACCAAGTATTTTAAATATAATGACTTATTTAAGGGTGTCAAAATACATCAATTTCCGATGAAGAGAAGTTAGATTTGATATTCTGAAAAAACATTTGATCTTTTATTTGTGATATGAAAAAACTGAAAAAACAATGTAAACTAAAACCATAATATGGTTCAATAATATTATTCAAAAAGATTATTTATTTACATGGTTGAGGACAAAATCAACATCAAATATATGCCTATTCTGTTGGGGTTTATTGATTTTTTCGGATTAGTTTTCTGGACATCCACTGAACCATGATGTTGCGTTTTCAATTGAACTCATACATGGGGCTACACTTATATCATAGAATCTATACTGAATGGCACTGATTGAGATATAATAATGGAATGAAGAAACTACAGGAGGATATTGAAAAAGGATTCATTCATCCAACTGTATCACCTTGGGTAAAATAGTTTTATTTGAAAAGAAGAATTTTGGATCAATAAAACTATGTTTCGATTATCAAGAAATTAATAGAGACAATATGAAGAACAGTAATCTATTAATTTTTATACCTGACTTGTTTAATTAATCTCATGGAGCTCAAACTTTTACAAGATTTATCATCTTTCTAGATATTATAAATTTAAGAATAAAAAATTGTATATAACCATGATATCCATCCATACAAGTTATAGACCCAGTGAATTTATAGTGATTCTATTTTTCCTTACTAACAACCCCTCTGTCCTTATCAATTTAATAAATACTATCTTTAGAGAATAATATGAGTATTCTTGTCATGAACCATCCCTGGATGTTATCCGAACCGACACCCCATGTGGACTGTAGTACGGCCCAAAGGGCATTCCGGATCCCTACAGGCTCGAAACTAATGTTGGAAATCAGGACAATACAAGTTGGAATAGTGTTAGCCCAAAAACCAGGATCAATAGAAAAAAATAGTCAAGCAGCCGGAAACTACGAACATGTCATATAAAAGTAAACAAACTGATCCACGTATAGAAATTAAAATAAAAAAAATTAAAACTAAAATTAAAACAAGACCAAACAAAGAAAAAACTAACCAGGTCTCCCTGCGACCTCTAGGTCAGCACTATCCACTAACAAACCTGCTCCTACCGCGAGAATTTGAACTATGAACCTAAAAAAATGGGACAAAAAAATAGTTCAGTTTAACCGACACCAAATGGTAAAAGTAGAATGTGATCTAGATTACTTGGTAGGAAATCATAAAAGAATCCATATGTTTCCTTTCCCAAAATAATCCATTAAAACAACATTGAATTAAAATTATAAAATAGAGAATTCCCATATTTAACAAATTAACACTTTTCATTCCCTTATTCAAAATATTTCACATAATTTTTCCACTTTCAAAATAGATTTGAATTTTATTTAAAACCCAAAATCAAATAATTCCAAGGCTATATGGAAAATAAATAAACTGAAAAAATAAAAAATATGTCAAATAGATTGTAAACCAAAAATTCAGATAATATCTATGGGTGATTCAAAACGTCCGTATAAAGACGCATTGATGTTATTTATTCAGAACCACATGTCAGTGTATGGTGATGTCCCTATGGATATAACAAAATGGAAACCCTCATATGACCAATATAGTCATAGATCCCACCTATCCTTTTAGTTATCCATGGTATACCAAACCATATAATCGATGATGGAAAGCTACCATCACTTGGTCATCTAAAATATTCTTAGTACCCCATGGTGGTAATATACTGTGTAAGTGGGAGGCCCACACACACGTGACTCATCTTAACTATGTCTACCAAACTTGCCTACACCTGAGGTGGACACCACCTCTACAATAACTGATAAAAGGGAAATCCATCTCTAAAAGTGTCCACTATATATATATTCACATCACATCATTCATGGTTTTTACTGAGTCATCATATTATATAAAAATTCAACAAGGTTTATAAAGCACTTTCAGTTTTCAACCAGGTGATCACATTTTCGAAAACCATATTCCATTCCCAACATTAAAACGTGTAATCCATGCCATAATCTTCTATAAATAAAATGAATTTACAATTCCACTTCCAAATAATTTTATAAAGTCAACATAGAACATTGATTTTATCTTAGGAAATACCAAACAAGCCTTTATGTTCCAAAATTTATCGAAACATGTTTCAAGGCCAAGCTGAAAAAACTTTAATGACAATTTTGAAGTTACATTCCCAAATTTTGTTAAGAAACACGTATCATTGGGAAATAATGAATCATTTATAAAAAAAGAGGGGAAGGGTAAAATGGGAATATTTTAAGGGAACAAGTGTTCTATGTTCCATCTTCATTTCAATGCATATCCATGTGTGCACTCCGTGCACCCATGGATGTGAAAAAATAGAATGGCACCCTCTATGCGTCCAAAAAACCCCATAATATATTTAGAACCATCACATTCCTTTCAAACAAAACCCATCAATTTTATATTATTTCCAAAGGTGAAAACAATAATTTTTAAGAGACTCAGAGAGCATTCCAATCAACATTTAAACCACACTATGTCACCACATTACACTTAGAATGAATTAAACACAGTCCAATAATTCAAATTAAACATTTATAAGGTAATGTGTTGAGTCAATAAGGTTTTCCTTATGACTTTTCCATTACTTATTGTTTTGAAAATAACAAACACCTTATACTTAAGTATATATATATTTTACATCTATAAGGAAAATCTTCTTCCCAAAGGAATTTATCCCTACCATATTTTAATTTCTTATATCAATATTTTTCTTAAGTATGAAAATCAGATTCATACTTAAAGCCTTAGAATCATATAATACTTAGCTATGAAGCATTCTGTTTTAGGATATGAATTTTGGATATGAAATCTAATGAAGTTCCATTCTGAATTCTGGATACGAACTCTAATAAAGTTCCATTCCAAATTCTAGATACGAACTCTCATGAAGTTCCACTCCAAATTCTGGATACGAACTATCACTAAGTTCAACTCAGAATTCTGGATAAGAACTCTCATAAAGTTCCACTCTGAATTTTGGATACTAACTCTCACAAAGTTCAACTCCGAATTATGGATACGAACTTTAATGAGTTCAAATTCGAACTTGTATGAGTTTGACTCCAAACATTAATGAGTTCGACTCCGAATTCCTACTAGTTTGACTCCAAACTTCTATGATTTCGACTCCGAACATTAACAAGTTTGACTCCGACCTCTGTAAGTTCAGATTCCGAATACTAGTGAAACCAGAATCAGAATTTCCATAGAAATTTGGACTCTCGATTTCTATAGAATTCAGGTTCTGAATTCCTATTAAAGAGAATCTGAATATCGCTTTATTATAGACTCCAAATTCCATTTTTGGATAGACTCTGAACTATTATTTTCATACATTCTGAACTTTAGTATTACTTATGCTTACACTTGTTTCATTACAAAATGATGTCATGCTTTAAGTTATTGACTAACCATTGGTTGAGTGACACGTGGACAGGTCCCTCTGAAATTCAAGGAGATATACGACCATTGGAGGAGGGAGCTGACCTTTGGAGCTTTGACTATAAATATGAGCTCATTTGAAAGTCCACAATAACTTTGACGAATCTTTTTACATCCGTTATTACATGCTGTTGAAGTGATTTCTAGAGAGATAGGCTCTTATCAACTCTCAAAGCTTCGTGCAGAATGTTTGAACATCTTGTTCAAACTTTTCCTTGTGTAGACTTACTTCGTGTGACTCCGATTGTTGCAGATTACAATCGAGGGCTTCCTGGAATAGGAAGACAGATGTTCCAACACATTGAAGTTGAGGGATTCCTTGATGAGGAAGACAGAGGTGATGACTACCTGATAGTTGATTTCTTTTGGGGATAGCAAGATAGACTCTGATCTTTGTATAGTGTTCTTACCCTAGTGTGAGTAAGACATACTTTCTTGAATGTATAAATCATGGGACCTTTATCCAAGGTTGTGGGATACCCTTCTCTTTGAGTTAAAAGAGTTATTGTTTGTTACTTATAGTTTTACTAATTTTTTTCCGCTAAATTTTGTATTGTTATGGAAATTATAAATTTCTTATACTTCCTTACATGTACTCTGATTTAGTTAGATTCTATACGCTTTAAGGTAGAATCTTAGCCGGTGTAAACATTTGTTAAGTGTCATTTCCAGAATCACTTTTCTGGAATCTTGCAAGATTTTAGTACTCATAGAGGTATTTTGAATTATCATGTTTAACCTTGTTAAACATAACCATCCTACAAATTTTTTAAGGGAATTTTTAAAAGGTACAATTCACCCCCCCCTCTTATATCTGAGAATATCATTCATATTTCAATCCTACATTTGGTATCACATAGTATATCATACTCAGAGTCATACCATCCTTTCAATTGGAATCAGAGGATTTGATTCACTATGAATTAATCTCACGATTAGATTCAGAAGAGAATTCTCGGAATTTTTTTTTCAGATCCACATTTTTGGATCCATACTTCCGGATTCATATTTTTCGGAATCTATTTTTCGGACTCATAGTTCGGATTCAATTTTTTCATAGAGATACAATCTCTCTTACTTAGTATATTTCCTCTTGTTTACAGACTTATACTACAAATAAGTTTTTGTGCCAATGATTTCCTTAAGGATGGGAGGTTTAAATGTTGGTTCTATCGACAACTTAAATCCTACCAGACCACCAATCTGTGATGTTAATTATTATGAATATTGGAGAGATCATATGAAGACTATTATTATCAATACTAGGGTAGAAAAACTTGTCATTATTACTGGAGGATACAAAATTCCTAACAAAGAAGTTAGTGCTTTTACTAATCATGAAAAGCATGAATACCAACTCAACTATAAGGTACGCAATAAATTACTTTTTTCAATGACTAGGAACATATATAGCCAAATTTTTTCTTGTGAAATAGATAACTGTATATGGAAGAAACTTGAAGTTACACATTTTGTTACATCTTAAGTGATTGATACTAGAAGAACCATGCTTAGAGCTGAGTATCATGGTTTCAATTTTACTTATAGAGAACCAATTTGTAAGGTGAAACAGAGATTCATGACTATCGTGAATAGCTTACAATCAATGGGAGATAAAGGTTCAAATGATGAAGCCCTTGTTGACAAGATCATAGATATTATTCCAAATGAGTGGGAGTCCAAGAGGATAGAAATCGATGAAAATAGAAAGTTTAATAAAATTTCTCTTGATGAACTATTTGGAACTCTTCTTCAACATGAAACTAGAATAAAGAGAGATGCTGACAACATAAAGAATAAGAATGGGAATGGTAGTGTTTCTTTTAATACAACATCCAATCACATGAAAACTAATACTCCTGAAAGAGTTACTAGATCCAAATATAAGAAATTTATTATCCAATCATAATCTAGTGAGAGTGAAGTATGAGAAAATGAGTTAGCAAATCTTTCTCGAAGGATGAAAAAGATAGCTAGATAGAGAAATTTCCAATACAAGTATAAGAAGAAGGAAAGAGAAGATAAGAAATATTTAAAGGTCACATGATATGAATGCAAGATACCTGGACACATAAGACCTGTTTGCTCGATGCTCAAAAGAAAAGAAAGAAAAGAGAGGCATTCTGAATGGAACAGAAAGAAATATTACAAGTCCAAATATAATAATGTTCTGAAAGCTAATGAAACTTGGAGTGCCAGTAGTGGTGACTCTTCAGATGAATCTTCTGATATGAATCTCTTGGATAGAAGAATCTTGGTCTTATAGTCAGGCTACCTATTGATAATCATTTCTTTATGGCTAAGGTACACAATGCTGAATTATTGACCAATGTTTCTTTTAATGCTAATGATAGTAAATAGTATAACTCAGTGGATGAAGAATCTTCTTATGATGAAGAAAATATTTTACCTACCTATGAAGAAGTTTCTTGGTTTGCTGAACTTCTTGAGATTGAGAACCCAAAACACCTGAAAATTATTGATAAGGAAAACTCTAGGAATATTATTATTAATAGGGAAATATCAGATCTTTATAAATATCTTGATAACAAAAATTCTTATTTTGAAAGTATTTCAAAAAATCTTGAGTAAGTTAGTTCTAAAAAGAATAAACATTCTAGAGAACTAGAAAATGTAATTTCTATGAATGTTTTTTTGAGCCTAGCTCTAGTTCAAATATTCATGAAGATAAGAACTTAGTTATCAAACTCAAATCTGAAATATTTTCTTTGAGTAAGTGTTTGTCAAAATTTACCCTATGTAAGGAAAATTTTGATAAAATGTATTCACAAATCCGACCTCGAAGGAATACTTCTGGTCTTGGTTACACAAGTTCTAAACTGATTTTTAGTAACGACTACTTTGTTCCTCAAAGTGCCCCATTTTGCACAAAGTGTCAATGTGGTGGTCACTGGGCAAAGAATTGTTCATTAAACAAAACCCAATCTTTAGGATTTCATAAGGCTTAATTTTGTAAATAAATGTTGATACCCAAAATTTTATTGTCTAACAATTCTGGATACAAGCATGTCTGGATTCCGAAAACCTAACTTTTTTCTTATTTTCAAGAAAATAGGGCAAGTACCAACAACAATAATTGGTATGTGGATAGTGAATGTTCCCAGAATATGACTGGTAACAAATTCTATTTCGAAAAAATTATCAACACGAATGGAGGAAAAGTAACTTTCAGAGATAATGATCATGGTGAAATTATTGGTATAGGTAACATTGTTCTTCTTGGAAAAACCTTGATTTCAAATGTTTTATTTATTAAAGGTCCTAAGAAAAACCTCATCAGCATAAGTCAATTATGTGATGATGGCTACCTTGTGAATTTTTCAAATGATAAGTGCTTAGTACACAATTCCAAGGAATAATTTATTCTTTCTACCCATAGGTAAGAGAATGTTTACACACTAAACTTAGAAGACCATAGGAGCAAAGACGTACCTTTCCTTAGTGAAATGGAAGATCATTCTTGGTTGTGGCATTGAAGGTTAGGACATTGTAACCTTAGGAACTTATATAAACTTTTTAAGAATGGTTTAGTTAAGGATCTACTAGAACATAGATTTTATTCTTTAAAAGTTTGTAACACTTGTTAATATGGAAAGCAACATAAATCAAATTCTAAATAAATTGGTGAAATATCAACTGCTGATGTACTACAGTTGGTTCACATGGATCTTTTTGGTCCAACACAAACTAGAAGCATTGGATGAAAGTACTATATATTTTTTTTGGTTAATTATTGCACTAGATTTACATGGGTCTTTTTTCTAGCAAATAAGTCTGAAGCTTTTTCTTATTTCAAATTTTTTCGAGCCCAAGATAAAAATGAGAAAAATATTCCATTGAAAACTATTCATTGTGATCGTGGATGAGAATCTAAAAATTCTAATTTTGAAACTTTTTGTAGTAGTAAAGGTATTACTCAAAACTTGTCAGCACCCAGAACACCTCAACAAAATGGTGTTGTTGAAAGAAGAAATAGAATTCATCAAGAGATAAATAGAACCATTTTGAGTGAGTATTCAATTTCTAATCCTTTTTGGGATGAAGCTGTAAGTACTGCTTGCTATACTATAAATCGAGTTTTAATCAGACCTTTTATTAATAAAACTCTTTATGAGTTATGTAATGGTAGAAAACCTAGACTTTCCTACATTAAGGTTTTTGGTTTCAAAGTATTCATTATGAATACTAAAGATAATTTTCACAAATCCTCACCAAAATCTGATGAAGGGTTTTTCTTAGGCTACTCCACAACTTCTAAGGCTTATTGAGTTTTCAAAAAAAAACACTTTCACTCTTTAAGAAACAGTACATGTCAAATTTGATGAAACTGATCCTTTTGTTTTCAAACAACCCCAACCTACATCCTCAGATGTGTTTTCAAAAACTGATTATCAACCTTTGATAGAAAATTATTCTGATAAGGAAAATGTTCAAGAAAATACTTTTGAAAGATTTACCCCAAAATATTTTCTACCCTATATTGATGAACAGGTTTTACAAAACCCAAACCAGTCATTTCTAAAGAATCATCCCAGTGATAGTATCATTGGCGATGTTAATTAACCCATATGGACCAGAAGCTCCTTATGAAATGAAATAGAATATCTAGCATTCCTTTCCCAATTAGAACCAAAAAACACCGATGAAGATTTAGGTGATGAAGATTGTATTAAAGCAATGATAGATGAACAAAATGATTTTGAATGGAACAATGTCTGGACCATGGTTGAAAGACCTAAAGAAACTTATGTCATTGGAGTAAAATGGGTCTTTAGAAATAAGTGTGATGAAAATGGAGTCATCATTAGAAATAAAGCTAGATTGGTTACTAAAGGATATAATCAACAAGAAGTAATGAACTGTGAAGAAACCTATGCTCCAGTATCTAGAATTGAATCTATTAGTATTTTACTTTCCTCTGCAGCAGTCATCAATTTAATTATTTTTCAAATAGATGTGAAATGTGCTTTCATTAATGGTTATGTTCAAGAGGAAGTTTTTGTTGAACAACCTTCTGGCTTTGAAGATTAAAAACATCCTAATCATGTTTTTAGACTTACCAAAGCTTTGTATGGCCTTAAACAAGCCCCACGAGCTTGGTATGATAGAATTACAGGGTATTTTCTTCAAAATAACTATGTTAAGAGAAATGCAGATCCAACCCTTCTTATAAAGAAATATAAGAATTTTTTTTGATTGTTCAAATTTATTTTGATGAAATTATATTTGGTTCAACTTAGCAATCCTTAACTGATTCCTTTGCAGATCTACTGAAATATGAGTTTGAAATGAATATGATGGGTGAGTTAACACTTTCCTAGGTTTTCAAATTTCATGAAAAACAGAAGGAATCTACGTATCCCAACATAAGTATATTAAATATATTCTTATAAAGTATGGGTATGACAACACTAAGAGTATTAGTACTCATATTTGTACCTCAAACACACTTGATCCTGATGAAGTTGTGAAACCAGTAGATCAAACATCTTTGAGAGGTATGATAGGAAGTCTACATTACATGATAGCTAGTCGACCAGACATGATGTTTTCAGTATTCTTATGTGCATGATATCAATCCAATCCAATGTAATCTCATTTAAATTAAGTGAAAATAATTTTTTGCTACTTAAAGGGAACCATGGATCTAGAACTATTTTAAACTTTTGGAGATTATTTTTTTGAGAGATTTTCAGATGCTAACTTTAGTGGATGTAGAATGGATAGAAAGAGTACATCCAGAACTTTTCATTTCTTAGGAGATTCATTAGTTTCTTGGTCATGCAAGAAGAAACATTCTGTAGAACTCTCCACTACTAAAGCTGAATATGTAGCAGCTGGAAGTTGTTGTGCTCAAGTGTTGTAAATACAACACAGACTCACAAAATATGGCTTGAGTTTCACTAAGAATCAAATTTTGTGTGATAACACAAGTGCGATTGCGCTTAGTAAAAACCCTACACATCACTCCCGTTCAAAACACATAGATATTAGACATCACTTTCTTAGGGATCACATACTAAAAAGAGATATCATTCTTCAATTTATCAGAACAGAAGATCAACTTGCTGAAATTTTCAAAAAATATTTACCCTCCTATAGATTTGAATACATTAAATAGATGTTAGGAATGATAACCATGAGGTAATCTTCCTTCATTAACTTATTGTTGAACCATTCTCCTTACAGTAATAAGCTCATTTTTGTAGGGGGGTAATTTTTTTTAGTCTTTCAAAAAATTTCGTAATGAGTCTTTCAAAATTTTACCTTAATGATTCTTTCAAAATTTATCTAAATGAGCCTTTATAAATTTTCATAATGATGATTTCGTAATGGAAATTTTTCGTAATGAAATTTTCGTACATGAAATTTTTCGTAATGAAGTTTTCACACTGGAAATATTCGTAATGTGAATTTTCGTAATGAGAATCTTCGTAATGAGAATTTTTTTAATAAAGTTTTCGTAATGAAATTTTCGTAATGAGAATTTTCGTACTAATATTTTTCATACTAGAGTTTTTCATAGTGATTCTTTCGTAATGAGTTTTTCGTAGTCAAATTTTCTTCAATAAGAATATCACATAATACAAATAAAAATCCTATCCAATCTGAAAGGTAGTATTTTACTTACATATGTTTTCGTAGTCATTTTTAGTTATTGGTAGGTTGTTTCTTTTAAAATTTTTGGGATTCGTTTCTTCTTAAATCCTAATATTTTTGTTAAAACCTCAAAAGATCAGATTCAAAATTTCTTTTTGGGTATTATTTCAACCGTCAGATCAGATTAGAGAAATTTTCAACTATTAGATTGGTTTTGGATGTTCAAAGGTCTGCTCCATCGTCTTTATAAAGGGCACCCCCATTTGTGTCCCAAATCGATCTCCAAGCTCTCGCGTCGTGAAGCTCTACCTCAGTTCATAATGTCTGTTTTCAATCTCTCATAACTCCTCCATTCCGAATGACTATAGAAGACACTTCTCAAGAAATGTCTACCATGATGCCAATTTCAAAATGGCATGTGTACAGATAAAGATTGGTCCATCCAAACTTTTATAAGTACGATTCTATCATCTCTAAAAACATCAAGTTTAATGGTTGGGAAGATGTATGTATATCTAAGACAAGTGTTTAAGATGTGGTCTATCCGGAGTTACATGTAGAGTTTTATGAATTAGAAATCTTCTATGAGGAAGAGGGAAGAGAAAAAATTTCTTTCAAGTCTTATGGGATGCCTTACAAACTTACTTACACTAAGGCTGCAAGCTTGGTGGGGCTGGCATACGATGGAGAAGCTGAATTTTGCTCACATATAATTCCAGATGTTCAAGGATGTTTTGTTATAGTGAAGGCCTTGGAGTGTCTTGGGCTTGATGATGTAAAGACATCCAAGATTGCTCACCTATATTCTAATAATCAGATCCTTCAACTATGGGTACAATTTTTCTTTGTTCCGAGAAAGGGTGACAAAGATACCCTGATGAAAAGTGATATATATTTCATAGACTTCTTGGTGAATATAAGAAAAATCAATCTGATGAGTTATGTTCTTGTGGCAATCAATAACGTCAAGGAGGGAAATTTGAGATCTCAAATCATCATGTACCCTACCTTACTATCAAAGCTGATAGTTCGGTGTCTGGATTCTTTCAAGATTGCATGTAAGTCTAAGGCTCAAAATTGCAAGTTTATGATTGTTAGTGATCATACCTTGAAAAGGATGAATATGGACTATTCCAAGGAAACATGAGAGTTTTATAATTTTCTAGAGGAATTGGCTGAAACCAATCGAGAAAATGTGGAGAAATCTAAGATAGTGAAGAAGGTTGGTAAGAAGAGGAAATTGAAAGAAGTGGTTGCTGAAGACAAGACCCCCAAAACTAAGGAACCCAAATCCGCACCTCCCAAGCCGAAGAAACAAAATTCTTATCTAGATGAGGTGGATGCTAAATGAAGAGATGATAATGAAAAGAGGAAAGAAGGGGATCCACAGTTCAGATTGGACCCTGCTAAAGCTAATGCCTTAAGAGAAAAAGATGCGGACGAGTTAGAGAAACAGGCCAATGAGAAGAAGATGAAGAAGAATATTTCTGAAGCTGAAGTTGTACAATCTCTTTTGAGAGACACAGAAATAGATTTTGATAATATTATTGTACTGGAAACCTTTCTTGTTTAGCCATTACCTGAGACCCCTAGAAAAAATTACTTCACTCCAGAAAATTCTAAAGGGAAACAGGTTGTTGAAGGAGTAGAGAAAAGAGCTTGTGAAGAAGTAGATGAAGTAGTTGATGAAGAAATAGAAGTAGAAGGGGAAGTAGAAGAAGAATGAGAAGTATAATAATTAAGTGGTGATCTAGATGACTTGATTAAACAATTGGAATATTTTCAAGAAAAGTAAAACCTATCATAAAAACTACCAATCCGAAATTATGAGGCTGAGACCTCAAAGCTTGTCACTCTGGGAAAGGGAGATGAGAAAGATGGTAAGGAAGATGATGACATGGAAGAAGAGAAAAAAATGAATTTTCTAAGGAAGAAATATATGAGAATCACTTTCTTGAAGAAGGATCAAAGAAGGAGAAAACTGATGAAGACAAGAGAGTTCAACTATTTGAAATTGAGGAAGAATCCCCTGGTGAAGAACCCATTCCGAAAGTTGACAAAGGTAAGAAAGTGCTTATAGACACCCCAAAAAAATATATTATAAGGAAGAAGGGTGTTGGTGGCTCATCAAGAAGACAGTTGGTGGAAATTGAAGAAGAACAATCCCAAAGCAAGGTGTCTGATTCGGAATCATCCGCACCAGGTCATGATTTTTTGTAGATTCTTTGAAAAAGTTGGTAGACACTATTCCGATCTTTCCCACCATAGACCCCAGATGCCAGATTCTTCAACACAACCTAAATCAGAAATCAGAATCCTTATCCATGGTGATGGATAAGTGTCTGAAGATTGAGGATGAGCATAGAAATTTTTTTTATCATTTATGATGCCCACAGAAAATCATGCAGCAAAATCACATTATGGTCCAATAAAATCAATGAGGATTTTTTAGATCTTGATCATTTTCAAAATAATGATAAATAAGCTTTTGACACCTAGGATGCAAAGATAAAGAATTTTCAGGATAAGCTGACCCTTGATCAAAATACTCGGAATCAACTGGTGAGGGATCTGAATGGGAAGCTTAACTCGGTTTCTCAAAACTGGAAAGGGGAACAAGATATCCAGATTGAGATGAAAGAGAAGCTGGAAATGAAGGATAAATTACTGAAGATGCAGGAAGAGGCCATGAAGGCTCAGGCAGAGGTCCTGAAAGCTCAAGATGAATGGATTAAAGCCTTAAAAAACAAGATGAGGAGTACCAGAAAGACTTGAAAAAACTGAAAAACATGATGAAGAATTTAATCCCCAAGGAAAAGGAATACAAATAGACTAATCCGATTTTTTGTTGTAATGTCTATCCTTGTAAAAATTCTTTCAATTCTAATGAAATATCTGGTTGTTTGAATCTTGTGTTGTTATGTACTAATGCTTCAGGTACTTTATTTTTTTCAATTCCCTTAAATTCATTTTGAAAATTAGAAAGGAGGAGAAGGAAAAATAACTACTCAAAGGGGGAGAAGAAAAAATCTAACAGGGAGAAGAAAAATTTCAAAGTCAAGAACTATCATTATGAAAGGGGGAGTTTATCATTAAGAAGTTTTTAATTCCCATGATAATGAAAACTCTATTCTAGAAATCCAGAATACAATCCTTAGAGTTCTTAAGTCTAAGGGGGAGTTAGTTGTATTCACCATCATCGATGAATAAAGGGAGATATGTTTTAATTTCAAAGTCTAAAGAAATTTTTTCTAAATCCCTTATATTCTTTTTCGTAAGGTTTTTTGTGCATTCCAAAAAGGGGGATATTGTTTAGTCAATAAGGTTTTCCTTATGACTTTTCAATTCATTTTTGTTTTAAAAATCACAAACACTTTATACTTAAGTGAATCTATATTTTACTTCTATAAGGGAAATTTCCTTCCGAAATGAATTTAACCCTACCAAATTTTCATTGCTCATATAAATATTTTCCTTAAGTATAAAAATCGGATTCATACCTAAAACCTCGGAGTCATATAATACATAGATATGAAGCATTCTGTTTTAGGATTTGAATTCTAGATAGAACTCTAATGAAGTGTCATTCCGAATTCTGGATACGAACTATAATGAAGTTCCATTCCGAATTCTAGATATGAACTCTCATGAAGTTTCACTCCGAATTTTGGATACGAACTCTCATTAAGTTCCACTCTGAATTCTGGATACGAAATCTCATAAATTTCCACTCTGAATTCTGGATACGAACTCTCAAAAAGTTCAACTCTGAATTATGGATACAAACTTTAATGAGTTCAACTCCGAACTTCTATGAGTTTGACTCCAAAATTTTATGAGTTCGACTCCGAATTCCTACTAGCTCGACTCTGAACATCTATGAATTTGATTCCAAACATTTACGAGTTTGACTCTGAACTCTGTAAGTTCATATTCTTAATTCAAGTGAAATCAAACTCCGAATTTCCATAGAAATTCAGAATCTAAATTTATAAAGAATTCAGGTTCTGAATTCCTATAAAACAGAATCCAAATAACTCTTTATTATAGACTCTGAATTGCATTTTTTGTTAGACTCCGAAATTTTATTTTCTTACGTTCCGAAAATCAGTTTTGCATATGCTTACACTTGTTTCATTACAAAACGATGTCATGCTTTCAGTTATTGACAAACCACTGGTTGAGTGACACGAGGATAGGTCCCTCCGAAATTCAAGGAGAAATATGATCGTTGGAGGAGGGAGACGGCCGTTGGAGCTTTGCCTATAAATAGAAGCTCATTTGAATGTCGACAATAACTTTGACAAATTTTTTGACATATGTCCATACTTACTTTTGATGTGATTTCTAGAAATATAGGCTCTTATCAACTCTCAAATCATCGTGCAGAAAGTTTGAACAGCTTTTTCAAACTTTGCCTTGTACAGACTTTCTTCGTGTGACCCTGATTGTTTCTGATTACAATCGAGGTCTTTTGGGGATAGGAAGACATAGGTTCCAACACCTTGAAGTTGAGGGATTCCTTGCTGAGGAAGACAGAGGTTTCGACTACCTGATAGTTGAGGGATTGCGGGGATAGCATGATAGACTCTGATCGTTGTATAGAGGGCTTACCTAGGTGTGGATAAGACAGACTTTCATGAATGTATAAATCAAGGGACCATTATCCAAAGTTGTTGGATACCCATCACTTTGAGTTAAAAGAGATATTGATTGTTACTTGTAGTTTTACTACTTGTTTATCCGCTCCATTTTGTATTGTTAAGGAATTTATAACTTTCTTATACTTCCTTACTTGTACTCTGATTTAGTTAGATTCTATACGCTTTAAGGTAAAATCATAGCCAGTGTAAACTTTTGATAAGTTTTATTTCTAGAATCACTTTTTCGTAATCTTGCAAGTTTTTAGTACACATAGAGGTCTTTTGAATTATCCTGTTTAACCTTGTTAAACATAACCATCCTAAAAATTTCCTAATGGAATTTTGAAAAGGTACAATTCACCCCCCCCCTCTTGTATCTAAGAATCTCATTATTATTTCGATCCAATGTTTGGTATCACAGAGTATATCATACTCAGAGTCATACCATCCTAACATAAAGTACCTACATAATCATTCTATTTTAATGTTAAAGGTTTAATTAAAATTTTATGAAACACATTCAGTGTGAAAACACATATACATAAACAAGGATCACTCCAAAACCCATTTTTGGTAAATTATAGAAATAAGGAAACAACACAATGAAATATATATGAGTATTATAAGGATGTTAATAACATTTAAAAATTAATTGAAGACACTCAAGCACTAATGGTTTTCATCGAAAAGGTAAAAAATGGAAATACCTACCTTAGTGGTGTATGAATGCAACAAAACCTTGTGGGAGGAGATATCTAATCCCCATAGATCGTTATCACACCCTAGACCCAAAAAATTTAAAAAAACATAAACCCTATATATTAGGGGTTTTACATTGTGGTAAAATCCAAATAAAAAAACGAAATTGAGAGAGTTAAGAGATTATAAGAGGAAAGTGAAGGATTCTATGAAGAAAACAAGAATAATCTCCATCTACTAGTGAAAAATTTCACAAATCATTTTCCAAAATAAATGAGAATAAAGGTGGAGCCCTCTCATCAATAACCAATATGTGACACGTCAAATGTGAGGTATAATAACTTAAATAATATTTTTTAAAAATTGAATGATATTTAACTCATAATAATCTGCATGGTTTTTTAAACCATTCACAAACAATGTGAATGATACTGGGAAAATTATGCAACATTGTAGGTTTAGGTTTCAGTTTGGGAAAATTGTGATCAAACTGGATGACACTGAAATTTTTCCAAAAACCCTAAAATTGCACCCTAAACACTAGGGAATCAAACCCAATGGCCCTTGAATGACGAAATATAAAATAGTGTTATTGTGTGTGTTGGAAACCCTCTACCCTGAAACATTCTCCCAAAAACATTGACAATAACCAGGAATATGGATAAAAAAGAAACCACTAAATAAAAAATACTTTTTTTGGACACTCAACCCAATACTTAACCTAAATATCCAACATCAAGAAATAAATAAAAACAATTGAAAATAGTTGTTGGGGTGTAAAAATTCACCACACCACAAACACTTTCTGCCCCTAGAAAGTCACCTAGACAAAAGTTAATCAAAACTTGCATCTATGCCTGATCCAAACTGATATCCTTAGGGTGATTATTTATTAAAAAAGTCACACCTTGATGATCTTGAATAAAAAATAGCATATTTATGAGCGAAGTATGTGAGGGGTTCCCCCCCATAAGAATTCGTCTAATGTGGATGTTTTAAAACATAAACAACGCTACCGGAACATAAATGAGGAACCCGCTATAGAGAGTCCTAGATAACTAAGACCCGATATCAAACTCAACCTCTCAACTCTATCCAAACAACATCCTTACCAAAACCATTACCTAGGGAACTCCCAACATGAACTAATCCAGCATTATAATCATGAGAAAACAACACCATCACTAGAACATGAAATTTCCATAACTAGCCAAATTCCTCGTTACAAGTGGAAACTCCAGAAATGAAACCAAAAATAAATTATGATCTCAAAGAAGAATTCATTTAATCCAGAAAATTCAAGTGATTTTATCACCAAATGAGCACCTCCAAAACCAAAACCAACCCATAAAATTTCAAAAAGGCATTAAAAAATAAAAAATTTTAGCCTCAACGTCCGTACAAACAAGACCTCTTAGATAATGAAAGGAAATTTTATTATAACTATTCAAATGAAACTTCGAAAATAATGTATATGGTAAAAAACAATAATGAATCATTAATCATTATCATCCCCTCATGGAAACAAAAACTAGGTTGAGGTTTCCCAAACCCGTGAAAATTCTTGACTGTGTCTGAGCTTCACCGCGAGACCTATGGTTGTCGATCTGAGGGGTAAAGCATCTTCTCCCTGATAATCGGGCACTAAATTCCTCCAATAAAAACTATTTATTCAGAAAGTGATTCCTAAAAACTTTTCCATGTTACCCAATCTACCACAATGGGGGAAGGTCATCTGGGTGATGCAACAAGATAAATTAGAATGTCTGCACCATCCACACTGGTGTCACACAAACTAATTATCTAAAGAACTAGAATCTAGGACTAACGAAGAAGACTCCTTAGAGATAGGTTCCTCTATAATGCATTTATTACTAGATGGGGAACCATAATGATCCACGAGAGACACCAGATTGAAATTATCCTACACTCCAGAAACCCACTCATTAAAGTCGATATTATAGAAAATCATAGTCTGATGGGCTTATGGAACTCGCATGAGCTCTTCTCTCTTATTCATCTTCACCTCCTCAGGTATAACTAATCAGATAAAAATGGATATCAACACATCCTAGTTCATTCCATTTTAAAATGATGGTAGAGTGAACAACTAACATTCCTCCAAATCGGAACCCTCAAATAACTCTATGACTACATGCACACTCATTGCTTCAAGAGTTTCCAATGATATAAAGACACATTTACCTCTTCATTTCACTCCCTTTCCCATAATGTACTATGATCACCATGAAAATATGAATCACTTGAGAAGAATAAAATCTTGCCTTGACTCATCAAACATTTGGGGAACATTCAGGGGTATCCTTTCCAAACAATACCCTGAACATGAAACAAATATGGATATAAAACTAAATATCAATTGAAAAGGATATTGTGAGCCGAAATAGCAGGTTGACACGGTAAAAAAATATTATCACAACCAAAAAATTACTATTAAGAGACACCCATCTCATTTAATTTTAAAAACTTCCTTCTTCCAAGTCCACTTTTAAAAAACCAAACCCACATTCTAAAGCAAAAACAAATTTCCAAAAACATTAAATTTCAAAATATCACCCATGGAATCATATGAACTATCACAATTGTGCCCATCCAATTATATTTATATCATTAATGAACTTGTTCCCCCACATAATAAATGTACATACACACATACATATGAACATCCATAGAGAGTACCAAGGGTCACATATCAACCTTCTTTATCAAATCCAAACATGCACTAATTTATCTAAACTAGAAAATTTTCCTATAAAACTCTTTTTACCCATTTTAAATCATTTTAATAGAATGTATTTTCTTTTCAAAAACCCATTTCATTTTCAAAACATCACTAACTCTAATAGTAAGAAAACAAAACTCAACTTGCTCCAAACTACCAGAGTAAGGAACTAGTAGTCTTGACTAACCTAGTGAGAGGGCAGTGAGACATGACCCATGTAAGCATTCACCACTAGTAGGTACTTAAACCTTTTAATAAGACTCTACATAGGTCACTACATCATGTGGGATAACAACATAATAGAGGATCACTTCTATTATCATCCATAAATCAAAAACAATGATAAAATACTCAAATATCAGGCTACCCAAAGTAACTCAGGGATAAGAATAAGAATGGGTTCATGACACCCTTCCAACACCTACTTCCCAAGTCTTGACTATCCTAATGTCCAACTACTAGATACCCAAAATAACTAGAACATGCTCTGATACAATTTTATTACAAACTATCATGGGATGTCATATGAACCGACACCTGACCCAATCCACGACATGACTTGAAGGGCATTATCAACCCTAAAGTAATGGAAACTAGTGTTGGGCATCATAAAAATATAAGTGGGAATAGTTTCCACCCAAAAACTAGGATAAATTACAAAACTAAAAAATTCATAGAAATAAATAACAAATCATATAAAAATAAACAAACTGATCTGGGTACATAAATACAACTAAAAAAATATATATTGAAACTAAATTAAGACCATACAATAGTACAACAAACCTGATATCCCTATGACCTCATGATCACCACCATCCACCAACAAACTTCCCCAATGTTATGCTTCCAAACCAAGAACCTGAACATGAAATAGGACTTTCCTAATAGGTTGGGTCTACCGACAATGAATGGTACATATAAGGTGTGAGCAAGACCACTCGGTAGGAAATCACCAAATATTCCATATGTTTCCTTTTCATAAAAGCATTCCATTAACAATAGTTTGAAATACATTTATAAAAATTGTGTTTTCACATTTTAAAAAATTAAAACATTTATTTCTCTTCATTAAAACATTTAACACCATATTTCCACTTTCAAAATAAATTCCCATTTTATATAAAAAATATAATAAAAAATTACTAGTGAAATGTGGAATATAAATAAACCATGAAACTGAAATATATGTGCAGAAGAAAGTAAATAATAAATAAAGATATTGCTATGAGTGATCCTGAATATCCCTTAAAATAACCCTAGATGTTCTTGGTTTGGAACCACCTATCTGCATAAGGTGAATTCCTTATGTCTAGGACCAACTGGACTCCCTCATCGGACAAATCCAGTTGAACTGCCCACTATGCCTCTTATTGATCGAGGGGGTACTAACCCATCTAATAAGGGATAGAAATATACTATCATTGTATCTTCTAAATGATTCCCTGGAACCCATGGTGGTACAACACTATGTAAGTGGTAGTACCTCACACACATGACTCATATTACATGTTTCCACAACACTTTGCTACCCACAGTATATACACCGTCTATATAATAGCCCATAAAAGGGAAATACCTCTATGGGTGTAACGCCCAGACCCCAAAAACCCAAAGCTAGTGCATTAATTTATTAAAATGGAATAATTACATGAAATAAAATCCACAAGGACTAATCTATTTTTAATTCTTGAATAAATTGGATGCATACATGTAAGCCATTTTACATTTGGAGAAGAATGCAACATATAATACTTAACAATAGCTAATAAACTGTAGCCTTGAAAACTCAATAAATGATCACTTCTTCACAACCTGGGGAAGGTAAATAAATGAAGGGGTGATCTCAAATTCTCAGTAAGGGTTAAATATAGTGGAATCTTTAAATAATAAAAATTGAACCATACTGATTTATATATCATCAACATGGCATGTTTAACCTTGGAAAAACACACACCATCAAAAAATTGAGAATGAACATTCATCCATAGATTTTTTCATAGTGAAACCCTCATTTAATGCAGTTATCAAATTCTGTATAAAGAGACTGCTTATAATCTTTTATTCATGTATCTGGATCATGAACCATCATACTGTTGGGATAGATTTTGTTTATGGGTAGAATCTCATCTGATTATGTTTTGAAATCAAACCTGAATAGTCTTTCACCAACTGTTTTGTGTTATGAGACATTTTGATGCATCAAGGGGATATAGTGGAAACCACAAATCACTAATATTCCAAATAAATATTATAAAAAAATTTAAATCCAGAAAAATATGCCTGATCAATTTTCATATTTAGAAGAGGATACATATTCATCAATATTTCCACAATTAAACATCATTCAAAATAAATATTATATGTAAAAGAGTACATGGCTATGAAAATGATATTATTAATTATACTAGACTATGGATATTTAATAAGAATTTAATTTTTAATGATAATTGGTCTCAATGTTGTATTAGTGACACCACATAAAAATGTTTAGGGTCATAATACCATGTATGTCTCAATGAAATGGAAATTGAGATGATGTACTATACCAAGACATAATCAATCATATCGTGTGACCAAAAATTAATAACCATCTAATTTATCATTTAATACCCTGAATATAAATAGAATAATGATATTATATATCAATTGGAAACATGAATACATCACATAAAAGAAGTAAGTATAGGAAAATGGAAATCTCATGTAAATAAAAGTGAGATGAGAAACCCCTTACCTTATGCCTGAATGTGTTATTCACTTGATCTTAATGTCTAGAATAATCAGATTAAATGAACTAATTAATTAATTAATAACTTTAAATTCATTTATTTGACTTATAATAATTTTCTTAAGTTTATTTATGGACTTTGGTAGGATTTATAAGATATAAATTTATCGCTCACGGGTGGTTGTTTCCTTGTTTTTCATTATCAACATACTTGAATATGATTATATAAGATCTTGAGAAATTGATATAATTCTACAAAGTTGAATTTATATATTATTAATAATCATAAATAACTTAAAATGGTTATATATGTCATTTTTTCATGGCATTATTATGAATCATTAGATATGTCATTTAGTGATAACCGTTAATATATTTACGGTGGTTATTGATCATAATGAACTCATTTTATTTTATCATTTAGTATTATGTAAATACATTAATTATCGAACATAAAAAGGGTTATATGATGCAATATAAAATCTATATCAACCATTAAAATTGTTTTATGGACATATGTGAAGAATAATTTGGTGAATGAAATATCGTCTTCCACAATGGTTGTAAATTGGCACCTCTCGAATAATGATTTCGTTTGTAAAATAAAAGTTGTATAGTAAGAATATTGATGATGTATCATCCATTGACAACATATAATTTTAGTATATATATGAAAATGGAGTAATCATGATCATTTGGAAATGGTATCTGATGATATAATAATAAAAGAAGATAAATTGAAATGAAATAAAATGAATAAGGAAGAAGATTAACCTCTTGAAATAACCTCCTTCTGAACCTCTATAAGCGAAAGGGTTTGGGAATTTTCCTTTTTTAAAGGGCTCTTGGATATGGGGAGGAACTAGGAAAGTTTATTTTTATATAACATTGATAATCTTAAAGGATTATAGGAGTGAGGATAAGAGGGAGTGAGGGGTGGTTTTTTATAGTGGAATAGAGGAGTGATTTCTTAATATTTTATTCATTATATTATTATTTCTCTATAGAAAAGAAATATTATTGATTCTTATTACCAAAAATTGTAATAAGGCCATGTTATTTCAAATAAGTTCCAATCTATATCATATATGACTCAAGAGTGATGCATAAAGTTATTTATTTAGCATATTTCATAAATTATCAGATTTCACTATTCACCAAAAATTGATGTATTTTAGAAAAATCCCAAAAATTCATGCTAATTTTATTATTTGTAGAATTAAAAAATTAATTCCATTTTAATGAAATAATTTTCTAGATATGAGAAATTTAATTTTTAAATTAAAATTAGCATTTTCTCAAAAATATATTTTTAAAATTATAAGTGATTTTATAATACCCTGAAAATTTATCTAAGTTCTCATTAGATTGTCCAAAAATCATAGGAAAAAAAATATTTATTTACGAATAAATTTTTATAAAAATAAATTCTATTTTAAATAAACAAATTAATTATAAAGTTTTAATTAATTATTTTATTCTCACAAAAATACTAATACTTAATTATTAATTTTAAAATATTCACATTCATCTATAAGGTACCTATATATTATTTATACATTCATGGGAGATGCTAATATTCATAAGGGTCATATTAATATTCATAAGGGTAAATTACTATTCATAAGGGTAACATTACTATTCATAACGGATAGTTACTATTTACTAAAAATTAAGTTGATCATATCGGTCTCAAAATATATTAATGAACACAATTGTGTATGACTGTTTGTCGAAATTCAAATCAGATAAGTGAAATAATTATGTTTAACGTATAGGTTATAACATTATCCTATAAAAAAGTAATTCATAGAGACTCAACGTTGTAGGCATGATAATATATCTAATTAATTGAAATTATTTAAGAAGAAACGTACCATAATAAATTTGAATGATATATTCTTCTCTCCTTTGGAAATTCTGTCTTTGAAATTTTTTAAGTATATGGCCCTAAAAAATGTTGATGGCGGTTCCTTTTCATGTCATCCTCTGGTTTCCATATTTCTTCCTCTATTTTACAGTTTCTCCAATGAAGCTTTACGAGTCATGTTGTCCGGTTTTATAGTACATTCCCCCTTATGTCGAGAATCTCAATAGGATCTTCACATTATGAAAAATTAGCTTCATGTACTATTTCTTCATTGGTGAGTACATGTATTGTACCTATCATGTAATTATTTCACAGTGATACATGGAATACATCATAAAATTTGGATAGAAATGGGGGCATCAATAAATGGTAATCTAGAGCTACAATTCATTCCATAATTTCAAATGGTCTAGTGTACTTAGGTATCAGTTTCTTTTCCTTACTAATCCTTAAGACACCCTTCCATGGAGATACATTTATAAATACATTATTTATAACATGAAACTCCAAATCCATTATAAAGTTGTTAGCATAACTCTTTTGGCTAATTTGTGCAGCTTTAATGTATTCATGAATTTTCTTTACCTTTTTTGTTGTCTCATCAATAAGTTCCAGGCCTATAATTTTCCTCACACCAACTTCATTGCAATAAGTTGTAGTTTGACATCTCTTTCCACATAATGCTATAAATATGTCCATTTGAATACTAGAATGTAAACTATTATTGTATGAAAATTCCACCAAATTAATGTACTAATACCACATAACTTAAAGTCAAGTGAGCATGATCTCATCATGTTCTCCAGTGTTTAAATAGTTTTTTATGAATGTCTATCAGTTTGGTGATGATAAGAAGTACTCATATGAAGCTTGGTATCCAAATACTTCTAAATACTCTCCAAAATTTTGATGTAAGTTAGGGATATGAATCAGACACAATCAATTGATTTTCACCATGAAGTCTCAAAACATAAGTAATATTGAGTATTCCCATGTGACCAAGTGGTAAATCCTCTCTTATAGCAAATAAATGTACTGATTTTGTAAGACAATCAATAATTACCCATATTTCATCATTACTTATAGGTTTACATGGTAGTCTATTAATAGAGACCATCATATTGTAATCTCAATTACACATAATAATTGGTATAGGTTTTTTAAATCCTCTAATATTTTTTCTCTCATTTTTAACTTGTTAGAAAAGTAGGCACCCTGTCACATATTAAGAAACTTCTCACTTCATGTTATCCCACAAAAAATATTCCTGCAAATCTCTATACATTTTGGTGTTTCCTGGGGGTATAGATAAACTTTAACTATGAAAATAATCCAATTATTCTCTTTTTAGGCTAGTTATTAATGGAATACATAATCTCATTCCAATTTTTATAAATCCATCCTCAAACTTGAATTCTGTCAATCTTCCATTCATAACTGATGTAATTTTCATTTATAGATTCTCGTCATTAAATTCAGTTATTTTTATCTCCCCTAGAAAAGATGTTTTAGCATTCATTTGAAAAAGAAATGATGTTTTATCTTCCATAACAATTCCTATATCCATCATTACAAGATCCATGAATATATATTCTCCCTCAATCCTCATTTGAAAAAAAGTCCATGATCATTCGAGATTAATGCTTCTTCCATGTTATTTTATTTTTCACGGTGGTAGTGTATTGAAAAATCATAATATTTGAGAAACTCAAGATATATACTTTGCCTAATGTTGAGTTATTTATGATTAAAAATGTATTTCAAAATCTTTTTATCTGTATATATCTCACATATATAAACTTAGAGTTAGTTTATCCATATATTTAGAGCAAATATTACATCTTCTATCACAAGATCATGAGTTGGATAATTTGTTTCATGATTCTTCAACTGCCTTAATGTATATTAAATAAATTCATCATTTTTTATAGGGACACTACATAGTCCATTATTTTCTGCAAAATTGTATATCATAATCCCATCATTTCTAGATAGGAGAGTAAAAATTAGAGCATTGAACAATCTTATTTTTAATTATTCAAATCATTCTGTACATTATTTTTTCATACGAATGTATCCCCTTTACGTGTGAACTAGGCTAGTGAATTAGCCAATCAGGAAAAATTTTGTATGAAACGCCGACCATAACCTAATAAGACAATAAAAATACGTACCTCAGTTTGGTTTATTAGAGTAGGCTAATCATGGATTTCTTTTATCTTTACAAGATCAACCAAGATTTCATCCTTGGAGATAATATGGCTATGAAATGAGACCACTTGAATCCATAATTCACATTTAATAAACATCCCATATATATATTTTCTTCTATAAGTATTCAAGAACAACCTGTATGTGCTTCTCATGGTCCTCACAGATTTTGGAATATATCAAGATGTCATCAATATATACAATAAAAAAATGATTATGATATTCCTTGAAAACTATGTTCATTAGGTCCATGAAAATGGACGGTCCATTATCCTATCCAAATGGAAATATTATTAACTTGTAATGCCCATACCTTGTACATAATGCTATCCTTGGAATATCTTATTTTCTAACACAGTACTGATGATATCCACACTGAAGGTCAATATACAAAAAATTTTGAGCTCTGTGATGTTGATCAAATATATAATAAATGTGAGGCAATGGATACTTTTTCTTCATTTTAAATTTCATTAATTTATCAAGAATAAATAAATATACTCTGGGATATAACATTCTTTTTGACAAAGAGAACATGTGTTCCCCAAAGAGAAACACAAGGGACAATAAATCCCTTCTCACTCAATTACTTTAATTGTTTCATCAACCCTATTAATTCCAAAATGGTCATTCTATAGGGAGTCTTTGATATAGGTATTGCAGTGGGAATTAAATCAATAGAAAACATAACTTCTCACTCTTGAGGATGTCCATGTAAATCATTTGGAAATGCATCACTGTACTCTTCACAATAGGTACATATTCAATTTAAATATCCATATATGATGTTTTCTTATACACCACAATAATTTCATTTAAAAGAGATACTGAATGTGGATTTGAATAAGATCCTGATGATGGTCATTTTTCTCTAATTACAAGGGATTATACATCATTATCAGAAATTGTAACTTCATTCTTCTTGTAATATATTTTCAAATCATAATTTTAAAGAAAATTTATATCGATAAATATTCCAAATTCAATCATAGTAATGATGAAAATATAAGAAAATAAAGTTCATTTATGTGTCACAAAGGTGACATACTAACACATAATTATTACAAAAATACTTCCCTCAGTAGTTTTGACTAACAAACCCTTTATTAAATAAAATTATAAATGTATAATTTTCATGGAAAACATAGAGAATATAAAATAAGTTGATGATATAGAATAAAATAAAGCATTGGATAAATTTTAGGAAATGATTAATGTACCTTCCGCCCCATCATTTGGAACTTAAACCTCTACAGTTGTGATTTTATAGGCATTCCCTTTCTCATGTGGCCTTTTTTGAAGAAATTTTCCCTTATGTTTAGGAAAATAATTTTCATAGTGTTCCATATCCCAATAATTATAAATTTTTACATCATTTATTTCTCTATTCTCCTTACATTTTTTAGATCTATGACCCTTTTCTCCACACTTATAACATACTCCTATGATTTTCAAGAATTTTACTAGACGTTTTATTCCACATTTCTCAAATAATAAGAATTTCGTAGTTCCCTTTTCTCTTATTTTTAGGTTCACCTTTTCCATGATTTTTAGAAGACCTATTCTTCCATTTATTTCTCTTGAAAAATTTTGATCTAGAAAATTATTTCTCTATTCTGATAGCACTTAATAAAATTTCATTATAGGATAAGAATGTTTGAGAATCTAATTTCCTTAGAAGGAATGGCTTTATAATATCAAATAAATTAACAATATTATCTTCCAAATCATGTATGTAATTTATAGCATACCTACCAAGTACATTAAATGTAGCCTTATACATTGCAGCACTCTCTTCTTCACATTCCTTCAATCTAAGATATTCTCTCATCATTTCATCCCATTGTTCATGAAGGAAATATTTTTCGAAGAATACTTCATTTAGGGTTCTATATTCTATATCTTCTATTTAATATTCCTCTATTATATTCATGATAACAAACCACTATTGATTTACATCACCCTAAAAGCAATTTACTACTAGTACTACCTTTTCATTTTCATTCCATCTTAATTATAGAAATATATTTTCAAGCGACTTGATCCACTACTCATCTAAACCTAGATTAGTAGTTCCACTAAAATATAGGGTCTTTTGCCACCTAAAATAATCCAACATTTTTGTAGTATGGTTATTCATCACAACCTGAGTAATTTTTCCTAATATGGTCATGATATTCTCATCTACAACACTTACTATGTTGAATTGCTTAGGGGGGATATCCCTACATTGTATATGGGTATTGATTCCTTTTTTTCATTAGGCATCATCACTAAACATTGGAATACCATAAATTATGTTATAAATCATAAATCATAATTTTGAACTATTAAAACACATAACATAATCTGAATATTTATGCACAGATAAACTCATAATCATAAACATGGATTTATTTTACTATTAATTATTTTATAATGGTTTTTAACAAAAATGTAAATTATCTTAAGAATTTCACTTGGGAGATTCAAACCATGTGCACAATAAGTCACATTGTTGTGTACCTAGTTACCCTAAGTTAAGTACAGAACACATTGTCAGAGTTGTTACTCCTAGGTACATATGTGCCAGAACCACATCCACTCATAGTATCTAGACTGGGATGTATTTTTAGGAATATCCAAATAATCTCTATCTTATAAAAATTCTATGATGTTCTTCTATACATATCTTCAATTAATATATTAGTTATTTTATCCCTAATAATGGTTTTCTAAATCCAGTTCCTAAGGTGTCAACTAGGCTACCTCTAATACCAACTGTAAGGCCTCATCCCCGGAAACCCAATGATGGAGCATTATTTTATTACATTGTCCTGATTATAAGGAATTAAATATAGAAGTACCGGTCAGTTTAGTATTCAGGTAGATACTAGATGTAAAGACCCGAAGCTTGATGTACATGAATATTACATTACTTTTGCAGAATACTTAATACAGAATAAGAACCAACACTCAAGGACCGTAATATTTTTGTGTCTTTGGAAAATCGGAACATAATCTTCTAATCATGGTGAAAGATCTTCAATATCTCCAATAAATATCTTCCCCTTTTTGTTTTCTTACCTAAAACATTTCTTTAAATCCTAGGGAAAAGAAAACATATAAAGGTGAGCTCAAATTCTCAGTAAGGGTAAGCGTGGATAAAATAAAGAAATCATATACATTTGAACTTCAAAACATGAACATAATATTTATACATCAAAATCACGAGCAATGACATAAATCATGGCAGTACGTAAGGCATAGATCATAAAGAAAATTTAATTCTAATAAAATAGCATGGGAATAGAACATTTAATTGTGGAAACCATTAAGCACATGATATGATTTCAATAGTTGCCAAGGCATTGCTGCCAAGACCATATTAGTGGACAAAGTCCCTTTCTGAATTGAGTTCACTCCTTGTTCCACTCTTGTATTACTGAACCGGATTAACTTACCGTTCCAGCCATGTCTATCTCATGAGATATAATTCTTTACCCAATGCATTAGATGGAGATATAGGTACCACCCATCTCATAATGAAATCATTCTTATGTTGTCCACAACATAAACATAAATCATTCATTATAACCCAAAGAATAAAATGGGTTTCATAAACATCATCCCATCATAACATAATCCATATAAAACAAATGAATATAATTTCATCCTAAGAAAATTGAAACCATTTAAATCATAGAGAACTTTTACCTGAAATATATACATATGAAATAATTTCATCTTAGATGGAAAATCGTTTTGACAAAACACTTGAAATGAATTCTTGTGGAGAATATCCTTTCTTCTTCAAAATCATTTTCTTTTCAAAAAATGCCATGGAATTTTAAAAGAAAAGGGCTTTGTGGAAAATAATCATGAAATATTGTATAGTAAAATTCATGAAAATGAGGCATTATGAAACCGTAAAAATCCATTCACGCCGTATAAGTTAAAAATAACATTCTCCTCGTACTTTTGTCGGAAAAGTCAAAATGTACCTTATATGGAAAACAAAGGAAAAATTTCATTCATAAAATGTGGTAAAAAGTCAATAAAGGGTAAAAATGACTTTAAAAATTCATGAAAGAATAGTAAAAATTTTATGAAAACATTTTTAGAAAACATGGTCATGGATGATAAACGTAACCCCAAAAAATACTTACATATAAGCAATCTCGGATAAAAAATGAAACTGAAAATTTATCCCTTACCTTATGTACGATATGCTTTGTATGTATCCAAACCTCCTGTATAATGATTTAAATAATGTCATTGAATTGTTACAGAATCATTCTCATTGTTATGATATCATATATGGTTCACCTATGACTTTATATTACCTGTTCGTTTGTAAATTCATGTTAAAGTAGCGTTTGGGGTAAAATCGTTTCATTTGGCGTTCGTGATTTAACTTATAATTATTCATATGATTATATAGATCATGATTACTTACATCCATAATGTAAAACATGATTTATGTATAATTTATATTCAGAATATACATATATATAATAGATCAATAAATGGAAAGAAATACATCATTCATGGAGACGGCAGACCGTACGTACGCATGAATGCTGTTTTAGTTTCCTTATTGAATTGAATAGAATTAAGTAGATGACATACATATATATATATATACATTAATCCAGTATCATTATTATGTCATATAATTCATTATTACTTATTATATATACTTTATAATCATTCATTAACGGTTAATCATTGAGAATGAATCTCATCGCATCGTGGAGACGGTAGTCCGTACGTATGCACGAGTGATGATATCATTCCCATGATCATGGAATTGTATTTAAGTGTATGTATAATATTTCAGAATCAATATAACTTAAAAATAATCATATATAGTTATTTATTTACACCATTATACCCATCTTAGTAAGGTGGTGGTCGAAAACAGATTACACCACGACGTGGAGACGTTATTCCGTACGTACGCACGTGCGGTGATTTTGTTTTCTGTAGGATGGATAAAAGGTGAAATAGGGTTGTTTCATATTTATAATAACATAACAGTATATGAGTGATACTGATGTTATTACTTCATAATGAAACAACTAAATAAGAGTAAGTAGAAGAAGAAATAAATTTGAAAGAATCGGTAAAGGATATTACCTCTTCTTCGACAGGCCTCTTTGAAACCTCCTCTTAGGGCACTAAAATTTGTCTTTGAAGAATATCAGAACCACTATAATATTTCTAGGGATGTCTAAAAGGGAAATACGCATGGTTTTGCCGAGAATGAAGGCTCAAATATGTGTAAAGATGAGAGGAAGGAGGTTCCCTTTTATAAGGGAGGAGTGGGGCACCCTTGGAAATCTAAAAAATATTAATTTATAAAAAATGTAACCCCACTTAAAAACCTCAAAAAATGACTCATATTAGAATATTAAATGAAATAAGGTTTTAATCTCATCAACCAATAAAATTTAGACATGTATTAAATTTATTTTAAACATTATCAACTTGATTTATCCTTGTTTAATCTATTACATTTTATTTGTGGTAATAAGATTCTAAATTTTAAATTGTTATAAATAATTACTTATGTGCTGTGAATTATCCATAATTAGATAATATATGTCATTTTAGACAATATAAATCTCAAATTATAATTTTTAAATATTTTTGTGATTTTTAAACAATTTTATAATATGAAATTTTTATAAAATAACAATAGTGTAAATTTTGACACTACTCATTTGTTTGAATTTAAATAAAATCCAAAAAGAGGATATATTCAAAATAAAATTTTTATTAGATTCCTAACATGTAATAGGAATCTATAAAATTAGTTTATCACATTAAATAGTTCATATAATATTTAGTTTACTATTTGTAATACCATTTATTTGATATTTATCTTAATAAAATAATTACTACAACATTTTTGTATAATTATTAAATATACTTATTTGTTTTATAAAAATCAAAACTAAAAAACTAAGATGAAGATAAATATATCATGTTTCATAATAATACATTTAGTTGGATTTATTTTCTAAAACACCCAAATTTTAAAATGTTATATTTATTAAATTATGAAGGTGACAACTTTGACATCATATAAAATAAAATAATATAAGTGTCATAATCACATTTATAAGACTCCAAACGGTCATATAATCTGTAATTTGATGATTATGGTATTTATATACACTACCAATAAGTTTTGGTATGGTTTATGAGCCTTTTAATGCTTATTAATATTTCAATAATAACTATATTACTTATTTTTCACTAAATAAATAATATCTGCATCATTAATATATAAGCTATTAAAGTAATTAAATATCTCTTAAAAATTATAAATAAATTACCATGATAAATAAAAACATTTTATCTCTCAAATTATTATTTATAACCTAATTTATATTCTGTATATACGTATATTAAGAATACTTTAATTATTAAAGTTGAGTGAGACATATTTCACTTTCATTTAAATAAAATAAACTAAAGGTATTAAACACCTCCAAGTAGGTTCCAATGGATTCCATTTCGACCCAAATATTCCTTATAACTAAATATAAACATCTAATTATATTAATACAAGCGTTATTTTAATTTTATAATATTATATTTACCCTTAATTACCCGATTTACCTTTTACTATGGTAAATAAAATTTACTGTAGTTACTATTCATAATGCCCAAAAATAAAAAAAGTAGTCTATTAACATAATTTGGACCCACTTATTCCAAATATGGAATCCCTTTTTCCAAATTCAATACACAAAAGTTTCATAAATTGATTTAAAATTAATCCCTTTGTTAAGAAAATGAGTTTTAAAAGTTAAAACATTGCAAAAGATTGAAATGATTTTACCTATGAATTCAATGTAAAATCAACGCTAATGACATACATTATATTGAATGGTAAAAATATATTCTATTTATACTTTTAAACTATTAAATATTATAATTTAACCATATAAATTATTACGATGAAAAAATTTGTTTTTAATTAAAATATAGCGTGTTTTAACTATTCATTAAAATATGAAAGTTATCAGAAAAATATCAAAACATTATCCAATGTAAATTTTTATATCCTGATTCAAAATAATAATTTTATTTTCTAAAATTTAACTTATAAACTTTTCAAAAATTATATTTAAAATGGGTGCGCCATCAAATGGCGGCAAACCTACATTTTTTGAAAAATACTTATTTCACCCAAAAATCTAATTTGTTCTCATAACATGATCTATAAAATGTGTAAGATGAATTATAATGTCATAAAATTCAAAATTTAGTTAATACAATTCATAACGGCTAGTTCATAATAATATTATAATAATATATCGTTGTTTAGTGAAACCCGGTAATGCGTACAACACATGCTATCGAGGAAGGTCGTGATTGCGTGTAATGCAAGCCAAGTTAGGGTTGCATGTAGTGCATGACTCCTTTGTTGTTGCGTATAACAAAATCCAACCATATTTCATTTATACATTGAATATATATATATATATATACTCAATGTTCCGTAGAATAACTACTATCAAACATACTTGAAATTATGTGTAAAACGATCCGTGAATAGTGTTGTGTATACTGAAAGCTAATATGTTGTTGCATATAGCATAAGATAATCTTGGTGTAGCATACAAAAAAAGATATGAAAAAAATTAAAAATAATATATCTCATAAAATCTCAGGGTGATCCATTCTACCCCCCTGAAAATGAATTTCTCCCTCGAAATTTGTCGGGGTTATAAATGGTTTATTACGTGAGAGTATCTTTCATAGAAACCCACATCGTAAAATGGAATACCATAACTTTTCTTTAAAAACTAAAGTATGAAACGTAATGGTTACCCAAATTAACTAATCACTGGGTTTCCAAATAGAATAACATAGGTGAAAATATGGATATGGAAGAGAAATCTTACCATCAAGTTCTGATGGAGAGTGGTAGAGAACATGGCTATGAAAAAGCCAATAATCAAAAAGCCATAAATTTGTGGTGATCTAAGGTAGCATCTGATTCATCAGATATAAGGGTACTAGGAAAACAATTTTGGTTTTCAAGATCATTTCCCTAAAGTTGAAGAATTTGAATTAGAAGAAATACATACTTTATTTCGATATAATCTCACCGATGTTCGTGCATGGAAAAAAGTACACTTCATCTCTTAAAGAAATGAAGTTGAATTTGTCATTCGTGATGTTTTAGCAGATCATGTGATAGAATGATGGGTCATTCCATTTGTCTCAAACAAAAGGTTAGAAATAGTTATATACATAAGTCCATCTATCGTACATCGTTCCAAAAATGGACTTATACTTCATCTATCATAACACTTAATAAAATAAAACTAGTTTCTACTAATCATGGACTTCCTGTAGGCAAGTGGTAGGTAATAAAGTCCTGTCGCACTTCGGTTGTGGGTTTGATTCTCGCAACCTAGTCTGACGTGACGGGTTGTCACCCATCCTGCAGGTTGTCCTTTTTCTAAAACTACATTATTATAACAACCCATCAATAATATTGAAAAAAAGTTCTAACCTTAGACAATACTAATGTATGTCTAACATAATCTATTATAATCATTTGGCTTATCCGAAATACTTATGTCCAATCTCATAGTATAAAGAAAACAATTAATAGAAATTTCATCTACCGAGCATGTGAATACCATCATTTACCCCCCATATATCATAAGAAATATCTTGTTGGTCAAATTCCAAACATGTGAATACCTTAATCATGTATTCTTTTGAAACATGAATTACCATATAACCTTAGCGAAAACATGAGTACTATCAAAAGTTAAATCTTTCCACATACCAAAATCCCAAAAATTCAATATACTCAAACTATGATATAACTTAGTCCATATATCAATCATGAGCTCATGAATACTATCAAAAATATTATTTTCTCATATCTGCATATCATATTCCTTCCAAAAATATCTGAATAACCTTTCATGGTTATCAGTACCATTCAACATATACTTTAAAATACTTTAGTAAAAACTATAGTGTAACAATCCTTAGATGATTCTTTATTCCATAGTACCATTAACTATACAATATAACTCTTGATAAACATACAATCATTCCACTACCATCTTAAAAAACTGACTGATCTTCAACACTTCTTTCATCTCATATATCATTGGTAGTCTCATCATCATCATCCACATAAATACTACCCATATGACCATGCTGATTCTCTTCATGAGATTTTACCTTAGGGAATTGGTTTTCATAATGCCAATACATTCCACATTTAAAACATTTAACCGTTGTTTATGTCTTAGAAATGCCATTATCCTTGTCCATGGTGTTAACTAAACCTTTTCCTTTGCAATTACTAGCTTGTGTCCTTATTTTCAACACCCAAAGCATCTTCTAGTTCTTTTGAAACATTCTACTTGATGCCTCTTCCCACATGATTTACATGAGTAGAATTGAACTTTCTTTCCTCTATGATCATCATGAAACTCCATCATTCTCTTATTAGTTGAGTCGGGATACTTACCAAAGTTGAGAGTATTGATCATATTATGATATTGCTGATTATGCATAATAATGATATCTGGACTTCCAGATCTAATTTCATTTGGTCTCTCATGAAAAATATCATTCCATTTTCCATCATATCCTCCATTATCGTGAATCTTCCAATTTCTAGCCATTTTCTAAAACCCAAAAAGAATAGTGTGAGTGGACAAAATCATAATCAATGGGGATAACCTTTAATATCTAACATCTTAGGTTAAATTCTAATATCGTTACCATAATTCTAGGACTATAACCTATACGAATATTTATCCTTAGGAACATCCCTAGACATACCTTAGACATATCTCTAGGGATCTCACTAAAATTTTCACATCCCAGTTTCCAAAGGTTAACTAAACCTCCCTCTGATACCAACTGTAAAGACCCGAAGCGTGACATACATGTACATTACATTACTTTTTAGGAATACTTAATACATTATAAGAACCAAAACTCAAGGACTGTAATAGTTTAGTGTCTTTGGAAACTCGAAACATAATCTTCTAATCATGGTGAAAGATCTTCAATATATCCCATAAAGATTTCACCATTTTTTTTCTTTCCTAAAACCTTTCATTAAATCCTGGGGAAAAGAAAACATATAAAGGGTGAGCTCAAATTCTCAGTAAGGGTAAGCATGGATAAAATAAAACAAATCATATACATTTTAACTTCAAAACATGAACGTAATATTTAAACACCAAAATCTTGAGCAATGACATAAATCATTGCAGTACGTAAGGATTATATCATAAAGAAAAATTAATCATGATAAAATAGCATGGGAATAAAACATGTAATTTCGGAAACCAATAAGCACATGATATTATTTACATAGTAGCCAAGGAATTGCTGCCAAGACCATCTTAGTGGACAAAGTCCCTTTCTGAATCGAGTTCACTCCTCATTCCAGTCATGTATTACTGTACTGGATTAACATACCGTTCCAGCCATGTCTATCTCATGAGATATAAATTTTTCCCCAATTCATTAGAGGGAGATATAGGTACCACCCATCTCATAATGAAATCATTCTTACGTTTTCCACAACATAAACATAATTATTCATCATAACCCAAATAATAAAATGGGTTTCATAAACATCATCCCATCATAACATAATCCATATAAAACAAATGGATATCATTTCATCATAAGAAAATCGAAACCATTTTAATCATAGAGACATTTTACTTGAAACATATACATATGAAATAATGTCATCTCATATGGAAAATAGTTTTGATAAAACACTTGAAATGAATTCTTGAGGAAAATATCCTTTCTTCTTCAAAATCATTTTCTTTTCAAAAAATGACATGATATTTTAAAAGAAAAGGGTTTTGTTAATAATAATCATGAAATCTTATATAGGAAGCGTCCTGAAAATGAGGTGTTATGAAACCACAGAAATCCGTTCACACCGTGTAAGTTAAAAATAACATTCTCCTCGTACTTTTTTCGAAAAATTCAAAATGTACCTTATATGGTAACCAAAGGAATGATTCCATTCATACAATGTGGTAAAAAGTAAATAAAGGTGAAAAATGACTTTAAAAATTCATGGAAGAATAGTAAACATTTTATGAAAACAATTTTAGAAAACATGGTCATTAATGATAAATGTAACCCCAATAAATACTTACATATAAGCAATCACGGATAAAAACTGAGATTGAAAATTTATCCCTTACCTAATGTCCAATATGATTCGTATGTATCTGATCCTCCTGTATACTGATTTAAATAATGTCATTGAATTATTACAGAATCATGTTCATTGTTATGATATCATATATGGTTCACTTATGACTTTATATTACCCGTTCTTTAGTAAAATCATGTTAAAGTAGTGTTTTGGGTGAAATCATTTCATTTGTCATTCATGTTTTAACTTATAATTATTCATATGATTACTAAGATCATGATTAATTACATCCAAAATTTAAAACAATATTTATATATAATATATATTCAGAATATACATGTATATAATAGATCGATAAATGGAAAGAAATACACCGTTCATGGAGATGGTAGGACGTACGTACGCATGAACGATGTTTTCATTTCCTTATTGAATTGAATGGAATTAAGTAGATGACATACATATATATACATACATATAGTATCATTATTATGTCATATATTTGATGATTACTTATTATATATACTTTTTAATCATTCATGAATGGTTAATCATTGAGAATTAAACTCATCACGTCGTGGAGACAGTAGTCCGTACGTACGCACGAGTGACGATATCATTCCCATGATCATGGAATTGTATTGAATTGTATTTATAATATTTAATAATCAAAATCACTTTAAAAAAAATCAAATATAGTTATTTATTTACACCATTATACACATCCTAGTAAGGTGGTGGTCGAAAACAGATTACACCACGACATAGAGACGGTATTCCGTACGTACGCATGCGCGGTGATTTCGTTTTCCATAGGATGGATAGAAGGTGAAATAGGGTTGTTTCATATTTATAACAACATACCAGTATATGAGTGATACTGATGTTTTTACTTCATAATGATACAACTAAGGAAGACGATGTAGAAGAAGAAATAAATTTGAAAGAATCAGTAAAGGATATTACCTCTTCTTCGACACGCCTCTTTGAAACCTCCACTTCAGGCACTAAAATTGGACTTTGAAGAAGACCATGACCTCTAGAATATTTATAGGGAAGGTGAGAAGGGAAATGGGCAGAGGTTAGCCGAGTTTGAAGTCTCAAAGTTGTGTAAAGATGAGAGGGAGGAGGTGCCCTTTTATAAGGGAGGAGAGGGGCACCCTTGGAAATCTAAAATATATTAATTTATAATAAATCTAACCCCACATAAAAACCTCAAAAAATGACTTATATTAAAATATTATATGAGATAGGGTTGTAATTTCATCAACTAATAAAATTTAGACATGTAGGAAATTTATTTTAAACGTTATCAACTTGATTTATCGTTATTTAATCTATTAAATTTATTTGTGGTAATAAGATTGTAAATTTTAAATTATTATAAACAATAACTTATGTGCTATGAATTATCCATAATTAGATAATTTATGAAATTTTTGACTATATAAATCTCAATTTATAATTTTTAAATATTTTTGTTATTTTTAAACAATTTAATAATATGTTATTTTTATAAAATAACAATACTGTCAATTTTGACACTATTCATTTATTTGAATTTAAATAAATTCCACATAGAGGATATATTCAAAATAAAATATTTAATAGGTTCATATCATGTCATAATAATCTATAAAATTAGTGTAGCACAATAAATGGTTCATATAATATTTATTTTACTATTTGAGAAACCATTTATTTGATATTTCTCTTACTAAAATAATTACTACAACATTTTTGTATAATTATTATATATACTTATTTGTTGCATAAAAATTAAAACTAAAATACTAGGATGAATATAAATCTATCATTTATTATAAAAATTCATTTATTCGGATTTATCTTCTAAAACACCCAAATTTTAAAATGTTTTTTTTATTAAATTATGAAGGTGTCAACTTTGACATCATATAAAATAAAATAATATAAGTGTCATAATCGCTTTTATAAGACTCCAAGCGGTCATATATTTTTTAATTGGATGCTTATGGTATATATATAAACTCAAAATAAGTTTTGGTCAGGTTTTTGAGCCTTTTAATGAGTATTATTATTTCAATAAAAACTATATTACTTATTTTTCACTAAATAAATAATTTCTCCATCATTAATGTATAAGCTATTAATGTAATTAAATATATCTTAAAAATTATAAACAAATTACCATGATAAAGAAAAAAAATTATCTTTAAAATTAGTATTTATAACCTAATTTATATTCTGTATAAACTTATATTAAAAATACTTTAATTATCAAAGTTGAGTGAGACATATTTTATTTTCCTTTAAATAAAATAAACTAAAGGTCTTAATCACCTCCAAGTGGGTTCCAATGGATTCCATTTCGACCTAAATATGACTTAGAATGAAATATAAACAACTAATTATATTATGAAAAGTGTTAGTTTAATTTTATAGTATTATATTTACCCTTAATTACCTGATTTACATTTTTCTATGGTAAATAAAATTTACCGTAGTTACTATTCATAATGCCCAAAAATAAAAAGTATCCTATTAACATAATTTGGACCCACTGATTCCAAATATGGAATCCATTTTTCTAAATTAAATACACAAAAGTTTCAGAAATTAATTTAAAATTAATCCTGTTGTTAAGAAAATGAGTTTTAAAAGTTAAAACATTGCAAAAGATTGAAATGATTTTACCTATGAATTCAATGTAAAATCAATGCTAATGACATTAATTATATTAAATGGTAAAACTATATTCTATTTATACATTATAACTATCCAATATTATAATTTAACCATATAAATTATTACGATGAAAAAAGTTGTTTTTAATTAAAATATAGCGTGTTTTTACTATTCATTAAAATATGAATGTTATCAGAAAAAATATCAAAACTTTATCCAATGTAAATTTTTATATCCTGATTCAAAATAAGAAGTTTATTTTGAAAAATTTAACTTATAAACTTGTCAAAAATTATATTTAATATGGGTGCGCCATCAAAAGGCGGCAAAACAGAATTTCTTGAAAAATACTTATTTCACCCGAAAAAATTATTTTATTCTCATAACATGTTTTATAAAATGTGTAAGATGAATTATAATGTCATAAAATTCAAAATTCAGTTAATACAATTCATAAAGGCTAGTTCATAATAATATTATAATAATATATCGTTGTTTAGTGAAACCCGATATTGCGTACAACACACACTATCGAGGAAGGTCGTGATTGTGTGTAATACAAGCCATGTTAGGGTTGCGTGTAGTTCAAGACTCCTTTGTTGTTGCATATAACAAAATCCAACCACATTTCATTTATACATTGAATATATATATATATATATATATATATATATACTCAATGTTGCATAGAATAACTACTATCAAAAAAACTGAAATTGTGTGTAACACGATCCAAGAATAGTGTTGCGTATACTACAAGCTAATATGGTGTTGTGTACAATAGAAGATATGAAATAAATTAAAAAGAATATATCTCATAAAATCTCAGGGTGTTACACTAGATGCATACATGGAACCCATTTTACATTGGGAGATGGAAACAATAAATAATACAAAATGAAATCTAATACACTATATCCTTGAAAACTCAATAAATGATCTCTTATTCATAACATGGGGAAGGAAAATAAATGACGGTGTGAGATCAAATTATTAGTAAAGGATACATATATTTTAAGAGTTAAAAAACAATAATTTAATCATATTCAATTAGATATCCTCAGTATAACATGGAGAATAATTGAAAAATAGACTCCATCAATAAAATGATAATGAAAATGAAACCATAGATTTTTTTTATAGTAAAAAACTTGTGGAATGTAATAATTGAATTATGAATAAATAGAATTATTGTTATTTCATCACCATGTATCTGAAACACAAACCATTGTACTTTGAAAAATATTTAATTCTATGTGTAGAAACGCATTTGATTGTGTTTTGAAAACAAACTCGAAAGATTTGTCATCAACTATTTTGTCTCATGAGAGCTATCAATGCATAGAGGGTATATAGAGAGCTCCACCCATAACATAAAGTTTAAATATTTTTATAAAAATATTTAAATCCAAAAAAATATGAATTATCAATTTATATATTGAGTGTAGGATGCGGTTTTATTAATATTTCCACAGCTAAAACAACATTTAAAATAAACACTGTATGTAAAAGCGTATAAGGCTAATAAAATAATCATATATATTAAAAATTAAAATGGATACTTAATAGGAATGTTATTTCAAATAAAAAATGATCTCAATGGAGTACTAGATACACCACATAAAAATTATTTCTTGTACTATACCAAGTAATTATCAAAGAAATTGAAATTGAGATGAAGTCACTTACAAACATTATAATCAATAAAATTGCATGATCAAAAATTATTAATCATGAAATGGATCATTGAATACCATGAATATAAAAAGAATAATAATTTAATATATCAAGTGGTAGCATACATACACCACGTACATGAAATAAGTGGTGATCAATGTAAGCCTCATGGAAATAAAAGTTAGTCGAGAAACCCCTTAGCTTGTACACAAATGTGTTCCTCAATAAAACTAAATTTCCTGAATAATCAGGTGAAATTAATTAATTAATTAATTAATTATAAACCATATTTTTATTTATTTGATTTAGTATAGTTTTATTAAGTTCATTTATGGATATTTTAATGAGTTATAATACAAATTTATTGCTCAAGAGCATTTATTTCCTTTGATTTCATGATCTTTATATTTGTGTATGAGTATAGAAGTTCTTTTGGAATGGATATAATTCACCAGAAATAAATTTTTATATTATTAATAAACTACAAGAATTTTAAATAGTTTCATATATCATTTTTTACATTTTATGATTTTGAATCGTTAGGGAAGTCATTTAGTGATAATCGTTTAGATTATTACAGCGGCTACTGATCATAATAAACTCGTTTTATTTTATCATATAGTATTTTGTAAATTTTTTACATTTATAACCTAAAAAGGGTTATATAATGAATTTAAAAAATCTATTTAAACAATTCAAATGGTTTCAGGAGTATCTTTGAAGAATAATTTGATGAATGCATCTTTGTCGTCCATGATGGTTGTAAATTGGCACCTCTCGGATGATGATTTCGTTAGTAAAATAAAAGAGGTAGAGTAAGGATATTGAAGATTTGTCTTCTATTTACATGGTATAATTATAGTATATAGATGATACATGAGTTATCATGACCATTTCTATAGAAGATTTTGAAAGATAATATGAAAAATATATATATTGAAATGAAATTAAATGAAAAGGGAAGAGGATTTACCTTATGAAATAACATCTTCGAGAACCTCCTTAATGGGTGGGTTTTTGTATTTTGGCTAGAACAAGGGCTCATAGATGTGGGGAAGGACTACTAAAGAGTATTTGGATAGAACATTTAGAAGATTCAAGTATTATCGGAGTGAAGAGAAGTGGGAGTGAGTGGCGGTTCATATAGTAGAGGAGAGGCGTGATTTCTTAATATTTTATTCATTATTTTATCATTTTATTCAATAAAATCAATAATATTGTTTATTGAGACCAAAAATAGTAATAAGTGCATCTAAAATTGAACTAATGGCTATTTAACTCATCCATGACTCAATTAGGATGTAGAAATTCATTTATTTATCATATTTTGAAAATTATCCAATTTGTATATTCACCACAATATCACGTCTTTCGGAAAAAATAAAAAAAAATAACATCAAACTTTTTTTGATTTCTATAATCCAAAAATGAACTATATTTCATCAACATAATTTTCTTTATCTGAGAAATTTAATTTTTAATTAAATTCTTCTTTGTCTTGAAAAATAATTTTTTAAAAATTATAACTAATTTTATGATACCATAAAAATTTATCAAAGGGCTCATTAGATTATCCTAAAATCATAGGAAAACAAAATATTTATTTAGGAATAAATATTAAGAAAATTAAATTTCTTTTAAATAATTAAATTAATTATAAAATTGTAGTTAAATATTTTTTGCTCACAACAATACCAACACTTAATTATTAATTTTTAAAAATATTCACATTAATTTATAAGGTGCCTAAATTTTATTTATACTTTCATGGTTGATGTAACTATTCATAATGCTTATGTTACTATTCATAAGGGTAAATTACTATTCAAAAGAGTAGAATTACTATTCATAGTGTTATGTTACTATTCATTAAAAATTATGTTTCTCTTATCGGTCTCATAATATCTCACTGAATTCAAATTTGTATGTCCCTTTTTGGAAATTCAAATCACAAAATTGAAAAAATTAAGGTTAATGGATTGGTTATAACTGTCTCCTATCACAATGAGTTTCTTCGCATAGATTCAGTGTTGCATGCATAATATGTTATCGAAAGAATTAAAATTATTTAGAAGAAACATACCATAAAATATTAGGGTATTATAAAAGGACCCATTATAAATATATATATATACCTGTGTGTGTGTGCATATCGCATCATACAAGGTTGAAAACTGGTTATCATATCATATAAACATTCATACCATTTTTTAATGCACTATTAGTTTCCAACCAAGCATTAACATTTTACAAATATCATTCTGTTCCCAACATTATAATGTTCCAACTGGGCCTTACACTTATAGAACAAAAATAAATTAAAATTCCACTTCCACATCATTTTCCAGAGTCCATACAAAATATTTCTTTTATCTAAACAATTTTCAAAGGGGCCTTTATGATTTAAAATTTACCAAAACACATTTCATGGCCAAACGGTCCAAAAATTATGGTACATTTTGATGTTACATTCCAAAATCTCTCAAAGAAACACCAACAATTGGGAATTCAGGGAACAATTTTGAGAAATGAAGGATAATGGGAAAATGTGAAACCTATAGGGGAAGATTTTTTCTATGTTCCATCTTCATTTGAATGAGAATCCATGTGTGCTCTTCATGCACCAATGGATGTACCAAAATCCAATGGAACCCTCTATGTGTCTATAAAACACCCCAAATATTTATTGAACCATAAATTTTCTTTTCAAACCAAACCAACAAATTTCATATAATTTTTTAAGGTTGCAAAAATGTTTTTTTAAATAATAGAGATTTCCAAACAAGATTTAAACCATACTAATTCACCACATTACACATTATAAACTCAAAAAACAATCCAATCAATCTAATTGAACATTTATATGGGTAATCACCACCCAAATCATTCCATTCAATACATAATATTTTAAATAACTTTTTATCGAACACGTTAGGTGTGTAAACACAAAGGTATAAACAAGGATCATTAAAAACACATTTTTAGTAAATTATAAAAACAAAAAAACACCAAAAATAAATACCCATGAGTATTATAAGGATGAGAATAAAATTAAAAAAATTAATTAGAGACAATCAAGAACAAATGGTACTGATTAGAAATGAAAAACATGGAAACACCAACCTTGGTGGTGTGTGAAAGCAATGAAACTGTTGGGGAGGAGATATCAAATTCTCATGGACCATTTTCATTCCATAGATCCAAAGGAAAAAAGAACTAAACCTAAAACCTATCCATTATGATTTGGCCATGGGAATAAATCCCCAATAAAATAAAGAAATAATGGGTTGGAAGAGAGGACAGGAGGAAAAATAATGATTTGATGATGAAATCATGAATAATCACAAACCATTGGTGACAAATCACCCAAAAAAGTGACCCAAAAAAGGATAATGAAGGGGGGAGCCCTCTAGTCGATAAGAAATAGGTATGGATTAGAATGATTGGTTGAATAAATTAAATCATATTTTTAATTTAAAGTATATTTATCTTGTAATGGGATAAACCGTTTTTTAAATCATTCACATACCATGTGAATAATACTGGAATAATTCTGTAACATTACATGTTTATGTTGCACAGTTTCAACAATTTGTTCTCAAACTGTTTGACCTAAAAAATTGGATAAAATACTCAAATAAAACCTGAAAACTTGGGAATCACACCCAAATCTCCCTGAATGATTTTAACCCAATATAGTGACACCATGGGTGTCACAAACTCTACACCACACATATTTCTCCAAATAACATTCAAAATAACCATGAATTGGGCTATAAGAAAACCAAAACCACCAAGTAACAAAGCCTTTTTTTGGAAATTCCACCCAAACCCCAACCAAAAGATTCATCATCAAGAAATAAATAAAATCAAATTAAAATAGTGGTCTGGGTGTGACATGTTTTTGGAAGCCTATATAGATGATATTTTGTTTTATTCAAATTTAAGGGAACTGTATGAAGATAAATTGATAGTTTTACTAAAGACCCTATGGTAAGAGAATATTTATGAAAAATTTACCTTGTATATATTTTGGCTTCATATAGCATAATTCTTATGTCATATAATCTCACATGAGGGTATATCATAAGAACATTTAAAGACAAATATAATTAATCATTGGCCCAGACAAACCTCTGTGACTGATATCCATAGTTTTCTTAGTTTTAATGGATATTGTCAATTAATTATGTAGAATTTTTCATTGCTAATGAATTCAATCACCACATTAACCCAGAAGTGATCCAAATTATTTAGATAGATGAATGTCAAGAATGTATTAAGGAACTGAAGAGAATGACAATCAGTATACCTACTACCCTAAATTAGGTAAGGGTTTATAATATATTGCGAGAAATTAAATAATGAAGTAAAATATTGTTATATATTAGGTTTGATGATCATTTAAGTTGAATTATTCATATTATACAACTAATGATTTGTAGTTAGGTATAGTAATTGTTATCACTAAATACATAGATTTTTTATCTCAATGGAGAATGGGGTGACATATATAATGATTAAAAAATATTAATTCACATATTCAATTAAAAATATATGAACATGTACCAATGAACATGGTTACATCTATTTAACTTTTATGAATTCTCAGGGCATTATGACCCTGGTAAAGAGAATATGGTGGAAGATGCTCTAAGTCGAATGTATTAGTATAGATTATCTATGATGAGGATGAAAAAAATATATGTATGGATTTACATAGTATAAATATATAAATATTAATTTAAGTTCTGAAAAAATATCATTCCAAAATGAGTGTTTAACTATCTATCAATTGATTATTAAAGAGGCACAAAATGAAGATGTAGAGCTACAAAAAAGGGTTTGAAATGTTATTGAGTTCGATCATGATTATGAAGGAATAATAAGGATTAGAAACCATGTATGTGTCCCTTAATTACTATATTTTTATTAGATTTTGATGGATATATCAAATAATTCATCAATTTATTTTCATCGAGAATGTAAGAAGATATATATAGATTTGAAAGATTACATTCATTGAGATGTCATACATAGATATATTTTAGATTCTGTATCTTTTTTATTGTATGTAAACAATATAAGTCTAATAGATATAAATTGAAAGGTATTTTACAAATATTAACTATACAAGAATGGAAATAAAAAAATATCACAATGGCTTTTTTCATTGGACACCATACTACTTCTAAAGGGAAAAATTCTCTATGGTTTGTAATAAATCTCACTAAAAAATCCAACTAATATTATTTAAATTGGTTCATATTTCCCTCTTGATTAACTTACTCATTTAATCATTATATACATGGTAATATTCCATGTTATACCACTAAAAATTATATCTGATTGGGATCAGAGGTTTTTCTTGATGTTTTGTAGTAGTTTCCAGTAGTCTCTAAATAATTAGTTTTATTCAGTACTACTTATATAGATGGTATTTTTAAGAGGACCACTCAAACACAATAATATATTTTGATAGCTTTCTCTATTTATTTCAATGGGGGTTAGGATCAATACCTTCCTTCAGTGGAATTTCCATGAAACAATGGCTTTGACTCTACCTTTTAGATGCCTCCTTATGAATCCCTATATAGTACAATGTTCCAAACTCAAAAATTCTAGAATGAAGTTTGACAAAAAAAAATTTATATACCTGATCTAGATGAGGAAATGGAATTTAATGTTCGATATATTCAATGTAACATAAGATCATCTTACTGTCGAATGAAACTGTGGTGAAAATCGATGGAAAGAACTACTATTTAAAGTTAGTGACAAATTATTCTTGTAAATATATACCTAGATGAAGGAGTTGATATTTAGAATGAAGGGAAAAATAAGATTTAGTTATATTGGTCCTTTTTAAGTTATTTATTGTATCAAGATAATAGGTTATCGGTTGGATATTCAATCAAATCAATCTTAGATTCATGATGTGTTTCATTTATCTCTTATGAGGAAATACACACCTGATACTTCACATATTGCAAAATCATAGTCCATACCACTAGAGAAATATAATTCTTATAAATAAAAACCGATAGATATTTTGTATAATAGAGGGAGAATTTTATGATATTAGACCACTAACTTGGATAACATTTTGTAAAGACAATATAAATTTGACAAAACTATATTATAACATGAGGATGTAATGATATAGATGTATCTTTCTATTTTAATACCAATGTAATTAATTTAACCTATGGAATTAATTTTAATATCATTTAAATTTAATACTCCAATATTATTATGAAATATTTCTCTTTAAATGATTTTATTTCTTCAATATGTTTTGTTACAGGGAACATCATGTTTAAAGTAACTATGTAACATTATTAAAATATTATGTGTCCACTATCACCTAATCAATGGATTTTCATTTATGAATCATAGTACAAAAATTATGAATAATAAATCTTCTGAACAATTATAATATTATCTCATTAGTTATCCAATAATTAATGTTAATAAAAAAACTTATATGAAAATGAATGTGATGTGTTTTTGGAAATTTTTTTAGCAATGAAATTTTTTTTATATTAAAACATTAAATTAAACATTATTGGTGAATGATTTGAATGAAATGTATATATTATTTACATGATAAAATTATTTAGATACTGAAAAAAATGATACATTGAAAAACTATAAATCAAATTTTATGCTTAAAATGTATTTTATTTAAAAACTGTAATTTGTGTCGCATGTTGTGTGCTTCTTTAAAAATTAATTTTTTCTACATTTAGAAATTGAATACGATAAAAATAATTCTATATATATGAAAACAAAATGTTCAAATTTGGTAAATATTCCCCTTTTATTTTGGTCAATAAGAATAGTAACCATTGTAAAATTTATCACCTCGATAAATGGAAAAACGGGTTAATCATGATTAAGGATCGGTGATAAAGCCTTAATAATTCATCATAATTCTTAACAGATTAAATTAATTCTACCCTTAACATGTTAATATTGAATTGTTTTTAAAGGAAACGTTTCAATGAAAATGTCTTGTATATTATTTAAATTATAGAAAATTGAAAAATACCACTATCTATGTTTTAAATAAACATTATGAGTTCACTTAAAGAAAAAACAAGTTATAAAGGAATATTTTTAGTCAATTTTTGAAAAATGAAATTATATTCATGATGGTATTTTATTTATTTATTTAAGGTATTATAAAATTACCTTAAATTCTTACGTAATTCCAAAACAAAATTTATTCTATTAATAAAAAATAATATAAATTATTGTGAAAATATTAAAACAGATATAAACTATGTAATTAATTGGGTTCCAAAAAATATATAGTATAATATTACAAGTTTTTTTAATCTTAAAGGTTATATTTGAATTAAAACTTTTTCATTGTGCCTTTTAGGTCAAATTATAATAATATGGTTAAAATTGACAACAATGTTATTTTATAAAAATAATATTTTATTAAATTAATTAAAATGATAAACATATTTATATAAGATATGCTGGTTATGATATAGTAAAAAATGACATAAATTTTCCATTTAGGGTCCAATTTTTTCCTTATAATAACAAATTGAAAAACATTAATGTTGAAAAATGTGGTAACGTAGTTAAATTTAAAATTGGTGAACTAAGGGTTAATAAAAATGATAACGTTTAAAATAACACAAAAAAACATATATAAAATCTATTAGTTAATGATATTAAATCTATATCCTACCATCTATTTGATTCTAGGGCCATTTGGATAAATTTTCATTGAGAATTAATGAATCTTAATTTAATATGTTGAGAATATCCAATAGTTCAACATACCATAATTATAACAGGACATCTTCTCCCTCACATATTAAAACCATTTTCAGCCCTCTAGTTCAGCCAAATTATGCCTATTTCTCTTCTCAACTTCCCTATACACATTATAGTGGAGGTGTTTTCCCATATATTTAACCCTAAATCCATTTATAGTATATCTAAAGGATTCATTTCAAATAAGATGAGGTTAGAGTTCTTTCAAAAAATGGTTAACTCTGGGTAGGGTTTTCATGTCCAAAAATAATTATTTATCTGAATTGATAATAAATATTCATATGATGTAAATATTATGATCCTAAACTCTACAAAACATATGAATTTTTGTATACCAATGTTATTTATTTTAAATACATGTTTTATTTTCATTTTTTCGATATAGAATCCAATGAGACAAAAATATGTTTTTTTTGAAAAATCAAAATCATTCCTCTTTTCATTTGAAAGAAAAATTATTCCCATTCCATGTTATCTACAAATGTATTTTTGATTTTTTTATTAACATCCTATTATTTTTAAGTTCATTCTTATCCAAGTTTGACTTTCCAAAAATTGTTTGAGAGGAATCTTTTAATCATTTTCCAAATGAATACATTTTTGAATTTTTTGACAAATGTATAAATGTAATTCTTATTTTTAACTTATATATGATTAATTTATTTTTCCATTTTCATGGATAATTTTTTATTTGAATATTAGATTACAGGTTTTTGTGGTTCTTTTCAAATATAATGGGTTTCTTTTATAATTGTGTAGCATAAAAAAATTTCAAAATGGAAAAGTTATTTTACTCAGTAATAATTCCATGTCATATTTAAGATATATTTCCATCTATGACAATATTTTTTTATTTTCATTAAAAAAAATTATATGATTCCAAGATACCATCCTTAATATTTCTACAGTTGATTTATATTTACGATGAATTGGTTATCGTTTTCAAAAACTCATTTCTTTTCTATGGGTTATGCTATGATAAAATGTTTATTAAAACCATTTTTCATTGGTTTTAATATGATAAATAATTTATGATCATGTTAAAATATATGTATGATTTTAATTATGTTATTGGTGGGACCTATATATACCACCAATTGATCATGTAAAGAATAATCTCTCATAAGATTAATAGAACAATAATGGGATGTAACCCCACATCACTATTGGACTATATATACTATGATATTAATGGGAGAAAACCTTTACTACTTTTAAGGATTAGTGAGTTATCCCATTAAACTATTATATACTTTTAATTGAGCCTTGAATACTAATTAAATTATTTTCTATGAATATGGGTCTTCCAAAAATCAATATCTTGTGGCTATATTAAACATTTAGGGTCCATGTTCTTTGATTCCCTTATGATTTATTTTTTCTAAACTACCATGTTTATACCATGACATAGGATTATGATCTATTATAAGAAGAGTATGGTTTTAAAATGTTAATCTCATGTTCCTGTACCCTTTTTCTCATATTATTATTATATGATCATTTATATCTCCCTTGTTTACATTATTGATCATCAGATCTCACCCTTTCTTATGATTTTTTTCACAATGTAATTAGGTAAGTTATTAAGCATTATATGTCTAAGATGGGTGATAGTTATGAAAAAAATAAGTTGAATATGATATTGATATTTTATGAAAAAAATTCATGTTTTCACGTTTCCTATAATAATAGACCTAAATGATTCTATTATAGATATATATGTTCTGTATACAATAATAATCTATTTACACATAATATATATGTTTAAAAATTATGGGTCTCAATATTGAACACCTGAAATTCAATGAAAGACACATAAATAAAATATAAATTCCTAATTAAAACCAAAAATAGAATATTACCATTGACATGAACATGTGGTTCTGATACTAATTGAAATACCAACTTTAGGATCAGTGAAGAATCATTGAGAGGGGGTAAATTTCCCATTCAAATTATTTTTTGTTTTCTTGGTGAAACAAACCACATCACTTGTTATAATTAAAATGCTCATTTTTCATCATACACACACATTATAGAAATGGAATATTTTTAATATTTTCTTCTAAAAATATAAGTCTAGTCATTGGAATTATCCATATAGCATAAGACCTACTAGTTTTAACATATTGGTACAAGAAGTATGTTTTATCCCTATAATAATTTTATAACATATCTCCCAACTCTAATAGTTATTCTTAGACTATTACAATGACTAATAAATTGATATTAATAAGAAACAATAATTTCAAATATAACCTTTGGTTATTGATGTAGTGTTTTTATTTTACTTCTTCATCAGTACTTAATAAATTCAGCTATGAATTATTTATTTTATATTATATCTCATATCTCTATTTTATTCTATTATCTTTTATCTATCTTATTCTATTTTTCATCCACTCTTCTTTTATTCTTCTTCTTCGTTTTTTTCATTTTCTTCCACTCTTTTATTTCTTTCTTATTAGTTATTTTCTATACTTTTCACATCATCAAATACAAAAACATTATATCCAATTACAATTTTTCAAATTCAATTTCAAAAAAATTACTTCCTTCAACCATATTGAGTATGCTTACATCATATAAGACATTAGATTTTATAGTTTCAATTACATAAAATTTTTCCGTACAAAATTAATTATGAAGTATTTTTATATAGATACAATATCTTCCAATAATCCATGTTATTAAAATTTCCTTAATCTATAAAAATCCCAAAAACCTAAAATTTACCATGGAATGGTTCCAAAATCTATTCCATTGTGAATTCAAAATGTATCCACCATGGATAATTCCCCTTTATAATTTTTTTGGGTATTATCTTCTACCAAACCGTTGCGGCTTACTAGACCATGGGCATGGTCTTTTTCCCCCATTCCATTTTTTCAGAAGAAGTCTTAATAAATACCATGGTAACCCCACAACAATATTTGTCCTCAACTATTTTTCATGGTCACAAAAGAATATAACCATGTCTATAACCACAAACATTTTGGCCATGGAAATTTCACAGAGGAACACCACCAATGAACCATATAAATCAAAACACCTTCAACTATCGGTGTATCCTACATGGCCTTAAACACTATCCCTAATACAGTATCCAATAGGGTGTGGCCTTACCTAGGTTGTTCAAATCCATCACAAAATAACCTAAAACATGAATATGGACTTTCTTAGGTTTCCCCCTTTTCCCGATTATTTTCCAAGCATCCTCGATCTGCCAAATCTTATTGAAATTCCTAAATCATGATGATTTAGTCATGATTTTTATAATTTTGAAGATCCTTAATCATGTAATAATATAATTTAACAAATAATATGATTTATGTGTTTTAAAAAATACACTCAATCATGACCTCTTTAATAATTCATCAACGTCAGTAATCACTACAAACATTATATAATCTATTGGTCAGAAAACCATGTGGGGTGTCAATTTTGTAGTTTTAACTAAGGGGTCGGGGGATATCCTAGTAGTGTGTCCACACTATGGATTGTGCCTGTGATGTGTGACATCGGTGAAGATGTTTGTTTATATTGAATATATTTTGACCCTGATTATGACTGATATGTTCAGCGTATTTCCAACCATGAGGTTCAATTTTATAGGATTTTATGGGTGGGATATACAAACCAAGATAAATGATAACTAGGGGACTCATTATTTTGGAATTATGAAGTGGTTTTCCAATATTTTCATGACATGATGAATACTATGGAATATCTATAATACATCTTAATATTTTCCTGTGAGGGTTAATAATATTAAGTTCCCTCATAGAGTCACTTTTATATTCAATGTGATTAATAACTTATAATTCCTTCTGTGAGTTCCATTAATTCATATGAATTACAGATATAGAATTCCTTAGGGAATCCCCCTTTTATTTTTTGTGATTTTTTATTTGAAATTACATCGATAAGATTATTATATTTATATGAGAAATCGATTTAGAAGTCCTCATAATAGATCCATTCAATTCTATGAGAAAATTAATTATAATTATTTAAATAGTTTCCTAAAATTCAAACATTAATTTTTTTTGTAATGTATTGGATGAAATATTTATATTCCTAAATACATATATATTTTAATAAATTGCATTTATATGGAAAATTTGTTATTAATTCCTTATTCAAGTTCCATGGATTCAGTTGTGATAAAAATAGAGTTCCCTAGAACTTGCACACGGTAATCATCAATGGTCCTTATATTTTTTGGATTTCCTTGGATCATCTCCTTCTGAATTAGTGTTTAGACCAACTACATAATTACTTTTAGGCTAGGTTTTTCATTATAACTACACCATGATGTTCATTGATAAATTATGGAACTAGTAGTAGTACGTATTTTTTTTATTATTAGTTTTGGGGTGGGAAATTATCCCCCTAAGCGATTAGCTATTTTTAGGGACATTGTAGAATTAGAAAAATATGATATATTTATGTTCTTGAATATTATTTTTTGGGTGTGTTGTGTGGTAAAAAAGTTCTTATATTATGTATTTCACGCACACCCACTTGATCATAGTAAGACTCTGTTTTGAAGCAATTTGGGGATCATACTAGGTCATTTGACTCACCCATACCTACAAACATATAATTAGTTTCATTTTATATAGGATGAACATTTTATTATCTTTTAAAAATATACATTTCATGGTTTTATAAACATTTTAGGGGTCAAGAGAGTCATAGAATCCCTCGAATCGGTAGGATTGATTATATGAGTTGGTCTAGAGTCTAGTGTAGTTTATTATTTCATTTTATTTATCATGGAATATCTAGTGCTTCATTTAATTCAATACATATGATTCATTATTATTTATTAAATTCATCTACATCACTTAAATAGTTTATGTATTACATATATGGATCTAAAAGTTTCTGTTGTAGATAGTGGGGGATGAGTGGTCTCTCATTTTATGCCTATATATCATTGGGATGTTTATTATATAGATAGGTCATGACAAATTTTATGTAGAATCGAACATAAAACTCAGTAATTACATTTAGAGTTAATAGTCTTCCCATGACTATTTTTGGCCCTATTATCTAGTATATATACTCACTTGTAGGATGATTCATTACTAATGTCAAGTAGAATCCATATGTGGGCACCGTTCGGGTGGCTTGGCCTGGGTATTTTCATAGGAGGGACGTAGTTCACCATCCCACTTGGGAAACACCCAAAAAATACATCATTTTTAATGGGATACATGACTTCTTTAAAAAGGCATGTGGTCATTGGTGTTTCATTCCATTTATCATAATGAACTCACATAGGTTTATTGGATGAGAGATAATTCACATCGCACCCTATTAGTATAAATTATTTCCTACCATAAGACTATTATTAATTTATGATATATTTTTTAATCTTTCCAAGATCTTGATGTAAGACTAGTTACCCTAATGTTACAGATCAGTTATTGGATTTCTCTAATGTGAATCCATATACATCCAATTTCATATCCTATCAATGACAACATCTATATATATTAGTGTTTCGTCTTCTTGTTTATCAATATTACATAGTTATAATGGTACGAGGGATTGATTATTTCGAAAATCCATATAAATTAAAACTCTATATATTATTTCCATCTTGGGAGTAAATTGGTCTTTCAAAATTGGTATTGAACCTCCCTGAGGAATCAAACATGTCTACTGATAACATTTATGATATATCATATAATTCATTTGACATAATTTAAGGTCATATGATTGGCCCACACCATGCAATTTAATATCATATAGTGAGGATATCCATGGGATATTTGTACATTGGGTATGTAGATATATCCTTAGGGCGGAAAGATCTGTATATTAATAGGATGAGAACCAAATTCCATGTAGTTATAATTAACTGTTTGTGTCATAAAAATTGTGATAAGAGAGTTTTTTATTAGGCTAATGTATATAGGAACTATCATAAGATATTTCATTGATAGTATGGACCTTTTAAGGAAGGGAATATTTAATCAGACCTACAATAGAAAGGAGGCCCATACATGAAACATTTTCTTAATGGAAATGATATAACCATCATTATTATCTAATGCTACATGATTCACTCTCAATTTATAAACAAGATTAAGAATAATATTGATTACATTTCATGGGAGTGTATGATCCAATTAGTATGAGGCATCTACACCGAGGTCTTCCCGGGATTTTTCCTTGGGAATATGGCCCTTTGAAAAGGATATGGATCCGGTTCGAGATTACACATAATGATGACTCCTAGATATGGGTATCTTGGTATGGGGCTTACATACTATGATATTCCTAACAAATGAGTTATTATGAATACCATGGAGGATATTTATCTAGAGGGGTATAATTATGAGCATCCATATATGAGATTTAAAAGTGAATGATTCATATATGGAGAAAATAATTATAAGGAGATCAAAACATAGAAAGGATTCATATATTTTTTCATTATGATTGGAATCAGATAAATCATATTTCATATATTTGAGTGAGAGTTATTTATATAAGGATTCCTCTGGTTGTTTCCTCATAACTATTTCCCATTGGAGGAATGATAGATAGATTTAGGACACCTCTTGAGGATTCCCACAATAGAGAACTTTGTTATTATAATGGCATGATCATTGAAATACCGTAGTTGAAAATTATTCATTTCCATTATGATAAAAAAAATAGAGTGTTATATCATAAACATTTCAAATAAGTATGAGTCTTACAAATAGAGGCTACCCTAAGGGAATATTATTATTCTTTGTGTGAAGGATATAGATCCACAATAAAATATATAGGATTAAACAAGAGGAATTTTATTATAAAAACTATATGGCTAATAAAATTAATTACCATGAATATGGATAAATGGAAATAGGAAATTAAAATAAGTTTGATATTGAACTCAAGCCATAGATAGGATTTATACATCCCCTATTTATAATAGGAATTACAGTTTTCATAGTTCATAAAATTATTTTATCATTGTTTGGTAGGAGAGGTGGGATAAGCTTATAAGGGTTATAGCCATCTATGATAGGGAGTATTGAATAATTTTACAGGTGTATATCATTTATGGGAGAGGAAGTAATTTTTTGAAAATTAATAGAACCCATGGGAGTTATGTTTTCACATGAACGACTAGGGGTCATGTGCTCTGCATTAAAAAGGTAGGTTCATGTGCTTTAGGTGAAGAATATGAATTCATGCAATCCAAGTGATAAATGTGGGGTAATGTGATCTATATGAAGTAAGTGGATTATTTCACTTCATGTGAAGTTTGTAGAGACATGATGACGCACCAATGCATGAGGATAATGGAATCACATAATTAATACATGATTGGATGATTTAATGAACTAGCTTCATGACCAAGAATCCATCTCATGATCACATGACAATTATTCATCATATAATCACATGACTGGGGTTCATTGCATGAATACCTCAGTATAAAATGTTTCTCTATCTCATTTAATTTTACATAAATAAATCTATTAATTTTATTAGGTAGAAGATTTTTATATCGTGTGATTCTAACAGTGTATAGAATTCCTTTTAGTTCTCATATACTCTATATCATTATGTATCTTCTTTTGTTTCAAATGGTATGGGGTTTTATAGAAATGTCCTCTACAATATCAATGTAACATTTTAAGGTGTAAATCTATGTAAGATAGATTAATTCAGTAGAAAGAATATCAACATTAGTCAGTGATATTTTGTGTGCCTCGTGTGACCATGACAGACATCATCAATATTGTCTCCCCGTTTATCAAATGAAAAACATCACTCATTATAAGTGTCTATCATGGATATCCTCGACATGGAATATGTCAAATTATCTAGTTTTCATTGAATTGTCGCATGAATATAGAGTGAATTACATGTATTACAGTGACCATTTGATATTATTATCTCCTATATTTTTGTTTAATTGAGTTACTGAGTTAATTTTTTTTCATCGATCACATGACTCCATGAAAATTGTGTGAATAACAACAATCATGTGAATTCCCTTTTATAGATAGTCTTTGTCATCATAGGAATTTGGTTTTCATCCACTGTGTGTCTTCATCAAATCACATGATAAGGCCTATCTATATGAACACATCAAAATCTTATGATGGAAATCATCCAATATTTTCATTAGGGTGCTACATGATCCTGTTGTGATATTTAATATAATCACATGTTCCTTTAACAGTTATACAATTTCGGAACCTAACCAAATTATTCTCAAAGGTTTATGCTTTTTATTATTTATATTTAAATAATAATTATATTTTTCTTTGGAATTTTTTCTAAAACACAAATATTGTTTTATATTTTTAATGGGAATTAATAAATACCCCCTCCACGATCAGAGGTGATGATTGGAAGTATAGATATGACTTGGTTTTGGGAGAGTAATTTATTTCCAAAACCACTTGGGCTTCTACCCCTGTTCTTCCTACGAACTCTTGGTATTCAATAAACAAATATTATAAATTTTATGGTAAGAGTAAGATACTTCACACATGATTCATCACTCAAAATTTTTCAATCATTCATGCTCACTTTTCGAGAGCTTGTCAAAATACCACATCTTGTGGTCAAATCATGTGATCTCACCATGTGACCAAATTACCTACAAAAATAACATAATAAATATGATTTATGATCAATGGTAGATCATTCATACCACATCACTCATCCTCAGTAATGGGATCACTTTATACTATTTACATGACACTATTATAGTCACACAAAAGTGTGAATTTATATACGTCACACACTCCATGTGATTATAACTAATTGATATGATTCTTTTATTAAAACTGTTTACATTATACGAAAATTGGATTTATCTTTTCTTTTATATTGTATGTATTTAGGTAATTAGTTTTCATTTGTATTGTCTTATAGTAATTAAATGGTATCTAGTATGGATGTCTTCAAACATTTTTCTATCTTTATAGTATTAAATGATTAACATAATTGGAACTAATATATTAGAGTATCCATTGTGAGACTAGTTTCCCTTATATGGGTTTTGACTCTAAAATGTGTATCTAATTATAGAAACTCAAATAGGGATCCTTACCCTTCATGGTTTTGAACACCTAGAATGTATTTAGAGAAAATGTATCCCATTAAGCCCATTTCATCTCCCTGGATTAACACATAGATTAATGTTAAAGACATTGCTGATTGATTCAGAATTGGTTCATCACAAGTGTGATCCAAACATCCATATATTTAATTTTATAATGAGATAGTCTTTTTCTAGTCCAAATATTTTCTGTTTACCTACTCAAATATGTTATTAGTGGAAACCTTCATGAATGACTTGGGTTGGCCTTTCGTGGTGAACCATATTTCCAAATAATGTTCCACTAATATGAATAAAATATACATATATAAATATATATTTGTTCAAAAAACCCTTGTTTAATAAAAAAGGTATTATTATATACTTAGCTAGTCTATATAATTTAGACATGATGAAAATACATCTGATGCATAGTGAATTTTAATGTAAACATGGGGATTATGAGATGAAATGGGGGGAACAATTCTAAGGGATATGTATGAAAACTTTATCCACCCCAGGTATACTTGGGAGAAATCATTATAGGACCATTATACTAAAAATTACTTTTTTAACCTATCCAAGAATGTTATTTAGAAGTACCTATGCTTAGGAAAACATATTCCATTCATGATATGGGCTATGTTTGTCCTCATAATATCCCATAAAGATCTCTCAGCCCCAAAGAATAATGAATTCCCATCTCAAGAATCATTTCAGGTTGAGAGTTCATACTATATAATGCATAAATAAATAGTATTCAACAACTAGTGGTGGGAAGTCACCTCTTGAGCTGACCGGATTGTTCAACTGACAACTTTTCTAGTACTGTACTTGTGTAGAAATATACTCACAATTGGGGAGAAAAATGGAGTCATGGTATCTACTTTATAATAGTATAATCCTTATAAGTGTGAGACATCCTATGAAAATTCTTGTATTTTCATAACTATATCTATAGTCTTGGTAAAATATATACAGGAAACAACCCATACATGATATTCATCCATTTTCAAGTCTCATATGGTCGGATAGTGGCCCACATGTAATGCCCTAACCTCAGTCTCCTAGAGTTGGTGCATTATTACATAACATTGTAATGATACAAGGAATCATGTTTAGAAAGACTGATCAGTTTAGTACCCTTAGAAGTACTAGATACATTCCTATGTTTTACATTACATCATGAAATAAACACATCAAAAAACTTTTTTCTCCTTTTAAACATACTTATATCCTTAGACTTTCCCTATAGGTCAACTATAAAATACTTCTTCACATCCTATGAAAAATAAATCATAGAAATGGGTGAGCTCAGATGCTCAGTAAGGATAACACTATAGAAAAAACTTTCATAAATAAGAATAAACATTTAACACAATTTATTAGACTAAAAAATCCTTTTAATCATAAACATCAGCATAATATGGACAAGATGAAATCAAATAATTCCATTTAATTATTCACATGGATATTCTACTAGTCGAATAATCACATGAAAAATCAATAGCCACTTTCATAATGATGGAATGCATAATGCCATACTTTATAACTACATAGTCGAGGCTTTATGCCAAGATTACAAATAATATTTTTTATAGGCCATATTCCAAGACACTAGTTTTCCTCATGAGACCTACCAATGCATCTAGGAGCTATAACAGGCTCCACCCGTCACTTACTAAGTCCAATACATTCCTTATATAAAAAGGTTTAAACATAACCTAAACATTCGTATTAAAACTAGCATACAGAATGTCAATACTTTATCCTAAACCATTAATGGTATAAGAATAACACATCCATAGTCAAAAATATCACAAAATATTCAATATAATATGGAATATTTTTATCATAATAAATCAACTTCAAAAAGGCTTAAAATCCATCAAAAGGATGTTGACATAGGTGAAATCAAAACTTTTTTTAGAAAAATATTTCTTTCTATTTTAAAATCATCTAAAAATTATATAATTATAAAAGAAAACATTTGTTTTAAAAATATTCTCATAATCTTCTAATGGAAGCTTCAACAATGTTATAACAAGGGAAAATAACCGCACTCGCCGTGTAAGTTTAAAAAACCGTCTTACCTTATTTTTATGGAAAATGTCATAAAGTACCTTGTTTAGAAAATGACAAAAAGATTCCTTTCAAAACATATAAGGTCAAATAAGGGTATAAATGACTTTAACCTATTGACTAGTAAATTTTAATAATTTTTTGAAATACATTTTTAAGAAAACACAGATGTGGATGATAAAGAGGTCCCCGTAGATACTTAAGTAAAAACAATCTCGAATAATAATGAGAATATAGAATTAACCCTTACCTTCTACTTTTCCTTGGTTGAGGGTACATTAACCTCATATATATTAAATAAATCATTGTTATTAAATTATACAAGAACTATATACATAAATATGATATCATATATGATCCTCTAACATTTCTTTGTTAATAATATTTTAGTAGTATCATCATTTCGGGTGTTACCTGATCCGTTTTCCTTCATATGATCGGTTATGTATGCCATGATTGTTATATACTGGATTTATTTTTTTTATTTCCAAAATTATATTGGGTTCTTAGAAATAATTTTTAATCATAAAATGAAAATTATTCTTGAATGATTGCGATGGGGAATGAATCTCATCACGTTCGTGGACACGGTACTTCGTAAGTACGCACGAGTGAAAATACCGTTATGTTGATGGTGAAATAATATTGAATTGAATTGTATATAATATATACAGAATCATTAAAATGTTATATTTATTATTTACATTAGTTATACTCATTATTAGACCCATCCAAATAATGAAGTGGTTGAATAATAAACTACACCACAACGTGGAGACGGTAAGTCGTACATGCGCACGTATGGTGACACTGTCATTCATATGATGGATAGAACAATGAATGTGGTTGTACCATTTTAATAACATCACTGTATACATAAGATAATGTATTTGTTATTTTAGAATGGAAACTAAAAAGAAAGAGGAAGTGGGAGAAAAAAAGAACTTGAAAGTGGTGATGAAATATTTACCTCTTCTTTGGCTTCTTTCTTTTGATTTGATGAAAAGGGATCCATAGGATAGATATCTGATCAATGTAAAGTATCTAGGTTGAAGGTAGGATAGTTGAGAATATATTTGGGCTGGGTTTGGCCGATCCAAAAAGCTTTGGAGGTGTGAAATTAGGAGAAGGGTAAGTGGCCTTTTATAAGAGAGGTGGGGGTCACTTTAGAAAAAGTATGAAATATTATTTTAAAATAAAATCATTTTCGGTTTATAATGGCTTTAAAATGAATTATATCGAGGATATGATAATTATGGGTCAACAAACTCTTAAAAAATAGGTTTTAGACTTGTTTAGTGCATCATATTAACCTTTTCTTATAGATTTAACTCTTAGTTAAATATTTTGACATTTACCATGCCTCTTTGTATTTCTACATTAAATTGTTAATAAACTTACTCTATCAAGCCAAGAGAACCCCATGTCGTTCATTATTAAAATATATAACCTTTTCTAAATCCTTTGTATGGACCTTATATTTTTAGGAATATTATATCAATTAATAATATAGTATTTGGTATAAAAACTCAATTTTGTCAATTTTGACACTATTTAGCAATTGATTTTTTAAAAGCAATAAAAACATTATCACTCAGAATAAAATCTATTTAACCGATTATAACATGTCATATTAACCTATAAAATTAGTTTAATTCATCATAAGTCTCAATTTAAATTTATTTGGATATTTATAATATCAATTATTTTAATATTTCGTTAATAAAGTAAAAACTACATCATCAGTGTGTCATAAATAAATTAAATTATTTAATATCTAAAAATTATAAATAAAATACAATTATGTAGGAAATATTTTTATCTTTCTAATGATTATTTATAATTGAAATTATCTTTTTTGTATCCCTATATTAAAAATGTTTTAGTTATTAAACATTGAATTTAACTCTTTTAACTCATCTTTAAATAAAATAATAATAAATGTCCTAATCTAATACAAATGGACCAAAGAGGATCATATTTAATTACTAAGGAGTTTTTTTGTCTAATAATACTTATCCAAAAGAATTAGGACATGTTAGGTTGGTTATGATATCATTTTTACCCTTAATTATCATATTTACATGTAATTGTGGTAAATAAAAGTCAAAAATTTACTATTCACCAAAAATTATTTTCATCATATTAAACCACATTTTATGTACTAATATTAAACATGTCCCTCATATTTTTGAAATTCAACTCACAGAAGTGGTAAAATTATGTTTTATGCAAATTTACAAATGCTCCTAAGAGGTGGGTAAAAGACGATAAAAAGTTAAATATACTTTTTGAATATCTAAACATATTATAAAATGACTCAAATGAATTGCATTGAACATATATAGGTATTATGTATCTATTTTGAGCTAAAATAAATTTAAATAAAATAACTAATTATTTAAATAAAAAGTCGTTTTTAACCAACAACGCAGTGTTTTTCACTATTCATCAAAAATTAAAATTTTTCAGAAAAATAAAAAAAAATTATCCCTAAGATAATTTAGATATTATGAATTCAAAAATTAAGTCCATTTTGAAAAATAAAATTTATAAAATGTCAAAAATTGTGTATTACTATTCATAACGGCTAGTTTGATTGGTCGCGGTGTGTTAGAATCTCAAAGTTGCGTACAATGCAAGATATTGCATTATTCAAAGGGAAACATACAATAGAAGCATGGGGTGTTACATTCTTCCCTCATACAAATAATTTATTATTCTAAATATCAATAATACTAACTTACATAAATATTCATGTGGTTTTTCATCATAAGTTTTTCGGGTTCCCACGTTGCCTCTTCCAATTTATGGTTTCTCCATAGAAATTTTACCATGTGAGTCATCCAGTTTCTCAGAACTTGTTCTCTTGTATCTTGAATTTTGACAGGCTCTTCACAATAAGACAGATAAGGTTCCATTTCAATTTCCTCATAGGTGAGTACATACGTTAGGTCAGGAATTTATTTTCTCAATTGTGATACGTGGACCACATCATGAAATTTGGAGAAACATGGAGGCATTTCCATACAATAAGCTACAACTCCAATTCATTCTAGATTTTTGAAATGTTTGATGTACCTTGGACTCAATTTAACCTTCTTACCGAAATGTATAACACCCTTCCATAGAGATACCTTCATGAAAACATGATCTCCTACCTTGAATTCCAAATCTATTCTTCGGTTATCGACATATCTCTTTTGACTACATTGATCCACTTTGATGTGGGTTTGGATAACATTCACCTTTTATATAGTTTCCTAAACAAGTTATGGGCCTACGAGTTTTCTTTCACCAACCTCATCCCAACAAGTTGGTGTGTGACATATCTTTCCATATAACGCTTCATATGGTGCCATCTGAATACTTGAATGGAAGTTATTGTTATTGGAAAATTCAACCATAGGTAAATATTGATCACACATACCTTTAAAGTCATGTGAGGAAGATCTAAACATTTCATCTAAGGTTTGAATAGTCCATTCATATTTTTAACCAGTTTGAGGGTGGTAGGCAATGCTCAAATAATGTTCAGTATCTAGGGCCTTCTGAAGACTTTTCCAGAATCTTAATGTAAAATAGGATCATGACTAGAAACAATCGATAGGGCTACACCGTGGAGTCTTAAAACTTCATTAATATATAGTCATTCCAGATGTTCAAGTGGTAAATCTTCTCTAACTGACTAAAAATTCAATTTTTATTCCATTTTCAAAAATCCAAATTAAGGAGAGTGGTAACCATACAAAATCAATCCATCCAAAATTCAAATTTCAAATTTCAAAAGATAGAGAGGAACGTAGAACCTGAGAACCCGTGTGTCGTGTGCCAACCTACATCGAGTTCTGACAAACCAAATACAAATTGACATCATCACCATCAAATCGTCAATAGATACCTATAATCATTATCACCTTTGGAAAAACCACTATCACCGTCGCCACCCATCATTTTTGGTCAGAACAAACGAAACACAGAAGACCGGATCAACCAAAACAACATCGTCGATGCTAAAAACCCTCGTCATCTTTGAGATCCAACACTGATAACCAGAACCCCCTTTATTGACATCAATAGAACCACCGCCAACGTAAGGGTAATCCGATCCAGGACACACCAAACGAACTGCCAGCCACCAAAAAACATAGGTATGGGAAGAGGTTTCATAAATCCCAGTCACTGTTGATCATCTTACCAAGTCAGCCTATTCTCTTTTAGTAATAGAATGAGTTGACTTGGTATGATGATCAATAGTGACCCATATTGCATCATTTCTTCTAGGAGTCTTTGGTATCCCCATGACAAAGTCCATAATAATATTATCCCATTTCCACTCAGGTATGGGAAGAGGTTTCATGAATCCTACAGGTTGTTTCCTTCCCACTTTCACTTATTGTCAAACCATACATCTTGACATAAAATCCCCAATATCGCTCTTCATGTTGACCCACAAAAAAAGTTCATTCAAATATCTATACATCTTGGTGATATAAGGGTGTATAGAGAAATTGGATCTATGAGCATCATCCCATAATTCACTTTTTAGATTAGGTATATCGGGAACACCAATTGTCCACCCAAATTTAAAAATTTCATCTTTATATACGAATCCAATCAGTCTCCCATTATTCACAGCTTTAATTTTCTTTTGAAATTCCTCATCATCAGTTTGAGACCTTTTTCTCCTTTCAGTAAAGATGGTTTGGACACCATTTGAAAAAGTATTTATGTTTCACCTTGAATGTTTATTGCCATATTCATCTTTACAAGATCCAGGAAAATAGGATCCCTTTCAAATCTCAGATTGTTCAAAACACCGTGATCTTTTCTACTCAAAGCATATGCCACCTTTTTTTACTTCCCCGGGTAGTAGTATATTGTGAAATAATAATCTGTGACTAGTTCAAGACATATCCTTTGCCTCATGTTTAGTTCTTTTTATAAGAAAATATACTTCAAACTCTTGTGATCAGTATAAATTTCACATTTTTCAACATATTGATTGTGTCTCCATATTTTCAGAGAAACGTTTACAGCTTATTACTCAAGATCATGAGTGGGACTGTTTTTCTCATGAATTTTTTGCTCCCATGATGCATAAGAAATTACTCTATCATTCTGTATAAGGATGTAACCAAGTCCTTTCTTTGAAGCATCACTATAAATAACAAACCCATCATTCCTAGATGGTAGAGTCATGATAGGAGCATTAACTAATATTCTATTCAGTTCTTTAAAACATTCTTCAAATTCTTTTGTCCAAACAAATTTAACCCCTTTACGAGTGAGCTTGGTAAATGGGTTAGCGAATCGAGAAAAATTCTGGACAAAACACCGATAATAACTAGCTAAACCAATAAAACTGCATACAAAATTTATACTCATCATTTTTGACCATTCATGGATTTCCTTAGTCTTTGGAGGATCAACAGATATTTCATTTAAGATTATTTAGAATAATTTTCATGTGATTTTTATGATCTTCATAGATTTTAGAGTATACCAAGATAACATCAATAAATAATACTAGAAATTCATCAATATATTCCTTGAAAACTCTATTCATTAGATCCATGAAGATAGAGGGTGCATTAGTCAATCCAGAAGGAATTAATATAAATTCGTAATGCTCATATCAGGTTCAGAATTTTGTTTTCAAAATGTCTTCCTTATTCACACACAACTGATGATATCCTGTTCAAAGATCAATCTTTGAAAAATATTGAGCTACATGATGTTGGTTGAATAAATCATCAATGCGAGGTAGGTAATACTTTTTCTTTATTGTTATAGAATTGATCTCCTTGTATTCAATTCACAACCTCATAGATTTGTCTTTCTTCAAAACAAAAATAATAGGGGCTCCCCATGGAGAAACACTAGGGATAATAAATATCTTATTAATCAATTCCTCTATTTTTTTCATTAGTTCCACTAATTCCACAGTGGCCATTCTGTAAGGGGTCTTCAATATTGAACATGAACCAGGAATTAAATCTATGGAAAACTCAATTTATCATTCTGGAGGATGTCCAAGTAAATCCTCTGGAAACACATCAATATATTCTTGTAGAATAAGTACATCCTCTATTCCAATATTATCATCCTCACCCATAATTATTTCTTTCTCATCCTCCCCAATAATTAAATTTAGTAGAGCAATTGGGAGTGGATCTATATAATAACCATATGGTAACGTTTCTGCTCTAAAGATAAGGTACTCCTTATCATCATCGAGAATTGTGACCTCCTTTATCTTATAATAAATTTTCGCATCATGGTATGAAATTTAATCTATACCAAAGATTATATCAAATTCAATCATGGGTATGATGATGAGATCAGTAGATAATGAACATTTATATGCCCTAATGGGAACTTATTCACAAAACATTGTTGCAATGACACTTCCCTTCAGGGTTACGACTAAAAACTCTCTTATTAAATCAAATTGGAGATATCTAATTTTCTTAACAAACTGGGAAGTTATGAAACAATGTGATGATTCAGAATCAAATAAAGCATTGGAAAAACTGAAGGAAACCATTAAATTACATGCCACCACATCTTTCAGAGCATCAACCTTAACAGTAGTGATCTTATAAGCTTGGAAGTTCTCCCTTGGACTTTTTTGAGGTAAGTTCCCTTGGCACTTATGACATTTATTTTTATAATTCTCCTTTTCTATTCAATTATAGCAATCAAAATTGACAACCTTTTTCATTCCCTTATAATCATGAGCTTGGTGTCCATTTTAACCACACTTTTAATAGACTCACATTTCCGTCAGGCATGTACCGGGGTGTATCTTCCCACATTTACCACAAGATTAAAATTCAACTTTTCCCTTCTTCCCATTATTTTCATTTCCAGAGTGTTCAGCAGGCCACTTCTTCTTCTGGTTTTCTTTAAAGACGTACGACTTAGATAATTCTTTTTCTATCTTAATAGAACATGAGACAATATCTTTGTATAATAAGAAGTATTGAGAGACTAACTCTTATCGATGAAATTTTTTTAACCCATTGAAAAATCGATAAATCTTACTCCTTGGGATATGTATATAATCTGTACCACGCCTTGCTAACCTTGTAATGTTAGCCTCATACATTACAACATTTTCATCCACCTTTTTCCTCAGACTTATAAATTGTCTTTCCATATCCGCTCAATGGTCACGAGGAATGTATTTTTCTATGAAAATATCTTTAAACTCCCTCCAGTCCATGTTTGATACTTCTTCATCTTCCTTTGTGTTTTTAATCAATCACCGCCATTGATCAACATCTCTCGTGAGGCGATAAACTGCCATGACAACTTTTTCCCTTTTGATACTCCCCAAAGCATGAAATATTTTCTCTATGAAACATATCCACTACTCATCTACCAACATATTTGAACTCCCATTGAATTTTGGTTGTTTTTACCTCATTTAGTGGTCTAACATTGATCATTTACATTGTGGATCAGGGTTCTCTCTATGGGAAAGGTTATTATTTATAACCTGAGTGAGTTGTCCCAGTATGGTGATAAGATGATAATCACCAATTGCATCACAATCTCCACTATAATTATCTTTATTAGGAGGACAATCCCTACATGGATTATGTGCGTTTATATGCTTTCCATTCCGTACACTAGGCACCATTTCTAAACCATGGCATATAGTAGATTAGTTTATGAATCTCAATATGTAATTATGAACTTTTAAAACACTTAACATAAATTGAACAGCTTATGGATATAATCAATAATCATAAAAATATTTTCTTTGAGGAGGTATATATGCATATACCCTTCATAATGGTTTGTAAAAAAATTGATATTTATCCAAATAATATCCCCCAAGAGTTCCATAACCAAGAGTGTAGCAAGGCATGTTGTCATGTACCAGTTACCATTCGAGTCTAGATAGAAGAAGTGTTTTCGGGTTTTTCCGTCTAGGTAGATCTATGTCGGAGCCACCTCTACCTGATCGTATCTTGATAGGTATGTATTTCATGGAAAACTAAAAATATATATACATTACCAACATTCTAGGAATTTCTTCTATACTAATCCTCAAAGTCTATCTTAGGGTAGTGTTCTCTAATTAGAGTTTTCTAAATATAGTTTCCAAGGTTTGTACTAAATATCCCTTTATACCAACTATAATGCATTGACCCTAGTTACCCAAATATGGTGCATTATTACATAACATTGGCATGATACAAGGAATCATGTCCAGAAAGACCGATCAGTTTAGTAGCCTTGGAAGTACTAGATACATTCATAAGTTTGACATTATATCATGAAATAAAAACATCAAAAAAATTGTGTCCCCTTTTGAACACAATTATATCCTTATACTATCCCTACTGTTCAACCATAAAATACTTATTCAAATCCTAGGAAAACTAAAACATATAAAGGGGTGGTCTGGGATGATCAGTAAGGATGACAATATAGAAGAAACATTCATAAATAAGCATAAAGATTTAAGGAAATGTATTAGACTAAAACAAAAGACTTTTAAACTTAAACATCAGAATAATATGAAAATCATAAAATCAAATAATTCTATTTACTTATTCACATGGATATTCTACTAGTTGAATAATCACTCGCAATATCAATAGCCACTTTCATAATGATGGAATGCATAATGTCAGACTTCATAACCACATAGTCAAGTACTTACGCTAAGACTACAAATATGATTTTTCAAGGCCTTGTGCCAAGACACTAGATTGTCTCATGAGACCTACTAATGCATCGAGGAGCTATAGCGGTCTCCACCCATCACTTACCAAGTCCAATGCATTCCTCATATTAAAAGGTTTAAACATAACATAAACCATCATAATATAACTAGCATATGAAATGTCAATACATTATCCATAAAACATGAATGGTATAAGGATAAAACATCCATAGTCAAACATATCACAAAATCTTCAATACAATATTGAAGATTTGTATCATAATAAATCAACTTCAAACAAGCATAAAATCCATCAAAAGGATGTTGACATAGATGAAATCAAAACGTTTTTTAGAGAAATATCTGTTTCAATTTTTAAATCATTTAAAAGTCATAAAATTATAGAATAAAATTTTTATTTTTAAAATATTCTTATAATCTATTAAGGGAAGCTTCGACAATGCTATAATGGGAGAAAATAGCCACACTCGTCGTATAAGTTAAAAAACATTCTTACCTTAATTTTGGCGAAATGGTCATAATGTACCCTGTTTGGAAAATGACGAAAAGATTTATTTCAAAACATATAAGGTCATATAAGGGTATAAATGACTTTAACCCATTTTCCAGTAAATAGTAAAAATGTTTTGAAATACATTTTAAAGAAAACACCGATGTGGATGATATAGAGGTCTCAGTAGATACTTACGTAAAAACAACCTCAGATAATAAAGATATTGTGGAATTAACCCTTACCTTGTACTTTTCCTTGGTCGAGGGTACGTTAACCTCCTATATAATAGATAAATCATTGTTATTAAATTATACAAGATCTATATACATAAATATGATATCATATATGATCCTCTAATATTTCATTGTTAATAATATTTTTGTAGTTTCATCATTTCAGGTGTTAACTGATCTGTTTTCCTTTATATGCTCAGTTATGTAAGCCATGTTCATTATGGATATGATGTATTTAATTCATATCCAGAATTATATTAAGTTATTATAAATTATTTTTAATCATAAGATAAAAATTATTCTAGAATGATTATGATGGGGAATGAATCTCATCGCGTTCGTGGAGACGATAATCCGTACGTACACACGAGCGACAATATTATTATATTGATGGCAAAATCATATGTAATTGGATGGTATATCATATATATACATAATTATTAACATGTTATATTTATTATTTACATCAGTAATACTCATTATTATACCCATCCAAATAATTAAGTGTTTGAATAACAAACTACACCACGACGTGGAGACGGTAAGCCATGTGTACGCACGTATGGTGACATTGTCCTTCATATGATTGATAGAATAATGAATATGGTTGTACCATTTTAATAACATCATAGTATATAGAAGATAATTTAAATATAATTTTAGAATGGAAACAAAAAAGAAAGAGGAAGTGGAAGATGAAAAGAACTTGAAAGAGGTGATGAAATATATACCTTTTCTTTGGGTTCTTTCTTTTGATTTAATCAAAAGGTCTATTTAGGTTGGATTTTTGATAAATGTAAGGAATATAAGATGAAGGGAGGATAATTGAGAGGATATTTGGGAAGGGGTTAGCTGAGTTGAATGGCTTTAGAGGTGTGAAATTAGGATAAGGGGAAGTGGCCTTTTATAAGAGAGGTGAGGGTCACTTTAGGAAAATAATGAAATATTATTTTATAATAAAATTATTTTCGATTTCTAATGGCTCCAAAATAAATTATTTCAAGGATAAGGTGTGTATGGGTCGAAAACCTTTCAAGAAATAGGTTTTAGATTGGTGTAGGACATCATATTAACCTTATCTTTTAGATTTAACTCTTTGTTAAATAGTTTGACATTTACCATGTCTCTTTGTATTTATATATTATATGGTTAATAAACATACTATAATAAGAAAAGAGAATACCATGTGGTTAATTATTAATATATATAACCTTATCTATGTTCTTTGGATAAACATTATAATTTAGTAATATAATATCAATTAAAAATATAGTATTTGTTTTAAAAACACAATTATGTCTTTTTTGACACTATTTATCATTTGATTTTTTTCAAAGCCATAAAAACATTATCATTTAAAATAAAATTTATTTAACTGATAATCACATGTCATATTAACCTCTAAATTTAGTTTAATTTTTCATAAGTCTGAATTTACATTTAGTTGGATATTTATAATATCAATTATTTTAATATTTCATTAATAAGATAATTACTGCATCATCATTGTATCATAAATAAATTAAATTATTTAATGTTGAAAATTTATAAATAAAATATAGTTATGTATGAAATATTTTTGTATTTCTTCTAAATATTTATAATTGAATTAATATTGTGTTTAACCCTATATTAAAAATGGATTAGTTATTAAACATTGAATTTTACTATTTAAACTCTTCTTTAAATAAAGTAATAATAAATGTCCTAATCTAATCCATTTTGACCAAAGAGCATTATATTTTATTCCTATTATTGTTATTGGTCAAATTATACTTATCCAATAGAATTAGGACATGTGTTAGAATAATTATGAAATCATTTTTACCCTTAATTACCCTATTTACTTTTAACTATGGTAAATAAAAGTAAAATGTTACTATTCACCCAAAAGTTATTTTAATCTTATTGAACCACATTTTACTTACTGATATTAAACGTGTCTCTTGGGGTTTTGAAATTCAACTCACAGAATCTGTAAAATTTAGTTTTATGCAAATTTGCAAATGCTCCTAGGATGTGGGTAATAGATGGTAAAAAGTTCAATAAAATTTTTATATATCTAAACTTTTTATAAAATTACTCCAATGAATTACATTGAAATTATATATGTATTATGTATATATTTTGATCTAAAATAAATTTAAATAAAAATGAGGTTTTAACCAATAACGAGGTGTTATTAACTATTCATCAAAAATTGAATGTTTTCAGAAAAATACCAAAAATTCACCCTAATATAATTTCAATATTCTTAATTCAAAAATTAAGCCCATATTGAAAAATAAAATTTATAAAATTTCAAAAATTTAGTATTATTATTCATTACAGTTAATTTGATTGTTCGCGGTGTGTTAGAATCTCAATGTTTCATACAATGCAAGCTATTAAATTATTCAAAGGGAAAAACACCATGGAAGCTTGGGGTGTTACACCACATGTATGGATATGATATTTTTATCACTCAAATAATTCCAATATCCCAGTTCAACCCCATTTTAAAAATCACTGGTGTGTACAAAACCACCATGTTGAAGAACTTGGAATTGAGCAGAAGCCTGAACCATCATGACAATTTCATCTTCATGATGTATAGAGAACCCACTGAAAAAATCATAAAGAATTTAAATTGAGGCCTGGAGGCTTGGTTTTATTTGATATCCATTCATGAGTGTATTATATCAGAACAAATAGATGAAAATGTATTTTTCAGTTGGGTCAAATCTAATAATTTTGACGGCAGTTTCGGTCTGTTTAAATGATATGCTTAGCCCCTCCCCATGTCCATTTTGAATGAAATTAAATAGTGTCTATCCAATTGTAGATGATGTTTTCTAGGGATCATAATACAGACTAGGTGACTTCCCTTTGACAATAATGTACCTCAGTATCTCCAAAACCTATGATAGTTCATTGATTCTATCATATCCAAATGGGGATCTAGTTATATTGGTGACAAGGTTATGACCATACAACCAATGGTTGTGGGAGAAAAAATTAAAATCCTTTTTGTATATCCTTTTTACCACAAATCCACATCTTTGAATATCACCTGAAATCAAGTGAGATTTTTGGATATAGATCCATCATCGAACAAGGATCCAACCGATGTAAAAACAGTGAACAAGCACCCCTGAGAGAATCCATGACAATTATTTAATTCTCTATTGTGTGTTAATAGTGGGATTATTAGAGAAAAGAGAACCCATATATATATATATATTCCCTGAAGGTGATATTATAGGTAGAGTTAGAATTCGAGGAAATTGAAAATTCCCCCACTCCTCGAGGAATTTCTATAAAAAAAACATCCCACTGAAGTTATAGTATTCCTACATGATCTCTATGTAGTAATTAAATATAAAAATAGCCAAATATATTATTCACATATGTTTAAGGAATGATTATTCCTAGAAAGGTGGTGGTTACATAAGAAATGGTATTCCCGAAAAATTAATGTGATGAGGTAAAACACACTCAACTATAAAACGTGTACAGTTGAATTACTATCAATATTGTATTGATATTTATTTTTCCCATAATATGTTATAGTAATCTTGAGAGATCTGGAAACCCCTCATATCCCCAGTATATTCTCCCTATTTTAAGGTGATCGAGAATAAAATGATTGATAAATGGGATGAAAAGGATGAGGGTTAAGTTGGTAAGACAGATCTGGTAAAGGTTGTAGATATTGGTCAAGAAGAAAAACAATCCATACATCTTCCAATTACATCTACATAACCTTTGTTTTCCAACCCTTTTAATATTCCTTCCTCAAAGAATATAAGGACCAGAAATCAAGACATTTAATCAAATAATTATCACCCAGATTCAACATGTAAGTAGTACACTTTCAAAATATTTTCATTTATTTTTCAAGTATCATTTGTATCTTATCATCATTGTCTCAGATTTTGAGGCCCTTTTCCAGATTTTCCAATGATATAGACATATTAAATTAGGATAGAAGATGCACCTTCTATCCGTTTAGTAAAACATTTGACATTAGATACGGTCTTTAAAAATGTAGAGGCATCTAGGGTCTAATAATGGTGAGGAAAAATATCTTCTATCAAATCATTAATGCTCATGCCCCTTGAACCGACAGGGGAAATTTCAATCAAATAAGATGATGTTGTTGGGTGTTACACTTCTACAGGCCTGGCCATTATGGATAAATTTCTTGTAATGTGTAAGGACTTCACTAGATTTGGAATACATTGTTGATTTTGTTTCTAGTTATTTAAAATATTTTTTATTTATAGTCTTTCATGGTGGAGAGAGGATGATGTTCAAAGAAGGAATTCCATTTGAACCTCAGGGCCATCAAATATTGGAAATCATTTCCATAGCCCATGAAGTTAGAATTGAAGAAACAATGTTAAATAGTGACAAACCTATGAAAAATATTCTCACAATTACAATGAGGATTATAGATTGTTTTGAATAATTTAATTATTTATATTCTCACTAATTATATTTTTTATGCATAATTAAATTAGCTTCACCTCATACTCCAAAGTCCCTAGACCTATCATCTTTGGGACCTTTGAAAACTATGATGATTGAAATGTAATTAATCTCCTTCCCAAGCCTAAAAATGGATAAATGTATGAGTTTCATAATTAGTGACTTGGTCCTAAAAAAATATATATGTTCTTAGACTAAGTCATAATCAAGGATTAGAAAACGTAGCATTTCCTCAGCAGATGTGATGAAAGTAGTGGGGTATATTTTGAATCAATTCACAAAGGGCCCTTCAAGGAGCTAAATCACTAGTTGGGACAATTAAATTAAATGTTCAACAACCTTAATTATATCATAATAAATTATCAACATATTTGTGTTAGTGTAAAGAACTTGTTTACAATTATGTTGAAAAAAGGTCCCTCGAATTTTAATCATCAGAATTGGGGGATTCATCCTTGGTTGTATAAAATTGAAATAAGGCATTAAAAAATTCTCCATAAAACGAAATAGAGATAAAAACTCAATAAAATTTTGTTATTAATGGGAAGGCTTATATTGATATTCTTCAGAATGAGTTAGCCCATGAAAACTAAATTTTGAAACAACAAGATAAAATGATGGCAGGGAAATAAGGTCTCATTAACATAGTGGACAAGTCCAAACATAATGATGTTTTCATGGAAGCAGGATTGCAATAGGATATAGATGTGAACACAGAGTTAGTATTCCAATAATTACAATCCATAACATCCTTGAAGAAGAGCTTGGTGGATCTTATGGGGTTTTTTAATATAATGTTTCACTAAACTCATAGTTTCCAGAGCATCATTTTATTTAGGGAATAATTGGATAGATTCCATGTTGTTGGGATTCCCCCTACCTTCTGTTCCTATCAATGAAGTGAATTTCATGGTATCCTAATGTTTTTTATCCTTTTTAACCGTTTTTATGACATCTTGATGACATAGAATCATAAATATCTCCAAAAACAATAATCTCTATATAATATTGAGTAAAATGAAACACGAATTCCAATATTTTTACTCATAATGAATTTCTCATAATAATATGTCATGAACAAACAATGGTATAATAAAAAAAAATTTATGTGTTAGGTCTAGTATGTTTGAAATTTTCAGGTTCAAACGGATTCCACTAGGTGAATGGGATTTGTAGAGAGAGTACTCTATTTTTATCCTAATATGGGGTTATATAGAGTATATCGTGAGTATTTTTGGGTCACAAAATATACCCCATAATATTTGTGTATTTTTTAATATTGGACATATTTTTTTCTAATCATCCTATCAGAAATTATTAGTAGGAAGAGAACATGAATTTTCAATGTCCATCAGTTGTGGGTTTCTGACCTAACAAGTTTTGTGTGACAATTTTTAATTTTCATTATTTAATATATCACACAAATTATTTATCCCGAAATCATATACCTATCTTTTCCAAGACAACCATTTATAGGTTTTCATCCAATTGAGTATTGAATCTATTTTCATTTTCAGTTTATTATCATTTAAGGTGTTTCTATATAGCCGATATTTAGTGTTAGATATCATTGATCTGGGAGTATTATATTTTAAAGTCATATATCATGGACCATATACTCAAGTAGTTTATGCTCATATACCTTAGACCTTTTATTCATATTTTATGGTTTATATAGCACATAACTTATATTTTTTGTAGTTTGAGGTCATGCAATATTGAAATTATATTTATTTCATTTAGGGTCATATTTCATCGATATATATTTGATGTAATTTAGGTTCATATATCATGAACATTCTATTATTTTACTTTTTGGCCATATAACATAAACCATCTATTACCATAGATTAGAGACATATAGCATGGAACATATGTTGAGTTAAAAATACTATGTATTGAATAATATACTCCTATAATGTGTAATCCATGTATCAAATTCAATGAATCGTTGATTATGGTTTGAGGAAAATATGTTTCGAATTCATAGAAATCATTCCATGGTGACTAAATCCTCTGCAGTGTTGTTATGGATCCTATGGATAGGAGGACCTTTTCATAAGGCAAATATGCCTCCAATTAAAAAGTCAAGGGACCTTATGTAGGATGAAATATAGGAATACATGAATTGGAAATAAGAGTATTCCCATAAAGTCAAACAAACTCTTTTAAAAGGTCCATTATAGGTTTTTAGAGATTTAGATATTTAATATATAGAGTAGGTTATGAAGGATGAGTATTCAAGATGGGTTTGGTCACCCTGCATTCAAACTCAAATTATGATAGATGAATATTCAACAGATTTTCTATCTCCTTGAATCATTTCTCTATTTATGATGGACTAATATTCAACAATGTTTTTCACACCCTTCATTCTATTTAGAGAAACGTTTTGGTGTATACTTACACAATGTCAAGGTTTACGAATCCACTTGGACAGTTTCATTATGGGAAGTATCAACAAAACCTCAAGGATTTGTTGTCAAGGATGATGAAATATTTAAAAAACATGAAGGATGGTCATGAATCACACTGATTTTATAAGATCTACTGTAATTTATCCTATTCCCACAATGATTTGAGGGCCTCTTCCAAGTAAATACGACTCTTGATTATGGATCCTGGACTTTTATGCAAATCAAATTCATCTATTATAAATTACAGTGGCCCTTTCTTCTTTCTAAGTTGTGTGGGTGGTTTTGAAGATTCAAAAATATAGAAAAATAATTATGATATAAAGAAAAATATATCAATTGATGGTTCAACAAACCTGGAGATGGTCTGTATGATAAGAGTTATGTGAAACTAGTCATGAATGATGTTCTAATTGATGATGTATACTACCTCCATATATGAATGTTCTGTTTACTGTCCTGAATCATTGGCCCAATATCACATGATGTAGGATTATGTCATGTGGACTACAAAAAGTTTTGGAAATAAAGTAATATAGTCATACTCTAAGAAAAATAATGGTATATAGTGACAAAACATTGATGATATCAAATCCAGTTGAATAGTTGAATTACATGGAATTTAATTCAAGATCTGGGAATATCAGAGTTGATAAAGAGTGGATTATTATGGGTACAGTTCAACCATTATAAATGGTGAACCCCCATATTTCATAGTCTGGTAAATATATCATAGTTTTAAGGGGGCCTCCCTTCTCAAACCTAAACATCCCCTAAACAATATCTCTTAGGAATTTTTTATTCACTATTAAATCTTACTGGGGTCCCTTTATATTTTCAATCCATGTTACAAATATACTACATTGGAGACCTCGTAGTAATATCTATAGGGTACAGGGCTCCATTATAAGTGTATCCCCCAATGAACAATTGGGTTTCCATTCATGAATCAGATACATGAAGTTGGTTTATGAAACAAGCAATACTAAAGGAGGTTAAAACACCCTAATAGTTGTTTCATTTCATAGAAAACATTTTATCAAAAAAGGGGGAGGGATAATTCATTTCCCTTTTTTCCTAGACTATAGGGGTCCAAAAATCATGGATCAAATTTTACTAGGGTAATAAGATATTTCATAAGAGTAAAATTACTTCTTTTTATATGATATAACTGTTTCCTAGGATCTAGAGATAAATTGATTAGTGATTGAAAAAATTAATGTTTCTTAGAGTTTTCTTAATGTTATTTTACCCTAAACTTTTTTCCCTTTTTCTAGAAGTTTATGATCTTGTGATTTGGACATATGGGGTTTAGAGTTTAAGGATATTTACCTTTTACCAAGATTTAGGTATCTTAAGGTAAGGATTAATGATCCATATATGAGGGAGATGTGTGAAAAAAATATCCCAATTAAGATTTTTAATGCTGGGAATGCCCCAACACCCATTTGAATGTGAGATAAATATGTTTTAAATTATGGATCTAGATTCTCATATTATGATTATTGGTATGGGACAGACATGTTGAGGATCATTAGGCATCACACTAAGGTGAAAAGTTATATTGAAATGTTTTCAAGGATGATGAGTTTCATACATCCCTATTATCATATTCAAGATGCATTTAGTTGATAGGTTAGGGGATAATATACAAGATGTTGGGGAAACATGAAAATATAATAAAAGTGACTTAAATATAAGTGATCATTTCCATGGGACTCAGAAAATTTCATATAATCCAAGATACTAAATTAATGAAGTGTGATTTTTGGATTTTTTTTCATAGGATGGAAGCGCCCTGAATCCCAATTATCCATTTCCAGGCTCTTACTATCATTTGATAAGGAGTGATGGAGGATTATGGTCTACAAATTATAGTTTCATGCAATAAGGATGAATCTATAATAAAACATAACACCATTATATGGAGAATTCGGTTTCAAACATATATGGGTCATATAATGACGACATTATGACCAGAAGTTTAGAAATGTAGACCTAGGATGAAGATTGCACATTTAATCATTTTTTGACAAGGATGTATTCAATAATTTTGAAAATTATTCCAATAAAATTTGGAGACACATTTTATTGGATGGGGTTATCTAAATGAGTGGTTAATTTTAATACTCATTTGAGCTGTAGATAAATAACCATATATTTGGGTCTATTTGTGTATATCTGACTCCTATTCTAGTAAACCTTACATAAATATAACCCATACATAAGAAAAAAAGTCTACATAACCAAAACATTCATAAGAAATTAAATGTGTCACAAGTAGGACCATACCTTATTTTAATCAGTATCCATGATTTTCATAACCATTAGAAATATGTCAACTTCTTCCTCTATTCTCATGAGATTCATTCATGGTGTGAGAAATAAGAGGTGGTCGATGAATGACCAATATTGTTTTGGTGAGGGGTTCATCATAAAGAGGAATCACAAATATAAAAGAGAGAATTACAAAAATAGTTTTCTATGAAATATATAATACATGATGATGACTTCTATCTATATTTGACACATATGTTTTGGAGACTCACCTTTAATAATATTCTTTGGTCTTATGATTTTATACATGTTGAAAAAGTGACTTGTATTGGTGATGTAAATAGATAAGGCCCATCATAAATATTGAGTGACATGAATTGGAAATAAGGTGAGAAAGGGGAATATAAAATTTCTATCATTACAATTCCCTTGAGATTCATTTTGCACCTTATGTATGTAGGAAAACAATCCACATACACAACATTAAATGAAATCTCATGGAATAGGTCTAGCGCATATGCTGAAGGGTGGGAGTACATTTTTATGCTATAGTTATACCTAAGATATTGAATAAAAGAGTAATTATGTATACTATAGGGATATAAATCAAGTCACATGTAGACATTTTATGGATCTGTACATATATCAAATGCATTCATAAGGAGATGGGAATTTTTATCTTTCCATATTAATTTTGTTGGGACCCTAATTGCTTGTATCTATTACACACGTAGGGGAGAATAATATTTCTCCATAAATTACTGAAATAACATCTTTGTGTAAGAGTATCACCATAATGGTTTAAACACTTATTTTGGAGGGGTTTTTTGTGGATTGTTGTGCTTAGGCTTAATATTTGGGATTTGGGAATCACTTTGCATCTTTTATAGGAAATGATAAATCCATTTTTTTATAATAGAGATTTGTCCTGTAAAAAATATGACTCATTTTTAACTGATTTTAAAAGGGTTTTAACTTTGTAACATGCTTATTTAGTAATTTTAATGGCTTCAACAGTTCATGGTGAAGGGGGATCATTTTTCTTAAACCATATTATGATGGCAGACATGGTTAAAACCAATACTACCATAGATCATATGAAAGGGATAAATAAGTTCGGTTTTATCATTATTAGTTATATTTAATGGGACCAATATTTATATTTTGGGTTCACTACATACTAAGTGTTGATAGAAATCAATCCATACATAATACTGGTAGATAGTGTCCATCAAATAGATCTTGGTAGTGTGTAGTGAAAAAGAACATGTTATCCCTAGAAAGAGGTCACTCGATATCATCTAGGTGCATGAACTATAACTATAAAAAATATTTTTAATATATAGTGGTGTAATATTGGGAGAGAATATCACTAGTAGGGGTATCATTATAGTCTTACTACCAAAAAAGGTGACTTTTTTGATAGGTACCAATTACTGGGGTAGGTTATGATAATGGGAAACATTTAGATAATCCTAATATAATATACCCCAAACATTATACATATCATTAAAGTATAAGAATAAATATATGAGTAGTTATTAATTATAAATATACCCACATAGATTTAGCTCATTTTTGTGGAGGGGAATTGGACTTTCTCCTCACAAAACAGATGGTCCATGGATTTGGGGATCCTAAAATCAATATGTATACAATGATATATGGAATCAATCCATACATTGTTCTTTAAATCAATATTCCACACATAGATCTGTCACATACATTGTGAAAAGTGTATTTTATTTTGATTATTGGTCCATAAATGAATTAATATATATTCAAATACTATTTGGAGTCATGGCTCATATGTAAGGAATAGGGGAATGAATATTCTATGTCGTAGGTTGGTCGTGTTCCCAATAATTATTTATTTGTAAATCTATCATATATATTTATAATATAACAGATTTAATAGGCCACTATGATTAGTTTTCAGTCATTTAATGTAGACATTCACATTTTAGTTTAATTTCATGTGGCATGGATGATAGATATATAGTTTATCACCATGGCATATGGACATGGGGTTTTATAAGGGTGTGATATACAAATAAATTTTTATGATCTTAGAAATGTTTACAAGGGGGTCATGCATCTAAATAAGGTAGGGGAATTTAAAATTCTGGAGTGATGAGGCAGACACCCCATTATGTATTCCTTTTCAAGCCTATGGTTAGGTCTAAAGTAAATAATATATAAAACACTACCTATATCATCAGAATTAGAATAAATCCATGAATAGTTCATTGAAATGTAAGTAATAATGCTAATCTAGTTCATCCATGAAGAGATTAAATTTATATTTCATGTATCAATATCACATATAGGTCATTGGACCCATAGGGTGTCCCGCTCTAACTAGTTTAATTTCATACAATATGGAGCACATATCATGCAGTTTCACCTCATGTGACTGGGACACTGTTGAATTGTTTATTGTCATGGAACAAGGATGTTATCTTATAGTTTAACATCATTTTACTAATACATCATTTTTATGCAGATTAATGACATTACTCTAAGACTTAGTTACATAAACATTCATTACACAATGTATTTTTAATAAACATTTAATTTATGGGGGGTGATGCCTTCCTTATCCATCATGGATAATAGGTAATCTACAATTTCATAGTATTTATGTATGATATATGGTCCTACTCAGTCATGTTATAGTTTTAGATGTTTCTTTCCTAGTATCATCAAGGATCTAGTAACCATACCAATTCTCATTAGAGTAAAGAGCATAAGTTGTCCTTCTTGTTGAAGGATCATCTAATCTAGTTCTTATGGACTTCATAGATTTATATTGTGGGAAATATTTTCACATAGATTCATTATAAATCATAATGTTTCTAACAGGATTGTTCATATTCTATGAGTTCTCCATAAATACAATTTTAGAGTGAGGAAAATAGGCTTTGATGGGTAGTAATGGCTTTATTGCATTCAATAGTTAGTTTTAGGGAATATGTGTGTCATTCTATGTTTTAGTATGATTAGACCATAAATAATAATAAAACGTGTTTGACCAAGACTACATTTCCTTTCCATCATTTACTAGAGTATATTTTATATAAACTTATTGATGGACTCTCTCTTCCAATTTGGATGCATCAGTAAAAATATTTATTACAGTATAAATCCAAAATAGTAATATATTGGTTCAAACATATCTTGATGTATACAGAGAAATCACTCAATAAATACACATTTCTCTAGAGATTTTTTTTTGGATTGGCCTTCTGTATGGGGATGATAAGTCATACTGAACATCAAATCAGTATTTATAGAATATTGATGATCCTCCAAGAAACATGATGTGATCCATAGTTCCCAATTAGATACAATCAATAGAGGTGTTCAATCAAGCCTCATCGCTTCTCTAATGAAAATCATTATATGTTCTTCAGGTGAGAATATATCTTGATCCGAAAATAAATGAGTCATCTTAGTAAGATGGCTGATAATAAATCATATAACATCGTAACATATTAATGTATTTTGAAGGCTTTTGACAAACTATATAGTGATTTTTTACCATTTCCATATAGGAATGCGAAATGATTCCATTAACCCTTTATAAATTTTCCTCTCTTCATAAACCTACAGACATATGAGGAACATTAATGTATATTATGAAATATCCTTCATTATATTCTCCCAAAAATAGTGTTTTTAGAGATATATACACATTTAATTTTTCCTAGGAGGGTGTACAATGCCATGATATGAGCATCATTCAGTGGATCTTTCTTTATATTTTCATCTTATAAAATGAATGTTTTTTTAAAAAAATTTATAACTAAATCATCATCAAACTTAAACATAGTGGATTTTTCTGTCCTCATATATTCTACCATCATCTATATCTCCAAATCAACCCTTTTATATTTTTTAATCTAATCAAGCATTGATTTATTAGAATTAATTTGAGGAAGTTAGGATGATCTTCCCTCTTTAAATTTTTTTATTCAAATCCATTCATATTGAAGAATACCATATTCAAATCAATCCTTATCACAGATAAGGTTTTATGATATTATCTATTTATAGTATCTTACTCTTTATTTACCTTCCATTTATTGTACTATATTAGAAAATCATAATCCTTGATCATCTATAACCAACTTCATGATGTCATGTTGGGCTACTTATGTGTGAATATAAATTACAAGATATTATTGTTTGTATATATAAAAAACTTCACTACATAGTGATAATGCCACCAAATTTTTATTACGAAGAGTAATATAGAAAACTCAAGATCATGAATCAAATAGTTGTTTTAATTCACATTCAACTATTGTGAGGTATATCCAATCACCTTATCATTTTTCATGAGCACACTACCGAGGAATTTTTTGATACATCATTGTAGAACACAATTCCTTGCCAACTTGTGGGTTTGGTGACTACCTATGTTAAGGTTATCATTTTAATGAGATCCTTAAATCTCTCTTTACGCTAATTTATCTAAACATACTTTAACACATATAAATAGTGTGTTTTACAATCATGGTATGTTTCTCACAGACTGACAATAATCCCTAGCAATTCTGAAGAAAATATGGATCTTTATCACATGTAATGGTCTAGACCAATCCTTAATCACCCTAGTCTTAGAAGGATCCATGGATATATCCTTACATGTGTTAACATGCCCCAAAAATGATGATTTATCCATAAAAACCCAATATTTACAATACATTTCATATAATTTCTTTTTCCTCAACATCTTTATTATAATTTTTAAATTCTCCGTGTTTTCCTCATTAATTTTATAGTATATAAGAATGTTTTTTGTAAAGGATACCACAAATTTTTTATTGAAATATGTAAAGTCTCAATTCATTATGTTTACGATGGCCATTATAGAACTATTGAATCCAAATGGAATGAAAATAATCTCATATTTCTCATACCTTAGAAGAATGGTAGACCTAGGAATATCCAATTTTATTACATAAGAAAAATTATATCATGATCAAATGTCTATATTAGTGATGTATTGATATTATAATAGGTTATCAAACAAGTCATAAATCCATGGAAGAAAATACTTTTTCATTATAATGGTCTAGTAGAGTTCTTGATAATCAATAAATAGATTCCTAGATTATTCATTGTTCTTGAAAATTTGAACCGGTGTAACCAATAGTGAAGCACACGGTTGTAAGAAACCCAAGTCCAAATGTTATTGTAATTTATTCTTAAAATATTCCAGATCAATGGGGGATTTTCTATATGGATACTTGGATATTGGTAGAGATACAAGTATAAGTTAAGTTTATATTACAACTCCTTCAGTAAGAATAAAAACCACAAATATTTGATAAATACATCAATAATATACCTTATAATAAGAATGTCCTCCAGAGTGGTCCTATATATAGATTAATTAATTTTGAGAAAGATATGATTTACCAAAAGGTAAAAAATATCTATACATCTATAGATGATTCATAAGGATATTTTTCTCCCTAATTGCACTTGTTTATAATATAATGATATTTAAGAATATAGATGGTGATTTTATTCTCTGAGATGTTTATGTTGATTATATATAATGAAAAAAATCCTATTGTATATATAGTATCAAATCCCACTAGAGGGACAAAGAAAAAATTATCTAAGAGATTCATCTAACATATAACAACTACAAAAGTGTGATATACTTTAGGAGAAACATGTTTTTCAATAAATGAATTCAATAAAAATGTAACCTTAATGTTTGGGAGTAGTTTTTTGATAGTTATACTAAACAATCATGATATAATAGAGTAAATAGAAACAAAATAGTTCATTCTCTATTCATTAAGAAATAACTAGTGTACCTACCACCACATCATCCCCTTGATCAATGTTCATTGTAGTAATTTCATAAGCCCACCCTTTTTCTGTTGTCCATTGGGGTTTTTTCGATGCTGATACTCTAAACCCATTGTTATAATGATTTATTTTCTTACTGTCCACATTCCATCCAGTTGATAAATTATAAAATAGGTAGCGGATTTATCCAGTTATTTTCTTCCTCGGTCACATTATTAAAATATTTCATTTAATTTTTATATTTATTTTTCAATATGTCGCTCATTTTGATACTTAAAACATTTCCCAGTCCCCGTGATATTTTTTCAAGGATACTTATTTCCGTACTTTTGACATGTAAAATGTTTATCAAACATCCCAAAGGTCATTAATTTTTTGTTATTATTTATTATTTACATTCGATGGTTTAGGGGGAAATATACAAGGCTTTTAGGCTTAACAGGCACATAAATCATCATACAAGACCTTGAAGAACCATTAGAAAATGTCCCCACATGAAGCAGTTGATTTTATTTTAATGTCCTTGATAAATCCAATGTTTTATCGAGTAAGCTCAGTGATGTACTCCTTATAATATATGATAGATTCCATATAATTTTTTACGACTTCACGTATCTCTCTCTACATTTTAAGAAATATTGTTTAAGGGAAATTTATATTTATAAATAAACTCTTAAATTCCTCCAATTATATCGATTTTATGTCTTCTAGGGGATTTATTTTTGTTATCAGTTTCCACCACTAATCATCTTCACCAAAATATTGGTAAACAATATGTATGAGAATATCTTTCCCAAATAATTAATGTACACTAACTAACATATCAATTGAATTGGTCTATTTTTCAATGATTGTGGGATTATAGGACCCACTAAATTATTTTGGTCTCTCGCACATAAAGGACACAACTAGAACATTATTTTTTAGAGGGAATATAGCCTATTTCACATGTTTCTAACATGATTCCTTCTATATATATTCATTTTCTAAAATAAAGTATAATTATGGATGGGATTAATATTATAGATATATGTATGGAAGGTAAACCATATTCATAGGGAAAGTAAATCATATATGATTTATAGAACCTAACTTATGAATATTATAGTTTCATTATAAATTATTCGTGTTCTTTTTCCCATTATGTTCCATAACCAAATAAATTTACATGAGAAAAAATATATCCAAATCCATTATAATAGTTTTTAAAGAGAAATGAAATATCTAAATAATATCCCATGAGAGTGTCTATCTATATTTATAATTTTATATCTTTGTAAGGAAAAAGGTTACAGTTTAGTTAACACCCAACACACCCTATGAAAAGTTTTTACCCCATCGTACAACTATAGTAGATCCTATATCCACATTCCAGTATCAATAGATGAATTTAATTATAAGGAAAACAACAAAATATCAATATTGCCAAAACTTTATGATTTTATACTATATTTTTATTTACCGGTTATACTTATCCAAAGGATTTTCTCAATGATTATTCCATCCTAATCTCAAAATATAGCTATACCTTCCCTTGACAACCACTATTTTGGACCAATCCTTGGAAACAAATTATTTTACAATTCATAACAAACATTATTGAAAAATAAGAGTTAGGTATTTAGAGGTCTCGTCTTTTTTAAAAAATTTGACATACAAATACTTCTTATTAAACATGAAAACATCAATTTTGTTTAATAGTCAACAAAGTGATCCTTACTAAAATAGATGTTTTAAATTTCATAGGGCATCCTGTAGAAAATATATATGGAAAAGGAAAATATATAATTCCCTATAACGCAATAGATATAGAAATAATTCATAGCATGACAGTCAATTGTAGTGACATGATATTATAAAGAGGCTAATATTAATCATGAAGCAATGGCATAAAAAATAATAGAACAAGATAATATTCTTGGGGAAATAATATAAAATTAGTGTTATTTGATAATAATAGAGACATGGTGTAGTTCATTTACTCGAAAATTTATACTTTTATTATTTTTAGATTCTTACGAGGTTATTAATTTTTACTAAGAAAAATATATTTTTTATGCGAAAAAATGAAATGATACATATATAATAATTTGAAATTAATATTTTCAAAAATGAAGTCAAATTTATCAAATAATGTATTTATGTGAATGAAATATTAATTTTAGAACAACATCATGTAAAATAAAATATTCATATTTATGAATAAATTTATTTTTACAAATAACATTTATGTTTAGGATAAAATTTTCAATTCCATTGATTTTATTGACATAAACTAATATATTATTATTAAAAAAAATATTTAGTTAACTTTAAAAAAATTCAAAAATCTATTTCAAACATTTGATAATTTACTAAACATAACTAATGAAAAATGGTTGTCGTCAAGACATTACATAAATTTTATAAAATGTTTTCATTGGGTGTATATCTAAAAATATTATTTTATAAATACTAATTTAAATTTTAAAAATATTATACTGATATGGGCTGTAAAAACATTCATGTTATTCTTTTATAATAGGATCTATTGTTTTTTAGAAAAATGTTTATTTATAATATTCATCTGAAAAAAAAATTATTTCATAAAAGAATACGAAATTAACCATAAGATCATTTTGATGTAATAAATTAAAAATGAATTTAATTTGTGAAAATTAATATTCTCAATATTAGTTAAATATATGAATTCAAAAAGTATTGATTATTATCTATTCATGCTATTTTAAAGGTTATAAAATTCATCTTGAATAATTTAATATTATTAAAGTTTCATTGTTTTTGGTTTATTATGATATGGAATATAACATAAAATATTCAAAAAAATAAGTATTAATGGAAAAAATAACTAGTATTTCATGTAATTAGGTTGTGATAAACATAAATTTATGGTATGTATATCTTTGATATGTGCCTCACTAATGCACCAACACCCAGCCATTAAAACCAAAATGTGGTTCTGCCATTCATCCTTATAAGACCCCATCCCATGAAACTAACCTAAAATATTATCATTTCATATGCCTTATTATACAATACCACGAAATAAATGATGAGATTCCACCCCATCTCCTCCATCTCTCTTTCTAGAATCGGATGATCTATGTGTTTCTCTATCAACAACACAAAATAATGAATTTATAAGAGAGATTAATACTCTTTATAAGCATGTTAATGTATGTGTGAAAATAATGATAGGAGAGTAACAAGGTGAGGATGTTATATTTATTCATAATAACAAAATACAAAACTATTTCTGTAACCCCATTGACCTCCTATTCTGCATCAGTTATCTTTTGTATGCTAATGATACCCCAAGATATGATGGGTAAACAAGAAGTTTTTTTGGCTCTAATGATATATTAATAGAGTGAATTATTAATTTTATCCTAATCTAGAACTATTTTTGTGAAATATGGGTCAGTGATTGCCTTCCAAAACAATATTCCCATCATTGAGGACCCTTGATTGAATATAGGTTTCCTGGATCTTTTGTTATGCTAGAAGTTTAATTCACCTCTTCCCATAATCTAACCAGACATTACCTAATAGATGTCTATATTATTTTTAATGAAATGCCCTAATGGTGATACACCACCATTATCTTATAGACACATTAATTCGCTCCAATTAAAAAAGACATCCCCAATCAATAATATTTAATATTGTCTCTTACTCATCTTTATGAAATACACAGTATTCATAAGCATGTATGGTGAAAAACTATTTACTAATTATCCTACCTTAATTTTTTAAGGGAATAAAACTAAAGGTATCTGTAAATTTTGAAGATATCATGTGCATGCCTCTATTTTTTCATATTTTTTAGTCAAATTTATTCTCTATAATTTTAATGTCAAACATGATTTAATGGGGTTTATTTGTTAAATTTTAGCATATTCAGTCCCAATCTAGTACGGAGATATCTCTATTCTATTGAATACCCAATGTAATGTTTCTGTACTCTTACATCATAAAATATTTCAATAATATTCCTATGTGCTTTAAAACTACATCCGTATAAACTCAACAATACAAAAAAGTTGTATCTTTTAAGTAGAAAATGTACATTTTTAAGACCCCTTATAGAGAATAGAAATAAATCATACCCCCATTGAAAATATATGAACAGTTAGGAATCAAGTTAATTTTTTAACATTAGTTATTTAAAAACTAATCATAATAACATCACTAGATTTAATAAAATGTTGTTTTTTAGATAAAATGAATTAATATAAAACTTTTACAATGAATTATTATATATTTGATGATAATATCCATTCTAATTCACTTTTTATGTCAATTAGGTAATAACCGATGTAAAAATATTTAAAAAAAACTGTAACTCCTCCTCATTATTTAGACTCTCGTGGTAATGAAACTAGAATATTATACCTCATGATCACATTCTTCTGTTCTCAAACCTCTTTTATTGATCAACTTTTGACTTATTTTTTATTGTTTTCCCCATTACTTGGATTGATCTAACAGATTCCACTACCCATGGACCCATTTAATTTTCCACCCAATATTTCATTTAAGTAGTTTCCTATGAGTTACAAATTTCTCACAAAAAACATTAATTACTTGATATATATATTCTATCAATATCTACTTTGGAATAAGTTATTGAAAATATTTAATATGAATATTCAAATTCAGTAAGTAAAATTTACAATTCTTATTATTTAAATCTTATTCAAATATTTGATATTTATGTTAAATTATTTGATAGATTTATTAATTATTTATTAGTCAGTATATTCATTCTGTTACAAATTTATATGGTTATAATTAGTTTAGATTACAAAATTGTTATAATTATTAGTTGTTCGATGTGGTAAAATTTTTATGTACTTTTTTCTATTTTCTAATATATTATTTATAATTATTTTTTATATATATTTTTCGTCATTATAATTTATTTATGTATGATTGTTTATTTATTTATGAATTTATGTCAATTATATTTGTTTTAAATTTTATTTCTTATTATAATTACTTATGATTACAAAATACTTTCTACTTATAAAATATTTTACTATAATAGATTGTTTCGTAAAAAAATTGAAGTCTCAAAAATTATAATTTTTTTATAAAATTATATATGTATATATATATATGTTATTATGTTTCTATTCTTTAATGTATTAATATATAATTTTTTTATTTTACATAATTATTAGATCATAGTTGGATAATTTATTGAAGAAATAGTGATGAATATGAGAAATTGGTTTAAATCAATTAGGAATTTTCTAAAGGAAATATTGAAAACAAAAATATAATTTTATATTCACGTGTGATATCTTTGAATAATTGAAAATCAAGGTAACAAGAAATCAAAGACCCCCAAATTTTCTATTATTTTAATAATAATTATAACCATTTAATGTGGCATTGTAAAATAATAGAAAATTTAATATCTAATGATGATGAATATTATTATTCTAAGATAGAGGATAAATTTGGATAATCACTTCATAATATAGGTTTTGAAACTATTGAAAAATTAATAAGTGTTAAACAATTGAATATTGAGGTTGAAAATTTTCTATTCTCATCATTCCCTAAATTTAAAGTGTTAACTAAAAGCATGATATTATTTAACATGGAACTAATAAACTGTTGAACTATTAAAATATTATGTGAATTTCTTGAACTTTTAAAAAAGATACATTTAGAATAAAAATATATTCTGTATTCTAATTGTTCAGAAAAAATATTAATCTTAATGGGATTGGGGTATGAAAATATTCTTTAATTCCCTAAATAAATTTTGTTTTGTAGGAAAGAATATGAATATTTATTGGAATTCCAAATGTAAGGGACATCATGATATAAAATAGATGAAATGTCCAACTATGATTCTTCTCAAGAACTAGAACCATTCCTCCCACTAAATAAATATGATATATATCAATAATTCCTCATATAAAGATTCAATTTTCTAATTATACCAATGAAAATTTGTTATGATGTCTTAGAGATGAGTGAATAACTTTGGGAAACCTACCTCGCCTTATTAGTTCACAATAATTTAATATATTTGATAAAATTTTACAAATTTATGAAATGATTTTATAAATAGTTTAATGGGTAATTTCATCGATGTAATGAGTATATATCGAAGCCTCAGTTGAAAACATAGTTAATGTCATATTATGTGGGTGGTTTATAAATTATCCCCCTAGATATGTATAAAGAGAAAGAATGTTATGGTGAGATTGATTATTTATAAACCTAAACATCCTGGAAATGACTTTGATGTTTATCTTTCACCCGTGATGGATTATTTGAAATTTATATGGGAGGCAAGTGTTGTAGTGTTTTATGTATACAATATATATTATTTTAATACTATGATAATGTTCATTATAAATGAATATCATAAATATGTAAACTTATCTAGATATATTAGTAAGAGAGATAATTATTACCATATTTTTAAACAGGAGAGTTCATAATATCATTTAAAGAATGAATGAATTAAATTTTAAATAGATTATTAGATATTTTTTCTAAAGTATTATAATTATCAAATATAACAAATGGGTTTTAAGGTTTAAAAGATTATTATTTTTAATGAAAACTATTCTCAGATTAAAAATATTAAAACAAGTTTAATAATTTCTATGTCACATTTGGAAAGAAATTATATTTTACTCATCAATTAAATATTGTATTAAATAATCCATTTAAATTGAGAAACCACATTGGAAATTTTTAAGGGTAAAACATAAAATTTCAGTTATGCATATTATGAAAAAAAAATGATTATTTGATTTTACTTTTATTAAAAATAAAAGTAAAATGAAATGAATATTTTCATTAAATACTATACTAGATATCCATGGGAATACATTTGATGATATCTCAAACTACGATCGGTGATATAACATATTAACTTGTATATTATTTCAAATTAAGTATGTGTGAGAAGAAATTTTTTTCAATGTCTCCATCGTATTAAAATACATTGTTATTTTTATTTATATATTTAATATTTTAATTCATTGAAGGATTTAAAATTAATAGTTTTGAAACCACATTAGTGTCATTTATTGTTCTAGTAGATACTACGAGTTTCATTTTGTAGAATATTATTTATACTTTTTATAAAGTCAGAAATAAGGTTATAATATATTTTCTATTCCATTTAAATAAATTTCATAGATCTAGATATGTTAGATTTTTTGGGGAATAATATATTTTTTATACATTTTCAATTAGAAAATAAATTCCCACAATCAATTTTTTATATTATGATTGTTTTGGTGATTCATTTTGTGTGAGAGATTAGAATATGTGGGAATATTAATCTCATTTTATGTATACTTTTGAATGATATATGAAAATTTTTAAGGTGTGTGTTAAGATTACAAAATAATAAAGTCACTTATATATATGTATATATATTAGAAGAGATGGTTGAGTTCAGTATTGATTATTTGTAAGGAGTAGATCTTATTTCTATACCAATATCATGAAATAAAATATTTTATTGGGAAGTAAATTGTATCATTATCTTTAAGGTAATGTTAATTCAATGTAATTAAGTTATGTGGACACCTTTACTTGTTTGGACATAATATTTGAGGTTTGACTATATATATCACCAAATATTATTGGGCTAAAGGTATAATATCTGTAAAAAAAATAAAAATTGATTACTGAATGAACATAAAAAAAATTCATGCTTTTTTCAGATTTAAAACAATGATGCATCCTAATAAAAACCATTGAAATAGTTCACATGGGTAAAAATTTTATACCTGATCTCATGTTTTGGTTTTTATATTATTGGTTACAAATTTTATATAAAAAATAAGTATGAAAAGAGTACCTTTCAAAATGGTGGAGTAATTTTCATTAATGAAGCATAATATTTTTTACATTCAAAATATAAAACAATATTTCCTAGTCATAAAAAATAGTTATTAATGATATTTTGAAGATTTATAATACAAAATTTTAACTACTAGTGTTTATGTGTAATTAGGTTGATAGTAACAATGGTTTTAAACCTGATGAGTATAAATCTTAATATATTGATTTAAAAATATTTATTCACATAAGAAAATTTTATTATGATGAAGCGTGTAAAAAAATTATGATTTTTACATGTTTAATGATCAATGGTCTATCCTATTTCATCTAGGGAAATAATTTTTCAGGTGAGAATATTGTTTACATTGAACTGTTGTGTGATATTTCTTCATCTAATTCCGGATTAATAATGATCACAATGACAATGACATTGATACTATCCATGAGACATGAAATTATCATATATAACTAATATGGGAAAACATACCATCACACTCTTAACTAGCCATGTAAATATCTTTTTTATGTGAAACTGATCTAATAAAAGACATAATGTTTTATAATTTAAATTTTAATATATTGATTTTGATCATTCCACCAATATATAACTTGTATGTATATTCCTTAGATTCATGATTCTATTTTTGGACTGAAAATTATTTCCTTAATCATTTCTCTAAAATGATTTTATTATATTTTTCATTTCCAGGTATACAATTTTGATGAAGAAAATATTAAAAATTTTATTCAAATAAAGAATATCGCATATTAAAATATAAAATTTATATATTTATAATCAAATATAGGTAGATAAAATTAATTTTTTTTATGAAAATCAATTCATTAATTTATTGTTAATTTTTATATTCATTAATTTTAGTTCAACATATTTTTGTTTTAAAGGTATAATAATCATTATTTTAATTTATATTATAAAAACCAATTTTTTTATTTAAAATAAAATTTTGAATTTAAAATAGGTACATAAATTTTCATTCACGTAATATACATGTATATAAATAAAAAACACTTAGGAAAGGGAAATAAGGTATGCATATTTCTTTATATAAATATATTTTTAATAAATAAATTATTTACAAAAATTAAACATATATTTCATGAAATCATGTGTAACTCTATTTTTTACTCTAATGGGAAGGTACCTAATATTGGTCGTTAGGTGATTACAAATTATCTAAAACATTCACTTCCATGTGGAGATAAAATTTTGATAATTGACTTTGATGATAACTATGTCCAGGTTTTCCCATATGACATGTAATTTAGGGCTTACATTTTTATATTATCTCATTGTAGTATATATACATTAATCATGAATTTGAGGATCATTTAACAGTTAGTGAAATATCATATATGGTATTTGGAAATTTTAATACTTAATAAATTATTTATTTACCATTCTATGTTAAAAATATTATACATTTCAATATTTAAAATTGTTAATCTATTCAATTATAGATGTAGTTTATCTTTAAAAAGATGGAAACAATTTTTTAATGGTTTATATCCTTTTTGGAATACATATGGAGATACTTCAAGACAACATGGAATTCAAAAACAATTGGGAGTAAATATAATTAGGATCCATGTCTTAAGAATGATTTTCTAGATTATGATTTATTGGATAAGTTTGTCTCTAGTCAGTGATAAGATTACTTTGTGGAATGTAATTGTTTTTGTAAAAAAAATATTTTTAACTTCATTTTTATTATATTGAAACATTTTAATTTATTCCTCTGTTATATATCTCTATCTGAAAACAATAAAAGACATATTCCTATAATTTATGCACTCAAATATTTTTCACGCAGATGGTATCATTTACTATATTATAAAAGTTTTCATGAAAATATAAATAAATTAAGAGCCAATCTAATAAGTGGTATGAATATTTTCTATAAGGACCTCCACTTCCTCTCACTCATCAAAAAAAATTGGAAAAGGGAGAGTTCGAAAAAAAGGTAATTTTATTAATCATCCAAAAAAATAAATAGTAAATAATATTATATGTAATTAAATATTATTTATCAAGAATATAACTATTCTGAATTTTTTCCCACTGATATCATAGTTGAAAATATTATTTTTGGAAATACTTTTGGATCATGATATTGAATTAATACCTTGATCCAATTTTTTTATTATTACTTTTCATAATCACAATAGCTCTTTTTATATAATTATAATTTCTAATGACTATTATTTTTAATATTATATTACCTCTAACAATAGTTAAAAAGTTATTTTATATATCATGTTTATTCTGAACTGATTATGAGAAAAATTCAACAGTATATTTGTTGGTGTCTCATGTACTATGAAATCGATAACTTGTGTACTTTTTAAATTTTAATATGTCTTGACTATATGTGAGTATTCTAGATTCTCTTATTATTTTTTCACATGTTTTAAGGATATTATTTATAATCTGAGGAACCTTTTCATGTTATAAACATATTCTATGTGTAAAACTTTTTGATATAGATTTTCTTTACATAGTTGTCTAAATATTCCTTGTGTGTAAATTTTTTTCTATGAAAATATACTATTTTTATAAATTTTCTTACTTAATATGCTTCAATTAATTTAAAAATTCTTCCATGGGAAGATCATTTAAGATTAAATTGATATTTAGTTAGTAAAATGGAACTTCTAGTAATGAAATGGGCATTCATTAAAATATATAAATTTTTTAAAAATGAGATGGGACTTCTATGTGTTGAAATTAATTTTCCATAACTATAATGAATATTTCATGAATGAAATAGATTTTCTATGAGATATAATAATTTTCAAGAATGATAGGGATCTTCCATGAGATGAAATTGATCTTCTAGAAGTGAATTGGATATTTAGTTAGTAAAATTGACCATCCATGAGTATTCTTCCCTAAAATATATGGGGAAGTTGATGATTGGTAATTATATTTCATGAGATGATATATATATTTAGTGACTAATATTATTTAATTATAAATTTGAGTCTTAAATCTTATATAAGATGTAATTATGAATCTTTTAGAAAATGATTTTCATTCATGAGATGAAATGGTTCTTTTTTAAAAGTGGTTTTATGGGGATAAATTGATATTCCATGATGAGAAATATATTGCTTCAATGACTAATAATCTATGAAGTTAATGATATATTGTTTACATTGTTATTTTTTTGTCAATAAATTCAGTATTTTATATGATCTTTACAATTTTTAATTACTACATTTTTATTTCATATTTTTTTATTGGTATACCCATTAATCATTTTCATCCTATATAAATTTATATTCAGATTATTTTTTATAAAAAAAAATTGAAATTAATATTATCATGGGTTAATTGTTTTCATGTATTATAAATTACATTAATTTTAATTTGATTTAATATGAATATTGATTCTTATATAATCTATGTGAGTGTTCGCCAATTATTTTATTTTTTAATTTTTTATATTATGTGTAGTATTAAGTATTATATCTTGTTTTTTGTATGGAATGCTCAATTTTATATATTATCATAAAGTTCCCATGTGAATAATATTGTCATGTGAATTAAATGGTTTTTACACATATTAAAAAACAACACTGAATAACTCTGAAGGAGTTCATTAGAGGTTTATATCTGTGATGTTTTGGGAACTATAAATCAAAATAGCCATAAGTTGTTGAAACTTTTTTCATTAAATTACACTACATAAGTTTATAAAAAAACTATCAATGAATAGGTGGTCAAGGATATTATTAAACTATTTTTTATGAAACAAATTGGTTATTAACAACTTATTTTGACTATTATTCAGTCATATGATCCATTATAACTGAAAAAAATTGGTTGTATCAACACTCAGATCTTTTCTGGTTCATTTAGTTCTATAGTTATACACTTTTTATTCATTTTTGTGTGTTATATTATATAGGGTTATAATACCTATAAAATTTATTATTTTGGTTATACAACCCCATATAAAATTTTATAGTTCTCCCATAATAGGAAAAATGATGGGTTATCAGTGATTCCTTGGTAAGGATAATAATAACGTTTCAATTTTACCCTGACTTCAGAAGTATTATTCTAGTTTATTCCTCCATGAGTAAAAATGGAAGGATGTCCGAGTTAGGCCACCAGTTCTACAAAAGGATGTTTATTTGGTTTTTACCATCTGGGATTAAAAAGGTAGTTGTAAAGGGTTTTGACTCCCTTTAAAATTAAGTGTTTATGTAGCTTTTTGGTTTCATCTCTCATTGTTTTTTTAGGTTGGGTGAAGAGTATAGAAAGATCATATAGATACAATATAATATAGAAATAATTGTATTCATTTAATTATTTAAAAAATATAAATTATTAACATTAATCATAAATAAATTAAATATTTTTAAAGGATCATTTCACCCACCTTTCATCATGACCATTTAGTGAATCACATATTGGTACCAAATTTTTTTATTAATGTATGTCTTTTAAAATTGGAAAATTCATATTAATTTGTGGTAATTATTCATGACTTAAATTTAAAGGGGTAGTAATCTATTTTTGGCATAGAAGTAATGAATGTGAAAGATTTATGTGCACATCAAGGACCTACATTCTTTAATGAAACTATCTAGGTATATTAGCAGTCTCATATATATAATTATATTAGGAACCTGGGCATTGAATGATGGAATATGATTGTTTGACCATAAAACCAGCCTAATGTTTTTCTAAATACATTGACTAATAATAATGTTGTTATATATGCTCAGAACTATAGAGTAAGGAATATTTTATATTTTGGAAATAGTATGAATGATTATGTGTCTACCTGAGATTTTGATATATATATATATATATATTACATAATTTAATTTCAAAACTAAACACATATCATAGTAATATATTCCCCTTGACCATAAATATTTGATTTATATGGAAACTAGATACATAACCATCTAAATTCATTATTTAACTTCGAAATCTCTCATAAAGTTCATATACCATCACACACATCTTATACATAACCTTCTTTAAAAATTACTTCAAATAATAGGGAAAAGAATCATATGAAATGATGATCATATATTCTCTTTAATGGTAAGCATAATCGATATGAATCAATGATAATATGTTAGAATAAGATAACAAAAAGGTTGTTAAAACAAAATCACAACATAAAATAATCATACATAATAAATCAAATCTTATTAATCATAAATCCTAGAATAAGTATTTTTTATAACCAAATACATAAGTCATAAGTGTCTAGAATGATCAATAATCAACCATAGCCAGTGATAACATATTATAAACATAAGACAGACGTTTTTTGGCATACACATAATCATAGAAAAATATTTCCATAGTATATTCCCACTAATAAGACATTAATTGTTGATTGGGTTAACTCGTTATTCCATTATCTAAATACTTATGAATCACTCCTATAGCTATATTGTTGGACATCATCCCAATATAAATTGAATTAACTCCCCATTCAATTCCTTTTTATGTCAGGATATATACATCTTTACCAGATTCATTAAATACTATATAATTTTGGATTCACCAATCACATAATATTAATAATACATATGTATTATTCTAGATTAAAACCAATTAATAATATTAGTATATCATAATATATTGAAAGAGAATAAGTTTCATAAAAATTTCATCATTTCTTCATAGCATAACGCATGTATGATTAGCAACGTTCATGATGGTTTCACCATATTATAATTAATTCATTAAAATGAAATGGGTTTAATAGAATTATCATTAAATAAGAATCATAAAAAATACATATAGAGGAATGAATTAGATGGTATAAAAATATCATACACTTATTGAAGAATAAAAATCTTTTAAAGATGTTTAAAGATATAAAAATCTGTTAATATAAAAACTGAACCATTTTATGAAATAATGAAAAAAATATAAATTTTCTTTGATAAAATTTTAATTGATAATTCATTGAACATTTAGAGTATATTTTTCTTTCAAAATAAAATTTATAAATATTAAATGAAGACTCAATTAAATTAATTATATTGATAGTGGAAAAATATAGTAATATAATATTTTTTAAAAGAGAATGTTTCTCTCACACATGTACAGAAATTCAAAAACTTTTTTTTGGAATATATATATTTTAAAAAGATTCATTTTAGTAAAAATACTAGAAAAATTAAAAATAAATGAATATAAATTTTTTGAAATATTTCATTTATATTTAAAAACATCGTTCAAACAATTTTTAATGGAATAAATATGGTATAAAATTATTGATTATTAATGATTAAATATGATATATATTTTGAAAACATTTTCTCGACCATTTTAAGTAAGAAAGATGATAAAATAGATCTAATAAATATAAAATTATGAAACAAAAAAAGATATAAAAATATATTATTTTTAAAGTATAAGATCCATTTACATTCCCACATTTTAAATTTAGCATATACAGTCTTATAAATAAATGATTTCGTCACTTAAATCCTTATTTAAGTCATATCCTTCTTCATAAACTTTAAAATATCATATATATTAATGATATATATATTATACATATATTATAAAACTATACTCATATATGAAATAAAATTTATCATTCTACTTTAATTTCCAGTTATCCTTTTATTTACTACTTCTTAATTAAAAATATCATTTGGGTGAACACTTGACTATTTTCAATGAATTTTTTGGTTCAATAGAACTGAAACTTACACATGTTTCATTATTTATTCGTTTATAAAATCATAATCAAGATATAATAATCTTATTTATTAATCATATATATTTTTATAAATATTCTCATTTCACAGTGAGGAAATCCAAATCTTGTCACTGCACCTTGGTTGTTTTCCACATGTTCACACGAGGAGTGTTATCGTTTTCCAATAAATTAAAAGGATAGAATGTTGATAATATATTAAAAGTATAAAATAATAATTATTTAATAAGTATCATACATTAATAATTATTTAATCATAATAACCAAAAATGATTGATAATGATGTAAATGAATCATATCATAACCTAGAAATAGTAGTGAACATGTATGCAAGAGGTATTCATTCATTTCCCATTTGAATGAAATTATGAAGAGAATGGTTGTACCATAATCATAATAACATCTAAATATATTTTTAATAAATAATTAATTATTTTATGATTAATATTATTTATTTATATGAAGTATAATAAAGAATTAATCTTGATATATATCGGTAATAACATATAGCTCATCTTTATGAAACCTTATTTGAATCAACGCTGAAGGAACTTTGGGTTAGTATTTTAAGGAGAGATGAACCACAAGGCCATATATATAGAATTTTAGAAGATATGTGGGTAGGTTTTAGTAAATATAAAGAGATTAATTTTTTATGTAAGAGGAATAAGGTACCTTTTTATTAGTGAGTGGAGGGGCACAATTATAATTTTAATGATTGTTAAAATATAATAAATTCACTATCAAATGAAAGTGTCTCCAAATTATCTCAAGTTTAAAGATAAGATTATATATAATTTTAATATATTACATCGACATGGATTTTTAAATTATTTGAGGTCATTTTATCCCATATCACTTTTGTTTGAACCCTCATTCGATTTAAAAATTTACCACAGTAATGAATTTTTACCTTTGTTACTATTCAAAATGAGCAGAACATAAGTTAAAATTATTAAATAATATTATGTATTCTCATTCCAAATGTGGAATCCATCTAAATGGTTTAAATTTTTTTTATTTCTATTAATTTATTCTAAAATTAGTATTCAAAATGAAACAAAATAGTTTTTGGGAAAATAAATTATTAAGTAGAAAAGTGAGTTTAACTTAATACTTATTCCATGTTAAAACTATTTAGTGAATAATAAAATATTTTATTGAATATAATAACTTAAAATTTAATTAAAATCATTCATCAATATTTTTTAGTTTGCTCTATTATTTTATTATCACATTTTTCAAAAAAAATTGATTTTTCAAAAAAGAATTTTTTACCATAAAATGATTTTATTTCATTTCCAAACCATTTAGAAAATAAATAATTGATATTATAAATATATAAAAAATTATTATTCATAATTTATTTATTACTATTCATACTCATAAATCCAATAATTTGATAATAACTATCACATCAAATAATATTATTTTGATAATATATATATATCTATTTAAACTCAGGGTTTCTTGTAACGAAATAATCTAATGAAATAGAATTTATTTAATATAAATTTATCATAAAATATTTAGGAATTATATTCTACCTCTATTATAATTTATTTCAACCAAATTATATTAGACTGATATAAACAACTAAGGATTCTTCTGCCACATTAGATCCTCACGTTCCCACATAGATTCATCAAATTTATTGTTCCACCAAAAACCATCATTATGTGTCTGTTTTAGTTTCATAGAACATTATTTATACAATATATAATATCTAAAAAATGTTTCCCAAAGTATTGATAATGATCTAGTGGTATGAACTATGAGTTTAGTACATATGAAGGATCCGGTGTATACTTCAACATTAGAGATACATTGCACACATTGTAAACATAAGAGAGATTTAGTGGAATCACCAAGAGATAATCAATCATCCATATATGAAAAGAAATTTCAAATTAGTAGATATATCTAGTTCTTAGATTTATTTTCATTCAAAATCTCAAATCCTTATTCTAAGTAGATTATCAAAGGAATATCAAATCACAAATATTTCACTCTAGATCTCATCAATTGTTGTCAGCATAATTTTTAGGTGATATTAATCTTCCTTGATGTGTTCTTATGTGAATTTAACCATCACTTTCATTTCATTTTATAGCATAGGTCCCAATATTTTTCATTAACCAACTTCATCCCAACATGTTTTAATTTTACACATTATTCCTTGGATTGACTCATATGGATCCATATGAATTCCCATGTAAAAATAATTTTTATAAGAAAAATATAACAAAGAAAGATGTTGATAGAAAACAAATTTAAAATACCTATAATAGGATCTCATCATATCCCTTAGGGATCGAATTGACCTCATAGACTAGACATATATCCAAGTATGATATGCATTGTTAAAGATAAACTCTATATTCCTAACATTTTAATTAATTCTCCATCACCATGAGGTAAACCATGGATCATGATCCGATATAACATAATGTGGTGAACTATGCTGCCGAAACACTACCTTAATGAATATCCTATCAATCTTATCAATCATTAAATCATCCCTAATTGTAATTAAAATTAAAATTTAATACATTGATCAGCTACAATCCAAATAAAGTTAGTCCATTTATATTTTTTAGATTCTAATGATAAAATAAAAGTTATATTTTCTTATTTCCAGTCATGTATGGGTAATGGTTATATAGAATTATTTTTCATAGCCTTAACTTGCATACATACCTGAAATATAAACTCTAAAATATCCATTTTAATGTTATCCTAATAGAAATAATCTTTAAAATATTGATTCATGTTCATAAATCCATGATGAGTATAGATTCTTGAGATATGAGAATCATCTAATATATTCTTCTTCATGTATGGTACTGACAAGATGCATAATCGGCAACTCTCTAGATTAAAATTATAGGTTTGAATAAGAGTTCAATATGCCTTCATACACTCATCCCCATATGTATGATGTTGATGACTATTAATGAGGGTCCATGTGCCATCTCTTAGGAGACTATACCCATAGTATAAAATAAGAAAATCATAAATAATATCACAAATAAACATATCAGAATAAATAAAAATCTATACCTATTAGAATTAAACATACTAAATCTCATACCAAATTAATAACCAAGGACCCCCAAAGTTTCATTTTAAATAAAAGTCTGACCAATGAATAAAATAAAATAAATCACTACAAGATTCCTTATTATTATATCCCTATATCTCTCTTAAATACCATGATACTTATTGTAGCTCCCAATAGTTGGGCCATTTCTTTCCCTGGGTCCCTCATCATGTAGTCTGTTTGTGCGTCATGATTCCCATGAAGGCGGTGATGATAAACTCATTAGAACACTACCTATGTATCCTCGAAATAAATACTAATTAATGTATGATACTATATGACATGATAAAGTAAGTCCATATGTAAACGAACATACACACATGTATTGATTCATTGTGTGCTTACCAAGACTCCAAGAACTGCATCCTAATTTCCTTAAGTACAACATTGCTGATGATGTCAATGTATATCGAAACACATCACAAGGCATTATAAAAACCACTATGTAATTAGTACAAAAAAATTGACATTCCATGTCCCTTGATTAAGGAAACACCACATTACCCAACCTAATGGTGGTATTTAATTGGATAACTACACACCCCACCCTGATTTTTATTGTTATCCTCTGATGAAGGTATGTATCACTAGACATGTTTGATGTAATTGGATATGTACATAACCTATTAATATTATTATTCTCATTCATCCTATATATGATAGATTCATAGTTCATGTACATGGTATACTACTACATATATATATATATATATATTTCCATGATCAGACCCATACCACAAAATATTTGTAGTCTGTATCCAATGACATGTCTATACAGTCCACCTCTAAGGGGCCATCTAACTAAAACTGAGAAACCAGGTAGTCCTAATAACTGATGTAGGTATCAAATGGATTTTAAATACCATAATAAATATGTATTAATAAAATTAATTATCAGTCATATAATGTATATCCCTAAAAAAATTACACACAAGTTATACAACCGCACATCAAGAAATGCTCACAGGGGTTACTCTCTCACCACAATGAAAACTCATATCAATATTGGGTTATAAGAATAATCAAAAATATACTTAAAATGTCATATATAATGCCATATTTGATAATTAACATCTTATATAAAGGTTTTGATGTCAACATTATCCCTTTTCAAGAGTACAGTCACTCAAACCGCATTCCCACACTAACTAGAACATGCTCTCATTCCATGAATTTTGAGGTATGATACCAATACAACATCACAAGGGTGTTAAAGAATATAAGATAATAAGATCAACAGAAGTGTATAATTAATGCTTATGTAATGTTCAGTTACCATTAACAGTACTATTTGTGTCTACTTGGATGAAGAATAACTTGATCGCTCATTGATGTTGCAAATTAAGGAGAGTCTAGGCTACTGTGTGCCTAAAACAATCAGTAAAACCTCATCCCATGATCCTTTAAAAAGTAATAGGATAAATTCATCCAATTCAAGAAATAATCACCTGATTCATTCACAAAATCACCCCTAAAATAAAATCATCCATAAAGAATAATGAATTGAGACCACATATTGTCCAAAGAAATCAAAAAATTAAGCTAAACTTTGGAGAAATTAGGATTATAAAACGATCAAAGATGATCAAAAAAATTGACCTTACATGAGCCAATAAATTCATCTGAAACCCTAAGAATAAACATGAAAAGGGGGTTTAATTGGATTACTAGGGGTAAAAATAATTAATAAATATATTTTGAACCCCGCATTTAATCCACATGCACTTTCCATTTGATTTGGTGAAGATATAACAAAAAACCATGTCATTATAGCCATTTTAAATCCATCTGGAACATTACAATTCCCAATAACATGACCTAACCATATTCATAGTGTTATTGAAAATTTTAACCTAAACCCAATTCTTCACATTCATTTTTCCCACACTTCAAGAGTTTTTTCCTCACCATGTCCTCAAAAATGGCTTGATAATACATATGTTCATGCTCGTTTAACATTACAGCACCCTAGATCGAAAAACTCTTCCACTAAAGAGTAACATTGTCTATTTTGAACAAAATTCTACAAAAACCCACATTTAAGCCTCTAAAAACCTCATTACTCATTGAACATACGTTCATTAATAAAAAGGTTCAAAAAACTCAATACACATCCAAATATACATTTACATTACCTTATAAAAGAGGGTTTTATAAATCTCTCACTTTTTAGACATCTTATTCCAAAGATATATCTCCAGATTCAACATCATATAACAAAGGACATTGAAACAAAATATTAGAATCCAACTCCCATATCTCCTAATGGACTCATTCAAGAATCTATAATATCTGAACTTGTGGAACTGTCTTACCTCATAAAATATTCATTCTCTAGTATAATATATTCACTTTATGATCCATTAAAGATGTTTATTGATCTAACTAAACATCCTCAAATTAAATTATATTTACATGATTAGTCATGTAAATATGAAGTTGAGATATATAGAACACATCATTCATACCTCATTAATGAAGAAGAAGACCCATATGGTATGAAACACTCCTTATATACTTGATGATCTCAAAAATTCAAATAGAACATGGATCTCATATTGCTTGCTTCTGAATATGTTGATGTCCCAACCAAGTAGTAACACATAAGAAAAATCAATCACCAAAAATAAACTCCAAATGTGTCCTATTGTGGTTGAAATTTTGTCTGTATCTTATTTTAGTATTTTATAAACTCTTTCAAATAATCCTCACTCTATCTTAAGTCTCATGAACCAAGATATGTCCCATAATAATAACCTCACACACCTCATTCTAGCATAATAGAAAAATATAAGGTTGACTATTGATAGATTCTATAATTCCCATTAATAAAGAATCCTAACAACCATTATTATAAGAATACTCTGCCAAATATATATACTTATCCAATTATCATCTAAATCCATTAACATATGATCAAATAGTATCCTCAAGAATCTAGATCATGTACTCAAACTATATATCCATCAATGGGTGATATTCCATGCTCAATATAATTTGTTTCCCCAAAGAAGTTTTCAATCCCTTCATGAACCACAATGTAAAAAATGTGTCTCAATTTGATAAAATTTCAAATAGAACTCTGTGAAGATGTAAAATCTCATAGACATATTTCTTTCATTACATATCTATAAATAATTATCCCTAATATGAAATAAATGATCCAATTTCCAAATCTAATCACATATTGATCATATAAATTCAGAATTCCATTTGCTCCTTTTCAACCCAATAAAAAAATCCATTATGACAGCATCCCATTTCCATATGGGAATCAGTAGTGTTAGGAGTGAAACTAATAAGATATTGATGTTCATACATTACATTCCAACATGTGACACATCATGAAACAAAACCAGTAACATCTATCTTCATACCTAGAGACCAAAAACTATAGTTTAGTGTCAGGATTCGGCTTCATTGACTTAGGATGCACTTCCCTTTACGATGCATGACAGGATCCCATAATCCCTTAGCTGATAGACAATATAACTAAAACCCTCCCATGGATAAAAATTACATTTTCCAGTATAGGAAAACCATGTACTATTTCATATCCCACTAATTATTCTTATATTACCACACAATCATAATCTTAGTTCTATATTTCCCTCACCCAAACCAATAAATCATACATGAATTCCGAAGGTGCACATATCACTTCCACTCTCTATTTAGCCACATCAGTCCTCCAATTTTCCAACAAACAAATGATCCGTCCTTCTTCCTCATATGGGTTCTCTCTAATATCATATTCATATTGTGTCTTCCAACTGAAACTATTTTCAATAATTATTCTTGTAACTGGTTCATAATTTATCTCTATGTCAAATATATATAGATACTCTACCCAAATACTATTTTTGTAATATAGATCTCACAATGACCATATATATCCGAAGATATTATGGACCATGTAAACAAAAAACCTCTCTCAAAAGAGATATTATCAATAACACATCAATCCATGATTCTAGATTCCAACTCTAATTTAGGGGTAGGATAACTAATATGGTGTGGTCATAGCTAGAAATACCCATATGATACTACCTGATTATTATATATCATCATAGATCTTATTCAAACTCTGTTAGCTCCTCTAGAAACCAGAAAACCCATCATTGGTTATAGAAAATTCATCATTGGAGCTTCCATCATCCTTTTCTTCAACTCGTGAAATGATTCCTCACATTAATTCAAACTCTCGATCTTCTCCACTTAATAAGATATATATGTCCTCAGGAATTCAAAATATGATAATCCATATAAGAAATATCAATAGTTCCCTACTAATAAAATGAAACTCCTGATGTAAAATATTTTCTAATGTGGATTCCAAGTTATCACCACATACACCTTCTCAGGGTTAACCAAAATTCCATCAATTGGCACAGCATTCCCATGGAAACACGCATATTGAATCTAAAAATAAAACATCAGCATCTTGGGATAAAGTTGATTTTCTTTAATTGTATGAAATAATATCTTAATATTCCTAACTTTCTTCTCTATGGTAAATTGATAGATAAGGATATGATTAATAAACACCATGAACAATGATTTAAGATTTATGTGAATGATTTTATTCATGGGAGACATGAACATGACTAAATATTTTTTTGTAGAAAACCTAACTCTAGTATACCAATGTCGATGTCTACCTTATTACATTGGCATAATATACATGGAATATCATCTTTAATTATGGAATAGTTTATTAGTCTTGGTAAACTAAATACATACTTGGGTATTGAATTAAATATGAAAAAAATTAAACATAGTATATTATCAATAAAAATAGAATAACTTTATTACATTTAGCATATCCTTGTATATTAGCCATTACAAAATTCAAGGATTCCTAGAAAAGGAAAAAAAATAAGTGGAATATCAATTTCTCTATAAAAGATAGGTACGATAAGAGGTATCATGAATCAATAAGCATAATCTATGTGGAAAGGTAAATAACTAAAAAAACATGTCATGTAATCAATAAATAGAGACTGATGTGGACCAATAGTTAATATTAATGAAAAAAATATCATGCATAATAATCAATAAGGAGGGTTAAATAACTTCAAACTCATTCCATTTCATCCCTAGAAAGACTATCATAACTGGACAAGGCATAATCAATATTGTAAGGTAAATAACTGGAAACACATTACATTTAATGAATAACTGAGAATGAAATTCCCACAAGGATAACATCATTGTGAAAATAATATGGATAATGATTTAAAAAATAAGAATAAAGTAAATTATTTCCTCGGTACATGATACCTTTTCCTTCAATATCAATTCTCATGACAGTTTAAAATTGATGTGTATTAACCCGTTTAACAATTCCTAGAAAACTGATTTGTCCCATGAGACTACTGATGCATCAAGGATCTATAATTAACTAGGACCCACCAATGTATTACATGTCCAAATCATTCCTCATTATCAAATATTTGAATTAATTCATAGAAAATGTTTCTTGTCTTAAAATATCCATATTGAGTAAGGATTACTGATTTATGAATATTTTACTGAATAAACAAATGTATTTCAATTTAGAACCCCATTTATAGAAATGGTATATCTATTAATCAATAATAATGACCATGATAAATAATTTCGAATGATAACAAGAATGTGAATAATTTAATGCGGGAATAAAGACTAAAATATTAAACAAGGAAGTGAATTTAAATATTATCCATGGTAAAAATAATCATAAACCATCCAGATGTGGATTAATGATGGTATCAATACAAAATATCTCAATTATAGTATATATAAAATAAATTTCTGTTGTCATAGATGAATAGAAATAGCATAAAAATATCTTTAAAACCATTCGTGATGAAAATTACTTTTCATTTTATAAAATCACATTAAAAACAAATATTTCCAAATTATTAGGGGAAAATTTTCGTTAAAAAGAACTTTGTAAAATTGAAAATTAATCTTCAAATAATTCATGGTCATGACGGTGGTCAATTTACTATATTCTGTATATGTTAAGAAGATCATTCATTTTTCACTTTTAAAAGGATAGAAAATTACCTTGTCAAGAAAATGAAATGAAGATTCCTTTGAAAAAAATTTATAAGAAGAAACATTAGGTAAAAAGGTATTTAATAAATAATTATAAAAAGGATAACAATATTTTTAAAAAAAATTACAAAAAACACAGTTCTGGAATAAATAATATTTACAACCGAAGAGAGAAATTAAGTTGGATTTTGTGAAAAATGTTTTCTAAAATATTTTATCTACAAAATATTAGAAAAATGGAACCATTAATTGAAAATATCTTGAATAAATGGAGGATATTTAAATTTAAAAAATATTAGACAATTATCAAATTATTTTATTCAAGTGATAACCATGAATAAAAATCCTAATTAGAACAAGATTGTGAAATAAACCCTTATAATGATCATAACATTGATGTCAGAATTATTAAATGTGTCACTTATTTATATCAAATTTAAATGGAAATATAGAAATTTTCAGTAAAACATAATATAATCATAATTAAATATTCACATAATCTTATAATATCAAAGATAGCAAATAAGTAATGTATCCTAAATAATATAAATTGAGTTATGAAATGCTTTACCACTCTATGATTTTAATGTAAAATCCCCTTTGATGAAATAATTATAATTAATCATAAAACACCATGAATAATAAATTATTCATTATATTAATTTTAAAAGTGGTATTATATACACTATATAAAGGAGACTACGTGCATAACATTACAATATGCCTCAATGAAATGAAATTCAGATGAAATCCATTACCTCGCCCTTTATTTTCATTGAACATTATTTATAATATTGTACAGTAATATTAAACATGTTATTAACCAATTAATAAACCATGTAAATATTTATAATATCATATATGATCCTTTCATATCATTTTATCACCCATTATTTAATAATATTTCTTTAATTTCATTGTTTTGTGTGATTGTTGTCTTTTTTTCTCAAGCGTTATTTGTCAGGAAAGATCATTTTCTTATAAATATTAAATATTTATATCATATGTAGAATAATAAAAATGAAATAATTATTATATTAATACATCAATTATATTGTTTTTGTCCAATCATAAATGATGGTTTTGAAAAATTAAGTGCATTACAATCATGGAGATGGTTGGTCGTATGTGTATGGGTAACATTCTCATTTTTCAATGATCAAGATGTAATGGTAGTAATTAAAATTTTATATTTAAATAAGGATCATAATAACATAATTATCTTTTTATAAAATTATATATATCATCCATGTGGTGTGGTGATGAAAACAGAGTCACATCTCTTTGTGAAGGGGGTAGTCCATGCGTACACAAACGATGTTATCATCATTAGGTCCGAGAAAAGGTAAAAAATAAAATGATATATTATATGTTCATAATGATAAATATTCCACTAATATCATGATTATTTAATTTATATCACATATTATTATTAAATATATCCTTATCACCTTCCATTTAAAGCATCATTGAATGACAAACCACATCGCTTCAGGAGACAGTTGTCCACCGTTCATACGTGTTACATTATAGTATAACATAATGAATGGAAATTAAAAAATTTATATAATATATAATTTCTAAACATGAAAAATTATTTTATAAATATCATATATATATTCTTTATGTCCATCATAATATCCAACTATGAGAGGTGGTATTGGAAAAATGAATGACATTGGTTCGTGAGACGGTAGTCCATCGTAAATACGAAAAATGATTTTGTAAACCATTTTACAGAAGTAGAGGTGGTTTTATGTAATGAAAATATCATAAAAATATCTCATAATATTTAATATACTATTTTTATTATATAAAAATCATTTTAAAATAATTAAATGAGGTCAACGAAGAAAAACAAATGATAGTTGAAGAACCTTACCTCTTCTTCGGGTGTCATCCTTAGGTTTTCACAAAAGGCCTTCCTAGGATTTATTTCTGCCATAAATAAGAAATATATGATGGGAGGAGGTAATTTTTGAATTTATTTGTTCAGGTATTTATGGAACCAAATTGTTTTGAAGCTGTAAAGAAGAGAGGATAAGTGGTGGCCTTTTATAAGTAAGTTGAGTCACACTCTTGTAATTTTTTTAAAATATAAAATCATTCCCACATTTGTATCATTCCACAAGACTACAAAATCTTCCATTATTTAAAATACATGAGAAAATATCAAATTATTTCAATTAAATACGTTTTTAAATATATATTTGGTAATTTTTGACCCTTATCTTCTGACTTTTACCCTCGGTAAATCCATTTTTTCTTTAACAACAATTATTAATTTTTATTCATTTAACTATTTAGATTGGTAAAAAATTATGTTTGTCATATAATGAATTATAATTTTTTTATTCAAAATATTTAATCTATTTTCTCAAGATCAATTCATATAATGAAAAAAATATAATTTAAAATTAATCCCAGATATATGATGAGAAAGTGAGGTTTTAAATAAACAAATGTGTTAATGTATATAATGTTTTTACATCAAATTTCAATATAAAAATGATTAAAAGAATCTAATTTTTAAGTGATATATAATTGAGGTGATTCTACTTTAAAACCAATTTTAAATATAATTTAATATTATAAATTATTTTAAAAAGGTAATTTCTCATTTAAAATTTAGTATTTTCCACTATTCATCAAAAATGAATATTTAATGAAAAATAAAAAAAATAAAATAATTTTCATATTATGATTTCAAACATGAATTTCATTATATCATATAAATTTTCTAAAATTCATAAAAATTAATTTCAAATGACGTATGGAAAGCATGACTGAATGATCTTTTAGAAAAAAAATATAGTTTCTAAAAAACAGTTCTTTTTCTTTTAAATGATTATTTTTTATTTATAATTAATTAATAAACATAATATACATAAATATTTAGTAATATTTATACTCACCAATTAAATGGATATGTTATAAATATTATATTATGTAATCTTATTTTAATAAAATTTCATGATTCGTTTAAACTTGGTGTTGTGTGAAACACAAGTGAAACTCTGTATTGTGAATAGAGAATTCTAAACTCTCAAATTAATGTAATGAAATATTTTGATGATATTTAATTTATTTGAAAAGAAATATTTCCAAAAGTCTCATGTTTTTATATTTTCTTTTAATCCTGTTTTATCATGTCGTAGATTCTATCTAATACAATTTTGTTATTATAAAATTTTAGGGTGTTACATTATCCCCACCTAATATGTATTGCATCCTCAGAACAAAACCTTAATATTCATAATAAAAGGGTTTGAAATTTTGTTATAACGTTACTAAAAAATCCAAAATGTATGAATGTTAATAAAATTTATTATTAATATAATAGATAGGTATGTACGAGGGCCATAGAGAATAACATATATATTGGATTCTACATCAGATACTATTGGTGTCAAGTAATGATTTTGACATGAAATAATTGTGTAAAAAATTCTAGAGAGTTATTGAGGTCATTAATCACTTTAAATTTAATGATCAAAGGAAATTTAATGGCCTAAAAACCATAAATCGTTGTTTATTTAAAGTATTATCTCATTTATTATATATGAATATAACAGGATAACATATTTATTTGAACAACGATTTCTTAATGTTGAGAAATTATTTTGATGGAGAGGAATATAAGGAAATATATTTACTTGATAGATTTCTATTTCAGAAGTAAAATTTTATCCTTATAACTTTCATTGATAAATTTCCAATTCATCCCCTACTCCAGGAAATGAATATCAAAAATTGAATTTTTTGTACCTGAAAAACTAAAATTATCTTTTAACGAATCATAATATCCATAAATGTGGGAACTTTATTTTGGTATGTCTTGAAATTTTTTCCCAAAATTAATATGGTTTTCACAAGTTATTCAATATATTAATCTCTAAACCTAAAATTTAATACCACTTGTGAATCATTAATATTTACCCATCAAATAATTTCAATAAAAATAGTGATATATTAACTTGTACGTCTTGTATGATAGTAGAAGGATCTTAATCCCTTATAGCGTCTTGGTCATGGGTTTTATCCCCTGAGCTTGGCTGGATGTAATGGGATGTCACCTAGAATGTTGGTTGTTATTTTTCTAATCTACATTACTTTAATTTCTATAATGTTCCTAAAACATTTGATGGGCATCCTTAAAAAAATTAACCATTTAATACCCATTTTACTAAAGTTATCAACAATAATTATTTTTTTACAAATTTGAATATTATATAACTATTATTAGAATGTCATTACTGATCATATTAACCCTAAAGTCTATCAATACCTTTAATATTATGTTTATAAAATATAAATTCATTATTCCTAAAATAAAAATTATACTAAATCATATAATTTCAATCAATTTCTACAAAATTACATTTATCTTGGTTGAATCCCTTCACATAAACCTTTAGGTGATGTTTATTTAATTCAACTTATGATCAAACTTAAACTCAAAACCTATGATTTTATCTATAACTCTTAAGATAATGAATACACATATGGTTCTAATATTAAGAAAAATCATTATATGTTTCATTATTATTATAACCAAAAAAACTATTGTTAAAAATAAACCTATGATATAATTTTTGAATCCCAGTACATAAATAATTCATCCAAATTATTTCAACATTGGTCCTTTATAGTCTATGGTTTAACCATTATAAGAGGGAATTTATTCTGATAATTCCAAACCTTCCCATATTTAATATAATGGAAAATAAATGGATTTTTAGGATATGATTTATTTCCCTCAATCATAAACTTCATTTTTCCTCTTCAATTATTTTATTTTTCTGCATCTTTTCTAGACATAAATAATTTTACAATTCCATGGAGAAACTTTCCTAGGTGAATCTTTCCAGGTTTTTTACATCATGGAAATCAATATTTCATTCATCTATGTTCTCTACCACTTGAGCTATTAAAAACATCCCCCATTCCCTTTTTTGAGAGTCTGAGAGTTCGCTAATGTATAGGTTGTTAATAATATATCAGGATAATTGTATAAGGATTATCATAATATTTTTTTCTCTAATCATATTTTAATTTTTTTCTCATACCCACCACATTATCATTCATGGTCACTGTTAATACGATTACATCAAGTTTTAACCATTAACTAAAAAATTATAGTGTGGGAAATATTATTCTTAGTGGGAAAACCATATAATCCTTTATGAGGTGTCAAAATTAAGAAACATTATTTTAAATCTATTACACCTATGGTTTGTCCTAGTTTCTTTATTTCATTTGTCAATTCAAATCCTTTATAATGGTTTTTAAATAAAATATGAATTATTCTAACCATGTCCCCTATGATTGTTAAAACATTTGCACAATATGGACTATTTTTGTGCACTAATTGATGATTGGGTCAGGCTTAATAATCCCCTTTCATATTCATCACCCCTAGCTACCATTGTGTTAGAACCAAAACCACATGTAGTATCCACTGATGGTTGTATTTCTACAAAAATACACATAATCTATTTCATACTAAAAAATTCAAATGTTCTTCTATACTGATCTACAATGTATATCCTAGTATTATTTTTCTTAATCCATGTTATCGTTAATCAGGTTCCCAATGATTATTCTAAATTTTCTCTGATTCCAACTGTAGTAACCATAACCCTATTAACCTAAACCCAGTATCTACACTATTACATCAGAATAATATATAATTAAATGTATCATGAAGGTCCAAAAAAATTATTAGGCTTAATACACTAGATACATACATGATTATTTAATTACATTTGAATAAAATATAAAATAATTTTAATGTTATTTACTATATTCCATCTCTCATATCATTTCATATCATTCAAATTAAACATTATAGATACTGAGAAAATGAAAAAAAATATGTATGAGATCAAATTCTCATTAAGGGATAGCTATCGTGGAAGCAAGCATGAATCAATATTCATAATCAATATACCAACATAAATAACTATACACACATGTCATGTAATCAATAAAATGATAATAAATTACAACATGATATAAAATCAATATAAAAAAATTGTGGATAAAAATTAATATTGTAAGGTAAAGAGTTAAAAACAAGTTACAATTAATCAATAACATAACTATCATAATTTGATAAGTAAAAAATCAAAATTGAAAGATAAATAACTAAAAACACAGGACATTTAATCAATAATTGATATTAAAATTCATCTAGAGATAATATCATTGAAAAAATATCATGGATAATAATAAATGAATTATGAATAAATAAAATGATTAATTATTAGATTTCATTTTTTTTGTAGGAACATGATACCTTTATTTTCAAGATCTATTTTCATGAGAGTTTAAAATTAATGGGGAGAAACAAATTTAACTATGTCTAGACAACTGATTCATCCCATGAGACTCTCGATACATCATGTGGATATCATTAGCCAAGATATTCCCATGTCTTTCATGTCCAAATAATTCCTCGTAAATAAAATAATATATTTAATTCATAAAAATTGTTACTTATCATAAAATAACCAGAAAATGTGATGATAACATATTTATCAATAATTCCCCCAATAAATAAATTAATTTCAATCTAGAACACATTATATAGAAATGATATACAGTTTAAAAAATAAATATTTCCATGATAAATAATATTTATATTTATTGGAAGTATAGTTTCCAATTATCAAAGGAAATTGAATAATTCAAGGGGTTTAATGACTTACACAAATGAAATAATGAAGTTTATGCTAATTTTATCCTTGATAAAAATAATCATAAACCATCAAGAAAAATAATAAGGATGGTATCAATACAATATATCCCTAGTAAAATATTTTTTAAATAATGGTTTTTAGTCATTTATGAATATAAATAGCATAAAAATATATTCAAAAACAATATTGAGTAAAATATCATTTTTATTTTGAAAATCAAATTTTAGAAAATTGTAAAAATACATTCCCATGAAAATAATTTTTTAAAATTATTAATTTTTAATATATTTGGAATAATATTTTATTTTAAAATAAAATAGTAATATTATAAGGTAATCCTCCATAAAATTATGGATATAATGGTCAGAAATTCCACAGATGTCGTACAAGTTAAAAAAGAGTGTTCCGTTTACACTATAAAATGGTAAAAACATGTCTTATTCCAAAAGTGAAAAGAATATTTATTTGAATAAATTTTTTAAAAATAAAATATTTAAAAATTTATTTAATAAATCATTTTTATTGGGTTATAAATTTTTTAATTTTTTTAGATACCACGGTTTTGGAAGAGAAAACATTATTCTTGACCGAAGAATGAAATTATGTCATATTTTCATAAAAACATTTTATAATACATTTTAAATACAAATTGGTATAAAAATGTTATAATTAATTGAAACATACTTGATTAAACATAGGAGTATAAAATTTAAAGGGTTTAGTAGACAATGATCAAATAATTTACTTCAAGTAAAATTAAAGAATAAGAAATCTTGATTAGAATGATATTGTGAAATAAATCGTTATAATGATCATAACATTTAACTGGGAATTAATCAACGAATAAATTATGTTTTTAAAAATATTAAAACATGAAAAAAAATTGAATAAAACATAGTTTAATCAAAATTAATTAAACACATAATTGTAGAATATTAGTGACATTAAATAAGGAATATAACCCAATGAAAATAAATTGAGTTATGAAATTATTTACCACATTGTAATTTTCAAGTAAAATCTACATGGTTGAAATAATTAAAATTGAACCTAAAATTAAATGAATAATGAATAATCAATAATTATTTATATAAACTAGGTCATATATACTCCAAATAAAGGATACTATGTGTACAACATTACAATATGCCTTAGTGAAGGAAAATTGAGACGAAACCCCTTACACCACACAAACTTTTGGTGAAAGTGATTTAACCTCTTGTATAGTAATTTTAAAAATATTATTAACGTATTAGATTCACATATAATTTTATTAATATCATATATGATACTTTTATAACATCTTATCAGGCATTTGTTAATTTCATTATTTTGTGTGGTAATCTTCTTGTTTTTTCATCTATTCATTATCATGAATAATCCAGTTCATAAACATATAATATAGTTATATCATCTATATGATAGCAATAATGACATAATTATCATATTTATTCATAAATTGTACTTTTATGACTAATCCTGAATTATGGTTTTGTGAAATAAAGTGTGTTCTGAATCTAGGAGATGGTAGGCCACATGTACGCTTGAGTAACATTTCCATTTTACAATGATCTTTATAGAAAGTAGGGATGTAATGTATTATCATTAAATAATGATCATAATATCATAATTCACATATTTTACACTTATATATATATATATCATCCATGTGGTTTTTTTATGAAAAGGGAGTCACATCATTTCGTGAAGGTGGTAGTCCACTTGTACACAAACAATGTTATCATCTTTAAGTGAATGAAAAGGTAAGAAATAAAATACTATAATATTTTTATTTAATGTTAAACATGTCATTTATATCATTATTATTGCATTTATATCATATATAATCATTAAAATTATCCTTATCTCCTTCCAATAAAAGCGTTAGTAAAGACGATTGGCATCACTTCGTGAGGCGGTAGTCCACCATACACACGAGTGATGTTATTATATCTCCTATGGAATGGAAATTAAAAAAGTAATATATAATATAATGAATAAATATTTATTGTTTTGTTATATATGACATATATATATATTATATCCATCATCTTACTCAACGATGGGAGGTGGTAAATGAAAAATGCATGACATTGGTTCTCGATTTGGTAGTCCACCGTACACACTAATGATGATTTCATAACCCTGACTGCAAATCATTTTTTTCATTTTCAAAAAGACGGTTTAAGGGTATTCTGGACCCAGAGAGTACAACCATCAAAACGACAGATACAACACAACATACAATTCAAAATTCAAAAGATCAATTAAAAACAGGTGGAAGCCGTGCAACACCTCGAGCCGCGAACCCACGCGTCGGCCTCGAAGCATGGGATCACCCGCAACATATAGCATCACGAATAAATAGCCTCAGGACACACACCGAAGGAGACTGATAGAACCACAGTAACCAGAACACTGTGGAGCTTCACTAGCGCCCATCGTCGTCATCACATGCAAGAAACCAAAGTCCAGCACACCATCATCCCCGTTCGAATCAGTTAACAACAAGAAATCAACTCACAAAAACAAACTCAAACACAAAAAGATGAACCAACACACAAAAAACCAAATAAAGGCCACATTCGCAGCCACAGGCTCCATAAATTCATCACCTGAGAACTCCATGAAACAACACCTTCACCATCGTCGTCGAATCATACCCACCAGAGAGAATCCAGAACCAAACCGCACAGGCACACATCCCATCGCCTCTATCCAAAACATCCACAAAGACACACTCAATCCTCTGAATGCCCAGATCTTGGAACGAGGCATCGTTCTTAAACCACCGAGGCAAGGGCTTAGGCACTGATTCAATACTGTGCTTCCAGACAGACACCAGTGCGAGCAAAGAGAACCAAAACAGAGCCTCCGCACCAAAAAGTCTGCTGCCACGAACCGATGAGCAATGGAAGGGAATTACCTATTCTTCAGGTATCCACCTTGAATTTTCACCAATGGAATTTCTAGGATAGAAATCTACCCAGAATAAGGATTCTAGGATGAGTATAGGGATGTTATGAATTAATTTGGGAATTTATTGGCTGAAACAAATAAGTTTGAACATGTGAATAATAGGTGATATTAGTTACCTTTTATAAGTGAGGTGAGTGGCACTCTGGTAATTTTTTGAAAATATTCAATCATACCCACATTTTTATCATTCCCCAAACCTCAAAAATGTACCATTATTGAAACTATAAGTGATATGGTCAAAATATGGCCATCAAATTTGTGTTTTATATGTTATTATTCATTTTTAAATCTTATAATATTAGTTTAAACGGTGGTATATCCATTTTTACTTTAACAGGGGAAATTAATTTTCATTACTTTTGCTATTCATTTTGGTTAAAAATTAATATGACCTTACTAGACATTAAAATTAAATATGATTCAAAATATGGATTTCATTTTTCCCAAAATTTACATTATGGTAATTTTTTATATTCTAATTTAAAAAAATAAGATCATTTTATGAAATAAATTTTCAAAAATTCATAAACAAATATTTATAAATTATGTCCATAAAGCAAGACCAAATCGTCTTTTATAAAAATATATATAGTTTTTTAGGAATATTTTTTAAAATTATTGTTATATTATTTTTAACCAATAGATAGTCATAGTTTTTGTATCATAATTATAAAAATTCATGACATTCAATATAATAGTGAGGTTATTACTATTATAATAAATAATATAATTTTAATAACAAGGCACATTTAATTGAAGCATAGTGTTTCTTTAAATAAAAACTAAACTTAGTATTCTGTGTAATTAAACTAAACTCATCAATTCATGTCATTAAATATATTGAATAGATTTAATTTATTTAGAAATAAATATATCATAATGTATCATGGTATTATATTTTCTTCAAAGCTTAGTATTGTATTTTGCATACACTATCAAATTCAATGATCTTATTTCATAATTTTTAGGTGTTGAAATTATTCATACTAAAAAATATCACCATGAACATATATATCCCATAATTTCTTATATATTTTATATTTATAACGTTTTTATACCTGACCTGATGTTTGTTTATCCAAAATATAGGTCGATCGTGGAAGAACAAGGATCTCATTAGAACTGATTTAACTGATCATTGATCATAGAAATAAGATACTTTATCATCATTATAAGATGGTTTAACATTATATAATCCCCACATAGTTTAATTGAATGATCCACCTTTTGAATAAATAAATTTTACGCCTCATAGATATTTTATCAATCTGATAAATCCCTTCCATTACTGGTCATGAAGTTACATATTGACTTCCTTCAACTCAGTTGACTTCATGTGATAAAGAGGTATCAACATCGTTTGTCCCACTACCATCATTTGTATTTAAAACTAACTATATTTGAAGTCATAACTTACACATGTTAATGAAACACATCTTGTAATTGATATAAAACTATAGGAAATGTTTAGGGTTCTTTCTATGATCGAATAGAAAGAGACCATCCTGCAACACGAACCATAAGAGCACCAATCTGATATAAATATGGGTCTCATCAACCAACTCCAAACATCTAATTATAGGTCCATAAAATCTTTTATACCATAGGTTATGTAAATGATGCCCATCTCTGATTGGAATTATTGTGTTAATGATACATCATAATCTAGTCCATCCCAAATTTCACAATGAATCCGATAATCTCTATAATCATGAAGTCCCACAAATTCTGATAGATATTGGTCCCTATAAGAAATTCATGAAAACTATGAATATGGTATACTTTAATCTATAAGGGGGTGTTGAGAGAAATCGCCCCCAAATATTTTCTAACTAGTATATTGAGGATAGAAACCATTGAGTAGAGATAAAATAATTAGAAGAACCAATATTGGAAAAACTAGTAAATAAAGTGGTGATGGTCAAGAATTATCCTTGAATTGTAGATAAACCCTTATCATCATCATCTAGATCTTGAACGACTATAAAAATTTTATCATGGCTTATTACAATTCCCTTATTCCTAAGTTATCAAAGTCTATGTAGTTTACATATTTTATGGAGGTCCTCGGTATCCAGCTTTTCCAGATCTCCCATAACACATACAAGAGTCCCTAAAACAACAATGATAACTATACTTGCGATAATGATGGCACTAGGGATGGTTGGTCTGAAAATAATTGTTGAAATTTCTTCTTTACCCACAATTGTTTCTCCTGGGATTATCAACACCCATATAGAACACTACTGAAGTCTTTCTCTAACCCATCTTTTTTCTACCCTCCTACTCTTGGTCAGACATCCTTTTTCAACTACTAGAAAAGGATCATATAGTAGTGAGAGGAATATTACTCCCTTGTCTTATAGTAAATGGATGTAATCAAACAATTATTCCCTCCTCTATATCATTCTATATGAACATGTAATTGAAAACAATCATTGGGTATGATGGCATATAAAGCCTCTCCATAGGTCATTCAATCTTTGTATGGAGGCCAATACTAATATTTTGTGCCTTTTTGGTCACTCTCCTATACAGAATAGGGGAAAATCATAACATCTCATTCAAAAATGAAAAATACACAGATTCATTCATATATCTCTATTGTAACTACTTGATCTATTAGGAATGGTAAACTTCATCACACAAAAGAAATATTTTAAGAGGAATGTCACCTTTAATTTTTTCAAATAATAACCACTCATCTTTTAAGTTGATTCATTTTAGACCACGATATCCTAGAAGGCCCCTGGAACATGATGGTATTAATCATAAATCATTCATCCAAAGGAGTTCGTACTAGATCATAAATTTTATTGATGATGTATATCTAGTAATATCTATCTTCCAGGCCTCTGATGCCCTAAAAGGTTTTTGTATGATGGAGTTGGAAATCATAACCCTGATCTAAAATGATCATATAAAAATTTCCTCCTTGAATATAATCAATCAGAAAAGTTCTTGCTAAATTACATTTACATCCCAAATAACTGGATCTAGTATATTAAAATTAAGTGTATATCATCGTCCATTGATGGTGTTTGTACATAAATGTAGAAACCCAAGATTTATATACATAGAAATTACATTACTTTTGCGGAAAACTTAATACATAACAAAAACAAACACATAAAAACCGTAATAGTTTAGTGTCGTTGAAATCTTGGAAAAATAATCTTCTAATCATGGTGAATGATCTTCAACATCTCCCATAAATATCTTCCCCTTTTGTTTTCATACCTGAAACCTTTCTTTGTATCCTAGGGAAAAGAAAACATAAAAATGGTGAGATTAAATGCTCAGTAAGGGTAAACATAGAGAAAATAAAACAATACATAAAAATTTGAAAGCAAAAACATGAACATAAAATTTAAACATCAAAATCTTGAGCAAAGACATAAATCATGGAAGTACTTAAGGAATATATCATAAAGGAACATCAATAATGATAAAATACCATAGGAATAAAACATGTAATTTTGGAAAACCATTAATCACATGATATGATTTCCATAGTAGCCAAGGCATTGCTGCCAAGACCATCATAGTGGACAAAGTCCCTTTCTGAATCGAGTTCACTCTTTTTTCCAGTCCTGTATCACTAAACTAGATTAACTTACCATTCCATCCATGTCAATCTCATGAGATATAAATATTTACCCAATAACTTGGAGGGAGATATAGTTCCCACCCATCTCATAGTGAAATCATTCTTAATTGTTCCACAACAAAAACATAAATCATTCATCATAACCCAAAGAATAAAAATGTGTTTCATAAACATCATCCCATCATAACATAATACATATAAAACAAATGGATATCATTTCATAATAAGAAAATTGAAACCATGTAAATCATAGAGATATTATACTTGAAACATAAACATATTAAATAATTTCATCTTATATGGAAAATGGTTTTGATAAAACACATGAAAAGAATTCTTGAGGAAAATATCCTTTCTTCTTAAAAATCATTTTATTTACACAAAATGCCACACAATTTTAAAAGAAAATGATTTTATTGAAAATAACCATTATATATTGTTGAGTAAACTTCATGAAAATAAGTTGTTATGAAACCATAAAAATCCGTTCATGTCATATAAGTTAAAAAACCATTATCATCGTACTTTGGCTGGAAAAGTCAAAAAGTACCTCATACTAAAAATGACAAAAGATTCCTTTCATATATTTTACTAAAACTCACCAATGGGTAAAATTGGATTTAAAAAATTGTAGGAGGATATAAATAATATTACATGTTTAGTAAACATGTATTTTAATGATAAATATTCCCAAGTAAATTCTGAAGTATAAACAATCTCGAATAAAAATGAGATTGCGAGATTTTCCATTACCTTAGGTCCAATATGCTTCATACGTATCTGAACCTCCTGTATAATGACTTAAATAATGTCATTGACTTATTACAGAATCATATTAATTGTTATGATATCATATATGATTCACTTATTACTTTATATTACCCATTCTTTTGTAAATTCAATGTTAAAGCAGCGTTTTGAGTAAAATTGTTTTATTTATCGTACGTGTTTGGACTTGTTTTTATTGATATTATTATTACTTATATCATGTTTTACTTACTTCCAGAATTTAAATCATGATTTATATATCATATATATTTATTATATATATATATATAATATATAGACAACTGAAATGAAATACACCATTCATGGAGATGGTAGGTCGTATGTATGCATGAACGCTGTTTTCCTTTCCTTATTGAATTGAATTGAAGTCAGTAGAAGAAATCTATATATACATAAATCCAGTAGAATTATAATTTCATATATTTCATTATTATTCATTATATATACTTTATAATCATTCTTGAATGGTTAACATGGATAATGAATCGCATCGCGTTGTGGAGACGGTAATCCGTACGTACGCACGAGCGAAGATATCGTTTCCATAATTATTGAATTGGACTGGATTGGATGATATAATATCTAATAATCTGTATTCTGTTATAATAACTATATATAGTTATTATTTACACCATTATACCCATCCAAGTAAGGTGGTGGTGTAAAAACAGGTTACACCATGGCGTGGGGACGATATTCCGTACGTACGCACGCGCTGTGATTTCATTTTCCATTGGATGGATAGAAGGTGAAATGGGGTTTTTTAGTATTTATAATAACATATAAATATATTATTGATACTGATGTTATTACTTTATAATGAAACAACTAAACAAGAAGAAGTTTAAGAAGAATGAAACTTGAATGAATCGGTAGAAGAGATTACCTCTTCTTCGATGCACCTCTTTTAAGCTTCCTCTTAAGGCACTAGATTTGGCCTTTTGAGGAGACCAGAACCTCTATAATGTTTCTAGGGTAGTTGAGAAGGGAAATGGGTAGGGTTTTGAAGAGCTTGAAGGCTCACAATTGTGTGATGAGAAGAGGGAGGAGGATCCCTTTTATAAGGGAGGAGATGGGCACCTTAAGAAAAACTTTAAATATTATTTTATAATAATGTCATATTCGTTTTTTAATAGCTTAAAACTGATTTATTTAGAATCTGACGTTTTTATGGGTCTAAATCCTCTCAAAATATAGTTTTTATACAAGTTTGGGTTACTATTTTAACGTTATCATTTAGATTTAACTCTAAGTTAAATAATTTAACTTTTACTGTGTCTTCTTGTTTTCTTACACTATATGGTTACTAACATACTATAACAAGACAAATGAACCCCAAGTGGTTCATTATAAATATATATATCCTTATCTAAGTCATTTTTATGAACCTTATATTTTTAGGAATAAAATAACAATTAATAATACAATATTTGTTTTAAAAACTATTTTATGTCAATTTTGACACTATTTGGTAATTGATTTTTTTTGAAAATCATAACATCATGATTAGTTAGATAAAAGTTAATTGAATCAGTAATAACATGTCTTATTAACCTATAAAATTAGTTTAATTCATAAAAAGTCTCAAATTACATTTATTTGGGAATATATAATATCAATTATTTTAATATTTCATTACTTAGGTAATTATTGCATCACCATTGTGTCCTAATTAAATTAAATTATTTAATGTCTAAAAATTATATATAAAATACCATTATTTAGGGAATTTTTTTATCTTTCTAATGAGTATTTATATTATAATTTATCTTATGTATAACCTTATATTAAACATGTTTTAGTTATTAAACATTGATTTGAACTATTTTAACTCTTTTTTAAATAAAATAACAATAAATATCCTAATCTAATCCTTGTGGACCTAAAGGGTAATATTTTATTCCTATGGTTATTTATGGTCGAATTAAACATATCCAATAGAATTAGTACATGTGTTAGGGTAATAATAATATCATTTTTACCCTTAATTACCCTATTTACTATTAACCGTGGTAAAAAAATGTAAAAAGTTACTACTCCCCAAAAATTATTTTTTTCTTATTAAACCACATTTTCCTCCTTGATATTAACCGTGTTTCTTTTATTTTCGAAATTCCAATCAGATATGTGGTAAATTTAAATTTTATGTAAATTTTCAAATTATCCTAGGAGGTGGGTAAAAGACGGTGAAAAGTTCAATAAAATTTTCAAATATCTAAAATTATTATAAAATGACTCCAATGAATTACATAGAACTTATACAGGTATTATGTATCAATTTGGACATAAAATAAATTTAAATAAAATAAATAATTATTTAAATAAAACTCGATTTTTAAATAGTAACCTAGTGTTTTCACTATTCATCATAAATTGAAAGTTTTCAGAAAAATTCCAAAAAATCACCCTAGGCTAATTTAGATAATCTGAATCAAAAAATGAATTCAATTTTGAAAGATAAAATTTATTAAATTTCAAAAATTGTGTACTACTATTCATAAAGGCTAGTTTATATAATATTTTAATAACATATTGTTGTTTAGTGGAACTCAGTATTGCATACAACACACGCTATTGTGGAAGGTCGCGATTTCCTGTAAAGAAAGCCAAGTCAGGGTTGCATGTAGTGAAAGATTCATGTGTTTTTGTGTATAACAGAATCCAACCATATTACATTTATATATTGAATATATATATATATATATATACACTCAATGTTGCGTAGAATAACATCTATCAAACGAACTTGAAATTTTGTGTAACACGATCCAAGAATAGTGTTGCGTATATTGCAAGATAATACGGTGTTGCATATAGCGCAAGATACTCTTTGTGTACCGTACAACACAAGACATTAAATATATTAAAAAGAATACTTCTCATAAAATCTTGGGGTGTTACATTCTACCCCACTTTAAATGAATTTCGCCCTCGAAATTCGTCAGGTTTATAGATGGTTTAATACTTGAAAGTTTCGTTTATAGAACCCACATCATAAAAATGAATACTAAAACTTCATTTTAAAAATTAAAGTATGAAATGTAACGGTTACCCAGATTTACTCATCACTGTTTTTCCACATAGGAGAACATAGGTGGAAATATGGATATAGAAGAAAAATCTAACCATCATGTTTTGATGGAGAGTGGTAGAGGAAATGGCAATGAAAATGACAACAATCACAAAGCCTTAAATTTGGGATGATTTAAGGTACCATCTGATTCATCGTATATAAGGACACTAGGACAACATTTTTTTTCAAGATCATTTCCATAAAGATGAACAATTGTTGAATTAAAAAAATACTTACTTGATTTTGGTAAAATATCACTATTTTTTATGCCTTGAACAATTTCGACTTCATCTCATAAAGAAATAAAGTTGAATTTGTCATTCATGAAGTGTTACCAGATCATGTGATAGAATGATAGGTCATTCCATCTATTTATATCGCAAAAAGTTTAGCACAATTTATTAAATATACATAAGTCCATCTATTCTGATATTAATCATATATGGTTGGTAAAATGGACTTATACTTTATCTATCATAGCGCATAATAAAATAAAACTAGTTTCTACTAACCAGGGACTTCATGTAGGCCCGTGGTGGGCAATAAAGGCATGTCGCACTTCGGTTGAAGGTTCTATTCCCACAACCTTTTCCGACGTGACGGTTTGTCACACGCCCTGTAGGTTGTCCCTTTTTTTAAAACTACATTATTATAACATTTCTGCAGTAATATCAAATAAAGTTCTTGCATTAAACAATACTATCTTATGTCTAACTTAATTCATTCAAATCATTAGTCTTATCCAAAATACTTCGGTCCAAGTTCATAAAATAAAGAAAACTATTACTAGAAAGGTCATCTACCAAGCATGTGAATTTATCTCCGATATATCATAAGATATATCTTGTTGGTCACATTCCAAATATGTGAATACCTTAATCATGTATTCTCTTGAAAATTGAAAACCCATTGAACATTAGTGATAACATGAATATTTTCAAATGTTAACTCTTTCCACATACCAAAATCCCAGAATTTCTATATACTCAAACCATGTTATCACTTTTTCCTTATATCATTCATGAGCTCATTAATACTATCAAACATTTCATTATCTCTTTATCCCTTAATTATGCACATATCATCTTATTTTTAAAAATATCTCAATAAACTTTCAGGGTTACCGGTACCATTCAACAAATACTTTCAAAAACATTAGGAAAAACAATAGTGTAACAGTCCTTAGATGTTTCATTATTCCATAGTACCATACATTGTTTTTCATAAACATGCAATCATTCAACTACCTTCATAATCCATTGACCTAGCTTCAAATCTTCTTTCATATCATATATCATTTGTAGTCTCTTCATCATCATCCAGATAAATACTTCCCATATGTCCATGCTGATTCTCTTCATGAGATTTTCCTTTAGGGTATTGGTTTGCATAATGCCCGTACATTCCACATTTAAAACATTCAACCATTGTTGATGTCTTAGAAATACCATTATCATTGTCCGTTGTGTTAACTAAAACTTTTACTTTAAAATTACTGTCTTTGTTTTCTTCTTTTCAACACCCAAAGCATCTTCTCGTTCCTTTGAAACATTCTCCCTAATGCCTCTTCCCACATTATTTACCTGAGGGGAATTGAACTTTCTTTCCTCTCTGATAATTATGTAACTCTATCTTTCTATTATAAGCTTAGTTGGGATACTTACCAATGTTTTGATTTTTGATCATATTATGAGATTGCTGATTATGCATAATAACTATGTTTGGAATTCCAAATCCCATTTCATTTGGTTGCTCATGATGAATATCATTCCATTTTCCATCATATCCTCCATTATCGTGAATCTTCTTGTTTCCATCCATTTTCTAAAACCCAAAAAGAATAGTGTGAGTGGAAAAATCATAATCATGAGGGAGTACCTCCAATATCTAACATCTGAAGTTATATTCAAAAATCATTACTATAGTTGTAGGACTATAACCTATGTGTATACTTAACTTTAGAGACATCCCTAGACATACCTTAGAAATATCTCTAAGGATTTCACTAAAGTTTTTGCATCCTAGTTTCCAAAGTTTAACTAATCCATTCCTCTGATACCAACTTTGGAGACCCAAGATTTACATACATAGACATTAAATTACTTTTGTGGAATACTTAATACATAAAAAACAAATACACAAGGACCGTAATAGTTTTTTGTATTTGGAAACTCGGTAAAATAATTTTCTAATCATGGTGAAAGATATTCAACATCTCCCATAAAGATCTTCCCCTTTTTTTCTTAACTAAAACCTTTCATTATATCCTGGGGAAAGGAAAACAAAAAAAGGGTGAGCTCAAATTCCTAGTAATGGTAAACATAGAGAAAATAAAACAATCCATAAAATATTGAATGAAAAAACTTGAACATAAAATCTAAACATCAAAATCTTTAGAGAAGACATAAATCTTGGAAGTACGTAAGGAATATATCATAAAAGAACATAAATAATGATAAAATAGCATGGGAATAAAACATGTAATTGTGGAAAACCATTATGCACATGATATGATTTCAATAGTATCCAAGGCATTGCTGCCAAGACTATCTTAGTGGATAAAGTCCCTTTTCTGAATTGAGCTCACTCCTTGTTCCAGTCCTATATCACTGAACCGGATTAACTTACCATTCCATCCATGTCTATCTCATGAGATATAAATCTTTACCCAATGAATTGGTTGGAGATATAGGTCCCACCAATCTCATAATGAAGTCATTCTTACTTGTTCCACAACATAAACATAAATCATTCATCATAACCCAGAGAATAAAAATGGGTTTCATAAACATCATCTCATCATAACATAATCCATATAAAACAATTTGATATCATTTCATCATAAGAAATGTGAAACCATGTAAATCATAGATATATTATACTCGAAACATACACATATGAAATAATGTCATCTTAGATGGAAAATGGTTTTGATAAAACACTTGAATATAATTCTTGAGAAAAATATTGTTTCTTCTTAAAAATCATTCTATTTTCACAAAATACCTCGCAATTTTAAAAAAAAGGATTTTATTGAAAATAAACATGAAATATTGTTGAGTAAAATTCATTAAAATAAGGTTTTATGAAACTTTAAAAATCTTTTCATGTTGTATAAGTTAGAAAAACATTCTTCTCATACTTTGGCTGAAAAAGTCAAAAAGTACCTCGTACTAAAAACGACAAAAGATTCCTTTCATATCTATGACTAAAAACTCACCAATGGGTAAAATTTTATTTAAAAAATTTTATAAGGACAGAAATAATATTAATATTTAGGAAACATGGATTTGGATGATAAATATTCCCCATTAAATTCTGATGTATAAACAATCTCGGATAAAAATGAGATTGTGAGATTTTCCCTTACCTTAGCTCCGATATGCTTCGTACGTATCCAAAACTCCTGTATAATGATTTAAATAATGTCATTGACTTATTACAGAATCATATTAATTGTTATTATATCATATATGGTTCAATTATAACTTTATATTGCCCGTTCTTTTGTAAATTCCATGTTAAAATAGCGTTTTGGGTAAAATCGTTTTATTTATCGTATGTGTTTGGACTTGTTCTTCCTGATATTATTATTAATTGTATCTTGTTTTAAATAATTATAGATTTCAAATGAGGATATACATATAATATATATTCAGTATATATATATATAATAGATAGATAAATTAAATGAAATACACCATTCATGGAGATGGTAGACCGTACATACGCATGAATGTTGTTTTCCTTTCCTTATTGACTTGAATTGAAGTAAGTAGATAAAATATATATATATATATATATATTAATTAATTATCATTATCATGTCATATATTTCATTTTTATTCATTATATATACTTTATAATCATTCTTGAATGGTTAACATGGAGAACGAATCGCATCACATCGTGGAGACGGTAATCCGTACGTACGAACGAGCGATGATATCGTTTCCATAATTATTGAATTGAATTGGATTGGATGATATAATATCTCATAATCATTATGATGTTATAATAACTATATATAGTTATTCTTTACACCATTATACCCATCCAAGTACGGTGGTGGTGGAATAACAGATTACACCACGGCATGGAGACTATATTCTGTACGTACGCACGCGCAGTGATTTTGTTTTCCGTTGGATGGATAGAAGGGTAAATGGGTTTGTTTCATATTTATAATAACATATAAATATATTAGTGATACTGATGTTATTACTTTATAATGAAACAACTGAATAAGAAGAAGTTGAAGAAGAAATAATCTTGAAAGAATCAGTAGAAGAGATTACCTCTTCTTTGATGCACCTCATTTAAGCTTCCTTTTAAGGCACTACATTTGGTCTCTTGAGGAGACCAGAACCTCTATAATGTTTATAGGTAATATTAGTAGGGAAATGGTCATGGGTTTTCCGATCTTGAAGGCTCACAATTGTGTTATGATAAGAGGTAGGAGGTTCCCTTTTATAAGGGAGGAGAGGGGCACCTTAGGAAAAACTTAAAATATTATTTTATAATAAAGTCATATTATGTTTTAAATAGCTTTAAATTGATTTATTTCGAAGCTAAGGTGGGGCTGGGTCAAAATACTCTCAAGAAATAGGTTTTAGACATGTTTAGGTTACTATTTTAACCTTATCATTTATATTTAACTCTAAGTTAAATAATTTAACTATTACCGCGTCTTCTTATTTTCTTGCACTATATAGTTAATAAACATATTATAAAAATCCAAACGAACCCCAAGTGGTTAATTATTAATATATATAAACTTATATAAGTCATGTGGATGAACAATAGATTTTTAGAAATAAAATAACAATTAATAATATAATATTTGTTTCAAAAAATATTTTATGTCAATTTTGACACTATTTGGTAATTTATTTTTGTAAAAATTATAACAACATGATTAGTTCTATAAAAGTTCATTAAATCAATAATTACATGTCATATTAACCTATAAAATTAGTTTAATTCATAAAAAGTCTCAATTTACATTTATTTGGGTATTTATAATATCACTTATTTTAATATATCATTATTTAGGTAATTACTGCATCACCATTGTGTCATAAATAAATTAAATTATTTAATGTCTAAAAATTATAAATAAAATTCCATTAGGTAGAAAATCTTTTTATATTACTAATGAATATTTATAGTCTAATTTATCTTATTTATAACCCTATATTAAAAAAATTTTAGTTATTAAAATTTGATTTTAACTATTTTAACTCTTTTTTAAATAAAATAACAATAAATGTCCTAATCTAATCCAAGTTGACCTAAAGGGTAATATTTTATTCCTAAGATTGTTTTTGGTCGAATTTAATTTATCCAATAGAATTAGGACATGTGTTAGGGTAATAATAATATCATTTTTACCCTTAATTACCCTATTTACTTTTAACCGTGGTAAATAATAGTAAAAAGTTACTATTCACAAAAAAATATTTTTATCTTATGGAACCAAATTTTACTCCTTGATAATAACCGTTTCTCTCGGATTTTTGAAATTCCAATCACAGAAGCGGCAAAATTCTGTTTTATGTAAATTTTCAATTTCTCCAATGAGGTGGGTAAAAGACGGTGAAAAGTTCAATAAAATTTTTATATATCTAAAATTATTATAAAATGAATCCAATAAATTACTTTGAACTTATATAGGTATTATGTATCAACTTTTACCTAATATAAATTTAAATAAAATAAATAATTATTTAAATAAAAAGTCGGTTTTTAAATAGTAACCCAGTGTTTTCACTATTCATCAAAAATTGAAAGTTTTCAGAAAAATACCAAAAAAATCACCCTAAGCTAATTTAGATATTCTGAATCCAAAAATGAAGTCCATTTTGAAAGGGAAAATTTATAAAATTTCAAAAAGTGGGTATTACTATCCATAATGGCTAGTTTATATAATATTTTAATAACATATTGTTGTTTAGTGAAACTCAGTATTGTGTTCAACACACGCTATCTTGGAAGGTTGTGATTGCGTGTAAAGCAATCCAAGTCAGGGTTGCATGTAGTGCATGATTCATTTGTTGTTGTGTATAATATAAACCAACCATATTTCATTTATACATTAAATATATATATATACACTCAATGTTGCATGGAATAACTTCTATCAAATGAACTTGAAATTTTGGGTAACACGATCTAAGAATAGTGTTGCTTATACTGGAAGCTAATAAAGTGTTGTGTATAGCGTAAGATAATCTTGGTGTAGCATACAACATAAGACATCAAATAAATTAAAAGGAATACTTTTCATAAAATCTCGGGGTGTTACAATAAATATTCTCCCTAATGAGATCATCATGGAAAATCTCTATTATCGGCCCCCTCAAACACCTATGTGGGGTAATTTATGAAATTCTAAAATTATATTGGTGTCATTTGGTTTCCTGAATTCATGATATATCATAATAATTTTATGGGATCATACAAAGGTTCTCCAAGGTGCCTACCCATAACCCAAGGTACATCCCTCCTATCACTAACTAAAACCAAAGGGAATTGCATTATGCCAACACATTAGTAATAATAATTTCTATAAAATACACAATATCAAGATAAAGTTATACCAACTAATGAAAAATACAAAAATATTACAAAAGATGAGAATATAGACATAACACCCAATAGATAATATAGACTAATCTGAAATAGATATTATAAATCCATGCATTTCTATAATGAACTACTATATAACAAATAGAATTCGTATATATATATATATTAGGTAATCCTATGTTCCTAGTCATAATGCATGAATACATCGTGATTCCATTAATATAAACATTAAATAAAATCTAGATCATCATAAAATTCTAAAATAGAAACTATAATAATACTCCCAACAATGGTAACATATATATTTGTTACACATGTGCTAATCAGGTACACATGTAACAACCCTACCCTAAGTCCCATGTAATTTAATATCCTTTCTACTATACCTCCATAAAGACATAAATTAAAAAATGAAATAAAACCACCTATGGTATCAATTTTTAATAACCTTTATTGAATTGATGGGTTAGATATGGAGTGCCACATAGACTCATGTGAATCTCCTAATACAGAAAATATTACTGAATAATAGCTTGTATCCATGTGTCGTCAATGGAGATACTATACTCTAAGTATTAAACAAGATAAGCATAAATAATATCCAAAATAAAAATACTATAACAAATAAGTAATGTTGCAAAATATGGCATGGCATGTACCCTTGGTTGTAAACAATAAATAACCAAGGACCCCCAATGTTTTAGGTTAAACAATAGTATTACCATTACAATAGAGTAAATAAAACACAGAGGAATCCCTCCAATGTTTTCTCGGGTACCACCTCTAAACACCATACACATTCTTCTGGCTACCTATTGTTGGGTGTTTTCCCTTACCTAAGAATTTTATCATAAATATTTCACACAAATTGATATTTTTCTACACGGTTTGAGTATAAAACTAGTAGGACACCACCAATATGTCATTAACATAATATCATGTGAATATATGATAATGTAAATTCATAAGTAAACATGAAACCGAAAACATGTCGAGTCGTCATACACTAACCTAGCATCTATGAACACTGGACCCACACACATCAGCATAATGATGATAAGGAAGTAAATGTCTGCAATAACACATAAAAATTCATGCCACAAGTCCCAATGTCAGTTGGAACCATATTCTACAAATAGAAGTTCATCCTCTAAGGAAGTTTCACCCAATAAAAACTTATGGAGTTCATTAATAAGAACACCATATGCCCCTCCCTAATAGTGTTCATTATAATAAAATGATGAAAATCCCCACCTAATATTTTTTTTCATAATTGGATGAACACATCACCCCTACATGGAATTCCCCCACTTCAGCTAGCTGCTGAATTTTTAGATCTCATTCATAGTCTACTCCCATGTCTTAAAACAAGTCAACCATCTGACCCATACCATTAAATTAAACCTAATATGTAGCCATCATCATCTCATCATACTCCCCCTCCAAGTTCTCATCTAAAGAAAACAGATAAACACGTTCATCCTAATGTATGAATGAAAATTAATTTTTTTTATTATGGAAACACTTTTAAGGAAAAAGTGAGAAACCAAGATACATGTATTTAATGACTTAAGACATCAAACCATTACCCAGTGGCCCAAAATTCAAAAAACCAGATCAATCAACAATGAAATGACCATCCCTAGAATAAAAAACATTAAGTCCGCATTCCACCATTCCAACACTCAACGATAATCTATCCCATACAAACATGGGCCAGTACTGATGGCCAAGGCCATACCCTCACAAATATTCAAAACCAAATATCATCATCCTTGTGAAAACTTTAAACTCTAAAACACATCTTGAGCACTCTCTGAAGGTTATCTGGAATCAATAATCCTTGAACTGCAGGCCACTAGAAAACAACATTCCCAACAAAGAGCAGAAACACCCAATCAAGACTTGAATTCGACCCCCAATTCAACGCAATCAACAATAAATGTCAAATAAACGGAAATCATATCTATGAGGAATTCACTATTTTTTAGAAGCCTTGACATATAGCCCCTCCCCCTCTACTCCACACTGAGGCTAGCACCGAGCCATGCCTGAATGGAAAAGAGCTCGGTCATACCTATCGCCCGCTGATGCCAACCCTAAATCTAATGCAAAATGAGTGCCTGAAACTCACTAAGAAGGGAAGATGAATCCAGATACACACTGTCAGAGCCTCCATAAGAACAGACTAAGCCATTCCTGACCCTCCTCCAAGTAAACTCTTCCAGAAAAGTTGAAGTGTCCCCTTACCCTTGTCGAACCGACATGGTCAAACGGAGCCTCGCTAGCCTTTACCGTAGCCTTCTGAGGCCAAGTTGAGGATGTCGTAGCTGACACGTGACTCTCCACACTAGAGGAGGAGAAGCAATGAAACTGAAGAAAAAAATACCTAGTAAGTTAAAGTGAGGAACATCATTGGTTTCATACAAAACTTATGATCACACATCACAAAAGTGTCTTATGGTCCACTCACTCACCCAAATGCAAACTCATATCAATCATGGGTTATCAAGTATAATCATCCAAATCATGAAAATGTTACATAGTATAGACAATGTGGTATGAAACATCATTCCTCAAGGTTTTAAATCACAACATCATGACTTATCAATATCATTATCAACTAAAGATATTTAACCCAACAACTAAAAAAATTTCACACACCAAGAACTCATAGAGCTACTTCCAATCAAATATAACTACCATTATCTAAAATAGAAGATAAGAAAAAAAATCAATTGCTAGAATAAATAGATACACAAAATTTAATTAACATCAGAATTAATATAAAAGTATGTTTCAAGGAAGAATAATATTTTCATTCATGTAAAATGAAAAACAAAGGGATTTGAGTATTTTGTGAGTTTAAAATAATGATAATATCATCACTTCATTACAACTCGATAAGGAATAATAATAAATTCATAGCAATAGAGAATGAATCACTATAGATATTAATTTAATAACCCTAAATTGTATTCACCAAAACAAAATGATGATATAGGGAATTAAATATTCAAAAGGTATTGGAAAGTTGAGTTGAAGAAGAATGAAATTAGACTCAGATGAGGTTCAGACAAGACCAGAACATAGTTCTTCCATGTGTCTTTAAAGTCATTGAAAAATAATGAATGAAAGTGATAAAGGGTTGGTTTAATTAATAAGGGTTTTGAATGATTAATAAATTAATTTTAAACATGATTTGTAATCCATATGCATTTTCTTTTTATGTGGTCATATTCCATGAAAAAATATAGAAATTTCAAAAATTTTAAAGCTATCATGGCCATAACTATTCCCTACACCATGGACAAGACTTTTCCATAGTGTTCTAGAACATGTCAGCCAGAATAACCTTCCCCCAAGGATCTTTTTGAACACCCTGGGTGATTCTACCTCACCATGGACACTAAAATGTCTTGAAATCCCATTTTGAAACTACTGTTTTACATAGGTTCTCACCAGAGAAAAAATGAATTTCTCTAAGTTTGGTTGGTGGCTGTTTTCTAACAAGAAAACTCAAAAACAACATTTTTCTATTCCAATAATCTCTAAAACTAGATAACCCCAAGTTCAGCAGTTAAAACTTTCAGAAAAATTAACAATTAATACATGTCATAACATGTATTAACATATCCACACAAAAAAGGTTTATACATACATAGTTTCTAAACTATATCATTCGTTCTTAATTGTTTTAGAACAAAGGAATATTTATCACCTTCTTCTATAGTTACATGACCAATTTCTGGGTCTCTTGAGTACTCACATGGATTTATGGATAAATATTAATATCATAATGATCTGATATGTATTATTTCATTATAATTTCAAGGTTTGTCTTCTTAAAATCCTAAATTATTTGGTCTATTTCAATCCCCATCATAAAAAAACAAAAATGATCTTTCTGAATTGGAGGATCAACCACCCTATTTTCAATCACATGGTTATTTTATACTAATAATTCATAAAAATTATTCTATCATAACCATCACCTTTGGTTCATATTCAACTCTTTTTTTAAATATATACATGTATGTTTTATGATTAGTATATGTATATATAAATATATCACTTAATTCTCCATAAAGATATTTTTTTTATATTTTCAATGAAAACATTAAATATTCTAACTTTAAATCTATAGTTGAGTAAGTTTTCTCATTAACATTCAATTAACATGAGGTATAATCTTTCACCATATCATTCTACAAGAGGACACATAATAGTCCCATATTTTATTCAACACCTTATATATTAAACTCTTATCCACTGTAGGATAGTGTAATCGCTGGTGTGGGGAACATATATTCTCATATCCTTGAAATTTTCCTTAAATTTATCTATCTAATGGAATTTGTATCCCTTTTGAGTCAACATGTTTATTAGAATTTATAGATGTGATAATTCCATCACAATGAGTTTGAAGTGTCTAGAAAAAAATTATTGATCTCAGTTATCTTCATTAGCCTGGGCCTTTGGTCAATAATATCTTCCTTCAAAGGACCCACCTATATACCGTCACTTGAGATTATAGAACCCTAGAGTAAAACTTTTTATAGCCCGAATCCACACATGATGAATTTGGAATATGTTTTCTCATTTCTCAGGGTATTCAATAGAGTCCTCCAATGATATTCATTATCTTATTTTATCTTGTAATATATTGTAATATCATCAATAAGTAATAACAAAATGTAATTTTTTTAATCACAAATTACTCTATTCATTAATTCCATGAACATAGTCGGGGAATTGGTATGTCAAAATGGATTGAATATATATTTATTTGAATCATACCTCATAGTGAAGGTTTTAATATCTATATATTCCCTTATAACCCTTAATTTATGATATCTAGAATGAACTCCAGTCTTATAGATTTATTAATCTCTATGAAGTTGATTAAATAAATAATCGATGTGGGGTAGTGGATACCTTTTCTCGATAGTGATCATGTAATGTTGTTGATAATGAAATCAAAGATATGTTGATCCATTTACTTCTTAACAAAAAAAATTGGTTCACCCTATGATGATCCACTAGGGTACATAAATCACTAATAAAAATTATCATATAATTTCATATTCAATTCATGTAAATCAATAAAATATATATGATTTAGTGTATTTGAAATAGGCGTAGCTCCAAGAATGATTTATATTGAAAACTCAAATTTATGATTTAGGAAGGACTATGAATATCATTAGGAAATTTATCATCATATTCTCAAATGATAGAAATATCATTGATGTTGAGTTTCTCTCTATCCATTCGAGATAAATATCCCTTTTGAATAGGTTGTAATACCGATACAATTGAAGTAACATCCATTTGATGTCTATATCCATCCCTGCACTGAAAGATGGTCATAGGGTTCTTTTTAATGTCAAGGAGAAATCCACTATTGGTATGTGATGTGGAAGCTATATAGATGGATCCAATCCATTCACCCAATAAAATCTATTTCAGCTAGAGGGGTAACTAGATTATTATAATGAACCACATTCCCACAAACGTCAATTGAATAGAAAATATATACTTCATAACTGATAAATGTACCATTATGGGTTTTTAGTGATAACTCAATATTTAATCATTAAGTGGTTATGTGATTTCCTTTGAAAATTATTCAATTAAAAAAAATTAGTTGATCCATAATCAAATAAAACATTTGTAGTTCTAAAGTGGAATATAAGTTTACCTTTCAACAATTTTTTCACTTCACCCAATTCCATAGTTGCAATCACAAGATATTTCCAATTTTATCATAGATTTAGAGTTTTCAAACAATAATTATCATCATTATCCATAAAATTTATGCATTATTGAACATATTTTACATACTCCATGCAATTATAAACATTGAGTTTTGGCGGAACATTTAGTTTAGAGTTTTAACCAATCCTTTCATTGATTGGCCTCCTCACATCACTTCAATAGTTTTTTGTCAGAAGACATATTTTTTTTAAATTGAATAAGTTACCATACCCCATAAGAAACTTTTCATTGTCTCTATTTCCAAAATTCTAACACCAAAAAAATATTAAAATTTTCCCCAATTTGTTTTAATATTATAATTTTCTCAATATTGAATATTTATCATTTTTTTCCAAAAACACGAGAATACTGAGAGTCTCCAATATACATTTCTTGCTTTAGAATACATTAACAAATTTATAGATAGCAATAAAATTATATTATCATTTATTCCTTTCAAACAAATGGTTTGAAGAAACTAAATAATAAATCAACTTATCTTTTATGATTGATTATAATATTGGTAGAATACCTTCAATATCTAGAGAAATTTTCCTCATAGGTACTATTTGATTTTTCAAACATCATTTTAGCTATATAAATTCCATATAAAATATTGTGTGAATACTGATGATAAATTAAATATTTAAAAATTCCATAAAAAATAATCCCATGTCATGGAGTAATTTTTTTATTCATATTCAAGATAAGTTTCCACCATTGACCAACATGAAATAAAATTGATAAAAAAATAACAACAACATTCACAGGGTCTAAAAATTAGTTAAAATATAATATCATTTACATATAATCAATATGATTCTCTGAAATAATTAGATCAAAAGAAAAAATGATGAATGTTGGAAGTTTACATATAAAATACTCAAATAGTGAGTTGTTCCATTAATTTCATATTTTTAAATTTATTTGATTCATGATACTATTAGTAAATTCATTTTTTTCCCATATGATAAAGATTTCACATATCATGTCCAATTTAATTTGGCTTCTCAAGAGCACGACCATTTCATTTACCATCACATTCAATGTTAATATTAGTTCTTCTTGGTCTATACACTGACTAAGAATAAAAAACATAGCGTGGTAAATAATAATCATAGTGAGTAATCATGTAATCATGAAAAATATTTCATAGGATGTAAAAATCAGGGAGTATTATTTTAAATCTATCAAGCATGAGGTTTAACCTCGGATATTAATGGTCGTCATCTATTAAAATAACTCATAATGGTTCATTTAGAAAATGTGAATTAACCCATGAATATCCCACAAGAATGAAATTCAAGTTGTGCATTATTATGCCCATTGATCATGCACTAGTTACTGTTGAGTTAATACCCAATCTACCCATTTTTGAGTTATTACCCATGTTTCCCTCTATGCCATAGCCACATCAACTGTCTTGCTTCCATAAAGGGATGTATATTCTGTGAAAACCACACAATCCTTACTCTATTAATGATTTAGGATGGTATCCTATAGTTAGATTTATCCCTACGGTTTTTTAAAAAAAAATTAATCCTAATATCTAAAAAAACTAAAAAAATATCACCAACCCACTATGGTGATGCATTCATTTCGTATATATATTTTACATCATTTTATTTTAAATTTTAATACATTTTATAATAATACATGACTCAATATAATAAATGTTTATTTTTTTGAATACCAGACGCACTCTTATTTTATATCATTATATATCTTCTCACATATCCCATAATGTTATCATATAGTACACTTCTTATAGATTCAATACTTAAGATAAGTATTCATAACTATGGAAAATGAAATAAATCATCTAAGATCATAAGTCAAAACATAAGAGATATAAATCAATGATAATAAGTGAACGTAACATAAGTATAAGGGTATGATATCATGATCATAACTTTAAATAATCATACTCTATCTGTCAAAGATCATTAATCATAAGTCAATGTATAAGGATTTATAATAAAAAAGACATAAGTCGTAAGTAATTGGTGTCATCAAAAATACACCATGACTCATTAAAATATATCATAAGCACAATAAATATATTTGTTCCTACACAGAGAAATATAAAGTCATTGACATAGTCAAGGGTCAATTATAATACTATCATAGTGGATTGTGCTTTGTTCACATTCCATAATTTAATTATTAAAGGTTCATCCCAAATATTAACTGATTATAAAATCCATTTATAGAACTAGATTCACTCTCTATTATAGTCCTTATTACCTCCTGATATATCTTTATCTACCCATTTCATTGTTGGGATATATATATTTGTTGCCACCAATCACATAATGGAAAATATACATATATGTTCCACACTATTATGAAACCCTCATCATAACATCATAATATAACACGTATAATGGAAAAAAGGTTTCACAAACATTTAATCATTTCATTATAGAAAAACCTATGGACAATAAAGGATTTTCATAATAGTTTCATCATAAATTGATTAACTTATGGGAAATAAATGGGTTTCATAGAAATCATCCATAAATTATCATATTTAGAATAAATCTAAAGATAACTTTGGATAGTATCATATTATCATATATATGTTGATTCATAACAATACATAATGAATACTAACATAGTTTAAAATACCATTAAATTAACACTTAAAAAATTTCTAAAAATCGTGAGAAAATATATTCTTTTCCTCTGATAACATTTTGCCTGAAAATTCACAAAATATTGAGAAAAATATTTAGTTTGAAAAAAATAATCAAAAATTGAGAAGTATAATTAAAGTAAAATGATATTCCTTGTAGTGTGAAAATATAATCATATAGTATTCCATAAAAGAGAACATTCAATTCACACTTTTGAAAAAAAGGAAAATTGGACATTATTAAGAATGTTTCCCTAAAAAATATTACTATTAATTCATTATGAATAAATTATAAATAAATTTAATTGATCATTTTATGAAAAATCATAAAAAGGTAAAAAAATCCCTAAACTATTTTTAAAGAGAAGGAATATGGTGGAAAATTTTCAATGACCAATGAGGAAATAATGTTGACTTTATTTTTATAAAAAGGAAAATTTTTTACAAAAGAGAGAAAAATGGTACTAATATGTAACATTTCTAGGAATAAATAGAGGAAAATAAAACATATGTTTCCTAACGGATAATATCCATGTGATTTCACTCATCGTAAATTTATTTTAGAAAATCCAAAAATGAGCCCTTACCTCATGTCCTATCTTTCCTTGTATGGCTTCAAATAACTGCTATAATAAATATAAATTTTATATAATTATATTATATAACCATATTAAAAAAATTACTTTTTTATCAATAAATTATAATTCTCAACTATCATTTTACTAATAATTTCATTATTAAATAATAATTTAGTTGTAAACAAGTCATATTTTATTCATTTTTCTGGTTGGTGGTTCCGGTACATGCTCTTCTTTCATGGTTTAATCATCTATAGAGTATTAATCATTATTTATATATCATATTTATTAATTATATATACTATTATATTTATTCATATAATGTGGTAATGAATAACAAAAACATTTCATTGTGAAGGTGGTAGTCCAAAGTCACGCATGGGTGATGTTATTATTTCCCAAATGGTGGATGGTTGATAACATAGTTAAGATCATATAACATAACAAGAATAATAATTTCATAAATTGAATATATAAACATTAAATAAATCATAAAAACAACCCATTAATTCTTGAGATTGAAAATAAATTACATTACTACCTTGAGGCAGTAGTCCACATTTACGCATGAGTGATACATTCATTTAATATTTGATGTGAAGGTTGTGTAAATAGTTGTTACATTACCATAAAAACATCATAGTATATTTATGATATTTCATTCAATATATTTGGGTGATGAAATAGATTTATAGTAAGTAGAGAAATAATGGAAAGATCATATACCACTTCTTTGAGAAAAGTCAATTAAATCTCTTCTTTAGGACCCTTGGATTAATATTTAAATAATAGAATAATCTCTACGATGTGTCTATGGAATATTACAATAAGTTTTTTTTGGTTTTATTAAAATATATAGCACATGTAGTGTGTATAATATAGGATATGGGGTTCCCTTTTTTAATCATGGGGAGTGGTAAACCTGTAAGTTTTATAAATATTAAAATTAAATAAAGTCATTATATTTGTAATGTGGCTAAAAATTGGAACACTATATGATATAAGATGATATAGAATTAAAATATATTCATAAAATAGGAATCTGAATTTTTTATGAAATTTTAACAATTATCTCTTTAGATTAACTCTTCATTAACCCCATTAAACCTTAATGTATTAATAAATTTTTACATTACATACTATTAATAATGTCCAAAAATTATGTTGAACTAATTAAATGATATTAATTATTCTACTCCCTAATATGCAATACATTTTAAAATCTTCAATTTTAATAATATCCATAAATTCATTTTAATATATTTGCGTAAAATGAAAGAAAAACATTTTTAGAAACATCCATTTTAATAATAAAAATGAGTTTACCATCATTTCATTCCATATAAATTCTATTACATGAATGCTAAATTGTAATATTAAATATATTATCAAAAAATTTAATTAAAACAATTCATCAAAAGAGATTAATTTAATTTATTAATGACAAAAAACATTATAATAGAAAAACAGGTTTTTGGAAAATATGTAATTTCCAAATTCAAATGTTTTCATATTAGTTTATAATCATTTGAAAAAAAGAATTGAATTTATACATATTTAAAATATAATATTTAATAATATAACTAGTCTAATTCATACCCTCCAACCGAATTTCTAGGAAATTACTACCACATTATATATTAACAATTTGATAATTAATATCTATCTATTTAGACTCAATGTTGTTTGTCATACAATATAACTTAAAATAAAATCATTAAAAGTTAAATATATCCTAAAATATTTGGGTGTTATAATCTATATCCCTGAATCTATAGGTAAAAAATATTAAATATGTTATATTATTCAAGTTACTCATTTACATTCTTAAAGAGATATTATTTTACTGGTTGAAGAATGTGTAATAAATAAGGGTTGTTCAAGAATGAATAAAAGTAATTTCCCTCAAAATAATGGTATCAAAATAGTTAATGATGATGATGAAGTAATTTTCTAGAAATTTATAAAAGTGGACGTATCAAGAAAACCTTCTTACAAATCAATAATTACAAGATAATGAGATAGAAATTAAAATTTAAAATAATTAAATTGTATCTAGTTGTAGTTAAACATCGTACAAAGATTATAGTGCGGAATAAGGTTCTAAAAAAGATTCAACAGGATTATTTTTAATGGATTTATGAAAATATATAACTGAATTTGATTTCTCTTTTTTTCATAATCTGATTCAAATTTTCCAAGTGATTAGTTTTTTAAGGTACTGAAAGAATAAATCATATGGTTAAAATGATTATAGCATGTTTTAAAAATTGTAAAAAAATATAATGGGGTTGTCACTAAAAATGAAAAATTATGTTGTAATCCTCTAAACACATTTGAAACATTAGGTATTTTTCCATCTTTTCATGAAGGTATGGATCATTTTTTTCAACATGTTTTCTTTTTTAACTTTTGGTAAACATGAAATATGTCATAAGGAAAAGTTTTAGGAGCATCGAGTTATTGTTTAGAGACAAGGTTCTATGAATTTAGAATATATGGTAGGTCACATGGTTACTGAATGATTATTACTAACCTTGAAGGTTAATCATGTTGTTTCCCTTTAAGAAATAGGGGGTGTATAGTTTGTATACTACCATGAATCCTTAGGTGCATGCCTGTGTGAAAAAAATTAGATTTTAAAAAAGTGATTTTTCATGGTTTTCACAAAATTAGGAAAACCATTCACATTAACTTTGGTGGGTCTCTCTTTGGATAGTGGGGCGATCTCTATTTGTGCACAATTTTTCCAAACTGTGCATCCAATCAATGGACCCCCCAGTTTTGATTGGAAAATAAATTTTTTATAATAATGAATCTAATTAACTCATCCTCTATTCCTCTTTATCATTTCTAGTGGACTTCCCTGGTTAATTTGTGGTAGTATTTATTGAAAAAAATTCATAGTGCAATCATTCTCCATACACATCTAGGACAACCTTCTAAAGATCATTCTAACACTACTACAAGAAAAGTTTTTATCAGTGCTCAAAATGGGCTTTATCATCACTAAATATTCTTTTTAAGTCTTAGAAATGATAAGGGTGGGTCCACTTTATTAGAGCATAATGATTGATGATAAATGGGTACTTTATCAGCGCTAAAAAGCACTGATAAAGGGAGACTTTATCAGATCTAAAAAGGCGCTGATAAAGGATCTATTTATCAGCGCTAAAACAGCACTAATAAATGTGTTTTTAGCAGCGCTATTTTAGTGATAATAAACTAATCCTTTATCAGAGATTTTTTAGCGCTGATAAAGGTGGCTTTTTATCTATGCTTTTTTAGTGTTGATAAATTCCCTATCTGCTGCAACAAAAAATTCTGCAGCAGGACACCCAAACAACACCTTCAAAAAATTCAACATCTCAACAAGTAGGTATACCATACAAAATTAACACATAAATCATAAGGTAATTACACCAATTATACCCATAAAACAAGTATTTTCATACACCATTAACCCATAATTCATAAGTTAATTAAGTTTATAAAGAATTCAATTCAGCATTCAGGGGGTTGGGGGCTGTTCAGGGGTTTGGGGTGGCTATCCAAGGGGGGTTAGGTGGTTTCTGGGGGGGTGGGGGTGTTCGGGGGGATATGGGTGTCAAGGGGGTGGGGGTGGTATAGGAGGTTGGGGTTGTCCAAGAAGGGTGGGGGTGTCCAGGGGGTGGGGTGTCTAGGTGGTGGGGTGGTGTCTAGACGGGGGGGTGTCTAGGTGAGGGGGGGGGGGGGGGGGGCTGTCCATGGGGGTGTCCAGGGGGTGGGCTGGTGTCCAGGGTGTCAGTGGGTGGGCTTTCCAGGGGGTGTGGGTTTCTGGGGGGTGGGGTGGGGGCGGTCCAGAGGGTTGGTGGGGATGTCCAAGGGGTGGGGTGGTGTCCAGGAGGGTGGGATGGGGGTGTACGGGGGGATAGGGGTGTCTAGGGGGTGGGGTGTCCAGGGGGTGGGGATAGTTTATGAGGTTGGGGGGCTATCCAAGGGGGTTCAGGTGTTGTCCAAGGATGGAGGGTGTCTGGGGGCTATCTATGGGGTGTCCAAGGGGTGGGATGGTGTCCAGGGTGTTGGGGGGCTTTCCAAGGGTGGGGTGACCAGGGGGTGGGGGCGTTCCATGGGGTTTGTGGGGATATCAAAGGGGGATGGGGTGGTGTTCGGGAGGGTGAGGGTGGCCGTCCATGGGTGGGGGTGTCCAGTGGTGGGGAGTCTATGTGGTGGGGTGGTGTCTAGAAGGGGTTGGGGTGCCTTCCAGGGGGTTGGTGGTTGTCCAAGGGGTGGGGGTAGGGGGACTGTCCGAGGTGGGGGGGGGGGGGGGGGGTTGTCCATGGGCATGTCCAGGGGTGGGGTGTCCAGGGGGTTGGGGGATTTCTAGGGGGTGGGGGTGTCCATATGGGTGGGGGTGTCCAGGGGTTGGGTTGGTTTCCATGGGGTTGGGTGGTGTCCAAGGGGGTGGGGGTGGTTTTCCATGGGGGTGGGGGTGACCAGAGGGTGGGGGGAGTCCAGGTGGTGGGGTGGTGTCTAGGGGGTGGGGGTGTCCAGGGGTTGGGGGGCACACCGTGCCTCACATTGAGACAGGGTTGACTCGTCAACATCGCAAAGGACCCATGGATCAGTCATCTAAAGGATACACGTAATAAGAATATGTTTGGTCGTATTTTTGTAGGTTCGTTGTTGTGTTCGCTTAAAATTGTGTCTATTTTAAACAAAAGAGGGACACTTTTAGTGATACCGGCCACACCATGCCTCGGATTGAGGCGAGGATAACTCACACACATCAAAGAAGACCCATGGATCGTTCTTCTATAGTATTAACACAATCTAAATGCGTTTGGTCAGATTTTCGTAGGTCAGTTGTTGTTTTCACTGACAATTATGTCCTTTTTAAACAAAAGATAGACACTTTGAGTGATATTGACCACACCATTCCACGGATTGAGGTGGGGTTGACTCATACACATCAAAAAATACCCATGGATCATTCTCCTAATGGGTCAATATAATCCTAATGCGTTTTTTTAGATTTCCATACGTCAGTTGTTGTTTTCACATAAAATTTTGTCAATTTTAAACAAAAGAGAGACCTTTTGAGTGATAATGGCTACACCATGCATTGGATTGAAGTAGGGTTTACTCTTCCACATCAAAAAAGACTAATGGATTGTTATCCTAAAGGATCAACACATTTTGAATTCATTTGGTCAGATTTTCGTACATCATTTGTTGTTTTCACTTAAAATTCTGTCCATTTTAAACAAAAGAGAGAGCCTTTGAGTGATACCGGACACACCATGCCTTGGATTGAGGTAGGTTTGACTCATACTCGTCAAAATGGACCCATGTATCATTATCATAATGGATCGACACAATCCAGATGTGTTTTTCAGATTTTCGTAGGTCAGTTGTTGTTTTCACTTAAACTTATGTCCATTTTAAAGAAAAGAGAGACCCTTTGAGTGATACCGGCCACACCGTGTCTCGGATTGAAGCGGGGTTTACTTTTACACGTCAAAAAGGACCCATGTATAGTTATCCTAAATATAAACTCAATACGAATGCATTTGGTCATAATTTCGTAGGTCAGTTGTTGTTTTCACTTAAAATTGTGTCCATCTTAAACAAAAGACAGATAGTTTGAGTGATACCAGCCACACTGTGCCTCGGACTGAGGAGGAGTTGACTCTTACATGTCAAAAAGGACCCACTAATAGTTCTACTAATGTATCAATACAATCCAAATGTGTTTGTTTTGATTTCCATAGGTTAGTTATTGTTTTTACTTAAAAATGTGTTCATTTTAAACCAAAGACAGACACATTGAGTGGTACCGGCCACACCATGCCTCAGATTGAGGCGTGGATTGCTCTAACATGTCAAAAAGAACACAGGGATCGTTCTCCTAATGGATCAACACAATTTGAATGCATTTGGTCAGATTTCTGTATGTTAGTTGTTGTTTTCACTTAAAATTCTGTCCATTTTAAACAAAAGAAAGACCCTTTGAGTGATACCAGCCACACTGTGCCTTGGATTGAGGCAAGTTTGACTCTTACATGTCAAAAAGTACCCATGGAACGTTCTACTAAAGGATCCACACAATCCAAATGTGTTTGGTCGGATTTCTGTAGGTCTGTTTTTGTTTTCACTTAAAATTATGTCCATTTTAAAAAAAGGGACACCCTTTGAGTCATATCGACCACACTGTGCCTCGGATTGAGTCATGTTTGACTCGTACACATCACCAACGCACACATAGATCATTATACTTAATAATAAACACAATTATAATGTGTTTGGTCAGATTTTCGTACGTAATTTCTTGTTTTCACTTAAAATTGTGTCCATTTTAAACAAAAGACAGACACTTTGAGTGATACCGGCCACACCATGCCTTGGATTGATGTCGGGTTGACTACTACACATTACAAAGGACCCATGTATCAATATCCTAAAGTATCAACACACTCCCAATGTTTTTGGTTGGATTTCCGTATGTCAGTTTTTGTTTTCACTTAAAATTTTGTCCATTTTAAACAAAATACAGACACTTTGAGTGATACCGGCCACACTGTGCCTCGGATTGAGGCGGGGTTGACTCATACACATCACAAATGACCCATGGAGATTTATCCTAATGTATCAACACAATCGTAATGCGTTTGATCATATTTCCATACGTCATTTGTTGTTTTCACATAAAATTCATTCTATTTTAAATAAAAGAGAGACCCTTTGAGTGATACCAGCCACAATGTGCCTCGGATTGAGGTAGGGTTGACTCTTACACATCACAAAGGACTGATGGATCATTTACCTAAAGGATCAACATATTCTAAATGCATTTGGTTAGATTTCGAAAGGCCAGTTGTTGTTTTCACTAAAAATTGTGTCCATTTTAAACAAAAGAGAGACACTTTGAGTGATACCAACCACATCGTGCCTCAGATTGAGGCGGGGTTGGCTTTTAAATGTAAAAAAGGACCCATATATCATTCTCCGAAAGGATCAACACAATCCAAATGAATTTGGTTGGATTTCCATACATCTATTGTTGTTTTCACTTAAAAATCAGTCCATTTTAAACAAAAGAGAGACACTTTGAGTGGTTCATCATTCTTGCATGTTGCTGGTGCATATCATATGTTAAAGTGAAAAAATGACTCATTGGAGAAATGATTTTTTATTTAATAACAATTTCCATTTTCCTATGAACATTACATACAACATTGTTTCATCTTTTGATCCCTTTAACACCTCTCAAAAAAATGACCTCCAATTGTACACGCCCCCAAGTCAGATCTTAATTCTATTTGTGTACAATATGCCATCAGGTATGCGGCCCACTTGTTTTGGAACAAATCTATATCGGCTTTTGAGTATGAGTCTTTTTGGTAGTCAGAGTAGTATTTAAAAATATAAAAATAAACATTTAATAAATAAAATAAATGAAATATTAGTTGTTTTTTAAAATATCTTTTTAGGGATTCTAGTTTGTTGATGAAAAAACGATCTCTTTCATAAATTTACAAACATAATAACTGAAATAATTATTGTTTGATTGTTTTGGACACTTCAAAAAAATTGATCATTAGAAGAATAAGTTACTTGTGTTTATATGTGTTTCAACAGTAAAATTTTATTATATACACCTTGATATTTGTCCAGACGTAGTACATGATCACCTCCTTGTGTTTATCCCCTATCCTCATTCATTTTTAGACGATAATGATACACCTCTCTATCATAAAATAATCCTCAGTAAAAGATAATATAAATTATATTACATAATTTTTATACCTAAAACGTAGGATATAGTGTCTTATAGATTCACAAACTCCATCATGTGTGTTCGGTTTGATGGATATCCTTGCTTTGAATCCAAAAAATAAATATTTGGTGTATCCAAGTTCACCTCAATTAGCATCCAATGTTTCCTAAAAACATAAAAAGGAATATGAAACAAAAGAAATGAAAATATAATTGATATGGTTTAATCTTAGATTTTTACCCCTGCATGGTTGGTATTAGGAAGAGGTTGTCATCTGTAATCTTGCTTTCAAATGTTTTCAGCAAGTCATTCCCTATTTCATTCTTTTTTGATGGTTCTAATTTTGTTAGATGTGTTGATGTGGTATGAGGACTAATGAGTCCAAAATTTGGATCATGGGAAAATTCATTCCACTATTTTTCATATATTCATCTGTTAACAATATAAAATGCATTTAGTCATAATTTTCACATTAGATCAGCTTTTATAAAATCAATTTAGGAAGACATACCTCATATATATATTTAAAACTATGATGCCTAGCCAACCATTTTCAAGGATCTCATTTACATTTTCAGCAGCAGCAAAATATTTACTTTCCTCTCCGTATATATTCTTTTTGAAAACCACTACATGACTATTGCCACCTATTATCTTTGAATCCACATGAGTCTTCAATTCTAGTAGATGTGGATAGAGAACAGGTGGTGTTATTTTGTTTTTAGTAGCTCCTTGGGATCGATTGGTCGATCCTTTATATGGTTTTGAGCTAACATTTATCACCCCCTTCCCTTTCTCCATCTATAATAACATACATTGGTTCATACACTTTTTCATTAATTGTTAATGATTTAGATTGAAAAAAGGAAATAAATACCTCTTTTTCTGCATGTACTCTTACAAGTTCTGACGGCCATGCAATGAATGTACCAATAGACCTTTCGACCGTATTAATATCATCGTCATCAAGTGGAATAGGTAGCTCAACATTTGGATCATGAGCTACAATAATCGCCACTTTCAGATGATCTTTTAGAAGTGGTAAATTATGTAGCTCGTCATATGGGATGTTGAACACTGTAGCCCTCGCTACAAGGTGATAGGTTGGTGTTGATGGATATAAATCACAATCCTTATCACCTTGTAGAAGATCAGTACATTGAAAGTATCAGTGATTGTCTGATTCACATTTCATGGGAACAATTATTAGAATATTGATTAGCACTATTAAGACAGCTCTTGGAGGGGAATGGCTCGCCTCAAAGATGGTGGGGGTGGGGACGGATCTTCATGCACTAGTTGTTCTTGAGTTGTGTCTTCTCCTTTCTTCACAGCCATAAAAGTTTCTATCAACTCTTCCTGCCATTGAAATCGTTATTCAATAGTTACTATTCTTTCACTCATTTGTTTCAATATTTCATCTCTATCATCCGTTCTTTTCTTCTCAAAATATACTCGGGGTGTCACCCCAAACTCCGCACCTCTGACATGACCATATTGTTCTGGCTGCTTCAAAGTCGTCAATAATATGTCTGCATCCACTATAGGAGTACCTGATTCATGTGACTATGTGATATAGTAAAATAACTAATTATTTTTATTTAATACTAATTTAAAACAAATATTTTTATCATCACATGATACTTTTTGTCTATTCTCATCTACTATGTTCCCTTCATTACTCACATATGCCTCCTTTCATAGCACATGACAAGGGATAAAAGTGTCTTTGTTTTTAGACTCATTAATATATAAATAAATATAGAAAGATAATTATGATGTTTTTTATTGGCACCTATCAATATTATTGTAAATTTAAAATAAGTACCATTTTCTTTTCTAGTGAAGCGTACCCCATCCTTGCTTTACGCTAGGGGTTTGTCAGTTTTGATGCACATTCCTTATTTTTAGTACAGAGTTGCTGTTTCATAAATGAAATATTGACAATAAAAGTGATGAATACATGTATCATAAAACAATGTATTATCACCCACAATGTACCTGAAACTTCTCATCCCCACGGAGGACAATAAATTCATCCCATGCTTCTTGGGATATCAAGTGAGCATATATAGTGGGTGGGTGAATGTTTATTTTACCTTTATAATAATTCAAGTGAAATCTTGTTAAAATAGTGCGAAAACGTCGATGAATTTTTCCCAGAAGCCTTAGTACATAATCCTTGTGTGAATCGTCTTCTATAAATGTACTCTGCAAAATATTGAGTAGATTAAGACATTGTTTCAATATATGATTTGCTAGTAAATTAAAGAAATAATATCATAATGTTACCGTAATTTATTCCCAGACCACAGCCTTCAGCCCGGACACAACATGGTGCCATGAATCTATGTCAATCGGCACGCATTGCCAAGTGATAAATCCAATGTAACTACAAACCATAGCCTTGGTGGGATTCACATGTTGGCCTTGTGCATTCCATCTGACATCAAATTTGATACCTTTTCTTTTCTCCTTAAGAACTTTGGCTAACACCATTAAACTATGACACACCTATGTTTTTTTTGACGTCAGTCCTTCATTATCGACTATTTCATCAATATCAACATCATCTATATGTTCATCTAAAATGTTAGAAATGGGATGTGTTGATGGTTGTTGGACCTCAACACTAGGAGAAACAACTGGTTTAGAAACTTGTTGTTACTCTGCACTGTGAGCTGCCACAGCAGGAGCACCAGTAGCCGCAGAAACAGCATCCTCAGAGACTTCTTCAGCCTCAAGGATAAGAGAACCATAACATAAAGATGTCATTATCTGCAAAAGTTGTTGAACAGTTAATTTATATTACATAAATTTAGTAATGATAAGATAATAACAAGAGATAACAAAATCTATATTTCAAACAAAATATAACTTGTTTATTGAACTCTCATTATTTTTTTCAAAGGATGAAGGGATTTGACACCTCGATCGATTATCCAAATCCTTTCATTGTGGTCTCCTCTAACATTAAAATATCATCTACATTGGGACCACTACGAAATTATTGTGATGTACCACTGAAAGGATCATCCTCAACTGAATTTTCATCGGACCCTTCAGTATTTTTGGATGATAATAGAACAATCAAACACTTTTAGTTTTCGGAATCTGGAACATAAAAAACTTTCACCTCTTGTGATTCCATTATAAACTATTTGTCTTTGTACCCTTCTTTACTAAAATCAACTTTAAAAAATCCACATTCATCTATTTTAACACCACTATTGTTATCAACCCATTTTCATTGAAAAATCATCAATTGGAATTTCATATATTCCAACTCCCATATTTGTTTGATAATTCCAATGTATGACATATTTGCATAAATTGGATTTCTACCCTTACTACCAGAAACATTCATCACTTCAGCCACTAGTGTAAATCCAATATTTTTCATGGTACTATCTCCATCATGTTCATCTGTATAGAATTTATAACCATTAATTACATACCCATTGTATGATAATACATACACACTTCTTCCAACGACTAGCCATCGAAGTCGTTCTGAAATTGAATTCGGATTTTCATCCAACTCCATAAAAATATGGTCTTGAAACCATCTTATAAACTGGTGATTATGTGTATTTGATAACAATTTATCAGCCCTTGAGGGATTGAACTTCCTAATAATTTATTTGTGAGTTATAGTATATGGAGAAACCTCTCAACTGTTATGCAAAACATAAAGGTGGGCATGTTCCTAATCTATAATACTGATTGTCACAACATCTCTTCCAGAAATTCCCTCACCCTCAATACTTTGAGTGTGATGATATTTTGGGAGACCAATTCTTTCCACATCATATAGGTATTTTGTAAGAAATTCAATGGCTTCCTCATCAATATATTGCTCTACTATACAACCCTCTGGCCTACTTGGATTTTTTAAATACCCTTTCAAAATCTTCATATATCGTTCAATGGGTTACATCCATATATACTGCACAGGACCACAAAGTAGAATATCTCTCACCAAGTAAATCATAAAATGAAAAATCATATCAAATAATGTTGGTAGTAAGAACATTTCTAATTCACATAATATGGTTAGAATTTCTTTTTCCATAGTTGGAAATTTTGCCAGGTTTAAAAAATTGCTACATCTATCTTTGAAAAAGAAACAAATTTTGGTTAACGTATGATGAACATTCTTGGAAAAAATGCAATGTAAGCATATAGGGATTAGATCTTACATCATAACATTGTAGTTCTGTTATTTTGAACCTTTTAACTTTAAATAATTCATTGACACAATGTTCTTGATATTTGATGAATACCCCTCTATAACCTTTATATCATTGAAGAAGATGAAAAACTGATATCTCTCCACCCAAGAATGAGTATAAGCAGTTGGAGGAGGAAACATTCGATTTTCACCCTTCACAGGAGCCAACTCTTCTCGTATTCCCATGTCAATCATGTCCAACCTTGCCTTCATTCCTTCCTTTGTTTTTTCAGGGGCATTTAGAAATGTTCTGATAACATTGTCACATATATTTTTTCACATGAATCACATCAAGAAAATGTCTTATGTACAAAAAATTTCAGTACTGTAATTCAAAAAAAACTGATCTCATTTTCTAACAGATATTCGTAAGGTTTTTCGAAAATGGTTTACCAAAAACATTTTTCACATCTTTTACGTTAACAAACAGCTGATCACCTATTAGTGGAGACAGTGTTGCATGTTGTTCTGAACTTCCATTGAATGATGTCGTCCAAGATCAGAACTTATTCCGATGAGGTAGAAATCTACGATGTCCTAGAAACACATATTTAGTTGAATGTTGCAACCTAATTGATTCTATATCTTCTTCTCACATGGGACACCCTTGAGTTATTTTAATTCTATAGCTTAAAAAATTCCATAAGTAGGGAAATCATTTATTTTCCCATACAACATCGCTCTCAATATGAAGTATTCACTTTTATAAGCATCATACAATATAACACATGAATCTCACAATAACTTCAAATCCTCGATCAAATGATCCAAATAAACATCAATAATGTTACCTGGTTGTTTTGGTCCTAATATAAGCATAGATAACAAGATTAATTTCTTCTTCATGCATAACCAGAGTGGAAAGTTATAATTTACCAACAAAACAGTCCATGTACTATGAGTGATGGTTTGAAAACCATAAGGATTCACTCTATTTGTAGATAACGCAAGATGAAGGTTTCTTGGCTCTTTTCCAAATTCAGGATACTCATGATCAATTTTCTTCCATTGAGGAGAGTCGGTAGGATGAAGTAATTTCCTATATTTATTTCATTTATCTGCATTCCACAACAATTTTCATGCAGTTTCTTCACTTTTATATAGATGCATAAACCTTGGAATTATTGGAATGTACCATACAAATTTTGTAGGATTGGATTCATCTTTCTTGTATCGAGAAGCACCACACTTTGGGATTCTTGTATGTGATTTGTTTTCCTTGAATAATAGTATTCATTCTTTCAGGCAGGCATGTATTCTTTCATAAATCATACCCGTCGAGTGTATCATTCGTTTAGTTTCATATGTCCGGCATGGGAGCTCATTATCTTCCGGGATCATGTCATTAAAAGGAGCAAGTAGTTCCACAAAACTCACATCACTCTATCCATTTCCTCCTTTCAATTTATACAACTTTCGTACAACTGAAAATGCTATATATTTAGTGTAACCAGCATACAATGGAATCTTTGCACAACTCTTTATCTTCTAAAACTATTTTGGGAAATCATGGAGTTCATCTTCAATTGTCTTTTTCATTTCCTCAATACAATCTTCATCATTATTGAAGTCTGTAATCACATCCTCCATATAGTCTTCTTCATTATCCATATTTGTATTCATATCTGATGATCCATAAAATGTAGTTTTATCCCAACCAGTAGCTACATTCTCTTTTTCCCCATGTTTATTCTAACATTTATAACTCCGATCTATTCAGTGACATATCAAATTTTCTTCCAACTCCTCTGGAGTAAGTAGTCTAGAATAACAACAACGTGAACATGGACAAAGGATTTGAGAAGGATCATTTGAGTGATCCTTTGCAAACATGATGAACTCTTTCACTCTGTTCTCATACTCTATTGTCAAATGATTAGCATCCATTCAATCTTTATTCATCTCCATCTTATTTGAATCACAAATATTAGTATATATGGTTCCAGTACACAAAACAAGACTTCAAAATACAGTAGAAGAGAACCACTTCCTTATAAAAATAGAGATTAATAGAGCCTAACCATTTCCAATAAAGATTTGGAAATCAACAGAACCAGGATAGACCCCCCATCAAAATCAACACAGTTTCCAAACACAAAGGGGTTCACAGGGATAATCACTTATTTCATAGATGGTAAAACTCACACGACATCATCCTCTATGGCTCATCCTCCTCTATCGGGTCAACCCTTATATGGTCGACTAGTCCATCCTTTTATATCTCACCAACCTAAAATACATAATGCTGAAAACTAGTAGCCGGCTCTATAAGAAAAGAAAGGATTCTCATAATCTCTGTAATATGGAATTCATTAAATATAAATATTTTAGATTAATTATTGTTTACTCAAATCACCCCAGTCCAAACAGAAGAATAATCAAGAATGCTACATCTACCACTCCTAGGTCTCTTCCCTATATTCAATATCATCATGCCTAATATTTTTGGTAAGATCGAGTTACTTACTTTAAATCCTAGGGGGGATAATCACTTGTTTCATAGATGGTATCCCATGTTATTCCATATGAAAATTTTAAAAAATATTATTGACCTATCATCCCATTCAAACCTAATGAGTGTCTAATTCTAAACTCCATATTCAGTGTAATATAAAAATAATATATATCAATAAATTAACCCACATTCACTTCCCCACTAATCTGGTAATTCTCACACTCTAATGGAATATTTCTTATCCTTAAACCCCTTCTATATAATCTCATAATTATATATCCACACATACACATGTAAAAAACACATAAAAAAGCATATCCACATCAAAACCACACTTCACATCCTCATCACAGTATGATATTCTGAACATGAAGGACATAAACATCATACTCTCATCCTACAATGCACAACCCCCACTATGTATCCACACAATATTTCTATAATCATATTAAAAAGAATATATATACACCAAAACCTAAAATAATTATAGTTCTTATATATACACCCACTGTGAGCCATTACAACTCATACTATGTGTTACAGGAAAGAAGGAAAGAGGTAGTGGTTCTATATGTGTTCCCTATATAACAAGGATATTGAGAAAAACACTCATAAAAAAAGTACCCATATGGATTTCAATCAGGTTACTCGACTCATGTGGTGGTGCGTAAGAAATAATAATAAAATATAATAAGTATATAGTCACACATAAATCATTCCTAAGGGTTTACACAAAACTAACACTGCAAACACCCTTGTAAACCATTTCCTTGTTATTACAACCCTCTTATAACCACTTCAATTATAATGCCACACATAATCCCCAACAAATCACTTAAACATCCATATCAACATTTCCAACATCTCATTTCATTTAACATTATAATATCTTGTATTTTTATTACCATATGCATTTCAATTGTTAACCATTTTAATGTAAAACCAATCATTAAATCACTACCCACTATAATCCATTCATTAATCATTAATAACATTTATTCTATCTTTAACCATTTATTAAACATAATTATTTCTATCATTATCATTAATCATTTAACAAACCATAATTTATCATATCCAACCCATCACCTATTGCTATTTTCATTTATTCCAACCATATTCTAGGCCAAAAGGAAACTATAACACCACCCAATAAGAACTAAATTTAAATGATATAATATACAACAAAACACATTCTAAAATCCATAAAACCACTTATTTTCTGACTAAATATCCATATCATTGCTATGATAACCACACAATAATCCATCCATCACTACTGTATTAATTACCACACCACATGCTCCCAACCACATCAATCAACCCTCACCCTTATAATCATAGTGATAAATACCCCAAACATAATAGCTTAAAAGGGAAAACATATAAGAAATTCACACAAAAATTCCTATGTATAACCATTAACCATTAAAACCATAACATAAAAATACAAAAACTAAATCAGCATTGTTGTCACATTATTCCTAAGAAGAAAGTTCAAGAAGAGAATCAAGAACAAGAGAAAAGAAATTCAGCTTAGAAGAGGATAAGTAGGGAACCATTTGCGCTACGTCGGGAGGGGAAGGCACGACAGCCATAGGTGGAGGTGCACGGGAGGAGCCTCCAACTGTTGGGAAATGGAGGATTTGGGTTCGTGGGGATTAGGGTTGAGCAGAGAGGAGGATATGTAGGGTTTTCGGGGAGGAGGATCCGCTGAAGGGGTTTGAGGGGTAGGATTAGAAGAAGGGATAGCGGTGGAGGTCTGGCCACACAATGATCGGGGGCGGCGGAGGTCCGGCAACATGAAGATAAAGGGGTGGAGGAGGGGATTCATAGGGTTACAGTACCGTGAGAGCTTTAGGGCGTGATAAACCGAGGACACTGTGTGACCGATTTTATAAAATATGGGACTACGGTTTTATAAGCACTAAAAAGGCACTGATAAAAGTAGCCTTTATTAGCACTTTTTTAACGCTGATAATGAGACCATTTATGAGAACTAAAAAATCACTGATAAATCCTTCATGTATCAGCACTAACATTTTATCGCTGATACATGCATTCTTTATCAGCACTTTTTTAGTGATGATAAAGGATTCCCTGTTTGAGCGCTAAAATTTTAGCGCTGATACAGGGATTCTTTATTAGCATTTTTTGCTTAGCGCGGATATATGGTGGCGCTTCCCTTTCCCATTTTTGTAGTAGTCTAAATACACCAAATGACCACTAGACTTATGAAAATATTAAAAAATTGCACTTTTATAGAAATAAAGTCCACATCATGCATCATGTCATCTCAGAGATAGGAGTTTCAATGGATCCACAAAAAGTGAGAAATATAGTTTCCTAGTATTTTCCTAAGAATGACTTAAAAATACATAATTTCTTGTGGATATGCCTATATTATAGTCTTTTATTCTAGGATTTATCATTATTTTTAGTACTACTTACGGGCTTGAGAAATAAGGGTGTGCAATTGATATGTTCAGAGGCTTTTTATGCAACCTTTTAGAAGCTAAAGAAAATATTTTCTTTATTGCCAATATTGATTATAATAGATCGAGGAAGAAGTTATACTATATAATGAGATGTATTAGGTATCATCATGTGTGTAGTAATAATGTAGGGTGAGAAAGTTATCATTTATGTTTGTTGTTAGTTGAGGTTGCATGAGCGTAATTACTTGATGCACGACCTAGTTCATGGACCTATAATTCATGGTTTTTATTGTTGGAGACATTATTTACATGAAGAATTTTTTTATGGTATACACTAATCACTAAATCCTAAAGTACATCGTTACATAGTATGATCTCCATCTCAGGTAGTTCATATGGGTTAAGTATGTACAATACATTTATTTTGAGCTTGCCTTTACACCTAGAAATTCAACGATTGAGCGAATTCATGGAGCCAGAACACATAGACAAAGGTTGTTCAATATTCTAATAGTGATTGGTAGTTCATGTATTTGTTTTCAGAGATTCATGTTGAGGTTCCGAAGGATCATGGAAAAACTATCCACTAGGCTTTAGTAGTGACCTCTTCCCTTATGGGATGGGTTATAATGAGGCATATTTATGATCCAAAGGGCCTTTTCCTATGTGAAATTTTCTCAGATGATGATACATCATCATGTTGGACCATTGATGGGGATGATAGTTGAATATTACAAGGCTGTTTTTGGGTCCCATATAACATTAGGGAAGTGTCCATATGGGAATTTTATGCCTTATCATGGGTAGTACATCTCCGTGTAACCAATTTGTATTGAGACATACATCACTAGTATTGGTGGTCTCTTATGAAAAGATATATTTTCTACATTATCACTCAGTGTTCCACCTTTTAGCTTGTTAAGACAAAACATTATCAATATATAGGTATTTTCAGCCTTTGTCCATTATCCAATGTAAATGGGATTATGTTTCTATGTTTTTTGTGATAAGTTTACCTAGATCACCTCAGAAAAATAATACAATGTGGGTTGTCACTAATCATTTCATGAAGGTAACAAATTTCATGACAATGATAGGGAAGATATCAGTAAATGAGCTAGGGAGGCCATATGTTAGGGAGGTCATATGTCATCCTATAGCTCGTTATTATTTCATATATGACAATGAAACTAACTTTATTTAATGATTATGGAAGGGGTTGTAGAAGGACATGGGTATATAGGATCATCTAAGCATGACCTCCCTCCCTTAAACTGATGGACTGAAAGAGTGTTTGATTCATGTGTTAGAGAAAATGATTCATTCATATGTCCATGATTTTGGTGGTTCTTTGTAGAAACACATACCCCTTATTGATTTTTTTATAATTGTTGCTTTTATGAAACCATAATGATGGCTCCTTGTGAAGCCTTATATGATAGGACTTTCTGTTCACCTCGGTGCTGGTTAGAGGAAAGGGAGGAAGCTTTTCTTGGACCACATCTCATTCATTATACTATAGAGTAGGTCTATTTGATCAGAAAATATATAATGAAAAATCGGTCTAGACTGTAGTCATATGCTAATGAATGTAGATAACATATTGATTTTGAGGTTTGAGATTGGTTTTTCTTGTTTGTCTCACCTAGGTTGGGCCAGAGAAATATTCAAAGATAGGATAATCTCTCACCTAGGCTTGTTGGACCCTCTATGGTTTTGAAACATATTGGAATAGTGTCTAAGAAGATTGTACTTCCATAGATATACTAGAATATCCATGATGTCTCCGGTATATCTAATATTTTCCAATATCATCTAAACCTATCACATGCCTTTTGTATTGATGATTCTGATCTATATATATATATTCTTCCTTCGAGGAGTATCCAATTCGTATTGTGGATAAAATCATCAAGACACTTTGAGGAATATCAGTTCCTTTAGTACTAGTGTTATGGAAACACATACAATTATAGTATGATTACATGGAATGACAATATAATATACGGGCTCAATGGATAGAACTCTTTGTAAAAGATACCACTTTACTCTCATAAGTCGATCTTTGGGATGACTTTCTTTGAGGATGGTTATTTGTAACAACCCATATTCTCATAAAGGAAATAATCATTGTTCTTAAATAAGTTTACTTTGTTTAATCTTGGTAAATGTTTAAAATAGGCTAAGAGATGTTATAGAAGTTTATAAAGATTGTTTAGAGCCTATATTTCTTGAATATGGAAAAATAGGGTAGGTCATATGGTCAATGTACTATTAGTACTAACTGTGTGGGGTAACCAAAATGGGTCCCTTTAAGCAGTATGGGGTCTCATGGGTTTTCTACAACTATGTGACCCCATGAACATGATTATGAAAAATAATTTAGAGGTTAGATAGAGTACTTTTCTATAGTTTTCACACACTTAGTGAAACTGTGTGCCTTAATTGTTTGGGTACTCTCTTTGGATTGTGGGTTGAGAATTGTTTGTATACAGTTTGGCCAAACTGTGCCCCCCATTTTTTAAGGGAAAATTGCTACTTTTTCTTTAATTATTATTGTTAACTCATACTATCATAATAATTTTCATATCCCATAGACCCCCATTGTTTATCTTCTCATGATATCTCATCTTGGTCAACCTAGGATTTTGAAATCTCTATAATCTGGACTCCGAATCAAGATATGTTATAAGCATCAGATATCTCTTAGCAGTATCTTCATTAAAAATTCTCCCATTTTTTCATCTTCATATCAGTTAATCTATTTAGGTGAGAGTTATTTTGGTCTATTTTAAGGTCATTGGATCGTTTTTTTCCAATTTCTCCCAATTTACTCCAAATATTAGGATGCAATCAAGTGTTGAGTCATCAATCGAACCAAGGTAGGTTGTATAATAATTTTCACTGAAAATTAATTTGTTTTTATAGAAACACCATTGTACCCCATGCCATCCTTTTCCACGTGTCACCTTAAAATTTATTTCTTCTTTAAAAATATTTATATACACCTTTTTATACTCACATTGATATTTTCCTAGTAACTAGAGGATGTCTACCAAAATTAAAGACACTCATTAAATGTTCCATCATGGAACTTATCATGTAATTAATCGATTAAATGATTAGAGAACATTTTTATTATTCTTATTGGGTTTTAATTTCATTTTCCCACTATAATACAAATTTTTATAGAACAATATCACCTACTATGTGATTAGATTGACATAAAATTGGAATTTTATGTGCAGGTAATTTCTAGATTTATAATGCACCTTATAAGTTCTTCTTTGATCCTTGAAGTTGAGACTATCATGACATGATTAATTAATATAATTGATTATATTGAACGACAATATTCAATATGGTTTTCCTTCTTAAATTAATTAAATGGATTTAAGTGAGTTGGATTATAAGGGTTGAAAGGCCACACTGACTATTGATTGATTTGTTAAATTCCTTATAACAAATGTGATGCCCTGGTTATATTGGGATTACTGATTATGATAATTATGTAGTGATCCATAAGTTTATTATATTATTAAAATTATGAAATATATATTGGCTATTGATATATGGTTAAGGGACTTGTTGATTAATATGTTTCACTCTCCCTTACATCGATAGTTGTTCATCATGACAGACACCATTGACACTATTTGAATGAAGGGCATGACACACCAAATCCCTTGCATCGAGTTCAAACATGATAACTCACCCACCATCTAGAGTGATGAAAATAGTTTCTTACACTAATAATTATATAAAGGTATTGTACCATTTATTGAGCTTATAGGATCATTTAGACTATTTATGTATAAATATGTTTCTCCCAGGTCCAACCAACACCTAGTATCCAGGTATATGGAAAATTAAATCCACGTGTACATAGCCTATATAAGTGGGGAAAATTATTAATAATATATATATATACATGTTTACTCATTGCATTACCATTCTGGCCTGATCCAAATCAGGTGGAGCCACAATGTGTCCTATAGGAACCAGAGCATCTATGTGTCCTATATAAATTTATATTACTATATATGTGGTTTCAAATTATACTGTCATTCTAGCCTGATCAAAACTAGGTATCTCTACCATGTGTCTTATAAAAACCTAAGTGGGTTGTTGTTTCATTTATTCTTTCACATTTTTATTATTATGCACACTTCATGGATTACTTATAAAATCAATTGGTGGTGTCTTACTAGGATTTTAACTCAAACCATGCTTGGGATGCCTTTGGTACCCGAGTAGATTACTTTTATGCATTTATGGATAATGGGAAGTTCCTTGCTACAAATATTATATATTTTTTACTTATATATGGAGAATAAGAGCATGGGATCGAGCATATACTTGATATACTAGTGGATAATCCTTTTATCTTTCTGTATTATATGTATATCATGTTGTATATGCCTATTCTATGTTCCCCTTTTGTATATATGCTTGTTTTCCAATCATGAAGATGAGTCTGGCGTGTAGAATTTGATATTATATTTTATTTTTTCAGTTATTTATTCTTTTTTAGTTTATTATTACATATTTAGTATGTTCTACCACAATGGCACATTACTGGTGCATTCATTTAGTACTTGTTTATATCATTCTTCTATTATTGTATGCTTATTTGTTTTATATTGTGCCTCTCAGATATTAGGGTATAGTCTCCAAAAAATACCACAATATACCCACACTAGTACTTGGAAGCCTATAGTGTGTGGGGAGGTGCACTTGAGGACATGTTCCCCACTAACTTAATTCCCTAGTTGAGTGGAAACTGAGAAGGGATGTTACACATTGAGTACTGACAAACAATGTGTTCAAACAAAAATTATAAAACTAAATGATTTTTAAAAAACATATGATGAATCCCAAATAAATAAAATTGATTATGTTTTCAGATAAATTAGAATAATATAAATAAAATTGAATGACTAAAATCTAATCTGTCCACAATAATTTAAGGAATAAAACTTTATTGTAAAATGATGAGTTAGAAAATAATAATAAAAATAAAAATGTTATTTTATATAATATTCATAAATAGAATATGTATAATACCTTTTTTGATAATGGTTCAAGTGGAAATATTTTATATGTTACTTATCTTAGAGGACAACATAAGGATCACTATGAAAATTAATGTTCTTTGAGATTTCCATAGTAGATTTTTAACAACAAATATTTTATCACTAATTCATTTTATTCAGAAATACTTATAAATTCATTCATCAAGTTATTTTTAATACCAAATATTTCTTTTTAAACCCAATTAGACCCATGTTTCATTGTGGAATAAAATAATCTTAAATATATTTTCCTTTATGAAATTTCCCTTTGATGTATCTATAAGGTTATTTGGTACATTGATAGTGGATAGTCTATACAAATTACCATTGATGATTCAAACATTATATCTTTCAATAAATGTCATGGCGGTATTGTTACATTTAATGATATGTTAAAGGGAATTGTACAAGGCTATGGTGAGGTTTTAATTTGAAGTTATGTTATTATTTATAATTTAATTTTTTAGGCTAAAACATAATTTAATGGTCATATCATAATTATGTAATGATGACATGTTTGTAAAATGATATGTTAAATATATTTAAATAAATTTTTTTCTCTTTTATGTGAACATAATAGAAATAATTTATTCTATAATTTTTTTTATTAAATATTATATATTATTAATGTTTAAATTTTGTAAAAGAAGATAATATTATTTATACAGGATGTTGGGACATTTTAATTTTGGGTTAATGAATAATATTTACACAAACCATGTATTTTGGAATCTTCCGAAACATAATGTTGAAAAAACTCTTGTACACAATTCATGTTTGAAAGGAAAATACAATAAAATAAGTTTCCAATAATTTAACGATGTATATACCACATAGAAACATCAGTGTATTCATTTAGATATTATAGGTCCTATAAAATATGATGGTTTGGGTGGAAAGTAATTTTGGTTTATAATTATTCACTATTTTATTTGATATACAATGGTTTATTTTCTTAATTTCAAATCTTCTACATTATCTAAGTTTGTTAATTATTATAAATTGGTTCAAAATATTTACAGGAACATAATTAAGTCAATTAAAAGTGACCATGGTGGTTAATTGAAGAATTTTTATTCCTTTCAATTCTGTGATGTAAAGGTGTATTTCCACAATTTTTTAGAACCTATAACACCATATAAAATAAAGGTTATTTAATGGAAAATTTAAAAACTTTAAGGAAAGGAATGAACCATCTTAAAATAGTTTTATTTAGCTATTATAAGATTCTATAAATAAATCATGTTATGTATCTAATATAAATATCTTATAAAATGTGTTGAAAGATACAAATTATGAATATTTAAAATTTAAGAAACCACAAATTAAATATGTTAGAGTTTTTGGGTGTATGATTTTCATTATAAATACTAACGATTAGTTGGATAACATTGATGAAATATCAAATGATGGAATAGTCTAAGGTTATTCCAATATTAGTAAATCATATAAAGTTTATAAAAAAATAACTTTTGTTATTCTTGTATATATTCTTCTTATGATCAAAGTAAAATGTTTTCACATAAATTCAATTGATGAATTTCAGCATAAAGAAAATTTTATATAATATACTTTTACAGATTTTGGCCTAGATAACGCAATACATGTATTAAGGGGGATAATGTAAATTTAACCTCTAAACAATAATTTAGGTTTCATTAAACTCAAAAATATCATCTTATTGACAATATCACTGCATGTTTGGAATCAATTGTCCAAAATATTAGATATATTACATGATTTTCTACTTTTAAAGATTTTATTTCAACTTATTTTAATATAATTTTGATGTTGAATTAAATTATTGATACTACATTATAGAAATGCATAAAGAGTTAAATCAAATTTTTAGAAATAAGTTATGTAATATTTTTTAACAAATAAATTACTAAAAATATCATTAGAACAATATAAAAATTTAGAAATAAGTAAGTTGAATGTTGTAAAAAACTTCAAAATAATGATATATTAGTAGCTCACGGTTGTAATCAAGAATAATTAATTGATTTTTGGGATTAATTATCCTCTATTTAATGATTAAGACAATAACACTTCTCCTTTAATATGCTTATCATTGTGTAATTAAACTAATTAAAATGGATGTTGAATTTCAATTTTTAAATGGAGCCACTTTCAAAATTCTTTTTTTTAAATATGCCAACTAGTTTTCAAAATAAATATTAACATAACCCTATTATAAAAGATTCAAATTTATATTATTATTTTAAAGAATCTCATAATTCTTGTAAATAAAGGTTATTAGTATTCTTTTTAAATAATGAGTTTGAAAATAGAAAAGTTGGACCATATTTATTTATTAAATAGGATTCAACGTATATCTTATTTATTGAAATATATCTTGAGGATATTTTATTTCTATTCTCAGGTAATATTATTTTTATAAAATCTTCAAATTTATTGTCATTGGAATTACACAATATCCTTATGGGTAACCTAGAGTTCTTCTTGGGATTGAAAATAATTCTAAGAATGGATAGATTTTTCCTAAATTAATATAAGTATTAAATGAAATCAATTAAATTATTTAAATAAGATTCAATAAAATGCATGAATACACTAATGAGTACTTCTTATAAATTGGATCTTTATATTTATATAAAAAAATCCTAACATTACATCTTTTAGTGGTATGATTCATATATTATTATATTTAACTATATCAAGGGAAAATTTGATTTTTATGTTTTAATGATCCCAATATTTCAATGTGGCCCTAAATTAAGTAACAAAAATTTTGTTAAAATAATTATTATTATATCAATGATACATTTAGTTTTGTAAGTTTTTTATTAGGATAAAAATTATTTAATTCCAATAATCTATTATAATTCTTATTTGGGATGATGAAAAATTGATATAAAAAGAACACCATTAATTTTTTATTTACATACTAATTTTTTTGTTTCATAGAGTTATAAAAAAAATTTCTTTATACTAATGAATCAGATTTTATTATTGTGAATTCTTCTATTCATAGTCACTATGGATGAAAAATAATCTTTCAGATTTTATATCCAACTCTAAATAACATTCACAACTATTTTGATAAAATTTATGCACTTTCTATCTCTATATATCCTTTATGGAATTCTATGACTAATCACATTTATGATAGATATAACATTCATAGATATTATTTTAAAAAATGATATATAATTAAGAAATCCATTTCTATATAATGAGAGTATAATGATATTTTTACTAGACCCCTAGACCTTTATAGGCTTGATAACTTATAAAATTAAACATGGAATTATGAAACTTTTATCACACAATATATATTTAGTAGTATTTTGAACTTTATTATGATATAAAAAATTAAATTTGATTCATATGTCCATTGTACATATTGTATATATTTTATTTTTTGTAGCACTAGAATGTTCCTAATTATTTAGTATATGATTAATTTATTTCGTACCATTATGTTTAATTACTCGAATATTTTAACATGTTTTCTTGGATATTTTAAATTTTGAAAAAAAAATATATTATTAAATGGTAGTTTTACATGTTTTAATTATAATATATTTTTTCATATAAGTTGTTTTATGGGGAGAAAAAACTGTTATTAGAGAAATTTAAATTTGGTAAATTTTTTATCATTTTTAGAAATGGGAGAACTTTTTTTATTATATTCTAAAATTATTAAAGTGTTGTATAATATTTAATTGGATCTTTGATCCCTTTTTTGTTATTTTTATAATAACAATAACTATTTATATATAAGTATATAATTTCTCATAGAATTTATTTTTAATCCCTTATTCTCTCTAACATTAGGTATAAAATCCTTGTACTCTTTTTATTTTTGTGAGTGAATTAAGGGTAAGAAAAATCACTATAAGATTTGAAATCTCATATACTGTGAAATATATAGGTAGATTGATGTTTATATTTTCATTAATTATGGAATGACCTTAATTATTTTATTTTCATGATCATTTTACTACACATTGTTAATATATCTCTAATGATATAAGTAATTTATAGACATTATTGTTATATTCCATAATTACAATCTGGGGAGATATCAGGTTATAGTATGAGTTATTTGAAGCATCCATGTGTATAAAGTTTCTTCCAAGAATACATTATATGAGTGTTAATTTAATATCATGAGAAGCTTCTATGAGAAAAAATATTATTCCATGAGAACATTCAGGGTGATTAAACATATCTTCCCTGAGTAATATAGATCTTCTATTAGTGAAATTTACCCTCTATGAGATATCATATTACATCATGAATGATATGGATCCTCTATGAGAAAAACATAATATTTTATGATGGAAATGAATCTTACATGAGTGAAAAGGACCATCTGTGACACATATTATACATTCTTGAATCAAATTGATCTTATGTGAGAAGAAATTAATCTCTAATGGAAATAGAACATCTAAGATTGAAATATACCATCCATTTGTATTTAACCATGTAAAAAATCAGACTTTTTTTAGAGGTTATGAGCTTCTAGGAGAAAAAATAGAGATATTTTGAGTAATATTTCTTATGTATAAATTTGATTCTTAAATATAATAGACTAAAAATATTCTTACACTAATAAAATAACCCTCGATTCTCAAAACCTATTTTTTAATGTTTTAAAATAGAAGTAAAAAAATTACTATTAATTTCCATACACATCATGTGTTAATATTGTTTACTAAAAATAAAAATATAAGTGGATATAAATATAAAAGAATACTATAATTAATAGAAGGTACTCCATATTCTAGAATTACCATGGAATATCATTCTTTTTATAATTACAATATACATAAAGACAAGTGTTAGGAAAACAATAGGCATTATCAAAGGATGTTTAACTACGATTTTAAGATAATAAGTGAATTACGTAGTGAACATTATGGTATATTTATAGAGAAATATGTTCATATTGAATTTTTACTATCATAAAATATAGTTAAATTTTATTGTGAGAATTTCCTACTAATATAAGTGGTCAAAAAAATTAATTAGGTAAATTTAAAATAGTGACTGTTGTGAATTATTTTATCATATAAAAAATTATATTATTTGAAACTAAAAAAATATTCAAAATATGTTAAAAATATGTTTTAGGATAAATTAAGATGTTTTGAATAAAATTTTCCTTCATGAACTAATGGTATGAAACGCTTTTTAAAATAATAATATAAATGAAAAATGTTCTTTGTAAATTTTTAACTATTAAAAGGTTTTCCTTTAAATGAAAATTGTTGATTTCCAATAAATAATATTTTTGTTTAAACATTAAATTTTAAAAATATAAATAATCTATTTTAATGTATAAATATAATTTTTTGAGTGGGAAAATCAAAATTCTCTTGAGGTGAATTTACGATAATTTTCCCAAAATGATGATTTTTTGGAAAATAGTAAATATATAATTTTTTATGATATACGATAACTAGTATGACATAATAAGGATATTATAACAATTTTGAATTGTTTTAGTCCTTATTATTCATCAACATTTGATTTTTTTAAAACATAATACATAATGCATTAATTTTATAAACCCATGCTTCTAATTAATGAACCTTGATTTTGTTTTTTAAAATATATCTTTTTATGTAATATATGTGTATCATATTATAATTAATTTCAAATTATTTTCTAAATTTAATAAATAAAATTTATTATGTATTTGGATTTATAATTTTCAAATTATTAAATAATGGACATTTAATTTTTAGGCATAGAATTGTTTTTCTAGTAAAAAAATGTTTTTGCGTTGCATAGGAAAAATACTATAAAATGTTAAAATTAAAATGTAAAACATAGAAAAACTAAAAAATTGACTTTAAGTGGGTGGTTTTGTTATTTAACACCATTAAAAAATAAACCATAATTAACTATCAACCAAATTCATTGTAACTAACACCTCTTAAAATTGGTTAATATTAAAAATAAAATATGTCAAGACCCGTTCTCTGGGACCCGTGTCGTGACTACCTCTAGCCTGCCTTCCATAGGCCAGGGGCTGGCGACTAGCACCGAAAGGCATATTCTATAAAACTGGGAAGTCATTGCCTTTATAACCTGTAAACACACTCAACCAAGCACAAAGAGAGGTACGAACAACAAGTCAACTGTATAACAAATGAATGTTGAAAGTAAAAGGGGTCGGAAATACAAGACCAATAGTAAAGGTAAAAGAAACTGAAAGTTCAAGTACAACTGAAGAAAAAGGAAAACAGATATTGGGTTGTCCTCCAAGGTTCCTACCTAAAGGGTATTTATAGATCACCTCCTCAGCACTCCACATCCATTCATCTCCTCCGTTTAATGACTCGTCGTAAGGGCCACCTTTGGGCATCATCCAGTCCTTGTACCCTCAGTCTCGATAAACGATGTCTATCATCTGCACAAAACATAATGAAGTTCGGGCATAGCCTGTGTAGGGGTGAGTATAAAAATCCTCAATGGGGACCATGATACCCTCAAGGTCTCACAAAAATCTACCAAGGATAAACCACAAAGTATGAAATCAATAGATAACCCTTCTTAGGTATATTCCCATACATATACCTAAGTTATCATGTAATCCATCACAATCATGAGGAAACACATAGGTACTGACTAAGCTCACACCAATTAATTCTTAGGAATGGTAGTAGAGACGATTAGTTATAACTACTGAATCATCTTACTCTGTTAATAGGCTCTATCGCTGACCTGCACAGAATCACTAGGAGCTTACCCGCACAATATCACTTGGAGTTGACCCACACAGGATCGCTAGGATTTGAACCATACAGGATCGCTAGGAGATGACCCACATAGGATCGCTAGAGATGACCCACAAAGGACCACTAGGAGCTAACCCACATAGGATAGCTGGAGCTGACCCACATAGAATCGCTAGAAGCTGACCCACACATGATCGCTAGGAGCTGACCCACGCAGGATCGCTAGGAACAGACACACACAGGTCCGCTAGGACCTGACCCACACAGGATCGTAGGTTCTGACCCACACAGGATCACTAGGAGTAGAACCGCACAGGTTTTCTAAAAGCTTATCCACAAGGTTCCCTTGGATCACTCTTCTCGTCATAGACAGCTAATGTGTTTCCTCACTAGGCTTTCTTTTCTCTGGGAGAGTCTTATCCAAAATCCACTGTTCGATTATCCAATAGGCACAATGTCCCATGAAAAATTATCTCAAAGTTTTTCCACGTCAAAGGGGTATCAATGCAACAGAAGGTGCATCAATTGGACGCCCGGTCTATGAGTTATTATCCTTTTAGTTTGGGGGGGGAGTCGGATTTCTGCTCGATCCAACCCAACTGTACTCTATCTTAACCCAAATCTCCAGTGGGGTATACTCGAAGGGAATATCTCACTCTGAGGTTTCCAGCATCATTGATGTTTCATAAATAGACGTCTGGTACCAATGTTATGTCAAAAAATAAGTAAACGGGTTGTAGTGGGCTTGAGTCCGGCATGACACACTGGGTCCGGCCCGACATGCACTGGGCAGCACGTCTTGGTGGTCCGGCCTATTAGGGCCATGAAGGGTCGCTACGTTCACGGAGGTCGTGAGGGCACAGAGGCCACGAGGGTGCCGTATAGGGCCGCTAGAGGTTGTGATGGCAAGGCTGGCCATGGAGGGGTGGCTCCACGAGTTCGTGAGGTGGCCTGGGTGGCACGGAGAGGCCACAACAGCGGTTTAGCCGGGGTGGTGAAGCGAGGTTGTGGCAGGGGTTCGGCCAAGGAGGCGCGGCAAGGCCGCGGTGGCAGTGGTCGCAGACGGTGGAGGCCGCGGGGCAGAAGTAGCCACGGAGCAGCGTCATTGTGCCATAGCCTGCGTCACGGCCGACGGTGGTGTCAGCCGCCGTTCTCGTGCCCCTTTTTGGTTGGTCGTCATCCTACACCATCACAAATAATTCCACAATTCAACACAATAATTACAAAGAGGATGACCCATTTTGGTTTGGCATGTACTCTCTACATTAGAGTGGTAGCAAGCAACTATTATACTTGAATCACGAGAATATCAATAACGTGTAAGGGAAAAAATAATTCAAACACACTCTCTTTAAGCTCCCGCAATTATTCATTCCCAATCCCACTAAATAAAAACATTCATGGATCAATCTAAAATAGAGATTTGACCCACTTTTTTTATTTTAGAAGGAAAGAACATGGGATAATTATATCACTCATAAATAAACCCCATCCTTGGATTGTTCATTGATATTGGCGTGAGAAGAAGTTGAAGTGGTCGACATTCATTTCATCCACTACACACCTCCAATCTCGTGCCTGGGAGTCGGTTTGTCTTAGTCGAAGACGTTCCCCTTTGGAGGTTGTCCTGAGGAAGTAGTCGAAGTGGGAATTCTTCATCGGTGGAGTGTTCTTTGGTGGAGAGATTTTATCCTATGGCTCTTTCCATTGCCAACGATTAATTTCCCCTAACCCACCAAAAAGAAGAGATAGTAAATATAATAAAATATGTTGGAATAAATTCAAATTTGAACATTTAATTAATTGATATGGCTTAATTAATTAAAGGGGGAGGGTTGGCATCTTAAATTTTGGAGGCGTTGAAGAGGTTCCCCCATATTTAATAAGAATTTTGTGGGTTTCAACCCTCGTGTGGTCCCCACCACCATAACCCCTCATGGAAGGTTTTACTAGCCTGGGTGGTCCCCACCACAGAGCATTCAATTTGGAAAATAAACGTCATGTGGTCACCACCTCCACAATATCCACAAGTGGGTGGTTACAACAACATAATATAAAATGTGTGATTATCTTATTTTATTATTTCCACAAAAAAACCCAGAAATTAGCTTTCACTCTCGACCAACTATCATCAAGGTGAAAGTATCCTTCAGTGAATAACGGCGCTGCGAGCTCAATGGTTCCCTCATATTTCAATTCTGAGCACCATTTTAAAAGTTTCAAAATCACTCTCACACATTTACTGAATTTACCTGAAAAAAAGTTCAAAAATTCATTCCAAGCACTACGGGCCTCGGAATTATGCGCCGTCAATTTTTACGGACTCATAAAATTACTATTCATATAAAAAAATTACATTAAAATTCTGGGTTTTTACATTATCCCCACCTCATGGCTTTATGTACGCATAAGCCACAACTCAAAATAAGGGAACAAGTGGGGGTACTGAGCACACATCTGAGCCTCCCACTCCCATGTGATCTCATGTAGGTTCCTATGCTACCGGAGAATGTGCTCTAGAAGTATCGACCATCCATGATGGACCTGCTCTTGTCGATCCTCAATCTCTATTGGAACCTCTGTAAAATTCACCCCATTGTCAACATCCAGCTCGCTATGGTCGATGACGTGGGAAGGGTCATGAAAGTATCTCTTCAACTGGGATACGTGGAAGCTGTCTTTCACCATGTGCTACTAAGGTGTAAGATCTAAGAGGTATGCCACCTCACCAACTCTACTGAAGACTTGAAATGCTCTGATGAACCTTGGAGATAACTTGTCACCTTATCCAAATCTCCACAAACCTTGTCGAGGTGAGACTCGTAGAAAGACGTGGTCACCATCCTCTAACTCCAAAGGTCCTTGTCTTCAGTAGGCATTATATTTCTGCCTACTCTGTTTCGTCTTCATGCACTCAGGGATTATCTGCAACTTCTCTATGGTAGCCCATACCATCTTTGGTCCCACTAGTGCTGACTCCCTTGGGTCATTCCAGCACAAAAGTGATATGCAGGGATTCACGTACAATGCCTCGAAATATGCCATCCCAATAGTGGAGTGATAGATATTGTTGTAAGAAAACTCCATAAAAGGTATGTTATCCTCCCAGCTATGATCGATGTCAAGGACACAAGAATTCACCGTGTCCTTGAGGGTCTGAATGGTCTGCTCAGTCTGACCATCCATCTGAGGATGCAAGGCGGTGCTCAATCGAAGTTGTGTCCCGAATTTCTTCTACAACCCCTTCCATAGTAGGGATGTAAAATTTGCATAACGATCAGAGACAACAGTCAAGTGTACTCCATTTATCCGTACAGTATCCTGCACTTAGAGGCATCCCAAGCTCTCTACTGAACCCTGCTCTCTGATCGGTAGGATGTGGTCCGACTTGGGGATACAGTCGACAATCACCCAGATAGAGTCATGACCACTAGATGTACATGAAAGTCATATTGTGAAGTCCATGGATATCTCATCCCATATCAATTATGGGTTATCTAAAGGTTGAAATAATCCTGCTGGTACCTGATACTCTGCCTTCACTTAATGACAAGTGAGGCATCGAGAGATAAACTCTGCTACTGCTTTCTTCATTCCCGGCAGCCAGTTTTGTCCTCGGAGGTCCTGATACATCTTTTCCACTCCTGGATGTACCTCTAGAGGGGATGTGTATAAGTCTCTCAAAACGTCCACCTTAAGTGAAACTGGTACCATCGTACATCCTCTGAAGAGGATGACATTCTCCCCACCTTTAGAAAATCCATCAGGTGTCTGCCCTATGGATATCTGAGCACGTCGAGCCTCACAGTCAGCATCACCAAATTGCACCTCCCTGACTTGCTAAATAAGTGGGGGAGTGACTGTAAGAGACTGTATAAAAGCTACTCCATCCCGATCCACAAAGTATATCTTTGAAGCGGCTAGCTGCTTCGTCGCCTCACCTAGCAGTTTTATACCAGACCTTCTACTGAGTGCATCTACAACAGCATCCCCCTTCCTAGGAGTACATACTGTCTCGAATTCATAGACCTGGAGTAACTCAAGTCTATGTTGATGTCTCGGGTTTTGGTCCTTTTGAGAGAAGATATACCTGAGACTATTGTGATCTGAGTAGACTGTAAAGTGTTCTCCCATCAGATAGTGCCTCCACATCTTCAAGGAAAAGAAGACTACTACTAACTCCATGTCATGGGCACTGTAGTTCTTCTCAATTTGTCTCAACTATCGAGAACCATAAGTGATCACTAAATTCTCATGCATCAGGACACATCCGAGTCTGGTCCCTAATGTGCCGCAATAGACTATGTACCCTATGAACTCCTCTAGAAGTCTCAAGATGGGGGCACTAGTCAGCCTCTTCCATATCTTCTGAAAACCTTGTTGGTATCTCTCCAACCACATGAAGTGTTGCCCCTTCTTTGTCAATGATGATAGTGGTGATGAAACTCTAGATAAATCTGGAACAAACCTTCAGTAGTATCCAGCCAAACCCAGAAAACTACATACCTCAGTCTCACTCTTGGGTTGCTCCCTAGCAAGTATCGCCTCAATATTCCCTGGATCTACTGCAACTCCAGCCTCCGATATGACATGTCCTAGAAAGTGAACCTCTTGGATACAAAACTAGTACTTCTAGAGCTGACCATAATGTTGGTGATTTCGGAGTGTGTCCAGTACTACCAGTAAATGATAAGCATGCTCCTCCTCAATATCCGAGTAGATCAAAAAAAATTCGATGAAGACTACACCAAATCGATCAAGGTATGGCTGAAATATCCTATTCATGAGTCCCATGAACTATGTGGGAGAGTTGGTGACACTAAATGGCATAACCAAGAACTCATAATGGTCATACAGATACCTAAAGGGCGTCTTATTCACATCCTCGTCTCGTACACTGAGTTGGTGATAGCCTAACATGAGGTATATCTTTGAGAACCATAATGCTCTCTTCAGTGGATCAAATAGTTCGTCAATCCTCGTAAGTGGTTACTTGTTCTTCAAAGTCAACAGGTTTAGGCATCGATAACCAACACAAATCTTCAAGCTCCCATCCTCTTTCTCAGTGAACCAAATCGGGGATTCCCAGGGTTAAAACACTGGTTCGGATGAATCCCTTCCCCTGAAAGTCTTCTAGTTGTACCTGCAGATCATAAAGCTCCACGGGATCCATCTGATACACTGGTGTAGATATCGATGTCGTCCCAAGGTACAAGTCAATGTAAAATTCTAATTCTTTGTAAGGAGGTAGACCTGGAACATCACTGGGGAAGACATCCAGATACTGGTCCACCACTACATGATAACTCAGACTATCCATATCAACCACTCTGAGGGTAAGGCTACCCAACCGATGAGTGATCAGTTGAACCCTCCTCCGAGAAAGTCCATCCGGCACTGCAAAGGCTCCCTTCTCACCGGTGAAGGTAAGCCTAGTCCCATCTGTGCAGACACACCACACTTTCCACCTAATGAAGTCAACCTGAGCATGGACTATAGATAACCAGTCCATACCCAAGATTACATCATAAGGCATCGATGCTGCAACTAGAAGATCCCAGCCGAATCTCCCACCTTCTAGAGTAGGCTCACACTGTCAGCAACAGTGCGTAATCGTCGAATCCTCTCCCTTAGGAGTATCTATCCATAAAGAATGAGACAACGGCTCCATTAGAATCTCCATTCTCCGAACGAGGGTAGTGGCAATAGAAGAATGACTGGATCCTATTTTTATAATAACAGCATCTAAGGTGTAGTAGACATAGATCATACCTTGTATCATCTCTAGAGCGCCATGATCGTAAGCCTCACCTACCTAGAGCTGAGGTCTCCCCCATCCACCTGCTCCCAGAATTCGCGGTGGACCTCCTGGTGGTGGTGGAGGTAACATCTTGAATCATCACCCACCGCCAGCTGCACGACCTGCTCCTCTGCAACAACTACATGCTCCCTGACGACCTCCTCTGTTGAACCTCTATCTCTACCTGGGCAGTCCTTCAACAATCTTCTGATCATCTATAAGTCATTTCATACAGTCATGAGCCATGTGATCCTACCCACTATATGTGAAACACTGCCCACTCTTGGCATTACTGGCTCCGCCTCGGGTGCCCCGCACAACCGATCCTGAGTCATGTGGTCGTCCACCTGTAGGTTTGGTACTCTTATACCTCATTGACATCTTTCCACTTCCAGCTGCATAGAACTCTGCTACGTGATGACTAGTGGTGGGTCTCGCTGCTGGTGACTGCTCAGCAAGAAAAATCTCCACTAAGAGGTCTCTCTCTAACACCCCCACCTACATCAGGATGTTGTGTGAGATCATCGAATCACTAATATCTCACATGAGCGCCTGCTTGAAGGTGTGGGCCCTAAATAAAGGGTTCCACACCATATCAGTGGATTAGTTTGAGTGGTTAGTAAACCTCGCTTAGTATTGAGCTACAGTCATGATTCCCTACTACATATGAAGAAGATCATGTATGCGCACTACGGAAAGAGTCGATGGGACAAACTCTGCTCGAAATAGGCTCTTGAAGTAATCTCAGAGAGACTTCACCTCGTCGTAAACCTGGACCATCCAGGTCCGCCATCTGGCCGCAATTTCTTGTAGAAGGCTAGCGGAAAGGATCACCATGAGATCAACTGGTGTCCCTACCAGGAGGAAGACTCTCACTACAACCTCCAGCCAACCCTCAGCCGCCTGTGGGTCTGTCTCTCCCCTGAATCTGGGTGGCCTCTGGTGCTGAAACTCGTGAAACGCGCTCCAGCGGTGTGCACTATCTGCTGTTAGGGATGGTGGAATAGGTGTCCCAATGGGGAAAGGTACGTTTCATGCCTCTGTTGGTACTTCTACTGGAAAAGGGACCTGCTCCAAGGCCTCACCACTCTGTGGGATATCAGTGCGTACAACTCTCGGAACCCTAGCTGGCGGTCTGCCTGGAGGCATCCTGAAATGAAACAGGTGCTCCATGGTCAAAAAATTATGTATGGTGAGCTGACTTAAGGGTTCACAAAGGAAACTCTTGAAAACACACACACAATTAGTGTTTTCGTGCACTTAGTCGAAAATCAGAAGTCAGGGTCATGGTGTAGGGATACATCAACTGCCGCACCAACAATAGATTCCATAAACTGATAACCATGCTCACTACACTTAACACTATTTATATTAAAAATAAATATCAGAGTTCTATGTTCAATAGTAGAACCGAATTCTTTGATACCAAATGTGACAACTAGGCCTCGGTGATTGCCCAAACACCCTGCCTTCAAATGGTCGTCAGGTCCCGGCTCGCCAGGTACCCCACTTTCCCCGCAGACAGTTGGTCCCCACCCTAGGGCCCACCCGACTGTCTACACAAGTCATCTGACTAGTGATCTTACACATAGGCCAAGGCATGTCCTTTCTACTGTGCTTTTTCCTCACTCACACACACCCTGGGAATCATCCCATAAGGTCACCCATCCTATTCACTACTCCAAGCCAAGCACGCTTAACTATGGAGTTCTAATCAGTTAGGATCCCAAAAAGGAATGTGCACCTTGTTGACATGAGGCATATCATTTATCCATTAAACCCATTATCATTATGGGGTGTTACAATCACCCCCTTTATATCAAAAAGTCCTCATTGTGGGCCCTAAATCTCAACCCAGGCAGTGAACCACACATAAAGCTGGGTTCCTCCTCTGATACAAATTTTTCAGGACCCGTCCCCTGGGGCCCGTGCCGTGACTACCCCAATACCGCCTTCCATAGGCTAGGGGCCGGCGACTAGATCCGAAAGGTGTAATTTTTTATGATACCTTGTTCAAAATTCTTGGTTAATTTGTTTACGAAAAAAAATTGAAGAGATTCGGTGAAATTTTTCTGAATGAGTGATGTTTATGTTATAGCTATATTTTGATGTTATTCATTATTTTGTTATGTTTATATATATAATTTATTCCTTATGTTCATATATATAGTTTCTTATTTTACGCATCATGTTCCACCTATGATGTTATATTTCATTTTCTTTACATTTGTTGGCGCCAAAAATGTGGCCCGAAAGAAAGGAACGAAAAAGGTCGGCGCGCTGTCTCGCGAAGCTCCTCCGCGAAGATCCGCCGCGAAGCTCCGCCGTGAAGCCCCGCCGCGAAGCGCCCCCACCATGGCGCCGCCGCGAAGCTCCAGAGGCGGTAATCCTCCGCGAACCCGTTTGACGTTCGCGAGCCGCCGCGAAGCTCTAGAGGCGGTAATCCTCCGCGAACCCGTTTGACGTTCGCGATCCGCCGCGAAGCTCTGGAGGCGGCGCGCGAGCCTCGATTTGCGGCGCCCCTTCCCTATAAATACTGGACTCCCCCTGAGTCCCGAAGACGGACAATCCGACCTTTCGGCTTCTCCTCTCCCGAATCGCGAAGCACGCTTTGCCCCGAGAATCATGAGCTCCGCGAGGTATTTCTACTTCGCGAGACGACTCTGCTTTGTCTCGTTTTGAGCCCCTCTTCCAATAGGGATGCCCTTTGCGAAGCTCAAGGGAATTCACGAAGGAAGGGGATTCCCAAGGGAACCCGGGCAGCCGCGGAGCACTTGTGCTTCGCGAAACACCCAACCCATACGAGTAATCCCTATGCTAAGGCAGGATCGCTCCACTTCGCGAAGCACATTTCTTGGCAGGACCCTGCTTCGCGAAACACTCCTTCTTCGCGAGGCAGTGCTCCGCGAACATAGTTCCACTTCGCGAAGCACCTCCCACTCACACCTATGCCCCATGCTAAGGCCAAGGCACCCCAATTCTCAAAGCACACTCCTCTGCTTAGCGATTCCTCTTTCCGTGTGACCCTCCAGGTTTGCACGATGTGATTTCAAAGTCTCATGGACAACACCTCCCGTAGCGTTGCTTCGCCTAATGATTCCTCGCTTAGGCACGCTAACGGCTATTGCTTCTTCTCATAGCCACGCTAATGTGGACCCCTCGATGGTTCGCCCCACTACCCCCCTTTACCATGGCCTTACCGGCTACTTCCCTTCCCCAAGGACCAGAGGGTACCGGTTATGTAAGTCCTAGGGGTGTGGAGTGAACCCCCCTCGTCCGAGCTGCAGGACGTTAAACTGCCAAGCACCACGTCCTCAACACATGACGTTAAACTGTGACCCAACCTCGTCTCCCTCATGAAGGTTCCCCCCAGCTCGAACATTCTTTACACCACTCATCTCCACGGGAATGGAACTCTTCCGCACATGGAATGAGATCCTCCTTGTCGGAGTGGTGTATGTTCGCAGGGGAAGGGCTGCCTCAGAGCGTAAGCCCCTAACCTTTGGTATGGATGATTGCACTCGTGCATCTCTATACATCCCCACTACCAAGGTCAGTGGAGGACGTGATAGGGAACGAGGCACCCCCTATGGGCCTCCATCCTGGAGTAAGTCCCAACACCATGGGCCACCCAATGCGTAATCCCCTATTCGCTTCTCACGGACGCACCCTTCGCGACGTGATCGTCAGGTCCATGCGACCTCTTGTTTCTCACACCGAGCGTGACTCACGTGGGCTTAGAGTGAGCACCGACCCTGACAAACCCTACCACCTGAACTACGAGGTCTTTGATCCATGTCAAGGCATGGTATGTAGGAAGCCTCCACGAGGTTCAAGCCCACCCGTCGCTCATTCACGTCGGGTCCCATTCCAGTCCAGTGGTAATCCATTGCGACCCACCACCTGAACTACGAGGTCTTTGATCCATGTAAAGTCATGGTACGTAGGAAGCCTCCACGAGGTTCAAGCCCACCCGTCGCTCATTCACGTCGGGTCCCATTCCAGTCCAGTGGTAAGCCATTGCGACCCACCACCTAAACTACGAGGTCTTTGATCCATGTCAAGGCATGGTACGTAGGAAGCCTCCACGAGGTTCAAGCCCACCCGTCGCTCATTCACGTCCGGTCCCATTCCAGTCCAGTGGTAAGCCATTGCGACCCACCTGAACTACGAGGTCTTTGATCCATGTCAAGGCATGGTACGTAGGAAGCCTCCACGAGGTTCAAGCCCACCCGTCGCTCATTCACGTCGGGGCCCATTCCAGTCTAGTGGTAAGCCATTGCGACCCACCTGAACTACGAGGTCTTTGATCCATGTCAAGGCATGGTACGTAGGAAGCCTCCACGAGGTTCAAGCCCACCAATAGTGGACCAAGTTCTACTTTCACGTCGGTTCACCGGCAAAACCCACCTGAACTACGAGTTCTTTGATCCATGTCAAGGCATGGTACGTAGGAAGCCTCCACGAGGTTCAAGCCCACCAATAGTGGACCAATTTCTACTTTCACGTCGGTTCACCGAAACACCCCACCTGAACTATGAGGTCTTTGATCCATGTCAAGGCATGGTACATAGGAAGCCTCCACAAGGATCAAGCCCACCAATAGTGGACCAAGGTCTACTTTCACGTCGGTTTACCGGAGAAACCCACCTGAACTACGAGGTCTTTGATCCATGTCAAGGCATGGTACGTAGGAAGCCTCCACGAGGTTCAAGCCCACCAATAGTGGACCAAGGTCTACTTTCACGTCGGTTCACCGGCGAGACCCACCACCTGAACTACGAGGTCTTTGATCCATGTCAAGGAATGGTACGTAGGAAGCCTCCACGAGGTTCAACCCCACCCGTCGCTCATTAACGTCAGGTCCCATTCCAGTCCAGTGGTAAGCCATTGCGACCCACCACCTGAACTTTGAGGTCTTTGATCCATGTCAAGGCATGGTACGTAGGAAGCCTCCACGCGGTTCAAGCCCACCCATCACTCATTCACGTCGGGTCCCATTCCAGTCCAGTGGTAAGCCATTGCGACCCACCTGAACTATGAGGTCTTTGATCCATGTCAAGGCATGGTACATAGGAAGCCTCCATGAGGTTCAAGCCCACCCGTCGCTCATTCACGTCGGGTCCCATTCCAGTCCAGTGGTAAGCCATTGCGACCAACCTGAACTACGAGGTCTTTGATCCATGTCAAGGCATGGTACGTAGGAAGCCTCCACGAGGTTCAAGCCCACCCGTCGCTCATTCACGTCGGGTCCCATTCCAGTCCAGTGGTAAGCCATTGCGACCCACCATTTGAACTACGAGGTCTTTGATCCATGTCAAGTCATGGTACGTAGGAAGCCCCCACGAGGTTCAAGCCCACCAATAGTGGACCAAGGTCTACTTTCACGTCGGTTTACAGACAAACTCCAACCCGAACTACGAGGTCTTTGATCCATGTCAAGGCATGGTACATAGGAATCCTCTACGAGGTTCAAGCCCACCCGTCTTTCACGTCGGGACACAATCACGTCCAGCATGACGTTAAACTACATTCTGGTCCAGTGGTAAGCCATTGCGACCCATCCCATTTGAACTACGAGGTCTTTGATCCATGTCAAGGCATGGTACGTAGGAAGCCTCTATGAGGTTCAAGCCCGCCCGTCTTTCACGTCGGGTTTCACCCCCATCCAGCACGACGTTAAACTGCACCCCAGTCCAGTGGTAAGCCGCTGCGCCCCATCACCATCCCGAACTACGCGGACTTTGATTCCCTGCCACAGGGATACGTAGGAAGCCTCGTCAAGGCTCAAGCCCAACTTCACTGTTTCCCCCTGTGATGGTCCCATTTCACTCTCCTTCCACTCCATTCATCAACCCACCACCCGTTCTGATTCTCGCCCGGACCATCTTATCCTGGTGAGACCAGGTTGGTACGCTCTTTTCCACAGTCGCCCATAGGCTGGCCTCGGTATCGATATCCATTCAAGGAGGATCCCTCAATCCGATCTATCCTAGCTAATGCTCTGGTTGGGTTGATCTGTCTCCGCTGGACGTTAAACTCGCGGCATACCCTGTGTTGAACACGGGAAGCTGAGGAAAACCTCAGATATATGTCTATGACATGTAATTCCCCGCGCTCGATGTGGGATGCCTCGGGCTTCCACGCCCTCCAGAAGCCTTGTGGTCAAGGATAACAGACAGACATGCCAGGTACCCCAGCATCCAGACACGCTACTGATGCCTCAACATGACTACTCCCCTGACCGAAGGTTGCTGCCCTGACTGGACCCTTTGGAATGTCCCAACAGAAGCAGTGTAATTAACCAGCGTCCATGGAAACATGGCACTGGGAAGAGTTTCACGAACTACGTATTAAATCTATAAGGGAGACCCGGACTAGGTGATGAGTTCTGAGGAGGAATCCACAGGAGGAAGAACCGACATCCCATCATCCCGTTTCGATCAAGGAGCAGACGTCCCTGAATAAAGAGAGAATCCCGCCCGCCTTTGGAAAGCGGGAATGCGGGGCAACAGGCCGCGCGTCCTCCTGACAGACGGATGCGCGCGCCCCTGCGAATGCGTCGGAAACAGAAATGGTGAACCCGACGTGAATTTCTTCTCCTCGGCATGGAGATTAGTAGCGTTCGAGACACCAGTAGATTTACATGTCACCGGATCCAGATATCTGTTGCCTTGTCCCGCCAAGCAAATAGCGGGCCTGTCGTGAAACTCACCGGAAGTCGGGATAGTAGAACGTGGCGCACTCCGCTCTGCAGCGTGTTGGCATGGATCCTTCTCATAGACATGGCGGGTGGAAGAATGCTGGGGCACTGGCTGTCAATCCTTTTCCTCTCAGTACTGATGAGTTGATCCATTCGTTTTCCAGGAACCAGGTTGCTATTTCAGAGATGCGGTCACCATCCGCTCCTCGCCCGCGTAGGGGCAGGGGCAACCCCACGACGGACACTCCACATGGCGCCACTACCGCCACGACGGCTGCCACGTCACGGAATGTGGGACTCCCACATCCCCTTTCCCCATCAGAGATCATCCAACGAAGGGTGATCAACAGACTCGTGCACAGGTATGAGGAAGAAGGGGTCATCCCAACCCGGGATATGGCCCGCCTGGACCTGGAGGCCTCTAGGCCCCGCTGTCAACGCCGCCCTAATAGGCCGCGCACGGAGATCCAGCTCCCCACCCCGACATTCAACTGTTTCGGGAGCCTATCCCCGGAACTCCTTGACGACTCCTCGCCTTACGCTGAAGAGGCAGGCGCTGTCCGGCTCAGTCCGCTCAGGGCCCCGACCCAGGGGCCCCAAGCGAGAGCTCCCGTCCAGCCACGTCAGTGCCGCCGTCCGACCCCGCAGGAAGAGCAGGTAGACTACGTCCCCGCACCACCTGCACCGGCTCGTCTGACCCGACGTCAGCGCCGGGCCCGGGCTGAGGACGCTCGCTCAGGCGCGTCCACGTCGACAGCTACAGTGGCCCGAGCCACCGCCGACGTGCATTATGAAGCCCCCGCGTACATTGAGCAGGGGAAACCTTTCGCCCAACCAAGATTGAGACCCCAACTGCCCCATGGGCAGGCTGGGTTGACTCTCCGGGTTGCAGGCCAATGTAGTGATCGCCGCGAGCTAACCCGCGGTGATGCCACCCCGTACGGAGGTCCTCCCCGTACCACTACTCCACAGAGCGTGGGCCTTCCCCATTCCTAGGTTCGTCATGGAGGCATGCCTCGTGCTTCCCCCATCCTGCAGGAAGACCTGTCCCGCGGTAGTGATGCTCAGCGCGGAAACGTTTCCCGCGCCCGCTGTACAGGGTATGGGGTCCATCCTTCTGAAGGCACCGTCCATCCGGTCCTTCTCCAATGTGGGGGCCCTCCCTACATCCTCTCTGCAACCGGCGAAGGTCCTCCTCGCCCCAGCAACTCGAGGAGTGTAGGTCGGCCTCGCTCCACTCGCATCGACCATGGAGGTATTCCCCATGCTCTTGCCAGTTCCAACAGAGGCCCCGCCCATATGGGTACTGTTCATGGAGGTCCTCCCCATGAACCGTTCGACATTTGCACTGGTGCCCCTCGCACCCCGGCTGTCTCGAGTGGGGGCCCTCTCCACCACGGCGCCAGCGCCACCCCGAGGCTTCCTGATAGGGGTCAACCCTGTCCCGAAGAGCCACCCAGGGGCAGAAGAGCGGGTCGTCACCGCCACAAGAAGAATCCTGGGAAGGCCCAGGTGGAGATCAAACCTGTCCGCTTCTCCAATTCGGAAGCGGAATGCGATTCAGCGATGGAACCTTCTCCCAACTCCTCCGTATCAAGGACTGGGGCAGGAACCAGACGCGTCAGCCTCGTTCTCCCAGAATTTGAGGTCCACCGGATTCCCATCTCTCTCCACGGGTACATCTAGGAGGAAGAAATCCTGGGAATTCCGCAGTTCTCGACCACGCAATCACCGCCTCTGTCACTAGAAGAGCCCTCTACCTCTACCAGGGATCACATAGAGTAATTTTGGGGGCCCACGACGGTAGAGTGATGACACGACCTGTCGCCGGTAGCTGCGGCTCCTGTTCCGGAAGCTGTGATTATCAGCCCGTCGTATCGTGACATCGTGGCCAGGTCACCTCACTCTTTGGAGGATGGCCCGGAATTCGGCGGCCAGTCAGCTCGTTTGCCGTATTCTCCACCGCCGAGCTTACTATCCCAAAGGTCCGCCTCGGTACCGCTTCCGGTTCCTCAGCCGCCCCCGGTTGACGAGTGGGGCAACACAGGGCCAGACCCTGAGTCCGAGCCTAGGAGCTTCTGGAGTATCCTTGCAGCGGATTACTTACTGGAGAAGTTCTGGCCCACGGCGGCACTGAATTTCCACATACCAGAGTCTCATACCCCTGAAGAAGTGGGATGCTTTTGTCGAACCCTGTGGGTGACACACTTCCGCCTCCGTTATGAACGGGTGGTGTACCCCAGAAGTCGTGAGCACTTCGAAGAAATCGGCGAGCAGTGCCGGCCTGATCGATGCGGCCACACTTCTTGTGGCCCAGCACCCCGAGTCGCCCGGTCACCAGAGTGCCCTCCAACGAAAATGCGTTCAGAGTTTCAAAGCACTCCGCAAGATCGTTAAGGAAGCCACCCCCCATGTGCAAGTCCGTGGTTGGGGACACTATGCTGCCCTTCTGTTCGATCCTATTCGACGACAACCCGATTCGCTATGCAACATCGAGGACATGCCCTCGAGAGGAATAGCGGTCCACATGGCCGACATTGTGGACAGGGAAGACGAACTAGAACTCCTTGATGGAGACTTCCCCCCAGAGGGCGCACCGCCACTACTCGACCCATCAGGGAGAGTTACCCATCAGCAGAGGAACCTGCTAGGCATCCCGGTACCCACAGAGTCGCTGGTACTCGGTCGAAACACTGGAAAGGGTAAGGAGCACGTCGGGACAGTCAAGCACTCCGAACCGTCCGCCTCTGTGTAGAAAACGGACGAAGATCCTGAGAAATCCGCGTTACACCAGCAGCTTGCTGAGCAGAAGAGGCTGGTTGACGAATTCCTGGTTGAACGCGCCGCAGAGCGGCGACCCGACTATGGTAATCCCAGGCCGGGGCAGTAGGGGCAGGAACAGTTTCCCCCCGGTGAGATGCCTCCGGGCAACCCTAATCATGCTACTGCCACAGACAGGGCGGAAGTCGGAACATACAGCAAGAGGGCGCGATACGTCTCGCCAACCCCCCCTGAGCGACAGGGCAATCTGAAGAATCCAACCCGGGTTCCCCCAGTCGCCCGTCAGGTCGTCCAGCCAGTTGACCCGCGAGCGGCCGAAGCCGTCTACCGTGTTGAAGAACCTGGCAATGCACTTGTGGTTAGGGATCCCCTTCAAGACAGGGACCCGCACCCGGAGGACCTTATTGCGGCACTCACAGCCCGCCTCGAGGCGTTGGAAACGCGGCAGGTGGCCGTCCCACCGGATGGCAAGCCTTATCCCGCGTGGGTGGATGATATGCCCGCGCCTCCGGGTTTTGGGAACCCCACTTTCTCGCCTTTTAACGGGACAGGGGACCCGCCCCAGCACTTGGCTCATTTCTCTTCCAGGTGTGGCCCCATGCTGGGGACCCCGGCTCAGCAAGAAGCCGCCAACCTCCGATGTTTTGTACAGACATTGGAAGGTCCGGCATTTGTCTGGTACAGCCAGCTCCCTATCGGATTAGTGACCGGTTGGAAGGATATTCGCCGGCAGTTCTTATACCAGTTCAGCTCCACCACGCGAAAGACCAGCATTGCGGACCTCTTCAAGTGCAAACAGAGGCCTGATGAGCGGGTTGCAGACTTCATTGCCCGGTGGAAAGGACTTACGTATTCTCTCGATATGACACTGACTCAGCAGAAATTACTGACGATGTGTGTGGGGAACGTCAAGACAGATCTGGTACCCTCCTTGATTACCCAGAACTACCCTGGAGGGTTCAGAGATTTCTCGGATAAGGCCCAGCGCCTCGAGGAAGCCCTGCAACAGGCTAGTCAGGCACGTTTGCTGCCGCCTATGATCCCAGCCAGGAGGGCCGCCAGGGCTGAACCTGCCGCGGTGGCTCAAATAGAAGCCCCGAGGCGGCTGGAATTGCTATCGGCGGCACCACCCCCGCAACCCCGCAGAGGTCCTCCACCTCAAGCACAGGCTCCTGCCCAGCAGCGACCGCCTCAGAACTGACAGGTTCCCCCGTGCAACGCGCCACCGCCACCTAGGTGAGACAACCAGGCGCCGCCTCCTCGGCAGGCCCCTCCGGTCCCTCAACAGGACCAGGCCCCCAGGGCCCCTTACCCGGAATGAAAGTACCATACCTATTCGTTCAACGAAAATCAGGTCCATGGCTACTTCTGAAGTGCTCTAGAGCAAGGGATCGTGCGTCTGCCTGAGTGCAGAAGGCCGGAAGAGGCACATCTCACCGATCACCCCAACTACTGCCCTTATCATCGAATCCTGGGGCACACTCTCAAGCAATGCTATGTGTTTAAAGACTGGATTCAGGACCAGGTCAACAACAACATAGTCAAGTTGGGCCCAGCGCCAGCACAAGTGGCAGGCGTCTTTGCAGGATCAGAAATCGACAGCGACAGTGAAGGTGAGTGGCAGCAGGTCCCTAGCCGCGGATCCCAGAAATATGACGACTGGATGGCTCGAAAAACTGTCGTCCGTGCCCAGGGTATCATCCGGGCACGCCTGAAGCAGTCAGAACCTTCAGAAGAAGTAGCTGGTGCCTCCGCGTCGTCTTCACAGTCAACTTCTGCCCAAAAGGGCATGCAGCGGCGACGCAAGAAGAAGAAACGTGCACCGCCAGTGCCGTCGTCGTCCCGCACTCTCGGCGACTTTATGCCTCCCGAAATGGGGATTCCTCCCAAGATCCGCCCAGAGGTGGATGACTCTTCGAGTGACAGTCAAGGGTGCGCTTCGGTTAACACCGTGGAGCTGGTAAAGCCCTATATGACCCCCGACGAGGGGGAACCCCAGGCAGACCTCCCCAACATTTCCAGCCGACGTCAACGTCAGCGGAATCGCAATCGCGCCGGTCATCGAGGCACGTCATCCGGCACTTGTGGCCAAGTCGTGCACGCTACAGAGACCAGGCAGCAGGCTCAGCGCAGATCTCAGCACGCACAGACCCATCCAACATCCTCGGCTCTACCTCCACCGCCGTTCGTGCTACTAGATCGGGGGGAGCCGCCTCGTCCGTATCATGGTCAGTCTTGCCCGGCTACAGGCCAGCCTCTGCTGTCCGATCCTAGCCCGGTGACTACTCTCCAGGCTTCTACTAGCAGACAGCAGGACGTACCCAGTGCTAGCCGACCACCAGTTCAACCGGCAGGACCCGCTGTGCACCCAAATACCGAAAGACCTCCTGTAAGCAGAGGTTCGCGTTTGGCACAAAAGTACGATGTTCTGAAGCACCTGGCCGGCATCCCGGCGAGGCTTTCCATCCTGGAGGCCCTGCGCCTATCATCTGAAATGCGTGAGGCACTTGCCGAGGCCCTAAGGAGCCCCCTCCAGTTCGAGACGGAAGTAGCAACTGCGGAAGCCTTCCATACCGAGACGATTGAAAACGCCGAATGTCAGGCGGTTATCTCTTTCTCCGGTGAAGATGAGGACCCTCCCATACAGGGGCACATTCGCCCGCTGTATATCACTGGCCACTTCAAAGGTGTGGAAGTCCACCACTTCCTTGTTGACATGGGTTCTGGAATCAACTTAATTCCGACCCGAACGCTGCGAAAGCTGGGTCTGTCCGAAGGTGATTTGACTCCCTCTGACCTCAGGATCCAGGGGTATGACAGGACAGAGCAAACCCCAGTTGGCAAGATCCGCCTGAAGACTCAGTTCCGTGGCTTAATTTCCAGCACCGTGTTCATGGTTGTTTCTCAGGACACCGCCTACAACGCATTGATGGGTAGGCCATGGCTCCATCTGCATGTAGCGGTCCCCTCGTCGTATCACCAGTGCCTCAAGTACTCGCTCAACGGTCGAGTAGGCGTGCTCCAAGGAGACGCGTCCCATTTCGCTTCTTGTGAGGCCCGCTATCTGGATGCGGGTTATTACAAAAGTAAGGACAAGCAAATCTTGGTAAGCGAGGATGAGCCCGTCCCGATCACAAGTGATCCCTGGGCAAGCATGGACGACGCCTACATCCTCCCGATCCACCGGTTGGAGGCCACGACCCCCGACATGGGGCAATGTTTCGTTGTTTCGGGTACGCAAGGAAGGCATGTTCCCTTGTCCAAGCGACGGCGGAAAATCACCTCGTACTCCTACATCAACCAGGCTCGGGTCATCTCGGAACCTCCTACCCCTGTACGGTACCGGGACGTCATGCTCATGACAACGGTGGTGCGCCATACGTGTCTATTCCACTGGGCAGGAATTAACCGACTCAGGCCGACACATCACCACTGCTTTGATATCATCAAACGTGACCCCTTAGGCCGAAGGCCAGATGGGATAGGATCAAATGCATTCATTGCTATGGTCTCAACGACAAGTGAGTCTCCTGATGTGATGACCGCTGCTGCCCGAGCCAGCACCAGCTGCCCCGTGAATCTTGATAGCCCAGAAGTATCTTCCATCGCGGGAAGTCCCCCCACGGTTGGGGAGGAAGACTTGGAGGATGCTCCCCCAGCCTTTGAAGAAGGCGTCTCTACCACGGTTGATGAACTGGTATAGGTGAACCTTGGTAGCGAGGCAGATCCGAGACCCACATTGATCAGTGCGGCCATGTCCCTTGAGGAGCGGCAGCAGTACGTAGACTTCCTCAAACGGCACCGTGATGTGTTTTCCTGGAGGTACGATGAGATGTCAGGGCTGGATCCCCAGGTGGTCGTCCACCGTCTGGGCCTCCCCGCAAAACATCGTGGGTTTAAGCAGCCTCCCAGGAAAATGCACCCTTCTCATGGTGCTATGGTTGAGGCCGAAGTTGACAAGCTTATCAAAGCCAACTTCATTAAGGAGGTCCAGTACCCCAAATGGATCGCCAACATTTTTCCGGTCAGGAAGAAGAATGGGCAGATCAGAGTCTGCATCGACTTCCGCGATCTCAATCGCCACTGCCCAAAGGATGACTTCCCACTCCCAGTGACGGAGCTGTTGATTGACGCCACGGCCGGGTTTCAAGCCCTCTCTTTCATGGATGGGTATTCCGGGTATAACCAGATCCGGATGGCCCCCGAAGACGAGGATTCCACTGCCTTCAGGGATCCCCAGGGTACCTTTTGCTACTGGGTAATGCCATTCGGTTTGAAAAATGCAGGTGCCACTTATCAGAGGGCCATGCATCGCATATTCAAACCGATCCTCAGGACATTGGTGGAATGCTACGTGGAAGACCTTGTATTCAAATCATGCCAGCGCCAGGACCATCTCAAAGACCTTGATAAAGTGTTCGGTTTCCTCCGTTCCTGTCGCCTGAAGATGAACCCGCTGAAGTGTGCCTTCGGAGTCACCTCCGGGAAGTTTCTGGGCTTCGTTGTCAGATACCGAGGTATCGAGATCGACCCGGAGAAGATCAAGGCCATCAGCCAAATGCCTCCCCCGAGCAACATTCGAGAGCTCTGAGGCCTTCAAGTCCACTTAGCCTATATATGCCGATTCATTGCGAATTTGGCCGGAAAGTGTAAGCCCTTTTCCCGGCTCATGAAGAAAGGCGCTGCCTACGAATGGGATGAGGAGTGTCGGATCGCCTTTGAGTAAATCAAGAAGTATCTGCTCCAACCTCCGGTCTTGATGCCACCCGTCTCTGGAAAGCCGCTGGTCCTTTACGTGACCACCCTGGAGAGATCCCTCGGCGCGCTGCTCGCCCAGATGAATAACGAGGGCACTGAGAACAGTCTCTACTATCTCAGTCGCATGCTTCTCGATACGGAGGTCAGATATTCCCTTATCGAAAAGAGATGCCTTGCGCTCGTCTTCGCCGTGCAGAAGTTGCGACACTACCTGCAACACCACGATGTGCAATTGATCTCTCTGGTGGATCCGCTGAAGTACATCCTGAACCGCCCCATGCTGACTAGCCGACTAGCACGGTGGGCAGTGATTCTCCAGCAGTTTGACATCAGGTTTGTGCCTCATAAGGCCATTAAGGGACAGGCATTGGCATACTTTTTAGCTGCCCATCCAACACCCGCGGATCAATCCCTGGACCTGGATTTCCCCGACGAGACGATCCTCTCAGTCGATCATGTTGTTTCGTGTTGGCAAATGCATTTCGACGGCGCCTCCCGGAGCCCCACCGGTAGAAGGCTCAATGACCCCAAGCTCAACAGAGTGGGTCTGGGTATTGTTTTCATTACCCCGGCGCAAGCTGTCCTGCCGTACACGTTCCTGTTGTCAGAAGGTTGTACGAACAACGAGGCAGAGTACCAAGCTCTCATCACCGGCCTCGAGTTGGCCCTTGAGATCCATGTACCCCATCTACATGTGAAGGGAGATTCTGAGCTGGTAATCAAACAGGTTAATGGCGACTACGTCGTCAGGAAGCCAGAGCTTGCGCCATTGCTGGAGTACACCCTCCTCTTAATGGCCCAGTTCTTTTCTCGTCCAGAGGTTACCCATGTCCCACGGTCGTAGAACGGCCAAGCAGACGCCCTAGCTGGCTTAGCCGCGTCGCTCGCAGAACCCGAGCAAGATGATTTGGTCATACATGTGGCCCACCGAAGAGTCATTGCTCCCGTCACCCAAGAGGACCGTGATAGCCTGCGGGTAAGTCATCTCACCGCCGGACACTCCATAACGGGAGTCCCGGGTTCGTCAGACGCAGTGGTTGAAACCACCCCCGACTGCAGAGCACCTTTTGTCAAGTATCTTCAAAATGGTCAGCTCCCAGACGACCGGGCCGAGCGCGAGTGAATCCGACACCGCGCACTTCAATTCACCCTCCAGAGCAGCCCCAGTCTTGAGCAGATCCTCTATAAGAGGAGTTTCGATGGTGTCCTCCTCCGTTGCATCCAAGGAGTAGAGATACCTCAACTTATGCAAGAGTTTCACGCCGGTTCCTGTGGCGCCCATCAAGCTGGGCCGAAGCTGTCCCATCAAATCCGGAGGTTAGGGTACTTCTGGCCCTCCATGATCCACGATTGCATTGGATACGCCAATAGATGCCACGCGTGCCAAGTACACGCCAACTTCTTGCATCGGCCGCCAGAACCCCTCCGCCCCACCAAGTACTCTTGGCCATTTGCGGTATGGGGACTCGATGTAGTGGGACCGTATCCGCCGGCAACAGCCCGCCAATGCAGGTTCATCCTGACTGCTACAGATTTCTTCTCCAAGAGGGCAGAAGCAGTTCTTCTCAAAGAAGTCAAGGCCCGTTCCATCGTTGACTTTGTGAGATCCAAAATTATCCCCCGGTTTGGAGTCCCTCACGTCGTCCTCACCGATAATGGCACCAACTTCCAAGAAGCTGAATTGAAGAAATTGTACGCTAAGTACGACATCCGGTCGAACCATACCTCCCGCTACCACGCACAGGCGAATGGGAAGATCGAGGCGTTCAACAAGACCCTCTCTAACATTCTGCAGACGATGGTTGGTCAGAACAAGAAGAGTTGGCCGGACAAGCTCCCCAACGCCCTCTGGGCTTACCGGACGACGACTCGCAACTCTACCCAGGTGACCCCATATTCCCTGGTGTATGGAGCTGAGGCCGTCCTACCCATCGAGATCCAGCTGCCGTCGCTACGCACTGCAGTTTATGATCACCAGACATCAGATGAGGTTGCCGAGATCTGTCTAGCTGAATTAGAGGCACTGGACGAGAACCGGCTTCGTGCCCTACACAATCTGGAAAGGCATCAGGACAAGATAGCGAGAGCTTTTGACAAGAAGGTTCGTCTCCTCTCTTTTCTACAGGGTGACCTGGTATTGGCCCTTCGAGCGCCAATGATTCCCGGTAGGAAACCGCCCAAGTTAGAACCCAAATAGGAAGGGCCTTATATCATCCATATGGTTTACCCCAATGGAGCATACTCCTTTGTGACCACAGATGGAGAGCGTATAACCCCTCCCACCAATGCCAGATTCCTCAAGCGATACTTTGCCTAGGGCAAAAGTGGTCCTGCACGACCCTAAACTGTGAGAGGGTCTTGCACGACCCTAAACTGTGACTTGGTCCCGCATGACCTTAAACTGCATCTTCGTCCTCACTGCAAGATTTTAAACTGGAATCCAGTCAGGTCTTCTTGACCGAGGCTCAGGCTCAGGCCCCTTGGCCTCCTTAGGCCCCTGGCCCTGTCTCCACCGCGGTCTGGCCCCAGGCCCCCTCGTTTCTCTCCGACTTACCCTCTTACGAGATCGTACGGTACGGTGTAGGACTACGTCCTCACGTTGGGATCATGTACCATACCGTACACATCCCTGAATGAGATGCCCCTCGTCCCGCATGACGTTAAACTGCATGTCAAGAACTACATATGGCTTGATTCCCATCTTCATGGGATACGTAGGAATGCTCGGATGCCTCGTCTTGAGCCCAGCCCCAAGCTTTTCTCTTCCGCTATTCCCCCTGGGAATAGTCTCCTTGGAGGATCTTTGTGTAGCAGGGAGTAGGCTTTCTTGGCTCCGCTCATGCAACCCCACTCGCGCAAAGATTGTAAAGGTCACACCATGCGCCCACTCCCGTTCTTCTATCCTCCCACGTCCTCACCGCATGACGCTAAACTGCATGGCCTTCAAGAACTACGTATGGCTTGATTCTCATCCTTATGAGATACGTAGGAACGCCCGGACATTTCGTCCGTTGGCCCAGCCCAAAAGCCAAAATCTTCCCCTCGGGTCAAGACATGGCATGGTGCACACTTTTTCCCCGACCCACGTCGAGCAAGCCTCGACCCGGCTGCACATTCCCCCCAGGAGGTGTTTGCCCCTTTCGTGGATGGACGCAACTAAGCTCCACCCACTCCTTGACTGGGATTCTGTCACCTTTCACACCCGGAGGGACCCCCGATAACGGCCTGGATACAATGCCCAAGGGCTCTCCTACCGATACGGGCCAACACCCCCGAGGGTTTCCAAGCAACAAATCGATACAAGTCCCGCGTTGCGAATTTGGTCAGCGGTCGACGCTCATTTGTTGCCCCCATATGGGTCACCATAGGAACGCTGTGTTTCGAACATGGTCAACAGTGTCCTGGATCTTCGGGTCCACCCCGAGATGCCCCAGGCATCGAGAACAGTGATTCATTCTGCCCCATCACGAGGTGACAAACTTCCCCCAGGTGGTGCTAGCGATCCGGGCCACGGCCCAGGATTCCACATAAGGGTGTACGGTGTGATATAGGGCTACTTCCTCATTCACGTCGGGATCATGTACCATGCCGTAAGCCCTCCCTTTACGAGGCTCAGCCTCAGGCCCCTTGGCCTTTTCGGGTCCCCGACCCTCGTCCTCATGTAAGACGTTAAACTACAAACCAGTTAGGCCTTTCTGACTGATAACTTCCCCTTTTCTCCGGGCCACGGCCCAGGATTCCTCACCTGGAGTGTACGGTGTGGTGTAGGACAACGTCCTCATTCACGTCGGGATCATGTACCATGCCGTACGACTCCCCTTATGAGGCCCAGCCTCAGGCCCCTTGGCCTCCTCGGGTCCCCGACCCTCATCCTCATGTAAGATGTTAAACTGCAATCCAGTCAGGTCTTCCAGACTGATGCCTGACCTTAGGCCCCTTGGCCTTTCCGGGCCACGGCCCAGGTTCCCCCTTACCCAGGCTGTATGGTATGGTGTGGGACTACGTCCTCATTCACGTCGGCCCTCTTCGCCATACCGCACACCTCCCTTGTTTTGGAGTATATTACTCCCCTCCTCATCCAGTATGACGTTAAACTGCATTTCAAGAACTACGTGTGGCTTGATTCCCATCCTAATGGGATACGTAGGACCACCTGGATGTCCAAGATTCGGGTCCAGCCCCATCTTTCGGGAATCCTCATCCCATCTTGGCCCCTTGGCCTATCCTTCCTCCATGAGGGGACCATATGGTGTGGTGTGAGATTATGTCCTCATTCACGGCGATCTCGTAATGACAACGCCATGCTCCCCCCCCCCTACTGAGCTGTTTCGTCGATCCCTTTTTTCGGCGGTTCACCAATGTGCTTAAGAGTACTCTGGTTTGTTACCTGGAATGCCAAGCTTTACTCGGACACGTCCGCACCCGCTTTCAGGCTTTGCGTGTAAGAGCCCGAGATTTTATGAAAAATATTCTTTTTATTTCACTAATGTCTTGTGTTGTACGCTACACCAAAAGGAGCTTGCACAACACGCATCCTTGACTTTCCTTGCATACACGCAATCGCGACCTTCCTCGATAGCGTGTGTAGTACGCAATACTGAGTTTCACTAAACAGCGATATGCTATTAAAATATTATTAAAACTAGCCGTTATGAATAGTAATAACCACTTTTTGAAATTTTGAAAATTTTATTTTTCAAAATGGATTTCATTTTTGGATTCGGAGTATCGAATTTAGCCTAAGGTGAAATTTTGGATAACTTTCATATTCTGATGAATAGTGAAAATTACTAAATTATAATTAAAAACAACTTTTTTAATCAAAATAATTAATAGTGATAAATTATTAATTTGAGTGGTTTTAAAGTATATTTAGAATATATTTTTACAATTTAATTCAATGTTGGTCATTGGTTGTAATTTCACATTTAAACCAGACATAATCAAGTGTCAATCTTTTGATAGAAATTGTTTCTTAAAAACACGCTATTTGTCTTAACAGCGGGATTTAATTATAAAATTAATTAATTCAACTTCTATGTTATGAATTTGGTAAAATAGACTTCATTTTTGAATTCGGAATATGAAATATAGCTTAGGATGAAATTTTGGAATTTTTCTGAAAACCTTCATTTTTTGATGAATAGTGAAACTACTAAGTGGTAGTTAAAAAAACTGAGTTTTTCATAAAACTTAATTTTACCGCTTCTGTGAATGGAATTTCAAAAATCCGACAGACACGGTTGATATCAGTAAGTAAAATGTGGTTCAATGAGATAAAAATAATTTTTTGGTGAATAGTAACTTTTTACTATTTTTACCGCGGTTAATAGTAAATAGGGTAACTAAGGGTAAATATGATATCAATATTACCCTAACACATGTCCTAATTCTATTGGACAAGTGTAATTTGACCAAAAACAAACTTAGGAATAAAATATGACCATTTAGGCCCACTTGGATTAGATTAGGACATTTATTATTAATTGATTTAAAGAAAGGTTAAAATAGTTAAAATCAAAGTTTAATAAGTAAATCATTTTTAATATGGGGTTATACATAAGATAAATTCGATTGTAAATATTCATTAGAAAGATAAACATATTTCCTACATGATGGTATTTTATTTGTAATTTTTAGACATAAAATAATTTAATTTATTTATGACACAACGATGATGCAGTAATTATCTTATTAATGAAATATTGACATAATTGATGTTATAAACACCAAAATAAATGTAATTTGAGATTTTTTATGAATTCCACTAATTTTATAGGTTACTATGATATATTAATGTTTATTTAATCAACTTGGTTCGAACATTTAATTCTGTTATGACTTTCACAAAAATCATATATCAAATAGTGTCAAAATTGACACAAAATAGTTTTTAAATCAAATATTATATTATTAATTGTTATTGTATTCCTAAAAATCTAAGGTTCGGCCAAATGACTTAGGTAAGGATATATATATTAATAATAAACAATTTGGGGTTCGTTTGGCATGTTATAGTAAGTTTATTAACCATATAGGTAAAGAAACAAAAAGACATGGTAAAACTTAAATTATTTAACTTAGAGTTAAATCTAATTGATAAGGTTAAAATAATATCCTAAACTTGTCTAAATTCTATTGGTTGATAGGATTTCGACCCATCCCCACTTTAGCTTCTAAATAAGACCCTTTGGAACCATTATAAACTGATTTTGACTTTAATATAAAATAATATTTTGAGATATTCCTAAGGTGCCCCACTCCTCCCCTATAAAAGGACACCTCCTCCCCCTCCTCCTCACACCAATTTGAGCACTCAAGCTCGGCCAACCTCTGCCAAAATCCCTTCTCCACTTCCCTAGAATAATCCTAGAGGTCCTGGTCTTCTTCAAAGACCAATCTTAGTTCGCTAAGTGAAGGATTCAAAGAGGCGTTTCAAAGAAGAGGTAATAACCATTACCGATCTTTTCAATTTATTTCTTCTTCAACATCTTCTTCTTTAGTTGTTTCATGATAAAGTAATAACATCAGTATTAATTACATACTGATATGTTATTATAAATATGAAACAACTCTAATTAACCTTCTATCCATCCTGCGAAAAAAGGAAATCACCGCGCGTGCGTACGTACGGAATACCGTCTCCACGCCGTGGCGTAATCTATTTTCCGCCACCACCTTAATTGGATGGGTATAATGGTTTAATGAGTAACTATATATGATTATTATAAAGTGATATTGATACTGAAATAGTATAAATACACTTCAACGCAATTCCACGACCATGGGAACGATATCATCGCTCGTGCGTACGTACGGACTACCGTCTCCACGACGCGATGAGATTCATTCTCCATGTTAACCATTTAAGAATGATTATAAAGTATATATAAGAAATAATAATGAAATATATGACATTATAAAGCTACTGGATTTATGTATATATATATATATGTATGTCATCTACTTACTTCCATTCAAGACAATAAGGAAAGGAAAATAGCGTTCATGCGTACGTACGGACTACCGTCTCCATGAACGGTGTTTTTCATTTCATTTATCTATCTATTATATATATATGTATATACTGAATATATATGATATATAAATCATATTTTATAGTCTGGAAGTAAGTAAATCATGATATAAGTAATAATAATGTCAAGAACAACAAATCAAAACACCTACGATAAATGAAACGATTTTACCCAAAACGCTTCTTTAACATGGAATTTACAAAAGAACGGGTAATATAATGTCATAAGTGAACCATATATGATATCATAACAATGAATATGATTCTGTAATAAGTCAATAACATGATTTAAATCATTATACAGGAGGTTCAGACACTTACAAAGCAAGTCGGACCTAAGGTAAGGGAAATATCACAATCTCATTTTTATCCGAGATTGTTTATTCGTAAGTATTTACTGGGGTGTATTTTATCATCCACATCCATGTTTCCTCAATATGTAATATTATTTACATCCAACTACAATTGTTTAAATCCAATTTTACCCTTCGGTGATTTTTTAGTAAAAAAATATATGAAAGGAATCTTTTGACGTTTTTCATACGAGGTGCTTTTTTTGACTTTTCCGACAAAAGTAGGAAGAATGTTTTTTTTAACTTATACGACATGAATGGATTTTTAAAACATTATTTCCAAGAAGCTTCCTTTACAAGTTTTCAAGTTTATTTTTAATCAACTTCTTTTATTTTAAAGTTTTATGACATGTTATGAAAGGAAAAATGTTTTTGAAGAAGAAAGGATATTTTCCTCAAGAATGGAGTTCAAGTGTTTTATCAAAATTATTTTCCATATAAGATAATAAAGGGTTCTGTCTTTATCCCTATTATTACATTGATTTGATCATGTTGTGATGGAATTATTTTTATGAATTCCTTTTTCTTATATGAATTGTTTTATGATATCATGATGTTTAAGATTCCCATTTTTATTACATGGGTTATGCAATGATGTAAGATTTATGATTTTGTGGCACACATATGAATGGTATCATTATGAGATGGGTGGGACCTATATCTCCCTCCAATGCATTGGGTAAAAATTTTATATCTCATGAGATAGACATGGCTGGAATGGTAGGTTATACCGGTTCAGTGAAACAGGACTGAAACGAGGGTTACTCGATTCAGAAAGGGACTTTGTCCACTAAGATAGTCTTGGCAATGATTCATGACTAACAAGAAATGATTTTCCATGATTATGTGTGCATGCCACAAAGATTCAAGTTTCATGTTATGATTATGGTGATCTCATTTTCACTTCTATGATTTGTTCCATGTTAAGATATTATGATCTCTTTTGCAGGTTATGATTTTCAAAAAGATATGATATGTTTTTTATTTCTTTTGTATACCCTTACTGAGCATTTGAGCTCACCCTTTTATGTTTTCTTTTCCCCAGGATATAAAGAAAGGTTTTAGGTAAAAAAAAGGGGAAGATCTTTATGGGAGATATTGAAGATCTTTCACCACGATTAGAAGATTACGTTCCAAGTTTCCAAAGACACTAAACTATTACGATCCTTGTGTGTGTGTGTTTTTGTTATGTACTATGTATTCCGCAAAAGTAATGTAATGTCCATGTACGATAAGCTTCTGGTCTCTACAGTTGGTATCAGAGGAAAGGTTTAGTCAACCTTTGGAAACTAGGATGCGAAAACGTTAGTGAGATCCCTAGAGATATTTCTAAGGTATGTCTAGGGATGTCCCTAAGGTTAAGTATACGTATAGGTTATAGTACTAGAACTACGCTAATGATCATATAATTAAACCTAAGATGTTAGATGTTCAAGGTACTCCCCCTTTATTATGTTGTTTTCCCTAGCTTGATTTTTGCCTCTCACGCTATTCTTTTTGGGTTTTAGAAAATGGCTGGAAACAAGGTGATTCACGATAATGGGGGATATGATGGACAATGGAATGATATTCTTCATGAGCAACCAAATGAAATGGGATTTGGAAGTCCAAACATCATTATTATGCCGAATCAGCAATCTCATAATATGATCAATAAAGTAAAATTTGGTAAGTTTCCTGACTCGGCTAATAAGAGAAAGATGGATTTTCATGATGATCATAGAGGAAAGAAAGTTCAATTTCCCCTATGTAAATCATGTGGGAAGAGGCATCAAGGAGAATGTTTCAAAGGAACTGGAAGATGCTTTGGGTGTGGAAAAGAAGGACACAAAGCCAGTAAGTGCAAAGGAAAAGGATCAGTTAACACCAGGGATGAGGATAATGGTATTGCTACGACTTCAACAATGGTTAAATGTTTTAAATATGGAATGTACGGGCATTATGCAAACCAATGCCCTAAGGGAAAGTCTCATGAAGATAATCAGTATGGTCGTATGGGAAGTATTTATGTGGATGATGATGAAGAGACTACCAATGATATGTGAGATGAAAGAATTGTTGAAGCTCGGTCAATGGTTTAAGAATGTAGTGGAATGATTACATGTTTATCATGTGTAATGTTGTATAAGTAATCTCATGGTACTATGGAATAAAGAGACATGTAAGGATTGTTACATTGTTGTCTGATTAATGTTACCAGTATCCATTAAAGGTTATTCAGATAGTTTTGGAATGTAGATGATATGCGCATAATGAAGGGATAAGGAGAAAATTAAATGTTTGATAGTATTCATGAGCTCATGACTGATATAAGGAGAAGGTTATATCATGGTTTGAGTATATAGAATTTTTGGATTTTGGTATGTGGAAAGAGTTAACTTTTGACAGCATTCAAGTTTTCACTAAGGTTCAATGGGTATTCAAGAGAGTACAAGATTAAGGCCTTTGAATGTTTGGAATGTGTCCAACAAGATATATCTTATGATATATGGGGATCAACGATGGTATTAAATCTCTGGTAATCGTTTTCACTATGATATGAGAATGGACTGCAGTATTATGGATAGGACTAAAGATTGGAATGGATTATGTTGGACATAAGTTAGTATTGTTTAAGGATAGAAGTTTTTTCGATATAATTTATGGGATGTTATAGTAATATAGTTTTAGAAAAAGGACAACCTGCAGGACGGGCGACAGCCCATCGCTTCGGACAAGGCTGTGGGAATCGAACCCACAACCGAAGTGCGACTAGCCTTTATCGCCTACCACTGGCCTACAGGAAGTCCCTGTTTAGTAGAAACTAGTTTTATTATATTAAGCAGTATGATATATGAATTATAAGTCCATTTTAGGAACTATATATGATTAATCTCACTATAGATCGACTTATGTATATAATTTTTGCTAACCTTTTGTTTGAGACAGATGGAATGACCCGTCATTCTATCACATGATCTGCTAACACTTCACGAATAACAAATTCATCTTCATTTATTTAAGAGATGAAGTGGAAATTGTTCAAGGCACGAACAATAGTGAGATTGTACCAAAATAAAGTAAGTATTTATTCTAATTCAAATTTTCAACTTTAGGGAAATGATCTTGAAAACCAAAAATGTTGTCCTAGTGATCTTATACCTGATGAATCAGTTGGTACCTTATATCATCACAAATCTATGGATTTGTGATTACTGGATTTTCCATAGCCATGTTCTCTACCACTCTCCATCAGAACATGATGGTTAGATTTCTCTTCCATATCCATATTTTTACCTATGTGGAAACCCAGTGATTAGTTTATTTGGGTAATCGTTACATTTCATACTTTAGTTTTTAAAGCCAAGTTTTTGTATTCCTTTTTACGATGTGGGATTCTATTAAAGAATCGTTCGAATAGTAAACCATTTATAACCCCGACGAATTTCGAGGGCGAAATTCATTTTAAGGGGGGTAGAATGTAACAGCCCGAGATTTTATGAAAAATATTCTTTTTATTTCACTAATGTCTTGTGTTGTACGCTACACCAAAAGAAGCTTGCATAACACGCATCCTTGACTTTCCTTGCTTACACGCAATCGCGACCTTCCTCGATAGCGTGTGTAGTACGCAATACCGAGTTTCACTAAACAGCGATATGCTATTAAAATATTATTAAAACTAGCCGTTATGAATAGTAATAACCACTTTTTGAAATTTTGAAAATTTTATTTTTCAAAATGGATTTCATTTTTGGATTCGGAGTATCGAATTTAGCCTAAGGTGAAATTTTGGATAACTTTCATATTCTGATGAATAGTGAAAATTACTAAATTATAATTAAAAACAACTTTTTTAATCAAAATAATTAATAGTGATAAATTATTAATTTGAGTGGTTTTAAAGTATATTTAGAATATATTTTTACAATTTAATTCAATGTTGGTCATTGGTTGTAATTTCACATTTAAACCAGACATAATCAAGTGTCAATCTTTTGATAGAAATTGTTTCTTAAAAACACGCTATTTGTCTTAACAGCGGGATTTAATTATAAAATTAATTAATTCAACTTCTATGTTATGAATTTGGTAAAATAGACTTCATTTTTGAATTTGGAATATGAAATATAGCTTAGGATGAAATTTTGGCATTTTTCTGAAAACCTTCATTTTTTGATGAATAGTGAAACTACTAAGTGGTAGTTAAAAAACTGAGTTTTTCATAAAACTTAATTTTACGGCTTCTGTGAATGGAATTTCAAAAATCCGACAGACACGGTTGATATCAGTAAGTAAAATGTGGTTCAATGAGATAAAAATAATTTTTTGGTGAATAGTAACTTTTTACTATTTTTACCGCGGTTAATAGTAAATAGGGTAACTAAGGGTAAATATGATATCAATATTACCCTAACACATGTCCTAATTCTATTGGACAAGTGTAATTCGACCAAAAACAAACTTAGGAATAAAATATGACCATTTAGGCCCACTTGGATTAGATTAGGACATTTATTATTAATTTATTTAATGAAAGGTTAAAATAGTTAAAATCAAAGTTTAATAAGTAAATCATTTTTAATATGGGGTTATACATAAGATAAATTCGATTGTAAATATTCATTAGAAAGCTAAAACGATTTCCTACATGATGGTATTTTATTTGTAATTTTTAGACATAAAATAATGTAATTTATTTATGACACAACGATGATGCAGTAATTATCTTATTAATGAAATATTGACATAATTGATGTTATAAACACCAAAATAAATGTAATTTTAAATTTTTTATGAATTCCACTAATTTTCTAGGTTACTATGATATATTAATGTTTATTTAATCAACTTGGTTCGAACATTTAATTCTGTTATGACTTTCACAAAAATCATATATCAAATAGTGTCAAAATTGACACAAAATAGTTTTTAAATCAAATATTATATTATTAATTGTTATTGTATTCCTAAAAATCTAAGGTTCGGCCAAATGACTTAGGTAAGGATATATATATTAATAATAAACAATTTGGGGCTCGTTTGGCATGTTATAGTACGTTTAATAACCATATAGTTAAAGAAAACAAAAAGACATGGTAAAAGTTAAATTATTTAACTTAGAGTTAAATCTAATTGATAAGGTTAAAATAATATCCTAAACTTGTCTAAATTCTATTGGTTGATAGGATTGCGACCCATCCCCACTTTAGCTTTGAAATAAGACCCTTTGGAACCATTATAAACCGATTTTGACTTTAATATAAAATAATATTTTGAGATATTCCTAAGGTGCCCCTCTCCTCCCCTATAAAAGGACACCTCCTCCCCCTCCTCCTCACACCAATTTGAGCACTCAAGCTCGGCCAACCTCTGCCAAAATCCCATCTCCACTTCCCTAGAATAATCCTAGAGGTCCTGGTCTTCTTCAAAGACCAATCTTAGTTCCCTAAGTGAAGGATTCAAAGAGGCGTTTCAAAGAAGAGGTAATAACCATTACCGATCTTTTCAATTTCGTTCTTCTTCAACATCTTCTTCTTTAGTTGTTTCATGATAAAGTAATAACATCAGTATTAATTACATACTGATATGTTATTATAAATATGAAACAACTCTAATTAACCTTCTATCCATCCTGCGAAAAAAGGAAATCACCGCGCGTGCGTACGTACGGAATACCGTCTCCACGCCGTGGTGTAATCTATTTTCCGCCACCACCTTAATTGGATGGGTATAATGGTTTAATGAGTAACTATATATGATTATTATAAAGTGATATTGATACTTAAATAGTATAAATACACTTCAACACAATTCCACAACCATGGGAATGATATCATCGCTCGTGCGTACGTACGGACTACCGTCTCCACGACGCGATGAGATTCATTCTCCATGTTAACCATTTAAGAATGATTATAAAGTATATATAAGAAATAATAATGAAATATATGACATTATAAAGCTACTGGATTTATGTATATATATATATATATGTATGTCATCTACTTACTTCCATTCAAGACAATAAGGAAAGGAAAATAGTGTTCATGCGTACGTACGGACTACCGTCTCCATGAACGGTGTTTTTCATTTCATTTATCTATCTATTATATATATATGTATATACTGAATATATATGATATATAAATCATATTTTATATTCTGGAAGTAAGTAAATCATGATATAAGTAATAATAATGTCAAGAACAACAAATCAAAACACCTACGATAAATGAAACGATTTTAGCCAAAACGCTTCTTTAACATGGAATTTACAAAAGAACGGGTAATATAATGTCATAAGTGAACCATATATGATATCATAACAATGAATATGATTCTGTAATAAGTCAATAACATGATTTAAATCATTATACAGGAGGTTCAGACACTTACAAATCAAGTCGGACCTAAGGTAAGGGAAATATCACAATCTCATTTTTATCCGAGATTGTTTATTCGTAAGTATTTACTGGGGTGTATTTTATCATCCACATCCATGTTTCCTCAATATGTAATATTATTTCCATACAACTACAATTTTTTAAATCCAATTTTACCCTTCGGTGATTTTTTAGTAAAAAAATATATGAAAGGAATCTTTTGACGTTTTTCATACGAGGTGCTTTTTTTGACTTTTCCGACAAAAGTACGAAGAATGTTTTTTTAACTTATACGGCATGAATGTATTTTTAAAACATTATTTCCAAGAAGCTTCCTTTACAAGTTTTCAAGTTTATTTTTAATCAACTTCTTTTATTTTAAAGTTTTATGACATGTTATGAAAGGAAAAATGTTTTTGAAGAAGAAAGGATATTTTCCTCAAGAATGGAGTTCAAGTGTTTTATCAAAATTATTTTCCATCTAAGATAATAAAGGGTTCTGTTTTTATCCCTATTATTACACTGATTTGATCATGTTGTGATGGAATTATTTTTTTGAATTCCTTTTTCTTATATGAATTGTTTTATGATATCATGATGTTTAAGATTCCCATTTTTATTACATGGGTTATGCAATGATGTAAGATTTATGATTTTGTGGCACACATATGAATGGTATCATTATGAGATGGGTGGGACCTATATCTCCCTCCAATGCATTGGGTAAAGATTTTATATCTCATGAGATAGACATGGCTGGAATGGTAGGTTATACCGGTTCAGTGAAACAGGACTGAAACGAGGGTTACTCGATTCAGAAAGGGACTTTGTCCACTAAGATAGTCTTGGCAATGAGTCATGACTAACAAGAAATGATTTTCCATGATTATGTGTGCATGCCACAAAGTTTCAAGTTTCATGTTATGATTATGGTGATCTCATTTTCACTTCTATGATTTGTTCCATGTTAAGATATTATGATCTCTTTTGCAGGTTATGATTTTCAAAAAGATATGATATGATTTTTATTTCTTTTGTATACCCTTACTGAGCATTTGAGCTCACCCTTTTATGTTTTCTTTTCCCCAGGATATAAAGAAAGGTTTTAGGTAAAAAAAAGGGGAAGATCTTTATGGGAGATATTGAAGATCTTTCACCACGATTAGAAGATTACGTTCCGAGTTTCCAAAGACACTAAACTATTACGATCCTTGTGTGTGTGTGTTTTTGTTATGTACTAAGTATTCCGCAAAAGTAATGTAAAGTCTATGTACGTCAGGCTTCGGGTCTCTACATTGCGTATCCCCGCATCAGGGCTTTCATCATCTTTCACACCCGGAGGGACCCCCAAGAACGGCCTGGATACAATTCCCAAGGGCTCTCCACCCGATACGGGCCAACGCCCCTGATGGTTTCGGACAACAAATCGATAAAATCCCGCGTTGCGAATATGGTCAGCGGTCGATGCTCGTTTGTTGTTCCCACCTAAAGGCTAACGCGATATGGACGCTGTGTTGCAAACATGGTCAGCAGTAATCCTATATCGCCACGCCAGCCCATTAAACCCAAATGCCGGGTACACAATTCACACCCTTCATCACTTCATCATGTCCAAGTAGAGTCTCGGAACTCTTGGTACTTTTCCCCCGTGCACGTCTGCGCGTTGGAGGAACAAGCTACATCAAAAGTGTCCTTCGGAACTCTCTGCTGACTCCCCATTGGTAGGACGCCCCAAGTATTGCGATAAGGATGCCCCCCTTGTTTCCCACACCGAGTTTACCTCATGTGGGCTTAGGGATTGGGTTGACATTTGTGCTTACTCGGGAGTTGTCACCACCCACGGTCTGAGCTCTAAGACCATAAACTAAGATTCTCATCTGGAACTACGTTCAGCATGATTCCTATCTCGATAGGATATGTAGGAATGCTCGGACCCCTTGTCTCTGGGCCCAGCTTGAGTTCAGCAAATTTACCTCTCTAATCCTGCCTTTAGGACCCTGATCACAGGTCTGCGTGGCGCAGTGTAGGACTACGTCCTCATTCACGTCGGGTTTGCAATAGCTGCACCATGCACGCCCCCATGCTGCTGAGGTTCAGTCCTCCTGTTCCTTGTCCTGCATGACGTTAAAAGGCACCTTTCAGAACTACGTATGGCTTGATTCCCATCCTAATGGGATACGTAGGACCACCTGAATGTCTAAGATTCGGGTCCTGCCCCACCTATTGGAGATCTCCTGATTTCCCGGTCACCTAGGTCACTTGGTCTATCCCTCTCCAGCAGGGGGATGTGTAGTTGTGATACAAGGTTTTGGGCACCGTGCCCCCTTCCCCCGGGAATCTGCCATCTCTCGATCACCCTCAAGGTTGAGTCCCTTGACTCCCTGCAGTGGTTCACCCATGTATTAAGAGCACTCTAGTCTAGGACCAATAGTGTCAGATTCAACTTGATCAAGTTCCTTCCACTTGTCAAGCTTTGTGTTCCCCTCTATTCGGACTTCCATCATCTTTCACACCCAGAGGGACCCCCAAGAACGGCCTGTGTACAATGCCCAAGGGCTCTCCTACCGATACGGGTCAACGCCCCCGAGGGTTTTGGACAACAAATCGATAAAATCCCGCATTGCGAATATGGTCAGCGGTCGATGCTCGTTTGTTAGTCCTCATTTCAGGCTAACGCGATAGGATGCTATGTTGCGAACATGGTCAGCAGTAATCCTCTGTCGTCACGCCATCCCCTTCAGTCCTTGAATGTTGGTTGCATGATTCACATCATTCTCCACCCCATCATGTCCAGGTGGAATCTCGACACTTTTGCCGCTATCCCTCAGTGCACCTTTGCATGCTAGGGGGACAAAGCTGCAATCTGGCGCCCTTTGGGGCTCCCATGGTTTGAGCTCTAAGACCATAAACTAAGATCCATTCGGGAATATGTTCAACTTGATTCCCATCCTCATGGGACATGTAGGACCGCCCAGACGCCCTGTCTCCAGGTACAACCCATTCAGGAAGCCAGTCTCTCTCCCTGTTTCACCTCCGTGTAGGCCCCTCGGCCTAAGGTTCCCCACTCTGGATGGCGTACAATTTGATGTGGGATCATGTCTCTATCAATTGTGTTTTATAACACTGCGCACATTTCCTGCCTAGCATCGTCTCTGCTACGTCCGCGCTGCATGACGATAAAATGCATGCTTGGTGCTATCATACGACCCTAAACTGTGACATTATCGTCCTGGCCGCACGACGAAAAACGGCACCGCATTGTGGTGACCTCGCAGTAGAGGACATCACGTTGGGTATTGGCCTTGTGCCATGCCATTTGTTAACGCCCATCATGGCTTGATCCTTATGGCGACATCACAACCTACTGTTCTCGGTCTCTCGCTTCACAAAAAAAAACCCATTCACCTTAAAGAACAAACAAGAGTTATCAAATTCCGCTCCTTTTAGTGCAAGGGCTATGCCCACACTTCCCTTTTCCCATGGCACTGGTACCTTACCGTGCCACCTTCCAGAACTACATATGGCTTGATTCTCATCCTTATGAGATACGTAGGAGCGCCCGGGTACTTCCCCGCGGGCCTAGCCTTACCCTTGTGTTCGGTCCCTCGACTCGAGCATTTCCCCAGAGAATGCATGGTAAGTAGGATTATGTCCTCATTCACGTCAGGTTCTGATGTCATGCGTCCCCTGATCCCTTTACCCATCTATGGTCCTAATTCTATGACCCTAAACTAAGATCTCCCCAAGGGAAAGGAATCTGCTCCCCCTCTCTAATATGTTTCGTTGACGTATTCAGATGTGTTTTGACAAAAAGCCTGAAGCATGGGATTTTCACAGGGACATTCCCCTCATCTCATGACCAAGCTTCGGGAGCTCGCTATTTGGATCCTCATCCTCTTCCACATCCAAAAGGACCCTCGGACGACGTGGATACTAAGCTTAAGGGCTCTCCATGAATGCTGGACCTAAGGGCCCTTCAATCGTTTCGGGCCAACGTCTCTACGGATATCTGACAACATTTGTGACATGGTCCCGTGTTTCGAACATGGTCAACGGTCGACCCTCATTTGTTTGTCCCCATTTTAGGCTAACGGGATAGGATGCTATGTTGCGAACATGGTCAGCAGTAATCCTCCATCTCCACGCCGCCATCATCGTGATCCGAATCTCGAGCGTCATGATTCACACGTTTCCACTTCCTCATGTTCAAGTGGAACTCCATCATACTCGGCTCTTTCTCTTCGCGCATCTAGGTGCGCTAAATGATCGTGTTAGTGTCATCAGGCCTGTAGTCACCGAGCATCCCTTTGCCCTAACCTGCCCCTCTCTACGTCGGGAAATTCCCACCACTACTGCTTGTTTCCCATACCGAGCACGACTCACGTGGGCTTAGTAGTTTTGGCTGGATGTGTACCAACACAGTTAGGCTGCTCCTTGTCCCGCATGATGTTAAACTGCGCTTCCAGAACTACGTGCGGCTTGATTCCCATCATCACGTGGGATACGTAGAGACACCCAGGCATTTCACCTAGGTTTCAGCCCATGGAATCACGAAATCTTGTTCCTCCCCATTTCCAGCCCTCGCCAGAGGCCCTATATGGAAGAAAGAATGATCCGTGATCAGGCCGATGCGCCCATCTGGCGTACTCCCACCACGGTGGTGTAACTACCGAAGTGTTGGATTCTGTTTGAACAAACCACCACTCCATGTTCCACGCTTTTCGTTCCCCTTATTCGGACCCTCGTCCTCTTTCGTGTCTGAAGGAACCCCCTAACGGTCTGGTCTCATGCCGCATCGGCTCACCTACCGTCCTGGGCCAACGTTCCGGAAGACTGGTCATGTTTGGAGGGACCCCCAATAACGGCCTGGATACTACGCCCAAGGGCTCTCCTACAGTTACGGGCCAATATCCCGAAGGATTGATCGACAACAAATTGATAAAATCCCGCGTTGCGAATATGGTCAGCAGTCGATGCTCATTGGTTGTCCCCATTTCAGGCTAACGCAGTAAGGATACCGTTTGTCCGCCACGGTTAACGGTTGTCCTTTATTGTCATGCCATCCCCACAGTGTTCCGAATTTGGGTATCATGATTCACACTTCCCATTTTCATCTGTTTGAACCGATTTCAGCGCCCCTGGTGTTCCCCGTTCGTGCATAAGAGCACGTTGTAGAAACGGTAATTCGGCTATCCTGGAAGTTCCTCCTCCGATTAAGCCTTCCCCATTTTTCGGGAATCTGGATTGGTTTTGGGGAATTGTCGTCAAACGTCCCGCATACATTGTAGGGATGTAACAAGGAAATTCAATAGTGGAAATCGCGCGTGCCACGACACTCAAAACAAAGGAGAAAGAAAGAGTTGAAGCACAAAAGTGTTAATAAAAGTTTCTTTCAGGTTTGTTACAATACTCGGGGGTTGACTTCCCCCATGGACGGGTTGACCCCGTCAAAAGAACATTGCAGCTCCGCTACCCGCTGACTCGTGGCATCCAAAGCTTGTTGCCGCTGATTCAACTCCCGCTCCTCTTCAGCAGCAGCGGGGTGTAATTAGTCAACTCTGGCCCTGGCCCTTTCTACCTCGGCCTGGACGGTAGCCATCCTTCCATAGGTCTGCCCCATATGCTCCTCAGCCTCTGCCAGCTGGGCCTTTAATCGTGAGACCAGCTCAGACTGCGCATCAAGAGTGGCTGAAAGCTCGTTGGCCCGGATCTGCATCTGTTGGAACTCCCCTTCAGCCTCCTGGAGCTTTCTAATGCTGGTTTCCTTCCTCCGCTGCCATCCCACGCTCAGCCCAGGATCATGCTCCCGGATCTTCTCAGCCATGAGGTCTCGGATGAGCGTGTGAGGGCGTTGGGCATCCACTCCCCTGGCACACAGTTCGCGCAACCGCGAGCGGAGCCTATCCATTTCGGCCAGCCATTGCGCTTGGGGAGTGTCCCTGATAAAGCGCGTGATCAGCTTCCACGACCGGCGACGGACTATGCTACTGTCTTCCTCATCAGAGGCTGTTTCATCCCAATCTGCGCGGTTGGCAGGCTCGTACGCAGGATATGCTTGCAGGAATTCCTCAGCAGGATCTGCATCTGGTGTTGAGTCTGGTACGACACCTGACGCCGACGCAGGCAGGACAGGACTGGGACCGACCAGTTGATCCTCTTCTTCAGAGTCCACCTCGATGACTTCAGGTACGGCCCTGCTGGTGGTCCTGCCAGTGATGGTGTGCGCCGCAGCTTGAGGAGGTGGAGGGACTATCGCCACCATCACCGGCATGCCCCTAGGGGGGATGCCACCAGACATCCCGACCAGCCTTGCCGCAGCGGCCCACGCCAGCCGAAGAACTGTACGACAGAGAGACATAAACGTTAGTTGGAACGGCCTACATGTGACAACGAGGAGACCGGTGGAGGAGACTTACGAAGATCGGCCTCCGAGCGCTGCTCCTGAGCCGGTACTGATGGGACTCCGAGATGAGGCCCCCCGTATATTGTTGGAAGGTCTGTAGATTCCAGAGAAGCCGCCTCAGACCCCCTGGTCCCACCAGACGCTGAACTGGACGCAGCCATAGGCGCGGGTTCTGAAGGTCCCGCATCATCACCTGCCAAGAAGAGAGAATAAGGCCTATGAACAAGTTCCTCCTGCATGGCTCAAACATTGGTGAGAAGTCCGTAGGGACCCAAAAACAGGTCGTAAGGAGAGAAGTTCGGAATGCTACCTCGAGAGCCTCCGCGGAGTCATCGGATTCTAAGCTTCGGTCTCCAACCTCGCCCTCCTCCAACGGGCTCCCTCCTCCAGCCTCATCCCCCCGAGAGGAGTCCCCTGTTTCCTCCGGCAAGGGGAAGCGCTCCCTCAGATCGGCAGCCGATAACTGCGCGGGCACCGTCTGATTCAACAGTACCCTCACCCGATCCGTCATTGGGCGAGGAACACCGCTGGAGTGGACGTAATCCTCCAGCTCGTCTAGGTATTGCTCCGCCTCCGCCGGAGACACCATGAATCCAGCCCGAACTGGGCCTATGCCCGGCAATTCCATCCCGAGGCGATTCAGGTGGGCCCACATCTCAGGTGGGCTGAGGAATTGCCGATTAACATCCCAAATGTCCCAAGCTTCCGGAAAGACAGCATCTTCTGCCATGTCAATGTGACGCAGCCACTTCCCCGGAGCCTGAGTGGATATCCTACGGAATCCCCTCGGTGGCCGCCCCTCCGGATGACCCTGCTCTCCCGGAACCACCGGATCCGCCGCTACTGCCATACCCTCGGCCGGTGCGGGTCTCGCCGCTATGGCAGCCCCGCTACCGCGAGCGGCCCTAGCTGCCCTCCGACCTCGACCTCGATATAGAGGAGGCCTGCTGTCACCAACCCTGATCGTTGGCTGCTTCAGCATCTCCCCCGGATAAGCGGCCTCCCAACTGATGGCGTACTCCTTCACTAATCCGAAGGCGGCGGTGGATGGAGGCAATGCAATCCGCATCTTCCCATCTTCCCATGTGAACATGAGCCACAATTGCCTCATCACACACGGGTGATCCTCGTGGCGCACTTCCCAGTAGACCTGCGGGGTCAGCCGCTGGAGGCACCGGAACTGCCTCGCAAAACGATGCGGGGTGTACGGTTCACAGATTGGCTCTCGATCTATCCGAGCCACCAAAACTCCGCCTCGGAAGGCTAGAAGGTAAGCCCGATGTTCTTCCGTTCCTTGCCCGTCATCAGTAAGCATCCCCGTCGGCAACGGGAAGGGATGGAAATTGAATTCATCCGCCCTCCACACCCGATTCAGTACCATCGGGACAACCAGTTTGAACGGGAAGCTCCCAACTGCATTCAGAATAGAGGGGCGAAAGTCTGATCCCGGCGGCGAGATGGGGTTTGGATACTCGTAAATCCCCCTGATGTGCGCTGCGATCCACCCATACAGGAGGTGGAAGGGCCCGCATATTCTTGGCGGCTTCTTGCCCTCGCTAATATGCCATAGCATTCTGTACAGTTTGGTGAGCATCGGGATCCCCAGGTTGATCCGCTGCCCCATGGCCAACATCGACGCCATGATGAACGAGCTGGGCCGTACCCCCATGCTTGTATCTCTCACCGGTAGGATCCAGCCACAGATGAGAGTTGCGATGAACGCTGCCAGCCTGACTATTGGCTATTGTTCGGTGCTGACGCTAAAACCCCAAGTCTTCCATTGGCTGTCCTCCAAAACCCGCCAATACGAGTGCCCCTTGCCCCGCTGGGCTGCCCTTGGACAAGTTCGAGGCCTTGTAGGGAACTCTCGATTCTCTGGGAAATTCAGGAAGCATTTGAACCATCTTCTGAAGTGGACATCCCTCACTGCCTCCTTGTCCTCTCCAGGGACAAGCGCCATCAGCGCTAACGCCAATCGCGGCATTTTCTCCGCATCTCCCCACGCGCTGGCAACGGGGAGGAACTCTTCATACATGGCCCCCAAGATCGGGACCCCAGAAACCTGGTGGACATCCCACAGGCTGATGCCCACCTCCCCGTGATGCAGGTGAAAAGTGTTGGTCCGGGACGACCATCTACTCAGCAGTTCCGGCATCAGCTGCTTTGGTTGGTAAATTTGGAACTGGGAGGCCCATGCCGCCTCATACAATCCCACTCTCCTCAGCTCGGCCTCAAACTCCTCGCATGAGGCGCCTACCCAATAGGCCCTGGCCCAGTCATCGGTAACGTTGTCGCCCTGGCATAGGTCCCACTCATCGGACCATCCCTTCTTCGGATCCTGCAGAGCCGCCTTCAGCATGGTGCGGTATAGAGGAGGGGACGTCTCCGGTTGTAGTGGATTTCCATCGATATCATTCACATGATTGTAGAGACAGTCAGCGGTGATGGGTGTGAAATCCTCCAGCGTGTGACCATCGGCCGCCCTGAACCATTGGTGTTGGCACGGTGTGCTCCTGAACCAGCAAGCCGGTTCATCCCTTCTCGCCTCAGGGATGAAGACACCATCCCTCAGCCCGAAGCTGTACAACGGCAGTTTCTTGCATTGAGGATAATCCTTCTGACCTTCCGACAGCAGATCTGTCAGAGAAGTGTGGTCTGAATGGCTCCGAACCATTTCCCCCAAGCCTGGACGGTTGGCCATCTCATCCCGAAGAGCAGCATCTGCAAGCACTCCCAGGATAGCCTCTTGATGGGCCATTTTGATGTCGACCCTCAGAAAAGTTTTTTTCCCCTGGATCGCGAAGCTCGGCCGCGAAATTGAATCGCGAATCTCGTCCACGAAGTGGAATCGCGAAGATCGGTCACGAGACCAAGTCGCGAAGTCCGGCCAAGGCCGACAAGAAGTTCGCCTAGCGCGGACGTGGAGTCGGAGACCCGCGGTTCGCCGCGAAGCTCGATTCGCGGAGGGCTGTCGCGGAGTACGCGAAACTTCACGAAATCGAGAGCACAAAAAGACAAGGAAGGCACGTAAAGACAAAAGAGGGCAGACCCCCTATTTATAGGCGACGACCCCGTAGCATCGCAGAGCGCCTTATCCGCGCGAAGCATCGCGGCGCGTCCGGATCCGCGGCCCCGGCGAGCATCGCGGGCCCCCTTCACGATGGTGCATCGCGGACCACCGACAGTTTTGGCGATTGTCCCTCAGACTTCGACCCTTCTCCCTCCGCGGCTCCAAGTCTGAGGGGGGGCATTTGTTGGCGCCAAAAATGTGGCCCGAAAGAAAGGAACGAAAAAGGACGGTGCACTGTCTCGCGAAGCTCCTCCGCGAAGCTCCGCCGCGAAGCTCCGCCGCGAAGCCCCGCGGCGAAGCGCCCCCACCATGGCGCTGTCGCGAAGCTCCAGAGGCGGTAATCCTCTGCGAACCCGTTTGACGTTCGTGAGCTGCCACGAAGCTCCAGAGGCGGTAATCCTCCGCGAACCCGTTTGACGTTCGCGAGCCGCCGCGAAGCTCCGGAGGCGGCGCGCGAGCCTTGCTTCGCGGCGTCCCTTCACTATAAATACTGGACTCCCCCTGAGTCCCGAAGACAGACAATCCGACCTTTCGGCTTCTCCTCTCCCGAATCACGATGCACGCTTTGCCCCGGGAATCATGAGCACCGCGAGGTATTTCTACTTCGCAAGACGACTCTGCTTTGTCTCGTTTGGAGCCCCTCTTCCAAGAGGGATGCCCTTCGCGAAGCTCAAGGGCATTCGCGAAGGAAGGGGATTCCCAAGGGAACCCGAGCAGCCGTGGAGCACTTGTGCTTCGCGAAACACCCAACCCATACGAGTAATCCCTATGCTAAGGCAGGATCGCTCCACTTCGCGAAGCACATTGCTTGGCAGGACCCTGCTTCGTGAAACACTCCTTCTTCGCGAGGCAGTGCTCTGCGAACACTGTTCCACTTCGTGAAGCACCTCCCACTCACACCTATGCCCCATGCTAAGGCCAAGGCACCCCAATTCGCAAAGCACACTCCTCTTCTTAGAGATTCCTCTTTCCGTGCGACCCTCCAGGTTTGCACGATGTGATTTCAAAGTCCCATGGACAACACCTCCCGTAGCATTGCTTCGCCTAATGCTTCCTCACCTGGGCACGCTAACGGATATTGCTTCTTTGAATAGCCACGCTAACGTGGACCCCTCGATGGTTCACCCCACTACCCCCCTTTACCATGGCCTTACCGGAACCTTCCCTTCCCTAAGGACCAGAGGGTACCGGTTATGTAAGTCTTAGGGGTATGGAGTGAACCCACCTCGTCCGAGCTGCAGGACGTTAAACTGCCAAGCACCACGTCCTCAACACATGACGTTAAACTGTGACCCAACCTCGTCTCCCTCACGATGGGTCCCCCCAGCTCGAACATTCTTTACACCACTCGTCTCCACGGGAATGGAACTCTTCCGCACATGGAATGAGATCCTCCTTGTCGGAGTGGTGTATGTTCGCAGGGGAAGGGCTGCCTCAGAGCGTAAGCGCCTAACCTTTGGTACGGATGATTGCACCTGTGCATCTCTGTACTTCCCCACTACCAAGGTCAGTGGAGGACATGATAGGGAATGAGGCACCCCCTATGGGCCTCCATCCTGGAGTAAGTCCCAACACCATGGGCTGCCCAATGCGTAAGCCCCTCTTCGCTTCTCACGGAAGCACCCTTCGCGACGTGATCGTCAGGTCCATTCGACCTCTTGTTTCTCACACCGAGCATGACTCACGTAGGCTTAGAGTGAGCACCGACCCTGACAAACCCTACCACCTGAACTACGTGGTCTTTGATCCATGTCAAGGCATGGTACGTAGGAAGCCTCCACGAGGTTCAAGCCCACCCGTCGCTCATTCACGTCGGGTCCCATTCCAGTCCAGTGGTAAGACATTGTGACCCACCACCTGAACTACGAGGTCTTTGATCCATGTCAAGGTATGGTACGTAGGAATCCTCCACGAGGTTCAAGCCCACCCGTCGCTCATTCACGTCGGGTCCCATTCTAGTCCAGTGGTAAGCCATTGCGACCCACCACCTGAACTATGAGGTCTTTGATCCATGTCAAGGCATGGTACGTAGGAAGCCTCCACGAGATTCAAGCCCACTCGTCGCTCATTCACGTCGGGTCCCATTCCAATCCAGTGGTAAGCCATTGCGACCCACCTGAACTACGAGGTCTTTGATCCATGTCAAGGCATGGTACGTAGGAAGCCTCCACGAGGTTCAAGCCCACCCGTCGCTTATTCACGTCGGGTCCCATTCCAGTCCAGTGGTAAGCCATTGCGACCCACCTAAACTACGAGGTCTTTGATCCATGTCAAGGCATGGTACGTAGGAAGCCTCCACGAGGTTCAAGCCCACCAATAGTGGACCAAGGTCTACTTTCACGTCGGTTCACCGGCGAAACCCACCTGAACTACGAGGTCTTTGATCCATGTCAAGGCATGGTACGTAGGAAGCCTCCACGAGGTTCAAGCCCACCAATAGTGGACCAAGGTCTACTTTTACGTCGGTTCACCGACACACCCCACCTGAACTACGAGGTCTTTGATCCATGTCAAGGCATGGTGCGTAGGAAGCCTTCACGAGGTTCAAGCCCACCAATAGTGGACCAAGGTCTACTTTCACGTCGGTTTACCGGCGAAACCCACCTGAACTACGAGGTCTTTGATCCATGTCAAGGCATGGTACGTAGGAAGCCTCCACGAGGTTCAAGCCCACCAATAGTGGACCAAGGTCTACTTTCACGTCGGTTCACCGGTGAGACCCACCACCTGAACTATGAGGTCTTTGATCCATGTCAAGGCATGGTACGTAGGAAGCCTCCACGAGGTTCAAGCCCACCCGTCGCTCATTCACGTCGGGTCCCATTCAAGTCCAGTGGTAAGCCATTGCGACCCACCACCTGAACTACGAGTTCTTTGATCCATGTCAAGGCATGGTACGTAGGAAGCCTCCACGAGGTTCAAGCCCACCCGTCGCTCATTCACGTCGGGTCCCATTCTAGTCCAGTGGTAATCCATTGCAACCCACCTAAACTACGAGGTCTTTGATCCATGTCAAGGCATGGTACGTAGGAAGCCTCCACGAGGTTCAAGCCCACCCGTCGCTCATTCATGTCGGGTCCCATTCCATTCCAGTGGTAAGCCATTGCGACCCACCTGAACTATGAGGTCTTTGATCCATGTCAAGGCATGGTACGTAGGAAGCCTCCACGAGGTTCAAGCCCACCTGTCGCTCATTCACGTCGGGTCCCATTCCAGTCCAGTGGTAAGCCATTGCGACCCACCATTTGAACTACGAGGTCTTTGATCCATGTCAAGGCATGGTACGTAGGAAGCCCCCATGAAGTTCAAGCCCACCAATAGTGGACCAAGGTCTACTTTCACGTCGGTTTACCGACAAACTCCAACCCAAAATACGAGGTCATTGATCCATGTCAAGGCATGGTACGTAGGAAGCCTCTACGAGGTTCAAGCCCGCCCGTCTTTCACGTCGGGACACACTCACGTCCAGCATGACGTTAAACTACATTCTGGTCCAGTGGTAAGCCATTGCGACACATCCCATTTGAACTACGAGGTCTTTGATCCATGTCAAGGCATGGTACGTAGGAAGCCTCTATGAGGTTCAAGCCCGCCCGTCTTTCACGTCGGGTTTCACCCCCGTCCAGCACGACGTTAAACTGCACCCCGGTCCATTGGTAAGCCGCTACGACCCATCACCATCCCGAACTACGCGGACTTTGATTCCCTGCCACAGGGATACGTAGGAAGCATCGTCAAGGATCAAGCCCAACTTCACTATTTCCCCCTGCGATGGTCCCATTTCACTCTCCTTCCACTCCATTCATCAACCCACCACCCGTTCTGATTCTCGCCCGGACAGTCTTATCCTGGTGAGACCAGGTTGGTATGCTCTTTTCCACAGTCGCCCATAGGCTGGCCTCGGTATCGATATCCCTTCAAGGAGGATACCTCAATCTGATCTATCCTAGCTAATGCTCTGGTTGGGTTGATCCGTCTCCGCTGGACGTTAAACTCACGGCATACCCTGTGTTGAACACGGGAAGCTGAGGAAAACCTCAGATATGTGTCTATGACATGTAATTCCCCGCGCTCGATGTGGGATGCCTTGGGCTTCCACGCCCTCGAGAAGCCTTGTGGTCAAGGATAACAGACAGACATACCAGGTACCCCAACATCCAGACACGCTACTGATGCCTCAACATGACTACTCCCCTGACCGAAGGTTGCTACCCTGACTGGACCCTTTGGAATGTCCTGACAGAAGAAGTGTAATTAACCGGCGTCCATGGAAACATGGCACTGGGAAGAGTTTCACGAACTACGTATTAAATCTATAAGGGAGACCCGGACTAGGTGATGAGTTCTGAGGAGGAATCCACAGGAGGAAGAACCGACATCCCATCATCCCGTTTCGATCAAGGAGCAGACGTCCCTGAATAAGGAGCGAATGTTGCCCGCCTTTGGAAAGCGGGAATGCGGGGCAACAGGCCGCGCGTCCTCCTGACAGACGGATGCGCGCACCCTGGCGTAAGCGTCGGAAACAACGTTACTAGAATTTATACTCACCCTGTTCATTTGATAAATACACCAATGAAATCAAATTCTATGAGAAGATCTAGGATGGAATAGTAAAGAATCCATTCAGGAGAGATGATTTTTTTTGTTTTTTTTACAATGTATGTCCTTTTCTATATATATAGTGTCCAAGACACTAACCATAAAACAGTCTTTCAAAGTTATATATATATATAATATTTTATCAAATAATTATGGTTAAAATCATGTAATAAAATATGGTTCATAATATTTTGTATCAATAGTAGGATTAGTAATTTGCAAAAATTACGAATTTAAAACCTAATAAAGAACACTTGGAACAATTCAAAATTAGAAATAAATTTTTTTTACAGTTTTGTGAGATAAAATTTAATATTTTACTGGAAGAGAAATCCATTTCTGTATACTATAAGGGTATGTTGATCTAACACAGTTGTACAGATGGGTAATAACAACAAAAAGGTAGGATAGGGTACTAAATAGATCATAACCTAGTTTTGGAAAAAAAGGCCTTGTTATACATATAATTTAAAACTCATGGAGGATATTATTTTCTTAAATTATTCCATTTGTGATCCAACATGGAAAGAAATATAGAAACTAGAAATTTTTATTTTGAAAGAAAGATAGGATTAAAGTATAGGAACCTAGAATCCCTATGTAAGAAATATATGAGGATTAAAATAAATTTCATAATTTATTCTTTATAAAAGTATACATATTTTTATTTTATCATTTCTTCTTAGAGAATGGATTGAGATAAAAGGTCCCTTGTAAAAATGGATGAAACATGCAATGGAATGATGAAATTCCTAATATGCTGGTAGCTCAAGTATAAAATTTCATGATGACGATATCCGGCATTATAAATAATAAGATGAACCACATAGAAATAAAATTTTAATTATGAGAGAACAAATAAACATTGTATATTTACTATGTGGGTATAAATCATCCTTTTATTAGCTCCATAACTCTATGATTTCAGAATAGTGGATCCATTATAAAAAAATATTTTTGGTATAACAATTTTCTGAGAAAGATAAGGTAACATTGGATCTGTATCTTTTGAAGGGGGAAGTCAATAAATGGTTTAAATTTACTAAAAACACAAAGACTAATGATTAAATTGATTTTATTGTTTTGGAATTATTCAAAAAGATCTATTTCATTGTGAATTTTCCTAAAACCCTATTATCAATGATGGAAAGCGATGTAATTAATTTAAAAAGGATGCTTAATATACTGGATGTTTTCATATGAGTATAACAAGGCTTTAGGTTATGATTCAATATTCTTTATTGATTTTTATGGTAATATTTATTGATACGTTGGTGGGTTGTGTCGTATTATATATAATGCTTTGGAAATTCACGTCTCATAAGCTATCATAATATTATAGGATGTGTAGTTATGGTGGAAATGGAATTCTTGGATGCTTAGTGGTCTCCATGATATAATGAGAAAATGAATTTATGGATAAAAACCTTAGAAATAATCCTAACTAATTCATGGAGTAGAAGAAACAAAAAATTTATGTTCTGCAAGAACTACTGCAAAAGGAACACGGGGAACTATATTCAAGAAAGTGTGAAATGATACAAATGTGGAATGGTGGTCCAAATTGCTCAAACGTTTTTGGGAGATATAAATCCATAATATCCAAGTACTAATAACACAGTGAGGATGGTTTATGTGCATCATGAAGAGGAATTATTAATGTATTAAGAGTTTTTTTACATTTCCAACATATTCCAAAATCTGAGAAAGGTAGAGGGAAACCTTAATAAACCCCAGTATATGAAGTTCATTCCTTCAATATCATGATTGATGAAATCATTTCTCTAAATAATTTGGTAGTATGTTGAATTTTATATCATTCAAATATTTCTAGTGAATTATCCGATTCTATTTCAATAAATTATATTATATTTTAAAAACATTTCAATGAATATTGAAACAAAACCAGATCTATTTGACGTAGTTTTTATCAATTAAGGATCTTAACGGATTTATTCAAGCCATAATAGTATATGTGGATTTACCAATTATAATTTTCATAAAATATTTCATTGATAATCATATTTTCATTATGATGGGGATATTCTATATGATATTTGGGATCTATTAGATCTCAATGTATAATTCTAGAACTAATTTTAGAAGAATGTAAATTACAATTGGTTTAGGGGGAATGGGATAATTTTCAAAGGACAGGTATCCCAACTGTATATTTGACAAGAACTAACTACTATATTCATATATATATATATATATAAATGATTAGTGGATAAGGGGAAGAATTATAATATGAAAAATATTTATTTTTTACCCATTATTCAGGAATAAATTGAAATATTTCATGTATAATTATATAGAACTACCCCATAAAGAGATATATACTTAACCATTGAAATCATACCTACATATAATCATTTATGGGATACCCAGTATAAAATAGAATTTGTAGAGTTATAAGAAATGATGAAGAAACTCTAGGATCTTATAAAGAATGATTTTGTCTATCCATGTGTGTCTCCTTAGAGAGAACCTAATAACTTGGTTAATAATAAGTGCATAAAAATTTGACTATGAATAAACTACAGCAAACTTAATGTCATAACAATATAGAAAAAATTCACTCTTCCAAGAATCGATGATTATTTTACCATCTTCATGGAGCTCAATTATTCTCTAACATTGACCTCTGATAAGTATATCATCAAATAATGGTAAACAAAGAATATATCCTAAAGAAAGCCTTTTGAACATTGTATGAACATTATATGATCATTTTAGTTTTCTTTCATCTAACAAATTCTCCCACAATATTTATGAATTTGATGAATTGAATATTTAGTGACTACCTTTATAAATGTTTGGTATTATTTAATGATGATATTTTTATATATTCCAAACCCCATGAAGAACATGAGTAACACAAAAAGATCATATTACAAATGATGAGAAAAGAGAATATTTTTTTCAAAATTCAGTACATGTGAGTTCTGGTTAGAAAAAGGTTCATTTCTAGGACATAGCGTATATTTCAAATGATTCTATGTGGATCCAGCTAAGACTAAGGTAGTAGAGGAGTGACCTCTTCCGAAAAATGATACAGATATTTACTATTTCCATTGTTTATCGTGGTACAATTGAAGGTTTTTAAAAAAATCACATATTGATAGTCCACGAACAATGTTAACTAGAATAAGAGTTATGTTTCCCAAGACAAAGGATTGTGAATAATGTTTTTAAAATCATAAAAAATTCTTTTTTAGTTCACCTATGATAATTTTATCCTCTAATGGAGATGGGTTTTTCATTTATAATTATACATCCTTGAAATATTTTGTATGTTTACTCATGAATAATGAAAAATTTATTACATTTGTCTTGTAATAGTTGAAACATCAGGAGAAGAGATATCATGTACATGACTTGGGGTTAGCTATTGTTATTTTTTCTTTACTGATTTGGAAGTATTATATTTGTTTTCTGAATTGAGATATATACATAGAACACCATAGTCTAAAGTATATATTCACACAAAAAGAAATATACATGGTAAAAAAGAAAAGGTTGGGGCTTCTTAAGGACAATGATTATTCTATTCATTATCATCCAAGAAAAACTAACAATATCATAGATGCACTAAGTATTAAAAAACCCATAGTTCATGAAATTATGAACCTTGAATGATATCCTTTGATAAATGACATGGAAAAGATAGACAAAGAATTAAAAAGGGTAAGAGATATAATAAATCCTAAACCAAATGATTTCCCAAACATAATTTACTTGACAAGATCATGGAGGCATAGTGATATGATCCTATTATATACAGATATATATATATGATAAAAAATTTGAGGTTTCTTAAGTTATTTATTGATCAAGAGATATTATTGATGTTCAGAACAATGATATGTACCCCATCTATTCCAATGTTCAATATGGAACTACTATAAGAGTTTTGTATCTCTACATTATCTATGCATCCTAGAATCATTAAAATGTATGATATTTGATCAATAATTATTGCTGTGATAAAATGAATGTGGTGATTTTGAAATATAATAGAATTTGTCTTGTATGTCAAAAAGTGAAAAAAGACTGACAACTTCCAAAGGGTGTGATTCAACAACTTCTTATACAGTTATGGAAGTGAAATTACATCACTGTAGATGTTATTACTCTCTTTACTAAGACACCAAAGGGAAATAAAACTATATGGTTAATCATTGGAAGATTAAATAATTCTACCATTTTTTCTGAATGATTGGATTTTTTCCATTGATCTCCTTACTATTTTGTATTTTAAATAATTGTTGACTCATCATAGGGTACCACTATGAATTTTTTCTACAATGATCCATTGTTTAAATATATGTTCTAGAGAATCCTTAAAAGGGAATAAGAACAAACATAATTACAGGAACAACTAACCACCCCTAAACATATGGGTAGTCTAATAGGATTATTCATACAATGGAAAAAAATGTTTTGTTCTAGCTCACATTATTTTAATGGTATTTGGGACCAATATTTTCAACTCATTCAATTCACATATGACAACCATTTATACTAAAGTATTGAAATTGATCAATATGAGAAACAATCTAGGAAGAAGTATAGGACTTCATCTTATTGGGATGATGTTGGAGAGGGAAAATTGATGGGACTAAACATTTTTAATGTTATAATGAAAAAAAACAATTGATCTAGATGTATTTCAAGGGTTCTTTGAGATGATGGAAGAGTTATGTACACAATCAATGGAAGTTCTTCAAAATTCATTTTTAAGAACATGTGATCCACATTGTATAACATTAGAATGGTGTCATGATATTTGTAAAGACGGGGAATCTTTAGAAACTCGTGCATTTCATATATAGATGATGCATATTACTTTGTAGGTATTAATTACATAAAATAATTATCCATGACGTAATTGTATTGGTCGAGTATCTTTAGAAAAATAGACATATAAACAAATGGTTCATAAGATATTTTCATCGTCTGCAACATATTTCATCCTAACTAGCACCCTTTCAAGAGATAACATACGCAATACCTTTCTTTATAACATGGGAAAGGAAACATAAGAGAGGGATATCTCGAATGGTCATTAATAGTAAACAAGGGAGATACCAATTATCAATTACAAATAACATGAGAATAAGGGTCGGAGAAAATGATAATAACATTTGAAAACCATACCCTACATATCCTGGATAATAACTTGGAATCAAGGCATAAATCTGGGTAGTTTATAATACAAGAACCAATAATAAATCAAGGAGCATGATTAATGAGATCATAAAATTTTTATTATTCATAGAATTTTGGTATGCACATAAGAATATAAAAATAATTTCCTTGGTTGTCAAGGATATTTTATTAGACAATAATAGGGGAGTGGGTTCACTAACCGAACCATTATTGTATTTTAGGATCACTCCCACATCTATCATAGTGAATATAGTCCCTTAATAAAATTGTTTTTCTACCCACTCCATTCTTATTTATATGATGAGATATCCATATTTAACAACTTTATTAGAAGGATATATAATTCAATGCCCCCTCAAATAATAATGATAATCATATATATGCATCCCATGATATCATAGAACATGAAATATAACCCATGAATAAAATGGGATATATAAAAATTTCATTGATATATAACACATGTAAAGGAAATAGGCTTCATAATCAATTCAATAATTCATCATGGAATAAACCATAGTGAATGAATAGGGTTCATAAATATCATTTCACTGTAATCATAAACTATCTAGATAAATAATAAGGATTAAATAATTGTATAATAAACCCATTAATTATTAGGAAACATCAAATGAGGTCATCATATATAGAAAATGGATTTAAAATATCCCTGGTAATATTTTTCGAGGAAAATATCCTTTCCACTTTGAAATAACTTTTTTGGAATCTAAGAAGGTCCTAAATATTTAAAAAAAAATCATTTAAATGAACCTTGGAACCTTGTAATAGAAGATTCAATTTACTGAGTGATCATGAGGTTGGGAAATTTTTTCTATTCTATATAAATTAAAATATATATTCATTTCAAACTTTCAATAATAACTAAAAAGTACCCCATATGGAAAATGACAAGAATATTTATTTAGAACTATTTTGGAAACATTATAATTTCTATAAAAATACATTAATCAATCATGTTAGATTATTAAATTCATTAATTAAAACATTTTAGAAATAATTATCATGGGAGAGAAAGTATTTTTGAACGAAGAGAAAGATAATATCAGTTTTCCAGGAAAAAATAGTTTTTGTAACTTGTGTATATAAAGAGATATAAATAAATGGAAAACATTTAACTACAAAAAATAACCATGGGAAAATAAAATTTTTGAGATTATTGAGAGGTAGATATTGAAACCTCATCATCAAAAAATTAATAAAAAAAATATAGATATAATATTTTATTTTAACAGAAATCCCTTAAAACATTGTCAATTTTTGAATCAATAGTCCCTTGATGTAATGATTCCTAGATGGATATGAAAATCGATATAATTTTCATAAGAATAATCATAAAATACATTATGTTCAAATTTAGTTGAATTTAATTTTTTTTAAATAAGGATGATTAAATTGATATAGAGTTGATGTCAAGATGTCACTAATGAGGTGAGGAGGAGGATAATTATGAAAATATCCTCAACCTAAATTATGAAGTTTGTTGAATAGATATGTAGTTCAAAAAAAAGTGTCATTGGTTATTTTAAGTGACATAATGTTTATAAAATTTGAAAAAGAGGATGTGAAAAATAGTTTTTATTTTCATGAGTTTTTGAGAATGTTGGCATTGGAATAATTGAGTATCATTTTTGTTGTACATTAAATAAAAAAATTCCTTCAAACCATCAATCCATGGGATTGAGGGGAACTATTTTTAATGTGGGAACTAGGATCAACCAAGGAATAGCTAGTCGTAATAGTGTCCAAGGCATGCATACTACACCAAAAATCATGTGCAAGGGAGTGGTGAACCACTGTTTAGGGCAGCATGTTTGCATATCAAAATGTTTTCATGGGGAAGTGCTAGTGTGTAATGAGAGTGCACAAGTTATTTAATTTGAAAATCAACCTTCACACATTTTATTATAATGTATCATGAAATAGATGAAAGAAGTTATGTCAGTCCCACACATTCATGTTACTGTTTATACATTAAAAATATTATAAAATGAACATGCACTATCAGATCAAAAAAATTTGTTCTATCTAATAGAGTATAGTGGTAAAATTTTTATTTAATCCACCAGAGAAATTATATGAATCGGGTAATCTTCTTGACCTAATGCCTGATTTATTGAGATAAGACTTTATATCAACATGTTGATTTAAATACAATTGAGACCAAATGAAACTTCAATTTCATGTTTAAACGATGTTCAAACTATGGACATACAATATGATGAAAAAATTATATTTATAGTTATTTTGATTTATCTTGAGGCATTAATTGAGGTATTGGGTGCATGAGATAATGCATTAGGTGGTTCTCTGTGATTTATAGAGCACTGAGTAGTGGATGTTTCTCTATAAATACCCCAAAACACAATAATTTGTTGTATGATCTTATAATGCATTTAAGAGTTATTTTTTGAGGGATAAATATAGAAAAATAATCACTCTGTATTCTCAAATAAGGTTCCACAAATTTTTTTTATTTTCTTCCCTAGTGATCTCATGATGATGATTTTTGTGTTTGGGATCGTCTCATGATAGTAGTTTCTATAAAACATATACAGAAGTTTTCATGACCATATATGTGAAGCTCTAACATGTGAACCATATTTTTATGAGGAAGAGATCACATATACTTTTTGTTACATGATGATATAGCGAGTGCATGTAGTTTCTTCTTACTATTTGTGTGAATTATTTATATTGAGAAGATTTCATATAAGATTCAAGGAAGAGAAGATTCATGTGAGGAAACTATTTGAGAACTTTAGAATGATCGAATTGCATGAAAAAATAGTATAGAATCAAGTATTGATATTCTTGTGAAATGCGAAGCACTTCAAATTATGCTTAAGAATTTATTAGTGAGGATTCATATTTTTTTATAGATAGGTTGAAAAATCCATGATGCACGATGTGAACATTGTGGGTGAATTAAAATGTATGCTCATATACATATTGTTACTTAATTTCTTGTAAAAGTATTAGGTAGTGTGCATAGGTAGTATAAAACTAACAGGGTAGTGAAAAAATTAATGACCCAAGTGAAATATTCTTTCATTATTAAACACATATATACACATGAAATAATCCATGCATGAAAATGTGATGTTTATGAATTTGTAATGTTTCAAATATTATTCTGAGAAGACCATATAGTATATTACATACATGGATGATGTTTGAATAAATTAATGTACAATATATTTTATATGGTGTTCAGTGATTTGAGACTAAAGCCGTAAAATATTTCATAAGGCATATACCCATGATTCTAGTGTAATGAGATCACTCTAGATAATTTAATGGTTATTGTACAGTGAGAAAGGAAAAATAGTTGTTAATCAGTTTTTGATGTTATTGATGATTTTACTTAAGCAGATCTAGTGATACTATTTTTTTGTTGATAAATACATCATCGTAAGAAAGTGCAGTGGAAAACTAAAGATGACATATATCTTTCTATAAATGGGTCATATCCTATGTGACTCATGATTATTGTTAGTATTTAGTAGGACTCTGAAGAAGAAGAATTGTCTTTTGGGACTCTATAACATGATGGTGGGATGTTAGTGAGACTATGGGATGCATTATAAAGATCCTCATATTGGACCCATGAGTCACTAATGTAGGTTAGAAATTGTAACCTCTAGTGAGACTCTAGAGGAACCGGGTGGGATGCTATTACTACCATGGGATGTATTATAAATATCCTCTTATGGGACATATAAGTTACTATAGTAGGTGGGAACCTGTAGTCTCTAGTGGGACTCTACATTGGATCGTTATGGGACTCAGTGTGGATGGGAATGTGTCTCTCCCTAATTGTAACCACAATCACATAGTAAATAATCTACAATCAATGATTATGACTAGTTGCATCAAGGATTTGATCTTAATACCGAACCTTGTAAATAACTATATGTGTTGTGATTTATTATTATTGTTTCCTATAGGGAGAGTCTGAGAAATAAACATGGGTGATCGAGGTATTAATCCATCACAGGGGATGGATTAATAAATAAATAATTTTTAAAAAAATGTATACCATATATTCACCCACCCCCCAGTGGTACCTAACTAATCCTTGGACAAATCAATTGGTATCATATCAAGGTCCCTTATGGTCATTCCAAAACATTATATGAAATAGATAATATGAATTTAGTGAAAACCTGAAGAATTCATACTTTTTATAGAGATAACTAACACATTTATAGGAATAATATGTTTCCTTACCTTATTTATCTTGGCCAAGAAGTGTGAAATGCAGAAACCATGGGATTCGCACATATTTCTAAATATTGGTCTTTGAATCTAGCTAAAATGATAAATATAGATTTTTTAAAAAATGATCATAATGAAATCTTGAAGGATTTATCATAAAATTTATACACTAATGTGATGGGTCTCCACACTATTATTGATATCTAGGATAAACTAAAGAGTATTTACAAGTAAAATTTTAAAGTTATGGAAGCTAAGATGCATAAAGAGAGAATAATGTCTGAGGATATTAAAATGATAAATGAAGAAAGCATTGAGTACTATTTATTTATATTCAATGAAATAGTATTTAATATATATAGTTTTTGTGATAAGCTAAAATATTATAAATTGTGAAAAATCTTATGAGAAATTTCACTGAATCTTTTTATTCCAAGATTTAATCCTTGGAATATAGGGAATAAATTCCATTGGATGAGTTACATAATGTTCTCATAGAATATTAAATGAAAAAGGATCTAAAATTAAAAAAATTTAAAACAATAGAAGTACATTATGGCTATAAAGAATGGCAAGTTAAAATAAGTGGAAGTTGAGGAATCAAATGATTTTGATGATTATTATGTTAATGAATATCTAAATGAAATTTTTTCTATTATCATAAGAGATTTTTAAAACGGGAAATTGAAATGAAAAGGATAGAAACAAATAATTCTCTTGGTATGTAATGGTATTGGGAATCGTACCATAAATTGCTTGATGAAAAAGGACAAATAAGAATCTAATGATGAAATTGAGAAATTCCATAAACAAAAAATGGATAAGAAGAATAATAAGTATTATAGTTGTACAAATAAGAGATTGATGATATATAGTACAGATAAAAATTCAACATCATTTTTTTATTCATAATATGAACTCAATTTATTTTCTTGTGTTGAGAAAGGATCAAATTATTCAAGTAGTGATGATTATGGAGATTTCAAAATAGATATGGAATACAGGATGAAATAATAGTTGGAAGATGATCTTGAGAAAAACACTCAACTCAATAAATAGAAGAGGAAGATATAAAAACTAAATAAAATTTTTTCTTCTAAAAATAAAGGTAATGATAGAAGTAAAATAACTCTTGTTGATGAAAATAATATGTACTGATTGGAGGTAGATGATATGGATAATACAGTGAGTGATCTTGAAGTGAAACTGACTCATAAAGTAGAAGATATATTTGAAACACAATCAATGTATCTAATAGATGAATATGAAATTAATAATAACCTAAAATACATCAATAATATTGTTGGGATAAACGTTGTGTCTTATAAATATGGTGAGATAAAAAGTTTCAATAGATAAGATACATTTTTTGCTAGAATGTTTAGAGATATATATAATATTACAAACAATGAAGGTGAATATGTGGGGGCCAAAAAGTTTGAAGATATGGACTTTATCACATCAAATAATGAAATGAACATTCCTAGAAGATCATTTTCACAAGGAAAAAACAAACATGGATTATAACAATATAAGAGAATGAGTTTTCTGAATAGGTATATCAACCAAATAGAATATGATGATTCAAACGATTTTACTGGTGTTATGGAAAATATGGGAATAAATTCTACTCTTTCTTATAAAACATGTTATTTATAGGAATTAGGGATGATCCATGCGGGAGATATAATGAATAGATGAATAAATACTATCAAAATAATACATCAAAGATGATAATAAAAAATATTTATTCTTTCTTAAATGAAGTTTGTAGAAGATATGGATTAGAGGGTCATAGAGAAATGTTATGCACAGAAAAACTAAAAGGGTAGGTTTCTTATAATTTGAGTAGGAAGAAAAAATATAAGGGAATAGAGAGGAAGTCATGTATATCAGAGAATCAGTGCAAGATACCAAAAAATGATGAACATGGAAAAAAGGAAAGATTGAATATTTGGATAGATCAAATGAAAAAGTTATATAAAGGTAGAAAACTCAAATTGATGCTACAGTTGAGGGAAATTGTATTACATCAAAATATGATATTCAATATCCAAAGATTATCTCCACTTCTGATGATCTATAAAGTCAAAATAATTAGCACGATCAAGTTGGATATATCAGGAATAACTCTATAAAATTGGAAGAAAAAAGTTTATTTATATACAAAGATGGAGAAAACATCCCTACATTGAAGAAAAAGTTTATGATAAGGTGAATTAATCAATAATTGAGGTCAAAAGGAAGAAGTAAAAGGCATTTTTGAGAGGAAGATCTCATCCTTAGTGTTATTTCTAGACAAAAATTAGTTCCTCCCTATTTCCTTCAAAAAATTATTTTCTTCTTGCATATAGGGAATTGAAGGGGATAGATGCATACCTTAAGGGGGGGTAGATGATTTGAAACTGTTAAATATCCAAAAGACCATTGAATATTCTAATCACTTACAGAATAATAATGTGAATACTTTTGACAAAAAATTATCAAAATATATTTGATATTGAGTGGATTTATATGTTCTTGAACATGAAATTTCTGACGTGTTTTTTATCTAAATATTGGATAATTATTTTTTCAATAATTGATCATCTAAGAAACTCTAAGGTATTATGTAATAGTTTTATGGGAATGGTATCAAATGTATTATTTTTCAGGGGTATAATTGATCACCTTGGTTATACACACTTTTTTTATACACTGGTTTTTCCCTCATTGACATAGAGTTGTTTTTCTAAAGACTCATTAAAAAAGAAAACATGTGGTATCATATTTTAATGAATAATAATATATTTTATTTGAAATGATTCCCTCAACATGATATATTTATTCATTTTCAATAAGGTAGTAAATTAAATAGAAATATTGATCTTGATGTTTCTTGGTGATATGGAAAACAAATTCAATGGGGGGATGCAAGTGCCCTTTGAGTAGAATTGTATTTGTCATCAATAATAATTATTTAGTATATATGGAGTTATTGTCAATATTTTTGTAATAATGTGATGATTAAGATAGTATGGAAAATACCCTCATCCGTAATTATAATGTTTGTAGAACAGATCAGTTTTTCCAAAAACACGTCTTTAGTTTTTTAATGTGAAACTAAGTTTTCAAAAAATTTAAAATAGACTATGAAAATTTGTATATAATTTTCATGAGGATTTGATAATTTTGGCATTGGTATATTTGAGTATCATTTTTTATGGCCTTAAATTAATTTTTTTTTCATCCTACCAGCATGACATGGGATCCAGGTGAACCACTACTAAGGTGGGAACTAGGATTATCCAAGGCATAGCCGACCAACATAGTGTTTGAGGCATGCATAGGATGACCACAATCATGAAAAAGGGATCATTGAACAACAATGTGGTGTAGCATGGAAGTGGAGAAATATGCCGGTATCGGTCATTACTAATGAGTAATGAGAGCAGACTAGTATTCGAATTTGATAACTGACTCACACGCATTGTATTATAATGAATTGTGTGACAAAAGTAAAAAAATTGATCTGGTAATTTTGATCACTTTTTATAGTTTCTCCATTACAAAAGTTTGTAATGAACTTGTGCTACATGATAAGAATAATGTGGGCCTTCTAATAAATTCTATCTATTATCTTCTTTCTTGAGATACATGGTAGCTTTTGTGAGTTAGGTATTCTTTATGAATGAATGTATGTTTTATCAAGATGATACATATGATCATCATTTGAACATCCTAAGGATTCTAATATACCTGACACAACAAAAAACATTGTTTTTATTTTTAAATTATGTTCGATCCAAGAACACGAATTGTGATGAAAAATAGATATTTACCATTATGGTGATTTCTTAAAAATAATGACTTGAGGTTGTGAGCTGATGACCTAAGGAAAGGGGTGGTTTTTTGTGATTTATAGAGAACTAAGTTATTAGAATCTAGTCTATAAATACCCACAAACCTTACTCATTTTATGTATGATCTTATCAAACATCCCAGAGTGTATTTTTGAGACAAAAATACTGCAAAGGTATTTCTCTATGTTCTCACAGAAGGTTCCATGCATTCTTATTGATTTTCCACCCTTGAGATTTCATCATTCTAGTTTGAGTGTTGATGATCATTGCATTATTTTTTTACATGATTAAGATTGATGTTTTCATGATCATTCCTATGATACTGAAACATGTGAACAATATTTTTATAAGGATGAGATTCATTATACATTTTTTTGTGAAGACACAATGAATATATGTAGTACATGCATATAGTTTTCCAAAATGGTTAAGTTGAGAAGACTGTGTATATGATTTTTGTAAGAGAATAATCACATGAGTGAAGAATTTGAGATCTTTTAAAGGATTTATTTGTTTCAAGAAACAATACAGTTGCATTGAATTATATTCTTGCACCAAGAGAAGCATAACCAAATGTGCACAAGAATTTCATAGTAAGGATACAAATTTTTTTGGACAGACCTGTTGATAAGGCCACTAATCACACTATAAGTAGTTTTTGTGTATACATTTTTATTATCATGAACATGTTATTAATTAATCACTGGAATATTAATTTAGTAGTCTTCCTATTTAACATACAACAAACATTTGTGCGAAAAAATTAATGAGACAAGTGAAATATACATTCACTATTCAACACAGGCATACACATGAAATAAGTCATGGATGAAAGTGTGAAATTTATGCATTTGTATTATTTTACATTTTATGTTGAGAAGATGATGAAGTGTTTTATATACATGGATGATGTTTTAATAAATTCACATAAGATAAATTTAGTATGTTGTTGATTAATTTGTGACTGAATCTAAGGATTATTTCAGAAGGCATATACCTGAGTTATCAGTGTAATAAAATTTGTTCTGACCATTTGAAGATCAATGGATAGTGAGGCCGATTAGATATTTGTTTATTAGTTTCTAAATTTCTTGACTATTGTGAACAATAATTTCAGGTGATATGGTTTTTTTTGTGGATAAGTACAACATATTGAGGTAGTGTAGATGTAGTATAAAGATAACAACTATCTTTCTATCAGTAGATCATATCTTGTGTGACTCAATATTAATGGATGTAACGACCATAAATTTTATGAATAAAATTACCTTTATTTTAATGTCATAGGAATATAAGAAACACATTCACTATTTTTTGGTTTTTAGATGACTGTTAACTATCACTACTGTGGATAATATAGTCATTTAACATTAGTCACATAGTTTATATAAATATAAGGTTTTAAAAAACTATGAACACAGACAATGGAGAGGATGACCTCACCCAAAATACTCGGGCCATATGAAGCTCAGTTATTGGAGACTGGGGATTAGGTAGCATCAATGGGCTTCACTCTTGAACAAGCCCAATCCGAGATTCAACATATTAAGCTTGAATAGAATCGTTTACGGGAGAAGTTCAAGTTAATAGAGATTACCACCCGAGTCTTGTTATCCAAGCTTCCCCAAGAGTATGTCCCCGTTTCACTCCTTACCCTTAGGTCTTATGCAGGTGTTATAAAGTTTAATGTAATAAGGAAGTAGTTACTTATTGTTTAATCCCTTTTTATAAATAAAAGTATTATTCCATCAATTCCTTTATGAAAATAGTCTTTCTTAAAAGAATGATAAATTGAGTTTTTGGGTAAAAATGTAAATTTTTAAATATATATATATATATTAATATTTTAAAATAAGTTTTTATAAAACCAATTCTAAGATAATTATATTAGTTATTTTATCTATAAATGATTATATAATTAGTTTGATAATAGTCAAATATTTATATGATAAAACAGAAAGTGTATGTTTAAAGAATTTATTTTATGGAATTAATTATTTTTTTAAATATTTAATTTTTTAGTAAAATATTAACATCAAATTAAAATTATTAAAATTAAATAATTATATAATATCTCTGAAGTAAAATTTACTTTTTTATGGTTTGAATACTGTTTTATTCAAAACCCATGAATTTTCAATAAATTTCATTTTTCATTTTAAAATCAGAAATTCAAATATATAGAAAATTATTTAGATAAAATGAATATTATTTTTCGAATCAAGATGTAAAAATTATCCAAAATTGATTTTTTTAATTTTTTTTTGAGACAGTCTAATTTTTTGGGTAAAAATAAAAAACCGTATAAAGAAAATATGTGTTTTATGACATCATAATGCCCTAATAGTGATTTAATAAAATATATAAAAGGGCCATTTAGAAAATATATGTATTACCTTTAAAATAATGTGATTTTATATTTGTTTCTTAAATTTTATATTGCCTTAGTGGACCCTCCAAAACTTATAAAATATGTTAAAATTTTAAATTCCTTTCCTCGAGAGTGTGACTCACCTCAAAGAAGAATAAATTATATTTTAATATTTTAGGCCCTTAATCATATAAAATATTTTATTCCACTCCCATTTGACCAAAACTTGGGAAAAATCATGTGATGGTTTGTGTTTTGGAATATTTTAATTTGTAGTGTCCAAAACCTAAATATTAAATAATTCTCTCTAATTTCAGACATAAACCCAGCGAATCTCCCATTATATTTCACTCAAATAATTTAGAGCTCAAACTACCAATAACCCATACTCTATAGAGTCCTCCCAAGGGTCCCCATGCTCCCAAGAAGTCTCTCTCAACACTTTGGGACCACACATCAATGTAAGGGATTCCTTCCTTTCTCATTTTTGTCCAAGTTTCCATATGTTGTTATACCCTTCTATTTTCAACTAAAAATTTGGGGGTATGATTTCTCACCTCCCCCATAATATCCTCCTTATATTTTAATGAATAGAAACCCATTTATCTTTCATTAATTCTTTCCGTGTACACCTGTTACCATGCCAAAATTCCATAAGGGATTTTGCACTTATTATTTTCATTCAAGAATTTATTCTATATTATAAATCTAAATTCCATTTCATATGATGGTATATTATGTTCCATGATTCTCTTACTGTATATTTTATGTATAAATTAAAAGCTAACCCTTTTTCTTTCATCAACTGAATTTATCAAATTTATCAATCTTGCAAGAAACACTATTCTCATAAAAGAAATGATGGAATAAGACTTTTATTTATTAAAAAGGATTACACAATAAGTAAATAATTACATATTACATAACCCCGTATAACACCCAAATAATACCTCAGGATAAGATGTGTGATGGTGATAGAATCTTGTTGCAGCTTAGATAACATCGCCTGGGTGGTAATCTCTATTAACATGAACTTCTCCCGTAGGTGATTCCGTTGAAGATTAACATATTGAAGCTAGTCTTGGGCTTGGTCAAGAGAAAATCTCAGTGATGCTGCCTCCTTCCCAAGCTCAAAAAAATGAGTTCCATATGGCCCAAGTCTACTGAATGAGGATATCCACTCCATTTTCTATATTGGAAGTATTTTATGAAGCCTTATATTTATATCTATTGTCTGATCACTGTTTAATGACTATTTTATCAACGGTAATGGTACTTAATGGTAATTTAAACCCAAACAATTATAAACAAGAGTGCTTTTGTTTTTTATATCCATGATACCTTAAAATAAAGGTAATTTATTCATAAATGATTATGTTGTTACAACATTCCCCCTTAAGAAGTTTCACCATAAAAATTTCTTTTTCTCACACTAAAACCGATGAGGGTAACTCTACCTCATCACTTCCTCATGTTCCCATGTATCTTCATCAAATATTTGGTTTCTCCGTAACACATTGACGAGGATCTTTGTTTATTTCGTAGAACTTTTCTCTATGGTCTAAGATCGTCACTGAATTATCTTCATAGGAAAGGTCATTCTCCAATGGTACCATCTATGGATTGAGTGCATGTGATGGGTAAGGTATTTACATCCTCAAAAGTGATACTTGGAATACATAATGTGCATGAGATAGGTTCGGTGGGAGTGCTATTCGATAGGCCACTAATCTGATACGATCAATGATATCAAAATGGCTGATATACCTTGGACTAAGTGTTCCCTTCTTTCCAAATATTTGTAATCTCTTCCATGGAGATGCGTATAGGAAAACCATATCTCCATCATCAAACTCTCAGGAGAAGATCGGTGGCATGACAGGAGAGCTAGGTTTCGACTCACAACCAGTGACAACGACGACCTCCGAGCAGGTTTCTCCCCCTATGGGGGAGGGACCTCCGCCATCTCTCTCACAAGTGGAACCCTCATTTATCCCGTTCTCGATCTCGGAGCTCCTGTCTCCATTCCCACCATGTTTTCTGATCCCTAAGTTTCAATATCTGCATGAAGGTCGTCCCATTCTTCTGATTTCGGTCGCTGAGTTTTAAAAAGCTTCGGGCCTCCATAATTTGTCTCTAATTGCTCGTTTTTCAAAGATAATACCTTCAGTCGACCTATTTTACATATTTGTGTTCGGTTCCTAGGATTTGCATGAAAGGGAAATAGTAGTTTTACTGGACAACATGCATATCTTGATCCATTTTTCTTCAGAGGAATACCTGATTAAGGCATGGTCAAGAGCCCCCCGAATCTACAATAGCTCACGATTATACCTATCTCGATGGTCATATGATTTTTACATGAAGCACAACTCTCCATCAGTGGCGGTCTAGGTAAGTTTTCTTAATCTCCCTCTTCCATTTCATAGTCCATCGATTGTTAAAATTCATGGGAACCTACTGGGAAGATACTTGTGTTCTGATAGCCGGACCATGGTGGTATCTCATCTGGTTAACCCTTGAGTGTGTGTGGAGGTGGATGCATCAAGGGGGCCTTTAGACTTCTTCTGGATTACTGTAGGGGAAGAATTATGATGTAAGAAGTTGGTTGTTTATGAGTCGTGGTTCTTTTTTTACATGGTTTCAAACGGTTGGGTCATTCACTGGAGAGTTGCAGGCATGGGGCTAGGAATTATTGAGTTAAGGAGTATGCATGAAATGGTAATCGTGGCATTTCTAAGGACTGTGTGGATGAGGGTGCACTGGCTGAAGGAATATCCAGGGTCATTTCAGTGGACCAGATGAGGGAAGTGGTCCTTCAGGTGCTGCTACGGTGGCCCGGATTGAGGGTCTGGTCAAAGACAACACAGAGGATGCCTTAAATACAATTGTCTTTGGTCCTTCTTAAGGTACCAAACAGGTGAGGAAGAAGAATTAGCTTCTCTGTCCTACTAATCTGAAAGTCCAAGATGTTTTTAGTAGGATGATAGGTGACCTCTGTGGTGAGAGCAGTCCTGTCACAGGGCCCGATGGTAATGCAATGGCCAAGCATTATCAGTCTCGACCTGCAGGTGACTCTCAATATGTTTTCAACAAGGAGTGTCCTATGGTGCATACTTCTTGTGCTACTCAGGGTGTGGTTTCAGTGGACTTTTTCAAGTTGCCGTGGTACATGGGTCATGGCTTCATACAACCCAACCAGGCCGAGACTCTTGGCTTGATGTTGCTGGATGGGGAGGATGATTTGAGCATGGAGAATAATTCTTTGGGTGATAATGGTGATAGGACTTGAAGCTTTTTTCAAATAGTGAAGGAGGGAGGGGGTCTGATCCAGATTCAGACTTCAGTTCCCTTGTTCAATAGGTTTTAAGGTCTCTCAGAGACTGATGTGAATTCTAATTTCAATGCCCCAGAAGAGGGAGATGAGAGTGGAGTGAAGGATTCCAAAGGGAGAGACCATTGCATCTAGAATATGAGGATTCACCTACAAGGATTAATAATGGTTTCAATAAGAGGAAGGTGAGGAAGGACTACTCCTCGTTCCCTCCTTCTTTAGATACCCGATCTTCAAAGAAGATGAATTATAAGAATAAGGAAAATGAGTCTTTGTCTTCTCAAAGTCTAGTGGAATAAGGTCGACAAGACATGGCTCTTATCTTAAGTTCTGAAGAAGAAGTGGTGGAGCAGACCTTGATGCTCAATGCATCGGAGGAGGAGGCAACCAAGATGATGGGGAGGTCGGTGGAGGTATCTCTTAATGAGGAACAATATACATTGATCGACATACAGGACTCCATTCTGGTAGGGGGTTCCAACAGAGGGGTAATCAGTGTTGAGGAGTACATTCAAACATGGGACCAACTTGCTTCTATATTAGAGAAGATAATTCTCGAGGTTGCTTATTTACATGTTACATCCTTATCTTGGAAACATTTCAGGGAGAGGGATTTAGGTAATATTATGTTTCTCACTAAGGACCCCGGTTAATGGGTTTTTTCCAGGCTATTCGAGAGGGTTTTTTTGTGCAGCCCTTGGGTGTTCTGGTTGTTTGTCTTTGTTTGGATATTTGGTGTCTTTTCCAACATTCTACTAGGACCTGCGCCGGAGGGGGACCAGAGTGAAGAGTATTCATCAATGCAAGACTATTAGATTTGGATTCTTGAGAGGTTATGGCTATGCCATCGGTGTCGTGCTCATTCACTTCTGCATTGGACTTCTTACTGAAGGGCCATGCGTAGGTGAAGGATTGTTTACACTATCATTTGCTAGGTTGGGGTAGGTTCGGTAGTTTTCTTTGGTTTTCCTTTTCTGAATTTGTTTTTTGGAGCTTTTTATGACTTTTGGTTTCTCACTTTCTTCCTCAAATGTGTTTTGATACTAAAAAAGTAATTTTCAGTCAGTCCAACATCAAACTCTAAGTCTCATAGAAAGTTGTTACCATAGCTCTTTATTCGACTCAAAACAGCTTTTATGTGATGTTGGATGGTATTAAACTTCTCCACGATTTCTTTGACCATATCTGGACCAAGAAGTTTTTTCTTCCCAACATCATCCCAACATTCCATGGTTCTATACCTCTTCCCATAAATGGATTCATTAGGTGCAATTTTGTTGACTGAGTGGAAACTATTGTTGTAAGAGAACTCAACCAAGGGAATATGTTGATCCCATGATATTTTTAAGCCCATTGAGAATGCTCTCAATATGTCCTCATGTTTTTGGATAGTTTTCTTATATTGGATATTAGTTTAAGGATGATAAGTTGTACTAATGTTCAGATCAGTATTCAGAGCATATTGGAGACTCTTCCAAAACATAGAGGTGAATCATAGATCTAGGTCAAATAGAATCGATAGTTGTACACCATGAAACCTTATCATATTTCTTATATATATATCTATTATATTTGATCCAATGAGATATCCTCTCAAATTGCAATGATGTGTGCATTTTTTTAAGACGGTCAACAACAAACCAGATAACATTATTTCCATTGGATGTCATCGTATGTCTGATGACAATGTCCCTGGTGATTTTCTCCCATTTCCATATATGTACATGTAATTTTTTCATAATCCCCATAGACTTATTCGAATAATCCTTCAATTACTGACATTCCAGGAACTTTTATTTATATTCAATTATATTTTTCTTCATGTTATCCCACCAAAAATGATCTCAGAGATCCTGATACATATTTGTGTTTCCTTGGTGTATGGATAAATTTGAACTATGTGAATCATCCAAAAGTTCTTTCTTTTACAACAGATTTCTTAGAATACATAGTCTTGACCCAAATCTCACAATTACTTATTCATTAAAATTTAACTCCAAGGATTTCCCTTTTCTATTAGTTTCCACTTTCTCCTAAATTCCAACAGCATCTTTTTTATAATCCTTTAAGCTTTCCAAAAGAGACAGTTGATCAATCATTTGTGAAAGGATTGATGATGTTGCCTTCTTTATGATTCCCATGTTCTTCTTCATAAGATCTAAGAATATTATATCCTTTTCAATTCTCAAAAATGATATAGTTATTGGGTTCTTTATACTTAGATCATTTTCCACCTTGTTCGCTTTCCCAGGGTGGTAATGAATTGAGCAGTCTTAATCTTTGATGATATCTAATCATCTTTGTTGGTGCATGTTCATTTCTTTTTTGGTGAATATATGTTTGAGACATTTTTTATTCGTATATATTTCACACATTCCACAAATTGATAATTCCAACACATTTTAACCCAAAGATCATAGTTTTAAACTACATATCATGTTTGGGATAGTTTTTCTCATGAATTTTCAACTTTTTGAGGCTGAAGAGATGAATTTTTCATTCTGCATCAACTCACATCCCATCCTCTTATTTGAAACATTGTTGAATATTATAAATATCTTCCCAATTCTGGGTAATGTGAGCACTGGAGTAGTGATAAACCTCTGCTTCAACTCCATGAACCTTTCATCACATCTATCATCCCATGAAAACATGACTCCCTCCCGAGTTAGCATGGTGAGAGGGTTTAACTTTCATGAGAAATTTCTCACAAATCAGTGATAAAATATAGCTAACCCCAATAATATATGGATATCCATCATACATTTCGGCCTCGGTCATCCCTCAATTGATTTTTTGTTGGAAGGGTCCACATTTATCCATTAACTTGTGATGATATGACCCAAGAATGAGACATCCTTCAACCTAAACACACACTTTATGTACTTTTCATAGATCTTCTCCTCATTCAAGGCCTCTAGTACTGTTTATATACGCCACTCATGATTCAAATTGGTTTTGAGTATATTTGAGTATTATTAAAAAATCCCCCAATAAATTTGTCGTGGTAATATCTAAAGACTCTATTCATCAAGACCATGAAGTTTGTAGAGAATGTATGATTCCTAATGGAATTACTATGAATTATTAGTTCCCATTGCATGTAATAAAAGTAGTCTTGGTGATATATTCCTTTGTCATCCTTACTCGGTAATATCCCGACCACAGATCTACCATGGAGAATTATTGTGCTCCACGTAATTGATCAAACTAGTCATCAATTCATAGAAAAGGATACTTGTTATTTATCATGATTGTGTTGAGCTCGTGATTTTCAATGAAAAGTCGCATTAACTCATCCTTTTTCTTAATGAAGAGGAAAGGTGCACCTCATGGTGAAGCACTTGGGAATATAATCCCTTTATCCAGATTCTCTTTTTGTTGTTTCCATAGCTCCTCAAGCTCCAAAAAAATCATTTTGTACAGTGTCTTGGATATTGGAAATTTCCCAGGTATGAAATCAATTAGGAATTGAACATCTCTTCTAGGAGGAAGCTAAGAAATTCCTCTAAAAACAAACCAGAAATTTTTTTTATAATAGGAAATCCATTGAGTATGGTTCCTTTTTTAGACTCAATAATTTTAGAAATATACACGTTATCATAAAGAATTATTATCCAATCTTGAGATAATTTTTCTCAATAAGATTCATCTTCCTCCTTACACTTGTATAGAATTAGGGGTCGATTCACCATATGGAGAGTTATTTCCCTCTCACGTTAGTTTATGTTGGATCTATATACAGAAAGACAATTCATACTAACAATTAAATAAAATTAAACCATAGGAAGTATTATTAGGTTCTACAAGAAGTTCATTCAACAAATTGTTATAGGGGAGTTATATTCATGGGATGAAATAATTTCCATATTTTTCGTTCTCACCGACATCTCTAATTCCATGATTTTTGGTTGTTTTTGTATTATTATATTAAAATTTTGGGATATAAAAGAATGTGTAGAACCGTAATCAAAAAGTATGTTTTCTATTATTGAATGAATAACTTGTGTATTTGTCACCACTTCATTATTATGATTCACTTTGGTGGTAGTAATGGAAAAAATCTCTCCCAATCAGCATTATAGGTTATCGGTTGCCTCCAATTACCCTTAGATTATTGAAATGGTTCAGAAAGTTCCCTAGTTTCTTACAGTTGTAGTAATGAACAATGCATTCAGGGTTGACTGGAACATTCCTTTCATATTCCACACTAGTGGGTTTCTCCTATTGGAAATTGTTATCCATGTTCCCTTCTCTTTTACCCCTAAATCCATTCCTCATCCCCTTTAAGAAATTTCAAGTGTGCTTCTTCTTGTAGCTTTGGAATGTGGGATGCTTGAATTGATTAGCACCATTGGTTTTTTCAATCAGACCTCTAGAATTAAAGTCTACTTTTTTCTTCTTATCCCCATGATTTCCCATAAGTTCTTTGATATATATCTAAACATTCAAGGCATATCGGACAATCTCCACATAGCTTTCAAAGTCGTAGATCGCTCGGGCTTTCCATAGTCAAGGTTTTAGCCCACCAAATAATCGATCGAACTTTTATTCAGGGGTAAAAAAATCATAGGTGTATCATGCAATTTTGGTAATGTTTTCCTCCTATACCCCCAACAAATTCGTCATCCGTTGGAATGAGTGAAAGGAAATATATTTGAATTTTAAAAAATATTCTGTAGGGAAAATATGTACCAAAAATAGTTTTCATGAAATCATTCCATTCTAGCACCTCGATCTCTTCCTCAGGATTTGTATTTTCGTTCAATTTCAACCATTGATCATCTTCACCCTCCATTTAGTAAGTATCCATAATAACCTTCTCTTGTTCGTAACATTGATGGACGAAGAAGATCATATCAATCGAGTTGATCCATTATTTGGAAATTGAGGGATTGGATAATCCATTGAAATTAGGAGTCCTTTGTCTAATAAATGACTTTATTGTGATAACCATGGTTCTATTAAAAACATGAGTTAATTGGGAGAGTATCATGACAATGTTTTCGATTCCTGCCCCCATCATATTGGGGATCTCAAAAGAACTATCACCCCATTGATATTCATAATGGTTGTTAGCCCGAGTCTTTTTATTAGAGGTCATTACCTCGAATAAAAAAAATTATGGGTAAGTATTTAAAACTATTAAACACATAAAGGGGAATCTGACAACAAAAAGGGATAACTTATAAATTAGATTTATCTTCTTAACTTATTAATTTCTAGGATTCAATCTATGTTATGTATGTTCTATTTCCTAACATATATTCTTTTGGGATCCCCCTAATAACTATTAATAATAATCTTATGAATTTTAAAATGTATATCCCTTGGGATTGTCGAAAAATAGTGTTTCAAGGCCCATTGTCGTGGACAAGTTCCCATTCGGGTCTAGCACAAAGCAGTGTTTTTTTTGTTTTACCCCTACATACATTTTTACCAGATCCATCTCTACTTGTCTGTATCCAAATATGAATGTATTTTCTTGATAAAACACTTACTATATATACTTAAAAATTTACGGACTATTTTCCTATACTAAGTCTTATCCCTAAGTCATTCACTAGAGTGTTATCACCCTAATCCTAAAAATAACTAAACTGATCCTCAGATACCAACTATAGCAAACCTGGTCTTTATTTCACATTTAGACATGCTTTATTACATAAAATTGAACTTAATACAACCCAAAAATATTGATAGGCCTAGTGTCTTTGGGTCTTAGGACCATTACATGAAAACATAAGGTATACAATACAACATCTTTATTGAAATCTTCTTTTACATGACCAAAAATTTACCTCGTACTTAGAATTGCATGGGATAACCTGAGGACATACATAAGAAAAGGGTGAGCTATGAATCCCAGTAAGGAAGTAAAAAAGGCATAACATGAACAATAAAATACATATTATGTAATAAACATATCAATGTATCGTAAGAGAAACTTGAAAACTAATAAATGTTATTGCATGATTATCATAACATTGAAATGAGGTAATTACTTAAAATAATTTGTCATTAACATAAAGGAATTAAGTAAACCCCTATCCCACATGGTGGGAAATTTACAAAAAGGAATCAGGTAAACCCCTATCCCCACATGATGTATCACGATACTAAATATTACCTAATTCATTGGAGGGCTATCTTGTGAACCCTTTATATTCATTTCATTCTTAGGCTTATGCGTGCCACAAAGAGCATACAATATGGATTCATTCAACATCATCATTTTTTTCAGGATACAATAATATGGAATACATACATGTAGGAACCATTCAACAAGTATATATGAATAAAGGTGAATACCCTTGATAGATTAGTTGTTATGGTATTCACTACACAATGATTTTTTCAGGGAAAATCAAAGTTAAATTTCGGTAGCATAACAACATCATATGGAAATTAATATAATGGGATGATGAGAGAGAAATGGTTTTCTCATAATTAATACATTAAATGGAAATTATGTGGATCATATAAAATAATATCACAACATATGAAATGTAAATTAAGATTCGTAATTTAAAAAACCCGCTTTTATTGGAATGAGGATAGAGAAATCCCTTATAAAATTTTGGCATGATAACGAGTCTATATAAATGATCATGAATGGATTAATAAGATTATAAAGAATATATAATTATTAATAAATTAAATGAATAGTATGTGTAGTGCGTATTAATATATCCTAAGATACGAAAATTGAAATTAAAATGCATATCACAAAAGGAGTGCATGATAAAAGATTAAAGTTAAAGATCCCTTAATTTGATGTGTTACTAAAAAGACTTAGAAGGGGACTCCTACGATCTTGGGGAACACTGGGAGGACTCTAGAGAGTATGGGGAAAGGTTGTTTGAGCTTCACAGAGTTTTAGTGATGTGAAATGAATTATTGGTTGGGTTCATATACGAAAAGAGGGGGATTTCATTATTATTTTGGTTTGGGACACTACACAATAAAATATTCAAAACCTCAAACCATCACATGGTTATTTCCCATGTATTATGAAAAAGGGGAGTGAAATAAGTTAATTTATAAGTGAAAGGGTTGATGATATAAAAATATGTCCCTTTCTTATATGGAGGTGAGTCACACTTTCTAGGAAATGGTTTTAAAATATTAAAATATTTTATATGTTTTGGAGGATTCGCTAAGGATTTATGAAATAAATAAAATAAATATAAAATTAAATTATTTTAATATAGAAACATATATTTGAAAGAATATATCTTTTATAGTATTTATTAAATAATTTTTAGGTGATTATGATGTCATAAAATACATTGTATATTTATATGGTATTTTATTTTTTAGCCAAAAATTTTACTATCTCAAAAAATTATGAAAAATTCAACATTGGATAATTTTGATGTCCTAATTCCAAAAAATAGTATTAATTTTACCAAAATAATTTTTTAAATATGTTAATTTTTAATTTTAAATAAAAACCTATATTTATTGAAAATTGACTTGTTTTGACAAAAATAGTTTTTAAACATTAATAAAAATTACTTCTGGCTTCATTATATGATCAATAATATTTAATAAAATGAATTTAATAATAATATATTATTATAATATAATTTATTTAAGATATCCATTAATTCATTGAAAATTGGTTATTTAATTGGATTTTAATATGAACTAATAATACTATTTTTGCTTAAAGATCATATACAAAGTAACTATAATAGAATAAATGTATATTAATTATTATATAAAAAAATATTTTATATAATCATATTGATAGGGTCTTGTTAAATATGACTTTTTTACACCAGCATACGCCTTAAGAGTAAGGTGTGCGATGGTGGGGCTTTCATTGCGTTGTTTGGTTAACATGGTTTGGATTGTGATCTCAATGATACTGAACTTCTCCCATAAAAGGTTTTTATAATGCATAAGTTGTTGGATCTTTAATTGGGATTGGTCTAGGAAAAATCCTAGAAATTTTATATCCCTCAAGTGCTTTGATAAATGGGCTTCATAGGGGAATGATCCTACTTGTTGAGTCCATCACTTCCTTTTCCTATGCCAAAAGGATTTGTTAAAACCATATATTTATACTATTCATGTGATCAATGTTCAATGGATATATTATCAATAGTAATGAAACTAAATGGTCATTTAAATCTATTTGGATGTAATAAAAAAATAAGTTCATGTGTCTTCTATATCCATAAGACATTAAATTATATTAAAATGGGGAATTTTATTTATAATAGTTCGAGTAATTAGAACCTTCCCCCCTTAAGAAATTTAACTATTGAAATTTCATTTTCCAATATTTAAATATATTGGGGTAACTCTACTTTATCACCTCCTCTGGTTCCCACATTTTTTCTTCAAAATATTGGTTTTTCAACAACACTTCGACAAGTGGAATTATCTTAGTTTGAAGAACCTTTTCTCTAAGATCTAATATCTTCACCGGTTTTTCCTCATAGGAAGGGTCATTCTCAAACAGTACCACCTCTATATAAATTACATGTGATGGGTCTTGTATGTACTTTCTTAAGTGGGATACATAGAATTAATCGTGTACTTGAGACATGTTTTATGGGACTACTGGTCGATAGTCCACTACTCCAATGAGTTCAACAATATAAAAAGGGTTGATGTACCTTGGAATAAGCTTTCCATTCATCCAAAAACATATGAATCTCTTATACGGAGATATGTAGTGCAATACCATATCTCTAACATCAAACTCTAGGTCACACCAATGATTGATAGTATAGCTCTTTTGTCAACTCTGGGAAGCATTGATGTTTTGGTAGATGGTATTAACCTTATCCACCATTTCATAAAACATTTTTAGATATAGAAGTTTTAGTTCCCCAATATCATCCTGGCCTGCTTATATTATGCACCTCTTCCAATAAATGGATTCATAGAGAGCCTTTTGGATGCTCGAATTGAAGATGTTTTTGTAAGATAACTCTGCCAAAGGAAAATGTTAGTCCCATTCTCCTTTTAAGTCCATTGAGAAAGATCTCAACATTTCCTCAAGTGTCTAGATAGTCCACTCAGACTGACCATCATTTTGAGGGTGACAAGCCATGCTGAAATTAAGCTCAATGTTTAGGGAATGCATGAGACTTTTCCAAAACATTTAGGAGAATCTTGGATCTCAATAGAAAATAATTGATATTGGCACTCTATTAAACCTTAACACTTATCTTACTTATATTTATTCTCGTTAATCCAGTGAGAAATCCTCTCAAAACATAATGAAGTGTGCAGTCTTTATAAGACGATCCACAATAACCCATATAGAATTGTTTCATTTGGATGTATTTGGATTTCTAGTGTAAAATTCTATGGTGATGTTTTCCCATTTTCACATTGGTATAGGTAATGTTCTCATCATCCCCATAGACTTATGCCTCTCATCATTCACTCACTGACATACTAGTCACATTGATGTATATTCAGAAATCTCTTTATTCATATTATCCCACCAATAGTACTCCTAATGATCTTGATACATATTTGGGTTTCTGGGGTGATTGGAGAAATTCGATCTTTTTGAATCAACCAAAATTTCCTTCTTTAACTCTGGATTTGATGGAACACATAGCCTCAACCCAAATCACATAATTCCTTCTTTATTAACACTAAACATTGAGGATTTTCCTTTTATAATATTTTCCACTTTCTTTTAAATTTCCTCATAAACTTCTTGATCATCCTTAAACGCTTCCAAAAGATACAATTGAGCAATCATTAGTGCAAGGAGTGATGATGTTCCCTTATTTATTATTATCATTCCGTATTAATAAAATATAAGAAGATTAGATCCTTTTCTATTATCATCAATGATATAATTGTTGGGTCCTTTCTCATTATCACCACCTTGTTCATTTTCCCAAGATTATAGTGTATTGAGAATTTGTAATCCTTGATGAGCTCTAACCATCATCGTTGGTGCATATTCATCTATTTCTATGTGAATATATATTTTATAATTTTTTGATCTCTATATATTTCACACTTCTACAAAATGATATAATGATTCTAGAGTTTCAATTCAATGATCACAACTGCTAACTCCTTATAATTTGTGGGATAGTTTTTCTCATTAAATTTCAACTGAATTGAGACATAGGTAATGACTTTGTCATTTTTCATCAACACACATCACAATCCTTTCTTTGAAACATCACTGAAGATTATAGAAAGCTCCCCACTTATGGGTAGTGTGAGAATAGGGGCAGTGATAATCCAATTTTTCAAATCCATAAAGCTTTATTCATATTAATCATTCCATTAGATCTTGAATCCCTTCTGGTTATCTTGGTAAGAGAGTTTTACAATCATGATAAATTTCTCACAAGTTGAAGATAATATCCAGCTAACCTAAGCAAGCTATGGATATCTGTCACATATTTTTTCCTCATCCATCACTTAATTTCATTTTTTTGGAAGGATCCGTAGATATCCCCTTTATTATGATGATATTCCCCAGGAATTAGACTTCCTTCAACAAAAACTCATGCTTGATGTAATTTCCATATAGCTTCTCTTTTTACATGGTTTTCAGCAAAATGTTCATATTCTCCTAATGATCCTCCTTGTTTTTTGAGTATATTGAATATTTTCTACAAAGGCTACCAAAATGTTGCTGAGGTAATCTCTAAGGTATTATTCATCATTTCCATGAGTATTGATGGGGCATTAGTTTGTCTGAATGGAATCACCATGAACTGATAATTCCCATACCTTGTATGAAAATCAGTCTTGGGGACATCCTATTTTTCACCCTTACTAGGTAATATCCTGACTGAAGATATACCTAGGATATGTATTATTCTCTACATAGTTGATTGAACAAGTAATAAATTTAAGGTAAATGATAATTTTTATTCATCGTGATTTTTTTGAGCTCGTGATAGTAAATGATAAGGCTCATTGACCCATACATCTTATTGATTAGGAGGACTGGTTCACCCCATGGTGAAGCACTTGGGAATATAAAACATTTATTCAGATTATCCTGTAGTTATTTCTTTTGTTCATCATGTTCCAAAAAATCCAGTCTATATGGAGTATTGGATATTAGAAATTCACTAGGTATGAGATCAATCAACAATTTGACTTCACTATTAGGAGGATAATAAGAAATTCCTAGGAAACATGTAAGAAAATTCCCTCACAATATGCATGTCTTCGAGAATTTTTCATTCCATAGACTCAATCATTTTAGCTAGATATTATTTCTCATAAGGAAATAATATCCATTATTGAAATGATAGTTATAATGAAGATTCATCCTCATCCTTGTACATGTATTTAATCGGGGGTCGATTCGCTATATGAAGAGAGATATCCCTCTCACAGAAATTTCTGTTGGCTCTATATAGGGGAGGCTAATCCATTCCTATAATTGCATCAAATTACACCAAGGGACATATGAAAAGGTACATAGGGGTGTTCAATCCACAAATTATGATAGGGGAGGAGTTATATTCACGAGATTCAATAATTTTTAAATTTCTATTTTCACCAACATCTCTACGTCCATTTTTTTTGGTGGTCTTTGGATTATTCTACTAAACTTTTGGATATAAAAGAATGCGTAAAAAATAGACAATAACCCTACCATTTACTTTAGTATTCTAGTTCTACATTATTCTATATATAATTTAGGATGAGTAATTTTAAACAATTAAACACATAATAGGGAATCTAATGATGTTAAATTGATTACTTATAAATTAAATTTATCTCTTTAACTTATGAGTTTCTATGATTTAGTCTATGTTATCCAGAATCTAATTCCACAGATATATTATTCTGGGAATTTTTTATTCACATAATAATGGTTTATAATAAGCTTATTAATTTAACAGAGAATATCCCACCAGCAATGTAAAACAAGTAGAGCAGCAAGTCATGTTGTCGTGCACCTGTTCTTGTTCAAGTTTTGCTCAAAGTGGTGTTTTTGGGTTTTACCCATTGATACATCTATGCGAGAGCCACATCCACATATTGGTATATAGACAAGGAATTATTTCTTCGATAAAACACTTAATCATACTCATCAAATTTGAGGTAGGTTTTTCTTATACGTAGTCTTATCCCTAAAGGTTTTCACTAGGGTTTCCGAATCATATTCCCAAAAATAATTAAACTTAAACAATGATACAAACTATAACAATTCAGGTCTTTATTTCATATTTAAACATGATTTATTACACTGATTTACACTTAATACAACTCATAATATGGAGAGGTCTAGTGTCTTGGGAAATTAGGAACATTAATTAACCAGTTAAGACATGAAATAAAATATCTTTATAGAAAATTTATTTAACGTGACCACTACATTCCTTTATATTTAACACTGCATTGGATTACTTGAGGACTTACATAAGAAAGGGGAGATCTATAAATCCTAGTAAGGGAATAAATATGGAATAACCTAAGGATAATAATATATTTTGGACATGATATATCAATGAGGCATGAATAAACATGAATATAAAGGCATGATATAACATGATAATAATAACATGGAAATTTGGGAAGAACATAAAACAATATATCATAAACAAAAAAGAATCAGTTAAACCCATATAAAAACATGGAGGCAAAAAGACCCATAATGTAATCAGGTAAACCCCTAGGCTAGCATGATGTATCATGATACTAAATATCACCCAATGCATTGAAGCACTGTCAGGTAACACCATTTATAATCATTTCAATATCATGCTTAAGAGTGAAATGTAGATCATATAACATGGAATCATTACAAATCATCATTTACTACATGATTAAGGAATATAGAATAAATACATGGTACCCAATAAACAAGTATATTTTCATAAATGTGAATGCCCTTAATAGTGGAATGGGTATGGTATTCACTACATGATGATTTTGGCATCGAAACTCGTGGTTCAATTTCATTAGCATAATGACGTCATATGTAGATTAATAAAATGGGTTTATGAGAGTGATAGATAGGTTTATATTGTCATTTATACATGAAATGGATAGTAACGAGTTCATAGAACATAATATACCAACATATTAAATTCAAATTAATATGCATAATATAAAAGAAGTTCTTTAATGTGAATGAGGGTAGAGAAATAACTTACGGAATTTTGGTATTGTAACAGGTGTATATAAAGGATCATAAAGGGCTTAATGGGAGTGTAAGGAAGCTCTAATTATTTATAAATAAAATGGAAATAAAGTGGATTATGTATGAACATATCTTAACATCTAAAAATTGAAATTAAAAAAACTATCACAAAAGGAATTCTTGATAAAAGTGGAAACTGAAAGATCCCTTACTGGGATGTGTGACTCCAAAGGATTGGGAAGGGCCTCTTGGGAGCATGAGGTGACATAAGAGGACTCTAAGGATCAGGGTCTAGAGGTTTTTCTGTATTAAAAAATTTTAGGTGAAGATAAACGGATGCTTTTGTGGGTTTATATTATAAAAGAGGGGGATTTATTTGTTATTTTAGTTTTGGACCCAAAATAAAAAAATATTCAAAACCACAAACAATCCCATGGTCAGTTTTTATGGTCTTTGGAAAAATTTGTTGGAATAAATAATTTTATAATGTAAAGGGCCGAAGATAATAAAATATTTCTCATTCTTATGTGATGGTGAGTGACACTTTCCATGAAATGATTTTAAATTCTTAATATATTTTATAGGTTTTCAAGGATTAACTAAGGAATTATAAAATAAACAAAATAAACATAAAATTATTTTATTTTATCATAAAAACTTATATTGTTTCAAATATCCTTTTTAGAGTATTTACTAATTCATTTTGGGCCATTAGGATGTCATAAAACACACCGTATATTTATATGGTATTTAATTTTTACCCAAAAAAATGATTGTATCAGAAAATTATGAAAAAATCAATGATGGATAATTTAGATCTCCTGATTACAAAAAAAATTAAGTTTATCTAAATATTCTTTTAAAAATTTAAATTTTTAATTTTAAAATAAAAAACCGCATTTATTGAAAATTGAAAGGTTTTTGACAAAAACAGTTTTAAACGTTAATAAAAAAAATGTTGACATCAATATATGATCATTTATATTTAATAAATGTAATTTAATAATATTATTTTAAAATTATATTATTTATTTCAAAAATCCATTAATTCCTTAAAAATATATTTTTTAATTGAATTTGAATATTAGAAAATAATATTATTTATGCTTTAAAAATAATTTAAAATGTAACAATAATATAATAAAAGTGTATTCATTATTATATACAAACATAATGTATATAATAATAATTCTAGGGTCTTGTTACATATCCCTTTATTACACTAGCATACGCCCTAGGAGTAAGGTGTGTGATGATGGGCATTTCCTGGGATTATTTGATGAACATGGTTTGGGTCATGATCTTGATGATCTTTAACAACTCCGGTAAATAGTTTGGCTCAAGATTATGTTTTTAAATATCCTCTTAGACTTGGTCTAGGTCAAAGCCCAACAATTATATCTCACTTGGGCGCTATGATAAATGGGCTTTATAGGGAATGATCCTGCTGGTTCAGGCCATCACTTCCTTTATCTATTCCAAAATCATTTGATAAAACCCTGTATTTTTTCAATTAATGTGATCACCATTAAATGGATATATTAATAATGGTAATGATACTTAAGGGAAATTTAAGTCAAACTGGATTAAATAAAAAATTAAGTTCATATGTCTTCTATATCCATAAGACATTTAATTAAATCAAAAAGGTGGATTTCATTCATAACAGTCTCGGTCTTTACAATATTATTTCCCACTAAAACAATTCCTTTATAGCTTCATCAAATTGAATGATACATGATTGAGTTTAATTATTCAATCCCTAAATGTAATTATGTAACATGAAAATATTTTTGGCATCACCTTCACTCACAAAACCTTCTAGTTCGGTCATGTAAATATATTCTTCTAGGTTCCCATTAAGGAATGAGTTTTGGTAATCCATTTTCCAAATTTCAAAAATATGGTAAACTGATATAACAAGTATAATTCTTATGTATTTAGTCATGGAAACTGGTGAATATTTCTCACTTTATTTAATTCCTTGATATTTTTTAAACCCTTTAGCCACTAACATTTCTTTATAATTATTTACTTTAACATATTTTTTCAGTTTTCTCATGAATACTCATTTTCACCCTGTAGGATATACTTCAACTATCCCATTGACCAGATCCCAAACATGGTTATAATAAATGGAATCCATTTTAGAAATTATGGATTCTTACCATCTTGAATCTTCTAAGATCTCTACTTCCTATTTGTACGAGAGAGTTTTATCGTAGGCAACAAATAGTGTGTAACCATATTTAGTTTCTAGAAAACAATAATTATTTATTTCTATTACCTCTATAGTGCTCTTACATAGTAATTGTGTTTCAATAACTGCTTATCCTATAGGGACCTTTGGATTTTGTTCTTGTACCAACTCTTAGTTCCTTGATTACCAACGTCATCGAAGTAAAACATGTGCCCACTATCCTTTTGGAGGATATTATCCCTCTCAAGAATGGTGAATTTTAATATGATAGACATGTTATTATACCATGGGTTGTATATTGATTATCCCTTTATTTCATTAGGATACCCTATAAAGATACAATATGTTCTTTGGGGAGCATTCTTGTTTCATAACAATGCCATAAAAAATTCCTCAAAACCACATAGACTTGTATATAATAAAGAAAGTTTTTTTACACTCCATAACCATAATGGAATTATGTTCTTCTCTTTATTTTTTACTCATTTTAATGAATATTCCATGGTTTTTAATGAATATATCAGAATGGTTAATGGAATATCTACATGGATCGTCATTTACCTTACCATTTATAATAGGGTATGGTTCCTCCTTTCATTAACACCATTCCACTATGGTGCTTAATGTGTAGTGAGTTGAGATAGAATAAAAAACTCCTATAAAATATCAATAAACTTGTGGTTAAGATATTCACTACCTCGATTTTATTATTGATACCTTATCATATTTCCATGTTGATTCTCTACGTCATTCTTGAATTTATTTAATTTCTAGAAGGAATCAAGATTATAAATCATTAAGTTGACATGTCCATATCTACTCAAGTCATCAGTAAATGTTATAAATTATGAATACCCACTAATCTCTTCTACTATAAATTGACCATAAAAATTAGTTTTTACCAATACTAATAGATATGTGGCCCTTCCACCCTATCTATAGAATGGAGGTTTTTTCATTTTTCCTTATAAACATGAATGACATAGTTTAAGTGGTTTCATCTCAAAAGAGTCTAAATATCCATCATAAAAGAGATTATTCAAATGATTCTTGTTTAAACAATCATGATAGTGATGCCAATTTGGGTTTAATATGGGTCATGTAAACATGATTCTCTATTTCTGTCCAATACTTTTTTTCCCAAATTTTATAGATAAAAAATATTATTTAAATGATTCATACCATAACGTAAGTTTCATTTATGAAAGAAGAAATTTCTATTTCCAAATTTTAAAATAAAACCATGTACATCTAGTAATGATAAGGAAATTTTTTTCATGGTAACTATTAGTACATAATAATGATCTCTTAAATCCAATATGATTTATATTGAAAATGAAAGGTGGTAGTCCCCAATGTATAGAGCATACAACCTCACCCTATTGGTAGCTCACAAATCCACATATCCTCTAGAAATCTTTCATAATCTACATGGTTCCTGAATTTGGATACATATATGACCACTATAGGAAGTATATAATATCTAATTTGTAGATAATGAAATATTACACTTGATAAAAAATGTTCATTGAGATTCCCCTTACTTATGTGTGTAGTTCATCTTCTAGTGGCCTTTCTTGCCGTATGAAAACATATTGCCTCCTTTTCTTTTCCTTTCCTCTAGATCATACTTATCTTGGAAGGATGGTGCATGAGATATTTATACTTGTTATGATTATTAGGCTCCTTATCCTTTTTCATTAGTTTCTTATTCACATTAAGGATCATGGAATTGTTACACCCCATATCTTTATCTACATGGTGAATCAAATTAAGATATTATGAAATAAACTTCTCATAAATGATCATATTATAATTAATAATAAAACATTATAAGGACATCGGTAGTAATGGATGTATGAGATCTATACATAACTCATATGGGGATTTAATCCCTATTATTTCTAAGTGTTCTATGTATCTAATAATCTTAACTACAAGACATATATTTAGTACTGACTCTCCATGAATAGTTGAAAAAAATCATTGGAGATATCGTATCTCTCTTATCTCTCCTTCTCATAGTAGAGATCCTACAGGTATCACATCATGATATATGCATCCACATCCTCATGTTTCTTCAGAATCTCATTTTTCATGGATAATAGAATGAGACACTAAAAATCAGTAAAATCATACAAATATTTCTCAATAAAGGATAACTCTTCCCCACTAGCCTCTGTATCAGGTGAATCAGAAATATATTCTTCTGCACCATACAATTTCTATTCAAGGAATGTGATTATGTACAAGAACATTTTCCACTCTTGGACATTTTTTTCCAATGAGAAGGTTACCCTTCTAAATTATGGATCATAGTGATATGTTTGAAATCATTTTTATTTATTTTTCTAAAAACAATATGACCATTGTTTTACTACTTTATCTGGTAAAACTTCAATAAATAAGTAAATATTATATTTATTAATCTCCAAATATGTTATCGAATCCTAATAACCCTCACTATTGGCTTTTTATTATCATGTTTCAGAGATATTCTAGTGGAAATGATCCATATGACACTTATAATCAACTTGAATTTCATTTGTCAATAAATTTTAATTGTTTTACATAGGCTTTCCAAATGACAAATACATTAACTCACTATTCCTTAATCTATTTACTAGAATACCCAATACTAAAATTATTAAATTGAATTTCCTTAAACATTTACTCTCAGTTACATAAAGTCATTTATTAGAAGTCAACCCTTGATGTGAACTAAGTTAAGTTAACCCAAAACATCATGCTATAATTACCTGATAATTGAAATCACCCTAACTTTGGATGGTCCAATACTTTGAACTATGGTTCAATTTTAACTGATGTAGTGGAAGTTTATACCTACATAATATATATATAATTGATTGATTTTATTTTTTGTTCATAAATTTCAAAAAAAATTATTAGATGCTTGTTAAGATTAATTGGATTTATGTAAGTGACTAACCATGTCTTTTATAATGTTTCCGCATTAGTCAAACCATTTTATTTGTACCCACAGGGGTTTTATTTCATTAATTCATTTGATCATGAAAAAAATGAGCATAAATAAATAACTATGGAACATGTAATTAATAATATAATAAATTTTTATGATCATGATATTTTTACAAATTTTTAGTGTATCTAGTTGGTGCTAAAATATTCGTCGGCCTTAGGGAAAACACCTTGAACCATTTATGTTTTGTGTTGTATATTTCCACCTTACCACATATGTATATCTCTTGGATTGGTTTTTCCTTACCTCCAAACTTAAACCACATCCAATAGATTTGTAGCTATATTCATTACAAATGATTTCACTCACATGTTGGTGAGGGAACAAAATGATTGGTTAAGGGGTTTATATAAATGAAATCATGTCATGTATGACCTTACATAATGAGATGAGAAATAACATGCAACCAAAAAATTAAATTTAATAATAAATTAAAATAAACATATATCAAAAAAAATTCTAGTATATGCTCATGATTATCCACATACATGAAATATATTACACATTTAATAAAATTAACATTCTATTATAATTGTTCTAGTTTAGTATAAATCACACTCAAATAAATTAATTATATTTTATAATTAATCAATTTTTTTAATCTTAATTATCATCTGAATTGTCTTAAAATTCTCATCCATCATAATTTTAAATAAATTTATTTAAAATTTACTATGTCTAAAAAAATGTACCTTGGAGGCAACATGGTGAGTACCCATTGGAACTTACCAATGTGTACTATACTCATATGTTGTTTACTCTTGTGACATGTGTCATACACATATTATCAAATAATTTCATGGATTTTACTATAAACTTAATGGCCAAAAATAACACCTGTTATTCACAAAGCATGTTATTCTCTATGTGTGTAGATTAATAAATTTAAAATTTCTTACACATGATATGTAGATCCGAAAATTACATAGAAATTATTTAGATATTTTTATATATATAATCCGTAAAATGGAATGTACTATCAACTTAATGACTACATGGAACACATGTTGATCAAATTTGAATAGTAAAATTAATTAATTTTCAATTCTGTGAATTATTTTAAACATACATGGTTTGTACATTACAGTTTACAAGACATGTAGTATTCTCAACATTTATCCATGGAACACACCTATGGACTCGTTATGTAACAGTTCATGGAAAAATGTTGGATTAGAGAGCATTCAAATGGGCTACATGGAGTGTAGTCTCTGAGTTACATGGTCACCAGTAATGTATGCCATGTAATATGATACATAGCCCATCTGTTACTAAAGAACTACATGTCTTGTACAAAAGTTACATGGAGTCTACTCAGGATGACCGTGTTCCTGGATAGCTCAGTCAAAACAAAGTGTATAACCAAATACAATCAGTGTAATAAATGTACATGTATTGAATTAGTTATGAATTTTTTATCATTTAATTTTAAAGAACTGTAAAATCCAAGGGAAATTTTTTTCTTAATTTTCGTTGGGATTTTACAAGAATGCAGTTTCTTACGGCACCTGATTCCGAGGCCCGGTGATCCCAGAATAAATTTCCGAATTTTAGCTCGGGTACATTCAGTGAACGAACAAGCGGGTTTTCCTAACTTTTGAACCGGTGCTCAGAATCGAAATCTGAGGACACTGATGGAATCGTTGATATGTTAATTGCTTAGTAACACCTTTTCTGGAGTTGCGTTTGCTCGGGTGTGGTTATTAAAATTTTGGGTTAAGTAAAGAATAAAATAAAATGGTGCAACCAATTTTATTTTTATGTAAAGTAGTTTAACCTAAGCTAAGTGGTTGGAGTGGGACCCACTATATCCTACTCCACTGGGTAGGATATTTGTGGGGTGGGGCCCACACGAGCCCCACCCTTTCAACTTCCTCAACCACCTATTAATAATGTAACCCACCTGCACCCCATTAAATGAAAAGTCAACTCATTAATTGATTAACTTATTCAGTAATTAATTCTTGGGTTCATTTGAATTTCAAATGAAATGCTTGCTTGTGGATTAATTAAATAAGAAAAAGTCTTATTTCATGAGAGGTGAGTTCATTGTGCAAGAGGATTTGGGGAAGGAAATCTCTAACTCTTGAAGAACATTCTTCCTCCTTGAAGAACGCAATGAACACACCATCACCGATGAAGAACGCCGAATCCTCGGAAATCGACGATGTGACACCGTGTACCGCGACGCCGACGATTCACTTCTCCATGAGGCCGATGACGCTTACGGAGTCTTCTTCCACGATGTGTTTTTCCGCGAAGAACCTTCATTCAACAATGCTTTAGGTAGGTGGTTTGGTTTAATTTAATTTTTTGTGAATTATATCCTCGTCCTTTGATAAAATGATAGTTGTTTGGGCCGCCTGTTATCGTAATAACAGGAGGACGTCGGACCATACGAACACGGCCGACCCACCTCCCCTTTTCTTGGTTGTACTTGTTGCGGCACGAGAAAAGGTGGCGCATTGCAACGGCACCACGTAAAAACAATGAATAACGGCCGAAGAAGCATGTCACTATTGCTGTGATTCGACAGCTCCGCGGATTGCTTAATCGATGGCCGTTGACGGAACGGGCCGCAGAGGTAGTTTGATGATTCCGAAGTAAAGTGTGAGACCCAAGGTGAATGCCGGCGCAGACGAAATCGAAAACGGACCACCGGTGCAACTCCGGTGGCCCCCGGAATTCTCCAGCGGTGCGGGTCGCCGGCGCGGCGGAGCCGGGGGACGGAGGCGGCGGCGCCCGGCGCGCCGCCAGGAGGGAGCGCCGCGGCTTCATCCGTGGCGGTGGGCGTCCGGTCCCGCGGCCGCTCGGGACCGAGGAAGGGACGTGGTGCCAGGTCGCTTCTGCTAGCAAGGAGAGGCCCCTACGTGGGTGCCGCAAATCCAATCAAGGGGGTAGCGCCCCCTTTGTGTGGCCGCTCGGCCAGCGCCGAGCCGCCCTGGGCCGGGCCGCGCCGGCCGGGCTGGCCCGCGCCCCCTGGGCCAGGCTGCACCCACCTGGTCAGGCCATTCCCTAATGGGCCAGACTCGGACCCGGTTTGGGCTGACCCAGGGGGGGTTGGGCCAGGTCGGTCCGGGCCAAGACCCCCCCCCCATTTTCAGACCACTTCTGGTCCTTTGACCATATCTTGGGCTACAGACCTCCGATTGACACACCGTCAGCTGAGATGCGATCCTTGGATCGAGACGGTCGTTTCGGTATATTACAATCAATGTTTCTGAGAACTTTGTGTTCGGCCGGGTTGGTTCGAACACGAAACCAACCCGGCCCTCGGAGCAGAAATACTTATAACTTGAGCTCCGGATGTCCGACTGACGTGCCGTCGACTTTGATGGATTTCTCTTAGTGAGACGGACCTTTTGGATTACTCCTCTTGAGGTTTGGACGCAGTTGGAGTACAGTCGGTTTGGTTTTGACTTAAAAACCAACCTGGCCCCTTGGACGAAAAAACCAATAACTCTCAGACCAGGCGTCCGATTGACGCACCGTCTGTCGTGTTGTGTTTCTTTTGATGAGATGGAACATTAGGATACATCAACCCCAGACTACGTGTCAGTTGATGTATCGACCTCTTGTCTCGTGGAGTGGACCCTCCCGGAATGAGCGTGCTGTGTGCGGAAGCCCTAGAGCTGGCTGCGTCTGCGATGACGATGACTTTCATACTAGAATCCTTCGTGGGTAAGACGACGGAGAAAACTGTACGGGAATCCTCCGTGGGTTCGGTGGTGACGACTACGGTACTTTAAATCTCTATGAAACCCTAGAGCTGGTTGAGACTTGACGTCTGTTGATCGATCAACTCGGTGTGTTTGGTTAGCCCAGTGGGGGAACTTGGTTGAAGCGGCAGACCCACGGCGGAGGAACACTTGGTTGTAGCGGCAGACCCGCGGTACCCAATAGAAGAATTACCTCCGGTGGCTATGAGGGGTAGCGCTTGTTTGTTGCAGCAGACCCACGATGGAGGAGTGCTTGGTTGTAGTGGCAGACTCGCGGTACTCAACAACAGGAGTGCCTCTGCAGGCTATGAGGGGGAGCGCTTGGTTGTAGCGGCAGACCCACGGCGGAGGAGCGCATGGTTGTAGCGGCAGACCCACAGTACTCAACCGAAGGAGTCCCTCTGGAGGCTATGAGGGGGGGCGCTTGGTTGTAGCGGCATACCCATGGTGGGAAGCGCTTGGTTGTAGCAGTAGGCCCACAGTACTCGATAGGTGGAGTACTACAACAGTCCAAGGTTAATGGAAAGTGCTTGGTTGTAGTGCCAGACCCACTGTACTCGAAAGAGGAGGAGTTTCCCCAGTAGCTATGGTTTCGACATCATGATTAAATCCTGGTATGAGCTGAGTCTTGACTTTCAATCTTTATCTTCGATAAGATTGACTTGATTTCCTATATGGATTATGTTATGCTTTCTTTTTTGGATTGGGTTGTGAATTCTTTGTGGAATGGGTTATGTTTTCCTATGTGGACTGGGTTGTACTTGGGCTCATATGTTTGAGCTGAATTGATGACTTAGGTATAAGTATGGGATTATACCTAAGTAGTGTCGGATGTTACTTCATGATTGTATCTTCATTTTTGGTTCGTCCTTGTTGGATTTTAGTGAGACCTTGAGGGTCTCGGGATCCCTATTGAGTATCTTTATACTCACCCCTGCACGGGCTACACCCACACCTCGTTGTGTTGGTTACAGACGACGGACAACACTGATCGTAGTTGAGGATTGTTGAGATGGACAGTACCTGGAGGTCAATCTCAAGACGATTCAGTACCGGGAGGAGACGGACGAACGGACGGTCGAACGTGGAGTGCTGTAGAAGACATTTGTACCTACCCTTCTGGTAGGATCTGTGGTGGACGATCCATGAGCTTCTTGTCACCTTTCACCCGTTGTCCTTTGAGTTGTACATTACTTTCCGTTGTAGCTGCACCTTTCTGTTGGGATTGTATTTTCGTCCCCTTTTGTATTTCCAACACACTTTTTTACTGCTTTACTTAGTGTTAGCTTCCTCTTGTACTCTATTGTGTTTTTTACTTTTATAAAGTCAATGCCTTACCTTTTCATTGGTATTTACGCCTTTGGTGCTAGTCACCATCCCCTGGACTATCAAAGGTGGGCTTGGGGTAGTCACGGCACGGGCTCCGAGGACGGGTCGTGAAAAATTTGTATCATAGGAGTTCGGTTCTACCAACGAACTCAGGACTCTGATCTTTTTCTATGTGAAGCAATAGTGTTAAGAGTATTGAGTGTGGTTATCAGTCCAGGGAGTCCAGTTTTGGTGCGGCGGCCGACGTATCCGTACACCAGGACCCTAACTTCTAATTTCAGACTTAGTGCATGACAACAATGATTTCATATGTGTTCAAGTTTTCTTTTTGATTACCTTGTGTCAGCTCACCAGGTATACTGTTTTGACCGTGGTGCACCTGTATCTTTTCAGGATGGCCCCACGATGGTGGCCAGCTAGGGTTCCGAGTTTTGTACGAGACGAAAGCCCACCGAGTGATGAGGCCTCGGTGTAGGGCCCTTTTTCAATGGAGGCACTGGTGGTACCACTACCCACCGAGCCACCGATGATACCAGCCCGAGCCGCTGAGAGTGCACATCGCCTTGGTGCACTACACGAGTCTCAGCATCAGAGACCGCCTAGGTTTCATGGGGAGACGGACCCTCAGTAAACCGAGGATCGGCTGGAGGCGGTTGTGCGAGTTTTCAGGTTAGTAGGGACACCAGCTGGCCTCATGGTGGTCCTTGCAGCAAGCCTCCTGCATGCGGAATCAGGCAGATGGTGGAGCCTGACGCTCCAGGTGCATGATGAGGCATCTCTTCTTTGGATTGAATTTGAGAGCATCTTCTTCTCAGAGTTCGTCCCAGCCACCCTTCATGCGGTGCACATCCAAGAGCTACCACAGCTGCGGTAGGGCAGCATGACGGTAGCCCAGTACTCAACGTGGTTTACCGATCTCTCGTAATATTCCATGAACATGGTATGGGACCCATTCTTCAGGGCCCAAATCTTCAAGTAGGGGCTCAGGTGAGAGATCAGAGCTTCAATTGTTTCTCACAGCATCCCGGCGCAGACATGGGTGTTGGAGCGAGCCCTCATAGTGGAGAGTTTCCTTGCTGAGCAGTCTCCAACAGCAGGCCCACCACTCACCAGCATGCGGCCGAGCCTTTTGCAGTGGGCAGTAGATAGATGACGCAGAGGTCCAAAAGGACTAGACTTACAGGTGGTCAACCTCTTGACACAGGATCATTTGTGCGAGGCACCCGTGGTGGATAAGGACTTACCATGCGCGGACAGTGTTACTCCTGCAGCAGGGTTGGTCACATGGCACATGACTGTCTGAACCTCCATATAGATGACCAACAGATGAACGAAGGACCTCCTAGGAAGAGGTAGAGGTTCAATCAAGGCAGACCGCAAGGAGCAGGAGACTGAGGCAGGGGAGCTGGCGGTGCAGCTGGAGGTGGAATACGCTTCGAGGGGTTGCCACAACCACCACCAGGAGGTCCACCCCGACTGTAGGGAATATGTGGACATGGGAGAGCTCAACATTAGGCAGCTGAGGCCTACGATCATGGAGCTCTGGGAGCAGATGGACAAGAGCGGTACTAGCTCCAGTCCTGGAGGCTTTTGTTCATATTGCTTCTAGCTTTGTCGATGTTTGTTTGTAGATTCTTTGTGTCTTTGTACTTTGAGCTGAAGTAATAAAAGACACCTTTCTTTGAGGCATTTTCTTTCTTTCCCTCTCTTTTTTTTGTTACTAATTGGTTTCACTTTAAAAATAGTTGACTTGACCCTCACTTTTGAGATACCTACTGGAGGAGACCCAGTGGCCACACACTGATGCCGACAGTGTGACTCAACCCTTGGAGGCGAGAGTTACGGTTGGATCTCTTGGTAGTGGTGTCGAGGCCTTAGGACGTCATCCTTGGTATGGATTAGTATCATCCATGTCGAGATTGACTGTATTAGGCAAATAATGTGGTTCATCTAGGGGATGAGACTGGATTTCTCTTATCGGAAAAGAAGAAATCTTTGTAGCTCTTGTAGGACCAGAGAAGGTCCAGGCCATCCAAGAGCGGAAGAGGACAGCTCAGAGCCGACAAAATTATTTTTCTAAAAGGAGGCAGAGACCACGAGAGTTCGAGGATGGCGACCACGCCTTCTTGTTAGTCTCACCTCGACATGGATTACGGAGATTTGGTCGAGGCAGCAAGTTATCTCCACGCTTCATCGACCCATTCCAGGTCCTCAGCAGGATAGGCGAGGTGGCTTATCGCCTGGCCCTACCACATCAGTTGCACCGAGTGCACAACGTCTTCCACGTGTCTCAGCTGAGGAGATACGTGCACGACCCGACGCATATCTTAGACCATGGGGAGCTGGATATTTATAATGGGGATAATTTTGCGGAGATCCCAGTGGAGATCGAGGATCAACAGGAGTGGATCCTACGTGGACAGCCGATTCCTCTAGTGCGCATCAGATGGCAGCATTGGAACCTCTAGGAGAGAACTTGAGAGCGGGAGGATCAGATGCGTGCTCAGTACCCATATTTGTTTCCCTAGTTTGTGATGTATCTTTACGGGGATGTAAAGCACTGAGGTGGGAGTAATGTAAAGACCCGTAAAATTCAAGGGAAATTTTATTTCTTAATTTGTTTTAGGATTTTACAAGAACGCAGTTTCTGACAGCACTTGATTCCGAGGCCCGGTGAGCCCGGAATAAATTTCCGAAGTTTAGCTTAGGTACGTTCAGTGAAGGAAGGAGCGGGTTTTCCTAACATCTGAATCGGTGCTCGGAATCGAAATTTGAGGACACCGATGGAATCGCAGAGCCAGTAATTGCTTAGGAAATCCTTTTCCGGTGTTGCGTTTTCTCGGGTGTGGTTATTAAAATTTTGGGTTAAGTAAAGAATAAAATAAAATGGTGCAACCAATTTTATTTTTATTTAAAGTAGTTTAACCTAAGCTAAGTGGTTGGAGTGGGACCCACTATATCTTACTCCTCTAGGTTGGATATTTTTGGGGTGGGGGCCACACGAGCCCCACCCTTTCAACTTCCTCAACCCCTTTTTAATTATGTAACCCACCCGCACCCCATTAAATGAAAAGTCAACTCATTAATTGATTAACTTATTCAAAGTAATTAATTCGTGGATTAATTTGAATTTAAAATGAAACGTTGTCTTGTGGATTAATTAAATAAGACAAATTCTTATTTCGTGAGAGGTGAGTTTATTGTGCGAGGGGATTTGGGAAGGAAAGCTCTAACTCTTGAAGAACATTCTTCCTCCTTGAAGAACGCGAAGAACGCACCGTCACCAACGAAGAACGCCGAATCCTTATAGATCAACGACGCGACGTTGTGTACCATGACGCCGACGATTCTCTTCTCTGTGATGTCGACGACGCTTATGGAGTCTTCTTCCGTAACGTGGTTTTATGCGATGAACCTTCATTCAACATCGCTCGAGGTAGGGGGTTTGGTTTAATTTAATTTTTTATGGATTATATCCTCGGCCTTTGATTAAATTGTTGATAGTCGTTTGGGCCAACTGTTATCGTAATAACGGGAGGAGTTCGGACCGTACGAAAATGGCTGACCCTCCTCCCCCTATTGATGGTTGTACTTATTGCGGCATGACCAATGGCCGCACGGTGAAATGGCAGCGCGTGGAAACAACGAAGAATGGGTGAAGAAGCGCGGCGATGTTGCGTCGATTCGAAGGCTCCGCGGATTGTTTAATCAATGGGCATTGATGAAATGGGCAGCAGAGGTGGTTTAATGATTCTGCAGTAAAGAGCGAGGCCCGAGGTGAATGTCGGCGCAGACGGAATCGAAAAATGACCACCGCAGAAACTCCGGTGGCCCGTGGAATTCTCCTGTGGCGTGGGTCACCGGCGCGGCGGTGCCGGTGGCCGGAGGCGGCGGCCAGCACCGACCGGCCGCCTGGAGGCGGCAGCACCCGGCGCACCGCCAGGAGGGACCTCCGTGGCTGAAGTCGCAGCTGCGGGCGTCTAGTCTCTCGGCCGCGCGGGACCGAGGAAGGGACGCGGTGCCGGGCCGCGTCCGCTGGCAAGGAGCGGCCCCCACACAGGGGTCGCGACTCCAATCAAGTGGGCAGCGCCTCCTTTGCGCGACCGCTCGACTAGCGCCATGCTGGCTGGGCCGGGCCGTGCCCCCTGGGCCAGGCCGCGCCCACCGGGCCTATAATGACCCATACTTTACATACATTGTTAATACTTCAATATTGAAGCACACTTATTACAACATATGACAAAACCACAAAGGACCGTATAGGTATAGTGTCTTTAGAAACTGGGAATCATAAACAACTGGTTCATAAATCTTCTACAGTGTCTCCCATTTATTTCATCATATCTAGGGTCCCTTTTAGCATATTCTACTTAATATCCATCTTCCTGACCTGGGAAAAAAAACATAAAAGGGTGAGCTCAAATGCTCAGCAAGGGCAAATAAAGGAAATAAAAATCATATCATATCTTTTTGAAAATCAAAACCTGCAAAAGAGATCATAATATCTTAACATGGAATAAATCATAGAAGTAAAAATGAGATCCCCATAATCATAACATAAAACTTGAAACTTTGTGGCATGCACACATAATCATGGAAAATCATTTCTTGTTAGTCATGACTCATTGCCAAGACTATCTTAGTGGACAAAGTCCCTTTCTGAACCGAGTTCACTCCTCGTTTCAGTCCTGTATCACTGAACCGAAATAACCTTCCGTTCCAGCCATGTCTATCTCATGAGATATAAAATCTTTACCCAATGCATTGGAGGGAGATATAGGTCCCACCCATCTTATAATGAATCCTTTCTTATGTGTGCCACATAATCATAAAACATACATCATCGCATAACACATGAAACAGAAATGGGATTCTTGAAACATCATAAATCAATTCATATAAGATAAAGGAATTCATAAACATAATTCCATCACAACATAGTCAAACCAATGTAAAAATATGGATAGAAACAGAACCCTTTATTATCTTAGATGGAAAATAATTTTGATAAAACACTTGAATTGAATTCTTGAGGAAAATATCCTTTCTTCTTCAAAAACATTTTTCCTTTCATAACATGTCATACAACTTTAAAATAAAAGAAGTTGATTAAAAATAAACTTGAAAACTTGTAAAGGAATCTTCTTTGAAGTAATGTTTTAAAAATCCATTCATGCCGTATAAGTTAAAAAAAACATTCTTCGTACTTTTGTCGGAAAAGTCAAAAAGTACCTCGTACGGAAAAACGACAAAAGATTCCTTTCATATTCTTTACTAAAAACTCACCTAAGGGTTAAATTGGATTTAAACTATTGCAAGTGGATGGAAACAATATTACATATTGAGGGAACATGGATGTGGATGATAAAATACACCCTAGTAAATACTTACGAATAAACAATCTCGGATAAAAATGAGATTGTGATATTTCCCTTACCTTAGGTCCGATTAGCTTTGTATGTGTCCGAAGCTCCTGTATAATGGTTTAAATAATGTTATTGACTTATTCCAGAATCATACATATTTATATGATATCATATATGGTCATATTATTAGCTTCTTGTTAGTAATATTTCATTGTTACTTGTTACTCGGGTCTTTATAACTTTTTGTTCTTATGCGTGTTTTGTCGAATAAATTCTTATTATTATCTTTAGGTTATAGATAATTCATTTCCATAATGGTATTAGTGTAGTATATACTATATTCATTCATTCAATTCATTTATATAATCATTATGAAATGAAGATCATGTAGAACGAGTCTCATCACATCGTGGAGACGGTATTCCGTACGTACGCACGAGTGATGATATCGTTCCTATGATCGTGGAATTGTATTGGAGTATATATATATTATTTCAGTATCAATATTACTTCATAATAATCATATGTAGTTACTCATTACACCATTATACCCATCCTTGTAAGGTGATGGTGGAAAATAGATTACACCACGGCGTGGAGACGGTATTCCGTACGTACGCACGCGTGGTGATTTCATTTTTCCGTAGGATGGATAGAAGGTGAATTAGGGTTGTTTCATATTTATAATAACATATCAGTATGTATGTAATACTTATGTTATTACTTTATCATGAAACAACTAAAGAAGAAGAAGTTGAAGAAGAAAGAAATTGAAAAGATCGGTAATGGATATTACCTCTTCTTTAGAACGCCTCTTTGAATCCTACACTTAAGGAACTAAGATTGGTCTTTGGAGAAGACCAGGACCTCTAGGATTATTCTAGGGAAGTGGAGAGGAGAAAATGGCAGGGGTTGGCCGAGCTTGAGTGCTCAATTTGGTGTGAGGAGGAGGGGGAGGAGGTGTCCTTTTATAGGGGAGGAGAGGGGCACCTTAGGAATAACTAAAAATATTATTTTATATTAAAGTCAAAATCGGATTATAATGGTTCCAAAGGGTCTTATTTCGAAGATAAGGTGGGGAAGGGTCGAAATACTCCCATCCAATAGAATTTAGACAAGTTTAGGTTCCTATTTTAACCTTATCATTTAGATTTAACATTAAGTTAAATAATTTAACTTTTACCATGTCTTTTTGTTTTCTTTCACTATATGGTTAATACTCTTACTATAACATGCCAAACGAACCCCAAATTGTTTATTATTTATATATATATCCTTATCTAAGTCATTTGGCCGAACCTTAGATTTTTAGGAATAAAATAACAATTAATAATATAATATTTGGTTTAAAAACTATTTTGTGTCAATTTTGACACTATTTGATATATGACTTTTGTGTAAGTCATAACAGAATTAAATGTTCGAACAAAGTTGATTAAATCAACACTAATATATCATAGTAACCTAGAAAATTAGTGTAATTCATAAAAAGTCTTAAATTACATTTATTTTGGTGTTTATAACATTAATTATGTCAATATTTCATTAATAAGATAATTACTGCATCATCATTGTGTCATAAATAAATTAAATTATTTAAAGTCTAAAAATTACAAAAAAAATACCTTTATGTAGGAAATATTTTTATCTTTCTAATGAATATTTATAATCTAAAATCCAACATATATAACCCTAAGTAACAATTTGTTTGCTAAAAGATATATGATTGTGTCATTTTTGTATTCATTTTAACTTAATTAAAATAAAGTGTCATTATCACTTACAAGTGGATCAATGGGGTCCCAAAATCGACCCAAAGATGCCCATGGTCGACCATGTATCAACCAATAGGGTTAAGACACGTTTTAGGGTAATTTAATATTATTATAATATTATTTTTTAACCCTTATTTACCGGATTTACCCTTAACCATGGTAAATAAAATATTTACCGCAGTAATTATTCAAAATGTCTAAAAATAAAAGTTACCTATTTACACAATTTGAACATCCTGATTCCAAATATGGAATCCATTTTTCTAAATTCAAAACACAGAAGTGGCAGAAATTAATTTAAAATTAATTCCCGCTGTCAAAACAAAAAGCTTTTTTTTAAGAGATAATAACTATCAAAAGATTGACACTTGTTTATGTTTGGTTTAATTGTAACATTGTGTCCAATGACCAACATTATATTAAGTGGTAAAAATATATTCTAAATATACTTTAAAATCACTCAAATTCATAATTTATCACTATTAAATGTTTTGATTAAAAAAGTTGTTTTTAATTAAAATTTAGTAATTTTCACTATTCATCAAAATATTAAAGTTATCCGAAAAGTACCAAAATTTCACCTTAGGCTAAATTTGATATTCTGAGTCCAAAAATGAAGTCCATTTTGAAAAATAAAATTTATAAAATTTCAAAAAGTGGTTATTACTATTCATAATGGCTAGTTTTAATAGCATATTGTTATTTAGTGAAACTCGGTATTGCGTACGACACAAGCTATCGAGGAAGGTCGTGATTGCGTGTAAAGCAAGCCAAGAAAGTGTAGAAAAAGATTCCTTTGATGATTTTTTTTTATAACATAAAAGTCTCGGGTGTTACATTCTACCCCCCTTAAAAAGAATTTCGCCCTCGAAATTCGTCACTTTGTAACAAACAGATGAGGATACTTCTCCCTCATCATTTCCTCAAGCTCCCATGTAGCTTCTTCAAGTTGGTGGTTCCTCCATAAAACTTTCACCAAGTGAGTGGTCTTGTTTCGTAGGACTTTTTCGCTACGATCCAGAATCTCTATCGGCTGTTCTTCATAAGAAAGATCTTGCTCCAGCGGTACAACTTCTGAGCTGAGTACATGTGAAGGATCTGGTATGTACTTTCTCAAGAGAGATACATGGAACACATCGTGAACTTGAGAGAGATTCGGTGGAAGCGCCAATCGGTAAGCTACTTTCCCAACACGATCCAGTATTTCGAAAGGACCGATATATCTAGGGCTCAACTTCCCCTTCTTTCCAAATCTCATAACCCTCTTCCAGGGAGATATTCGTAAGAACACTTTATCACCCACTTCAAACTCTAGGTCTTTTCTTCGGTTGTCGGCATAACTTTTCTGTCGACTCTGAGCTGCTCTTATGTGTTGTTGAATAGATCTGACCTTTTCTGCCATTTCATCAACGAGATCAGGTCCTAATAGCTTTCTTTCCCCAACTTCATCCCAGCAAGTTGGAGTCCTGCATTTCTTTCCATAGAGAGCTTCATAAGGAGCCATCTGAATACTGGAGTGAAAGCTATTATTATAAGAAAATTCCACCAAAGGTAGGTGTTGATCCCAACCTCCTTTGAAATCCATAGAGCAAGCTCTCAACATATCTTCTAGGGTTTGAATTGTTCTCTCAGACTGACCGTCTGTCTGGGGATGATAAGCAGTGCTGAAACTCAACTCTGTATCCAGAGTATGCTGAAGACTTCGCCAGAACTTCGAGGTAAATCTCGGATCCCGATCAGATATAATAGAAAGTGGTACTCCATGCAATCTTACCACTTCCTTTACATATATCCTGGCAAGCTGATCTAGAGAGAAATCCTCTCTAATAGGAATGAAGTGTGCAGACTTTGTAAGACGATCAACTATGACCCAGATAGCATTATTGCCTTTGGATGTTTTAGGAAGTCCTGTGACAAAGTCCATAGTGATGTTTTCCCATTTCCATTCGGGTATGGGTAATGGTTTTAACATCCCCTTAGACTTTTGTCTCTCAGCTTTAACTTGTTGACAAACCAGGCATCGAGAGACATATTCAGCAACATCTCTTTTCATGCCATCCCACCAGAAGTATTCTTTCAGGTCCCTATACATCTTCGTGCTTCCAGGATGAATAGAGAATGATGAACTATGAGCCTCATCCAGCAGCTCCTTCTTTAATTCAGGGATGGGAGGAACGCAAACCCGATTCCTGAACTTTATTATCCCATCACAATCAAGGTTTAATTCAGGAACATTTCTCACCTTCTTTTGTAACTCGACATCTTCTTTCTGTGCCTCTTTAATCTTCACATGTATAGATGGTTGAACATTCATTTGAGAAAGATAAGATTTTTCCCCTTCCATTATAATTCCAAGATCCATCCTTTGTAAATCCATAAATATTGGATCTTTTGTGATCCTCATCATGGATAAACTAGCATGGTCTTGTCGACTTAATGCATCTGCCACCTTGTTTGCTTTCCCAGGGTGGTAATGGATTGAGCAGTCATAATCCTTAATCAGCTCCAACCATCTTCTTTGACGCATATTCAACTCCTTTTGTGTGAAAATATACTTTAAACTTTTATGATCAGTATAAATATCACACCTTTCACCATAAAGGTAATGCCTCCAAATCTTTAATGCAAAGATTACCGCAGCCAACTCCAAATCATGTGTTGGGTAATTTTGTTCATGGATTTTCAACTGTCGTGAGGCATAAGCTATCACCATATCATTTTGCATAAGAACACACCCCAATCCCTTCTTGGATGCATCACTGTAGATCACAAACCTTTCTCCACTACAAGGCAGTGTGAGCACAGGTGCACTGGATAACCTTCTTTTCAACTCCTTGAAATTCTCTTCACATTCCTCTGTCCAGACAAACTTAACTCCTTTCCGAGTCAACTTGGTGAGTGGATTAGATAATCTTGAAAAATCTTTTACAAAACGTCGATAATATCCAGCCAAACCAAGAAAACTTCGGATCTCAGTTACTGTTGTTGGTCTTAACCATCTTTCGATAACTTCTGTTTTTGCTGGATCCACAGATATCCCCTCTTTTGAGATTATATGACCCAAAAATGCAACTTTTTGAAGCCAAAATTCACACTTGGTAAATTTGGCATAAAGCTTCTCCTTTCTAAGGGTCTTCAATATAATTCTCAAGTGATCTTCATGATCTTCCTTGCTCTTTGAATAGACAAGAATATCGTCTATAAAGACTACCACAAATTGATCAAGATAATCTCTAAAGACTCTATTCATTAGATCCATGAAGATAGCAGGGGCATTAGTAAGACCAAATGGCATCACTATAAATTCATAGTGTCCATACCTTGTACGGAAAGCCGTCTTTGGTATATCCTCCCTTTTGACCCTTAATTGATGATACCCTGAACGAAGATCAATCTTGGAAAAGTATTGAGCTCCGCGTAGTTGGTCAAATAAGTCATCAATGCGTGGGAGAGGATATTTATTCTTGATAGTGATCTTGTTAAGTTCTCGATAATCAATGCAGAGTCTCATTGATCCATCTTTCTTCTTAACAAATAGAACAGGTGCTCCCCAAGGTGACGCACTAGGGCGTATGAATCCCTTATCAAGATTCTCTTGGAGTTGCTTCTTCAATTCCTGCAACTCAATTGGGGCCATTCTATAAGGTGTCTTTGAAATAGGCAAAGCACCCGGTACGAGTTCTATTGAAAACTCAACTTCACGATTTGGTGGAAGACCCGGCAATTCCTCCGGAAAGACATCATCAAACTCCCATACAATGGGCATATTCTTAATCGTAAGTTTCTCTCCAACCATTTGAGATAAATAACCTTCATTTAGTGGAATCATGACCCATAAGATGGAAGGAATTTCCACTGGAAGGTTATGTTCATCCTTGCATTGATAGACGATCGTAGATTGATCTGGAATATGAAATGTGACTTCCCTTCTTTGGCAATTGATATGAGCTCCAAGTAGAGAAAGCCAATCCATGCCAAGAATCACATCAAATTCCACTAAAGGAAGGATCACAAGATTTGCAGGAAGCACTTTCCCACAAACTTCGATCGGAGAAGAATTATAAACTTTTGATGCGATTGATGTGCCATTAGGTGTTGTCACAGCTAACTCAACATCTAATTGTTGAGGTAATACGGTGATACCCTTAGAAAATTCTTCAGAAATAAAAGAGTGGGTGGATCCAAAATCAAATAAAACATTTGCTACTTTAGAGTGGATGGTAAGTGTACCTTTCACCACTTCGTTATCGTACTCCACATCGCTGATAGAAATTGCATGTGACTTTCCTTTGTCTTTAGCCTTAAGATTTTGTTGACGTCGACCATCATCATCAACCCTTGGATTTGGGCATTGATTGGCATAATGCCCCATCTCCTTGCACTTGAAACATTGAAGTGTAGTAGGTTCATTCTGTGTATCCCTTCCTTTGTTTGCGTCATTAGACATCTTCTTCCCATTATCATGGCATTCAAATGCCCGATGACCTTCCTTTCCACATTTAAAACATTTACTTGTCCCTTTAAGACAACTCCCTCCATGTTTCTTTCCACACTTTGAGCATAAGGGAAAGTTCATCTTCTTTTCAGTGTGCTCTTTAGAGTTTCCTTTGAATTCCATCTTCCTCTTCTTATCAAACCCATGTGACTGATGGGTTACTCCAATCTCCATCTCGACTTTGAGAGCACATCGAACGATTTCCTCGTAGCTATTGAAGTCCCTTATGGCTAACGCCCTTCGAAGACTTGGTTTTAAGCCACTAAAGAATCGATCGATCTTACTCTCAGGTTGGATAATAATACCAGAAGAGTACCTTGCAAGTCTTGTAAAATTTGCTTCATAGGTACTAACAGATTCATCATCCCTTTGCTTCAGTTCAAGGAACTCTTTCTCCATCTTTGTTCGGAGAATACGAGGGAAGTACTTATTGAAAAATAAGTTCTTGAACTCGTCCCATTCCATAGACTCAATTTCATCCCTTTGCCTCGTATTCTTAATAAGATTCCACCATTGATCAGCATCTCCTTCCAAACGATACACTGCTAGGATGACTTTATCATGTTCAGAACATTGAAGAACTGAAAATATCTTTTCAGTTGTACTAATCCATTGTTCAGCAACTAATGGATCAGTAGACCCACTGAAAGAAGGTGGACGCTGCCTCATGAAGGATTCAACAGAATGTTGCTCCCTCCTTTGCTCGTTTGGAAATCCTGCATGATTCATAGCTTGAGAAAGTTGTGTGATCATGGCTACAAGATTTTGCATTCCAGCTCCCATATCGTTTGGTTGCTCAGGGGGACAATCATTGCATTGCCCATCGCATTCCGCATTAACACGGTTCCTTCGGGTTCCAGCCATTGACTAAAACCAAGAAGAATAGTGTGAGCAACACTAATTATAATAGGAAACCATATAATTCAAAAATAAAATTTTCATGCTTATGGTCTTATCCTAGGTTATTCAAGGCCATTTCTAAAACACTAAGATTGTGTTCTATGCTTAGACTTATCCTTAGGGTTCTTACTAAGGCTTTCACATCCTAGTTTCCAAAGGTTGACTATACCTTTCCTCTGATACCAACTATAACGAACCATACTTTACATACATTGTTAATACTACAATATCGAAGCACACTTATTACAACATATGACAAAACCACAAAGGACCGTATAGGTATAGTGTCTTTAGAAACTGGGAAACATAAACAACTGGTTCATAAATCTTCTACAGTGTCTCCCATTTATTTCATCATATCTAGGGTCCCTTTTAGCATATTCTACTTAATATCCATCTTCCTGACCTGGGAAAAAAAACATAAAAGGGTGAGCTCAAATGCTCAGCAAGGGCAAATAAAGGAAATAAAAATCATATCATATCTTTTTGAAAATCAAAACCTGCAAAAGAGATCATAATATCTTAACATGGAATAAATCATAGAAGTGAAAATGAGATCCCCATAATCATAACATAAAACTTGATACTTTGTGGCATGCACACATAATCATGGAAAATCATTTCTTGTTAGTCATGACTCATTGCCAAGACTATCTTAGTGGACAAAGTCCCTTTCTGAACCGAGTTCACTCCTCGTTTCAGTCCTGTATCACTGAACTGAAATAACCTTCCGTTCCAGCCATGTCTATCTCATGAGATATAAAATCTTTACCCAATGCATTGGAGGGAGATATAGGTCCCACCCATCTTATAATGAATCCTTTCTTATGTGTGCCACATAATCATAAAACATACATCATCGCATAACACATGAAACAAAAATGGGATTCTTGAAACATCATAAATCAATTCATATAAGATAAAGGAATTCATAAACATAATTCCATCACAACATAGTCAAACCAATGTAAAAATATGGATAGAAACAGAACCCTTTATTATCTTAGATGGAAAATAATTTTGATAAAACACTTGAATTGAATTCTTGAGGAAAATATCCTTTCTTCTTCAAAAACATTTTTCCTTTCATAACATGTCATACAACTTTAAAATAAAAGAAGTTGATTAAAAATAAACTTGAAAACTTGTAAAGGAAGCTTCTTTGAAGTAATGTTTTAAAAATCCATTCATGCCGTATAAGTTAAAAAAAACATTCTTCGTACTTTTGTCGGAAAAGTCAAAAAGTACCTCGTACGGAAAAACGACAAAAGATTCCTTTCATATTCTTTACTAAAAACTCACCTAAGGGTTAAATTGGATTTAAACTATTGCAAGTGGATGGAAACAATATTACATATTGAGGGAACATGGATGTGGATGATAAAATACACCCCAGTAAATACTTACGAATAAACAATCTCGGATAAAAATGAGATTGTGATATTTCCCTTACCTTAGGTCCGATTAGCTTTGTACGTGTCCGAAGCTCCTGTATAATGGTTTAAATAATGTTATTGACTTATTCCAGAATCATACATATTTATATGATATCATATATGGTCATATTATTAGCTTCTTGTTAGTAATATTTCATTGTTACTTGTTACTCGGGTCTTTATAACTTTTTGTTCTTATGCGTGTTTTGTCGAATAAATTCTTATTCTTATCTTTAGGTTATAGATAATTCATTTCCATAATGGTATTAGTGTAGTATATACTATATTCATTCATTCAATTCATTTATATAATCATTATGAAATGAAGATCATGTAGAACGAGTCTCATCACATCGTGGAGACGGTATTCCGTACGTACGCACGAGTGATGATATCGTTCCTATGATCGTGGAATTGTATTGGAGTATATATATATTATTTCAGTATCAATATTACTTCATAATAATCATATGTAGTTACTCATTACACCATTATACCCATCCTTGTAAGGTGATGGTGGAAAATAGATTACACCACGGCGTGGAGACGGTATTCCGTACGTACGCACGCGTGGTGATTTCATTTTTCCGTAGGATGGATAGAAGGTGAATTAGGGTTGTTTCATATTTATAATAACATATCAGTATGTAAGTAATACTTATGTTATTACTTTATCATGAAACAACTAAAGAAGAAGAAGTTGAAGAAGAAAGAAATTGAAAAGATCGGTAATGGATATTACCTCTTCTTTAGAACGCCTCTTTGAATCCTCCACTTAAGGAACTAAGATTGGTCTTTGGAGAAGACCAGGACCTCTAGGATTATTCTAGGGAAGTGGATAGGAGAACATGGCAGGGGTTGGCCGAGCTTTAGTGCTCAATTTGGTGTGAGGAGGAGGGGGAGGAGGTGTCCTTTTATAGGGGAGGAGAGGGGCACCTTAGGAATAACTAAAAATATTATTTTATATTAAAGTCAAAATCGGATTATAATGGTTCCAAAGGGTCTTATTTCGAAGATAAGGTGGGGAAGGGTCGAAATACTCCCATCCAATAGAATTTAGACAAGTTTAGGTTCCTATTTTAACCTTATCATTTAGATTTAACATTAAGTTAAATAATTTAACTTTTACCATGTCTTTTTGTTTTCTTTCACTATATGGTTAATACTCTTACTATAACATGCCAAACGAACCCCAAATTGTTTATTATTTATATATATATCCTTATCTAAGTCATTTGGCCGAAACTTAGGTTTTTAGGAATAAAATAACAATTAATAATATAATATTTGGTTTAAAAACTATTTTGTGTCAATTTTGACACTATTTGATATATGACTTTTGTGTAAGTCATAACAGAATTAAATGTTCGAACCAAGTTGATTAAATCAACACTAATATATCATAGTAACCTATAAAATTAGTGGAATTCATAAAAAGTCTTAAATTACATTTATTTTGGTGTTTATAACATTAATTATGTCAATATTTCATTAATAAGATAATTACTGCATCATCATTGTGTCATAAATAAATTAAATTATTTAAAGTCTAAAAATTACAAATAAAATACCTTTATGTAGGAAATATTTTTATCTTTCTAATGAATATTTATAATCTAAAATCCAACATATATAACCCTATGTAACGATTTTTTTGCTAAAAGATATATGCTTGTGTCATTTTTGTATTCATTTTAACTTAATTAAAATAAAGTGTCATTATCACTTACAAGTGAATCAATGGGGTCCCAAAATCGACCCAAAGATGCCCATGGTCGACCATGTATCAACCAATAGGGTTAAGACACGTTTTAGGGTAATTTAATATTATTATAATATTATTTTTTAACCCTTATTTACCGGATTTACCCTTAACCATGGTAAATAAAATATTTACCGCAGTAATTATTCAAAATGTCTAAAAATAAAAGTTACCTATTTACACAATTTGAACATCCTGATTCCAAATATGGAATCCATTTTTCTAAATTCAAAACACAGAAGTGGCAGAAATTAATTTAAAATTAATTCCCGCTGTCAAAACAAAAAGCGTGTTTTTAAGAGATAATAACTATCAAAAGATTGACACTTGTTTATGTTTGGTTTAATTGTAACATTGTGTCCAATGACCAACATTATATTAAGTGGTAAAAATATATTCTAAATATACTTTAAAACCACTCAAATTCATAATTTATCACTATTAAATGTTTTGATTAAAAAAGTTGTTTTTAATTAAAATTTAGTAATTTTCACTATTCATCAAAATATTAAAGTTATCCGAAAAGTACCAAAATTTCACCTTAGGCTAAATTTGATATTCTGAGTCCAAAAATGAAGTCCATTTTGAAAAATAAAATTTATAAAATTTCAAAAAGTGGTTATTACTATTCATAACGGCTAGTTTTAATAGCATATTGTTATTTAGTGAAACTCGGTATTGCGTACGACACAAGCTATCGAGGAAGGTCGTGATTGCGTGTAAAGCAAGCCAAGAAAGTGTAGAAAAAGATTCCTTTGATGATTTTTTTTTATAACATAAAAGTCTCGGGTGTTACAGGGCCGGGCCGCACCCTAATGGGCCGGACCCGGAACCGGTTCGGGTCGCCCCGGTTCAGGCTGGCCCAGGGGGGTTGGGCCAGGTTGTTCTGGGCCCAGACCCCCCCATTTTCAGACCACTTCTGGTCTTTTGCCTATATCGTAGGATTCAGACTTCCGATCGATGCACTGTCATCTGCGATGCGATCCTTGGATCAATACGGTCTTTTTGGTATATTACACTCAACGTTTTGAAGAACTTTGGGTTCGGCCGGGTTGGTTCGAACACGAAACCAATCGGGCCCTCGGAGCGGAAACACTTATAACTTGAGCTCTGGACGTCCAATTGATGTGCCGTCGACTTTGATGGATTAATCTTAGTGAGAGGGAACATTTGGATTACTCCACTTGAGGTTTAGAAGCAGTTGGAGTATAGTCGGGTTGGTTTTGACTTAAAAACCAACCGGGCCCCCAAGATGAAAAAGCCAATAACTCTCAGACAGGGCGTCTGATTGACGCGCCGTCTGTCGCGTTATGTTTCTTTTGATGAGACGAAACTTTGGGATACATCAACCTCGTACTACATGTCAGTTGATGTCTCGACCTCTTGGCTCGTGGAGTGGACCCTCCCAGAATGAGCGTGTTGTGTGCGGAAACCCTAGACCTGGCTGCGTCTGCGACGATGATGACTTTCATACTAGAATCCTCTGTGGGTTTGACGACTGCGATAACCGTACGAGAATCTTCCCTGGGTTCGGGGGTGATGACTATTGTACTTTAAATCTCTATGAAACCCTAGAACTAGCTGAGACTTGATGTCTACTGATCGATCGACTCGGTGTGTTCGGTTAGCCCAGTGGGGAGCGCTTGGTTGTAGCGGCAGACCCACGGCGGAGGAGCGCTTGGTTATAGCGGCAGACCTGGTGTACTCAACAGAAGGAGTACCTCTGGAGGATATGAGGGGGAGATCTTGGTTGTAGTAGTAGACCCACGGCAGAGGAGCGCTTGGTTTTAGTGGCAGACTGGCGGTACTCAACAGAAGGAGTACATCTTGAGGTTATGAGGGGGAGGGCTTGGTTGTAGCGGCAGACCCACGGCGGAGGAGCGCTTAGTTGTAGCGGCAGACTCACGGTACTCAATAGAAGGAGTACCTCTGGAGGCTATGAGGGGGGTCGCTTGGTTGTAGCGGTAGACCCATGGTGGGAAGCACTTTTTTGTAGCAGTAGGCCCACAGTACTCGACAGGTGGAGTACTACAGTAGTCCAAGGTTAATGGGAAGCGCTTGGTTATAGCGGCAGGCCCACTGTACTCGAAAGAGGAGGAGTTTCCCCAGCAGCTATGGTTTTGACATCATGATTAAATCCTGGTTCGATCTGAGTCTTGACTTTCAATGTTTATCTTCGATAAGATTGACTAGATTTTAGGTGTGGATTATGTTATGCTTTCCTGTGTGGATTGGGTTGTGAATTCCTTTGTGGAACGGGTTATGTTTTCTTGTATGGACTGGGTTGTACTTGGGCATGGATGTTGGAGCTGAATTGATGACTTAGGTATAAGTATGGGCATATACCTAGGTAGTGTCGGATGTTACTTCGTGATTGTATATTCCTTTTTGGTTTATCCTTGTTGGATTTTAGTGAGACCTTGAGGGACTCGGGATCCCTATTGAGTATCGTTATACTCACACCTGCACGGGCTACGCCCGCACCTCGTTGTGTTGGTTGCAGACGATGGACATCACTGATCATACTTTACATTCCTTTGTAGTTGTACCTTTCTGTTGGGCTTGTATTTCCGGCCCCTTTTGTATTTATAGCACACTTGTTTACTCCTTTACTTAGTTTTAGCTTCTGCTTGTACTCTGTTGTGTTGTTTACTTTTATAAAGTCAATGCCTTCCCTTTTTATTGGGATTTACGCCTTTGGTGCTAGTCGCCAGCCCATGGCCTATGGAAGGCGGGCTTGAGGTAGTCACGGCACGGGCCCCGAGGATGGTTCATGACATTAATTTAGGGTACATTAAACACTAGTACATGGTATGGATCTCTAGTTTAGATTGTGAGTACTCTTGTGTTATCTGACCAGACTCCTTGGTACATCCAGATGATATCTTCTAATTTTTTTATTCATTGTATTTTTCTATTAGAATATATTTTAAGAAATTAAATTAATGAAATATTATCTCACAACTATGATTTAAGAACCATTAAATTAAAATTGAATACTAATGAAAAATTCATAAATCAATAATTGATCTATAAATAATTAAAAATAATTATGTGATTACTCTGATACCACTAATAGGTTTTGAGGGTTGCAGAAGTGTCAGATGGGGCATTACCAACATTTATTTTGGTCTTAATCAATGATTAATATTATATATACATGATGATAAATGGTTTGATAGAATAAATTGAATCATGGAGTAACAAAAATGGATAAATGTTGTAACCAAAGTGCATTATCATCACAAATTATTTATAATTAAATTTATAAAATAAATAATTACCTTGCAAGAAATTATTTCCTCATTAATGGATCTGACAATGTATCTACATCAAACAATTATTGAGTTATAAGAATCAATAATTGATTCCATATAGTGTGGATTTATATGTGTTGTGTGAAATTCTAAATGTCATCGTATGAATCACATGTTTATTATAAGAAAGTTATTAATGCTTTCGATGTTTGCATTTTATTTCCCTTAGAACTACTTTAAGGAATTTATACCATAAATCTTTCTTAACATGATACTAGTGGAGGAACAGTATCACTTTCCATTATGGATATCATTCTTAGATTGGGATATCTCAAGGGATTTGATATAATTCTCTCATAATTTTGTTTTCTATAACAAAAAATAAATTTTCACATTAGAAGAATAATATAATAGGGTTTACATTCTACTAGGGTGAGGAAAAAACATTACATACACCCTTATTGTTTCTATAATACCAATAGAACCCCATGTCTATAATAATAATAATAATATTATTATTTAATGATGGAAGCAAAATTTTTGAATTAAATTAATTATTATTTATTAAATTAATATTAAATATATATTATTTCTCACTAGACCATTAAACTAGGTCCTCTATTACTCCATAATATTTATTTTTCCTTGAATGATGACTATTTATTTAATAAATAAATAAAATTTCATTATTCATCATTAAATAATAAAATATGATATTAACTAAATATAAAATAAAAATATTTTAAATATTCTTCACATATAATATTATCTCGAATAACTTTTCACTGAATATATGCAATCAATAAAAAATTAATTATTATTAAACCATGAGTGGGAATAATATTTATTAAAATTGATAAAAATTAAATAATAATATATTATTTAACTGATATTCTAGACACACTTATTATGGGACCTTTTAGGCCTCTTTCTCGATGCCATTAGGCGAAGCAACCTAATGTCCAAGGTTTTCATCTATTAATATGTGAAGTAACCCATAGATATTGAACTTAATGTTATAATGACATATTATTATACGTAAACACTTACTATTTAATATAATCCCTTTGTCGCAACATCTCAAATCCAGCAGGGTGCATGCTAGTTCCATTGACCTAAGTTCTCCATATATCTTTCTTTGACTTTCCAGAAATAGAACTTCCCAATTGAACATAATGGACATGGATTTATTTAGGCTATATTATCTCCTTCAAATGGATTGAGATACAAACTTATTTTAATGAATATAATAGGAAAATTCAATCTCTCGTTATTCATTAAAGAAATATTACTGGTGACGCACCAAACATATCATACTTCACCGTGAACATATGTTGTCACATTTTTCATCAATACATAAGAGTATGTGAATTATAATACTCATTAATAATAATCTTAAATGCTATGTATCAATACAAAAATATAAATATTGGAACATCTATGGACATATATAAATTTGGATTTCCAAATTTTAGGTCCTATTCTCATAATTTCCTATATTGGATATTACTAAGTGAATATACCTTGAGATGATTCCTTTATATTGTAATTTTTATCCACCCTTGATAGCATAAATAATTTGTCTCCCTCAAGTTATTTCTTATGGATATTGAATATATATTAAAATTATTTTTATGGAAATTATTGGATCTTGTCATAGTGGGGAACTACTATGACCTTTCAACATGAAACAACTATTTTGACATTATAACATACTATAATAAACAAAAGAATAATCTAGATGGGATAAAGAGACAATTAATATTAAAAATAATGAATATAGGTTACCATGAAGTACACAGATTTTGGTTCGTGGGAACCAACTCCAACACTTAGTTTTACACATAATTGAGAACACATGCCATAAAATTATTTTCTATTCTCTAATAATCCAATATATATCTCAACCATTATATTATAACAAATGTTTATACTTTAATAAAACAAAGTTTCTCAACCCGTATTTTATTGGCTGGTTAAATAATATTTTTTGTTAATAGGGAATGCTTATATTACACTATCTCCTCATCGGATTCTAATTAATCCATGAGATCTCAATGATATTTTAATTCCAATCCACCTCTAAACATACTATAGAAATCCCCCCCCACTATTTCCTCAATGTAAAATCTCAGAAGTCCAGCATATAAAGTGAAAACCCATTTTCCATGCTTCTCTTTTCATGAAATTTAATCATTAAATCCAATTAATGTGGGGTCAAAGAATTATTAGGATGTTTTATATAAATCTCAATAATAATATATATTGTTTTTGACAAATACTGCAGTGTCCATTTCTCCTCCCCCTTGACACATGTCAATAGCCAAGTATTTGATATTTGTTTTTATAAAAAATCATAATATTTGGTAGACAACCCATAGTATCATAAAATATGTCACCACCATAACTTTTATGTAATTATTCTTTAAGCTATGACCAGGTAATATTATCCTTACCCATCGTCAATAAAATAATTCAATATTATACAATTCTTCCAAACACAATTCTTTCAATGAAACATCAACTCCTCCTAAATCAGGGTGTATTAAATACATGTTTTGGCTCATGAAATTATTTTTATCGAATTATCTATATAAAATATTTTAATATCCATATGTATGGATAATGAATGGTTTCCATTCCTCACTAAAAGTTGTATTTCGATGTGTTCCCCCACTATCTCTTCCAGTTAGACTCTTTAACCTAATTATATCTTTGTAATTTCATATCTTACCTTATTAATGATAAATTTCTTCTTCATATCATGTCATGTAGAACTCTATATCTAGTTATTTTTTGAGATGAGTCTTTGAATCCATAATTTCCTTCAATAGTATCCCTCAATGTTAAAATCATTCACTCATCTTTGAAACTAACATTCACAATATTTCATGTCTAGTTTCCATGTGCATGAGAATATAGGTGAAGCATAACCTTTGTTTCTATTAATTGAGAACCTCTTTATAGAATTTATCTATGAAATCAATCAATGAAAAATACAACTAATATGAATGTATATATAATAAGAAGAAGGATAATGGAAATGTTGAGAGAAATAATAAGTTCCTTAGTATTGGAATGGGAATGAGAACATCCATATCATGTTCTGATAAATAAAATGAATAATAATCCATATATATATATATATATATATTCTCTTTATTAAATATCCCCAACACACCAACTCACAACCCCAGCATACTAACTTTAGAGAAATATAGAACCTCCCCTTATAATTTCCATCCAAACCAACAATTTCCAATCCAGTAGCCCTATGTTCTTTTTCCAAGTTGATATTAAATATTCCACATTCTTTTCATTAGCCAATATAATTTACATTTCATTAGATAAATCAAATAAATTGCATAAAAATTATTTTACACCAAATTTTAACATGAAAAGGCGAAATATTCATATTGAAATTAAAAATTAATTTATAATAAATACTCATATTATAATTCCCCCACTCTTAATTATCACGCTCTTAAGAATAAAATACATCAAAAAAGTGTTTAAAATCTAATTCGGTGGTGAAAATGATTATTTTTTAGAGGAATACTTATCATGGTTATTTTAGGTTCATCACTTTTCCTTTCCATGTACAAATTTTATATTATCCAAATGATCCACCCTAAGAGGATCCTGGCTACCTTCTAAGAGCTATTTTACCCATTACTCAAAATTTTATTTTATAAGTATATTATCTTACAGAAGACCACACATCCATCAATATAATATTTATAGTTTTATTTTTTCCCTATAAAGGAATCAAGTCTCCTAGTAATTATAAGTTCTTTTCAAGGATGTACTATAGGTGATGGTGGGAAGTTCAAATTTTAAAAAAAATTCTAAAAAAAGAGGATTTACTATTATCCATAATACATGATTATAATTATGAATCATAAAAATAATTCCTCACTCGTTCAATATACAATGATGTTTCTTTCACTGTGAACCCCCTTTGTAATGGTGGATCTCATAACATTGATATAAATGAAGGATATATCCTCATTCACCATTATTTATATATTTTTTATTAATATATATATCTTTGTGTGTGTGTGTATTTGGTTTATATGGAGAAGTGAGGGAAATTCAAAAAACAAAAAAAAATTGAGCCCCATCCATAAACATAATGGAAAAACCTCAAATGTTTATTAGGATTTCTACAGACCCCATTCTTCTACTCAATTGATATAGGTAGTATTGATCATAATGGATTTAAAAGGTAGTATATACATTTTTGTATTGATGTTATGATATTTAATAAGTAAGGAATGGAAGAATATGGTTCGAAACTTGATTGAACTATAAATTTTTTTAGCTTGAAGCACACTACATGTATACCACTCTAGAGAAAACATAAACTTCACCACTTATCACTCTATCACTTGTTTGGGTGGATGTAAAAACTATATTAATTATAAAAAATATATTTTTTATCCTCAATTATATTTCCCAATACATTTATTTATATTTTTAAAAAAAATTACATATTTTTTATAAGCGATAGAACAAAAATTTCCCAAAAGTGATGTGGTCTACTCTAACCAATTATAATTTCACTAAGTAATAGTCCTCCATAAAATGAATTTATTCAAAAAAAACCATTAGTGTTTCATCCTCTAAAACCTATTTCCATTACTATAAGGTTTCATTTTAATCATGAAAAGGGTGGGATGATATTTTGGTATGCAATATGGTTCATTATATGGTCATCCATGGTATATAAATATTCTAATAGTGAAAACAATAAATGTGATTAAATGTTGAAAAATGGACATTAAAAGGAAAATAATCCCTTTATCATGTCAAAAACCCTCTCTTATAACATTTATGAAAAAGAACTATTATAATCCTACATGAAAAAACACAATCCAACAGTGACTCTCATGAGAATTCCCTTCCCCAAAATTATGTTTGAATAGGATTCATAAAACAATATCAACTATTATGTGGGTGAGTACATAATATTATAATGCAACTCCCTCAAAATTTATCCATGCATTCTAGTGGTCATATAATTGAGTTAGGATGTAAGAAATGGATAAAACACCTGAAATTGTTATGCGTTTCCAATGAATTGAATCAATCATTTTAACAATGATTATATATTTTCCAACATCATTGAAATAGAATTAATTATTATTCTAATTATCTTTCATTGATCTTGATCTCATATAATATAGGTAATTTTATGATGTTAAAAAATTCCTAGTATCCTCTTGGATTGGTGATATTGATATTGGACTATAATTAAATCTATGGGTTTTACAATTGACTAAAATTCATTAATGATAATTTTTAGGATAGGGAATTAAAAAACATGAAATAATTTAATTATCAATCAATTATAAAATTAAATTTTCCTCTATTTATTGGAAATACATTTAAAATAATGATGTTTTAATAATATTAATAATAAAATATAAACAACCATGAAATAGAAAAAACACAATGAAAAGTCTACCAATAAATTCAAATAGTATTCTATGTTTCTAATACATTTATTGACCACATGTAATAAAAAATAATTTTTAGTTTAGTCAATTATTTTATTATACATATGAAAAAAATATCCAAAATGAAGATGAAATAAGTGTTATTTTATAATAATAGGGTAAAAGAGTTTGTAAATTGTTATTTTAATGCCCAAAAACATCCCACATCATTGACAATAAAAATATAAAGAAACCATTTTAATAAATTAAATTTATATCAAAATAATAACCAAAATTATTATTTATACAGTGTAAAATAACATATTTTTGTTTTCATTTTAGTTTATAGTGGCTATACAAGTGCTCCCTCATAGGAAAAAGAGTGTTCAAATACATTATTTTTTTAAAATTTACCAAAAATGAAAGCAAAAAAATATTTTTTTATTCAATGATGAAAAATAAAAAAAAATTGAATCACAAAACTTGTATATTATATTTTTTATCTTTTAACGTACATTAAAATTCATGTACAATTATTAATACATGAATGATAAAAAAAATATTAAAACAACAGACAAGAGTTTAGAATTATTTGTTTAATCACTTTCAAATAGGGGTTTTGGTATGATTTTTCTTAGATAAAAAGTCCAGGATAATTATCCTTAATAAGATGGTAGTCATGGATTTATTTGGTAGAAATAACATGAATTGGTTTTTTCCATGATCATATAGGGTTTTCTTCTAATATTGAATGATAGGCTGTTTTAAAAAACCATTTTCATTGAAATGGACTCTATAAAAGCTAAATGGAAGTGGTCGTAATAAATAAGGATCATCATTGGTTGTCTCTATTCCCTCATAAGAAAGTGTCTCTCTTGTTCCTTGAAAAATTAATATAAGAGATATCATTTTTAAAAAAACATTATAATGGATAATTTCATATATTAAATATAATTAGTTATAAACCCATTGATATATAGTTATAAATCAAATTATTTAATTCCATCAATTTCCATGTAAAATTCAAAAACAAATCTTCATTTGATCAATTAATAAGTTTTAATTTTCATAAATTCATTAAATATTTTTATTTAAACATTCATCATTGTGTGATCAATAAATATTTGGTTAAAACTACATATTTTTCAAATTTTGGTATGAATGTTTTAAATATATATTAATTTTTCATGGGATATTGATCAAATTTAATACATATGAGAACTATTCTAATCAACACTTACATAAGTAATTTAATATTATTTTACAACACTAGAAATAATACATTTCACATTTATTTTTATTACAAGATAAAACTATTCTCCACTCAATTGCACTTGTTGATAGATGTAATTAACACCTACTAACAAGTCATCTTCCCTGGTACCATCTAGTACAATATGATCCTATAAAAACCCATCTGTAAACACCCATTAAATCATTAATGTGTACTAATTTGGTGTCTAATTATGAAAATATAAATCATATAAAGAAGTTTTAGGATTTCAGTGATAATTTGACACGCATAAATGAAATATAGATAAATATTTTTATAATTTTTTAGGATAGTAAAGAAGAAAAAAAAGGATTTTCAGTTTTTTTAAATTTATAAAAACATTAAAGAAAACATCACTATCATTTCCTGATAGCAGTGCAATGTTCTTCAAAGGTCGTCATTTTATAACATAGTATTATTAATTAAAAAAGCTCGTAATATATATTTGAGATGTTGTCAAATCAATATGGAATACTGGAATACATTTGATGTATTTATATATATATATATATATTTATTTATTTATAAAAATAGAAACAAAAATCTACCAAATTACACTTATTAGAATTTTTAGGGGAATGGATAAATTGATAAGTTTACATTTTAATAAAATGTTTCAATAATAAAAAAATAATGGTAAAAAAATAAAAAAAATAAGATATCCATCCTTAGAATATCATTCATGATTAACGAATGATGTTGAGACCCTACCATCAAAAATATTATTATATCAAATTAAATTAATGGACAATTTTTTCTTTGATGGTTGTAAAAAATAGGATTTTTTATACTGAATGTTTGGATATAATTGAATCTCTTAAGCATATAATGTATCTGTTGATAACCTTAACAAAAAGATAATATATGAGGTTATACAAAAATATTATTAGATACTAGAGCTATTATTTCATGTTCACTCTAGTTATATTTTTAATTATACGTTATATTGTTAAAAAATATCATAATTTGAAATAAAAAATCATTTTTGTATGAAATGATTTTCATTTATCATGAGAATTTAACTAATAACACAATGAAAATAGTCCAAAAATAAATTATAAAGATTAAATAAAAAATTTAAAAAAACATATTTTATCAATATCAACTCAAAATAATCACCATTACATTTTATTAAAATAAAAATATAGTAAAAACAAATTAATAAGGACATGAATAATTTAAGATGATGAAATATAAAATTAATAAGAAACCAACAAAAAAGATAAATAATTGAAACACGTAAAACAATGAAAACCAACAAGAACTCCCAAAGGGGAGGTGGATTTAATAAAAAATAATATGTGATAAATTGTAAAACAAAGTTAAGAATGATGGATATGTCCATGTGAACTTGGAAGCCCCTATATGCTCTGTCAGAAATTGAAAAAAATGGAATAATAGTATAAAATACTATGAAATTTCTCTATATTATATGGGTTTCAATCTGTCTTGGGTAGTTTATATGTTGCAAATGTACAAAATTTTGTTTAAATAAATTTAACATCATGTGAGGTTATCATATTTATTAAAAAGTTTAAAGAACATTTTTTACATTCTTAGTGTTTCAATGGGATTTAGTTGGCATTATATGGTTTTGGTTATGATTTAGTGACCAATGCATGGGTTAGTTAGGCTAATGTTGTGTGTGGCATTTATGGTTAAAATATTGATCTTTATAGCGGGGTAAAAAGTGGGATGTGTAATTGATTTTTTTAGTAATTTTAGATGGGTATTATATTTATTATTGAGATGATTGAAATTTGTATCTAGAAATTTTATGAAATTTTATTTTTTATGTGGGGAAGGGTCTTTGTGAGGATTATTGCAATTTATTTTTAAGGCTGAAGTTGTAAATTGGTATTAGTTTGTTCTTCAATGTAAAGGGTATCTTGGGTCGGAATAAGGCTGAATAGCGGTGTCATATTTTGGTTTGTAGGGTATTGATTGAGGTGTAATTCTCTGTTATAGTGAATGGTGGGATTTTGATTAGAGTGGTTGGTAGAGTGTGGTTCCTTTACTTTTGTATTTTATCAAAAGATTTATGGGCAGTGATTCTAAAATGCTAACATAGAACATCGATGGACCATGACCAATTTTCCATAACATAATTATTTCAAAATACACTGACTTAGGTCTCCTCAAGTGTAGTTGAAATAATTAGAGTCATGTACTTCCAAGATATGAACATTTTAGCACAAATTATCCCTTTGTCACATGCTGATTAGAAGTGATTGGTTCCTTGTTCATGATAAAGACCTATTGTCTATTTGATGTATTGGATCTAGGTATCACGTATACTCTTATGGCCATGGTGACAATCCCAACCTACAAACCATTTTTTGATAGGGACCATTCGATATTAAAACCATGGAAATCTAAAAAAATTGGAATTCATATTAACACACAAGCACAAATTACAAAACAATTAGATTTAGACCCTATTAGATTACTATATATAGATCCTATATTAGAAAATATCCATTAATAACTTATTTTTTCATATCATGAACCTATAACATTGTATTATGTAGATAGAATTCCAAAAATAGAAGTAGTAAATTTAATTTATATATTTTCCTTAAACCCCTTATAGTTGAACCTTTCTTATGAACCTTCTCTTGTTGATGAGTTTCCCTCCCTGGAATCATCAACTCTCCCTCTTACTTAAAAACAAGATGAATCCATGATATTTTGTTAAAAATTATTATATAAATTATGATATTGGGAAGCCACATCTGTATATCTGATGTTTGAAAATGAAATAAATAATAGAACGAAATGAAATAAATTGTTTTAAGTTATTTTAAGATCAATTTAAATGTCACAAACTAGACCAACAGGGCTGGAGCCGCAACTCCCCAAGCCTACCTCCAATAGGCCAGGGGCTGGTGACTAGCGCTGAGTAGGCTATCACATACATGGGAAACATTAGCCTAAGGTACATGTACACACACACCCACTTACACCTCCATTCAACAAGGAAGATATTATATATATATAAACAGAAAATAAAAAACATGCATACATCTATTCCAAAATAGAGTGCAACAGAATTAAAAAAGGGAAAAACAGGGCCCTCCCAAGGAAAACTACAAAAACATCCAACCCACTTAGAATGAGGGAAAACACTTCCAAATACACCCGCTGATAAGCTCCTCGGAAAAGCTCCGGTAAACACCCAGGTCAGTCTCTCTCACTAAGATCCGACTATTCCGGGTCCTCTTGTAACTTTGTCGAAAGGCATGTTGTCTGCACAAGACACAAACATGTGCGGGCAAAGCCCGTGGAGGGGTGATTATATAAAATACTCAGTAGGCACCCTAAAAACCATATAATAAAAGGGAGAAACTGAATAACAATAGTCATTTCAGCCTAGCCAGAGGGGACCCAAATGAGAGAGAAACTCTATCTCGAGACCATCCTTAGCTAACACGATTAGTCAGCTCGGATCATGTGTATTCCCATAGATACACCATGAACATCTGCTCAGGTATATGACCATACATATACCATGAACAACCTGATATACTCATTCCATTCACCAATCCTCACGTGGTTCCATCCACAGCACCTGCGACAGGTAGATAACTAGGAGAACACACCCCATGAGCTTTGTCATCCCAGATGACACTCATCCGAGAGATACACTCCATCGGGTCTCACACCAACATCCCAGATGCCCATCCGAGAGACCACGGTTTTCGGATACCGTAATTGATAACATCATTCTAAAACAGCAGAAACACTAAACTTCTAGAATAGGGGATCCCTCATTGGGTCTGCTAGGGGACAAAAGAACCCACTATGTTATCTCAAAGATCACACAGATATGGGATAACTCCTAAGATCTGTTAGGGGATACAAGAACCCGATTTTGACGTTTTACAGTTCACATCACTCAGATAGAGGATCGTCACCCGTGTGAAGATGGTTAGATGATGCTGGAAACCCCATCTGGTATAACTTGTTATGTAGGGGATCGAATCGATGATGCACAAACCCTACTGAATACCACGCACTGAGTAGAGATCGTATAACCAACGATTCCACAACCCTAATGAAACCATGCGTTGAGTAGGGGATCGTATACCCAACGATACCACAACCCCACTCTAAACCACATTCTGAGTAGGGGATCATATACCCAATGATTCTACAACCCTACTATGCATGGCCCACTACATAAGGGATCTTATTATTGATGATGCCTCAAACCCTATGAGATTAACCTGCAAGATAGGGGATCACCGCCTATGGATAACCAGTAAAAGTGATAGCAATAACCCGATCTAGGGAAACAAAGCTAGAGGATACCACTCCAGACCCACTGAAGGGATGTCATAACTCTATTAGGAAAACATCATATTAAGGGGATCACAGACCTATACTAATGTTGTAATGCCACACGAACCCTCATAAGAATGAACCAAGGGAGTACACTCAACCACTACTGGTCTAAACATCACTAACCCGAGTGACCCAAAACATCGCCACACATTAGACCTCCTAGGCCTATACCGAGGCCACCACCGCGATCTACGCAGAAAAACAAGCATGATGGGCTATTTACTCGCCCGAAACAGACAACCGGTGAAAAGGGTATTATTCACCGTAGCAAGCCCGGGTGGGGACCACACCTCAATCCTGAAGCTCATCAAATAGATTGCACCATTGTGATCCCCTCATAAAAACACAGGATATCAACTAATCATTCGTCTAAAATGGTCATCACACGAAAAAGTCACATTTCTCCGTAAACACCTAAAACCGGCCTTGTTGTTCCCAGACCACTATTTCAGTTTAAGCACCAAAAATTGGCCTTGAAATTTCCGCCACAACTCCAGGGTCACAATGCCCTTGACGGCACTTCAACCGGGCATCGTATGCAGATGTATGGTTCGACAAAAGGTTCCCGAATAATAATAATTATATTGTTATTATTAAAAACAGACATTTCATGCCCCCAATAATCGATCCTGACATAAAATTTCCTCAATGTACGCTCAAAATATATTCCTTTTAACAAGGGTCGCGTGGCCGTATATGTCATGTAAATCGATCACCTGATTTGAAATATATGGGGGTTTAAATGCCTCCAGACTAGTCCGGACGGACCGTCGTTGGAGCGCCTGTCGGACCGCTGCCACCCTGCCAGAAACCATCATGCCGGACCACTGCCGGAGCTTCCGGACCACCGCCGGAGCTGCCGAAAATCTGCCGAAAAACTTCAATGGACCACCACGGTCACTCCGATGGTCCAAAACACAACTTGAGATCAAAACTGGAATCCTTGAGACGACACCTTTACAACACTTGCCTCTACTCGATGATCCATCATCGTTTCAGTGTCATGAAAAGTAATTGTTGCTTTCGCTCTCCGTCTTGCTTCTTTCGGCACTCAAAACGTGAACATGATCATAGATCAGGACTCCTAGGGTCGATAAATTCGTAAACATATGCCTTTCTCCTCGATTCGTTGATGCTTCGGCGAGGGGAAAAGTTCAAGGACGAAGAATGTGAAGAACGAGAAATTAGAAAATTAAACTGATGATGGCCATTGTTCATTTGACCATCGTTAAAGGATTCTGTAACAGTGAGAACAAAGAAAAAGGTTTTTCGACAATGAAATATGTAATCGGAGGGCTGCAGAATCTAAAATAACAACCCTACCTCGAATTTGGATCCTTCATTGCGTTCACTACACCCTCATCTATAAGCATATAAAGATTCATTGCGATCCAATAATGTTTGGATGTCGAATCTTCGTCAGCTAGACCTTTTCTATCTGAGAGGGAAAACGAGCTAACCCTGATCATTTCCTTAATTCCTATTTATAGAAAACTGTCGGCAGACAACAAAATATGAATCTCCTACTCCCTCTCAACTGAGGTCACCCCTAAGATAAACATCATGCTACGAACTCAAAGGTGGTCTCAGATTTCTGATCTAAGATTTCGTTCAGGAGTTATTTGAGCCGACGCTCTTAAAGACACTTGTCCATTTATTTATGAAAATGCCTCTGGTGGCTTTTTCCATAGGATGCACGCGCCTGCAAAGATTACACCCTACCAAAGGTAAACAGCATGCGTCGGACACAACTGTGCCCTCAGATTTCTGATCTGAGATACCTTTTAGGAGAAAACACAACCCCACCATGTGCATTGTACAAAAATACATAATATTTTTATAAATTAATCTTGGGAACACCGGGCCTCAGAATCACACGCCGTCTTCTCACCTAGCTCTGTAATTATTCATAGGAATATTCTGAAGTCTGAAAGGGCCAAAACCTAAGTCTCTACATTAAAAATCATTTAATAAATTAGTAATTTTATATTTTATTATCAAAAAAATGAACAAAATATTAAAATTTCAAATAAATAACAATTGGAAAAAAATTCTTGATTTTTATATTTGACCTATAGTTTATAAATAAATATATATATATATATCCCACTTTTACAAGTTAAATTAATTTTCCAAATAAATAAATTTTGTCATGTGAGGGTCCGAATGGATCTAATAAAGGGAGATAGATTGTCATAGAGAACAATATAAGAATCGATTTCAATGAAGAAAAATTTAAGAATGGAAAAAATGACTAAAACAAGATGGTAAAAAAACTTTCAAGAACCAAAGGGAAATTTTTTGAAAAGTAAGAATTAAATAATATTTATGTGGTTCAAACCAGTTTGCTTATAGTACATGATAAGAACATCACCATAATAGTTTATTATTTTTGAAAAAAATGAAAAAAATACATGTAAAAAATAAAATAAAAGTTAATTGAAAAAATGTAACAACCCATTTAATTTTTAAATAAAAAATTTTAATATATTAATAAGTTATATCTTATAGAGTAATATTATTTATAAAAATATTATGAAAAATTCTTTCAATATAAAAAAACGTTCTTTCGAGCCAAATTATATTTTTAATATATGGTTTTATTTTAAATTTAAATTTATAAATTATATAATTTTAATTTGAAAAAATTAATTGTTTTTCTAAATTCAACATGTTAAAATTTTCTCAAAATTAATATTTTAGAATTATGTAAAAAAATTTATTTTCAATGAATAATGAAAAATATTGATTTTTATTGGAAACTATATTTTATTTTAAAGTGATTTAATTTTAAAATTTAATTTTGATTTATTTTTAAGATTTCATTAGATCCTTTTCATTTAAAATAATCTAATTATGGTTTCTAAAATTAATTAAATACTTTATCTTAGTATAAAAAAATTATATATTAAAAAATGACATTCCTATAGAAAAAATCATTTGTTTTTGTGTTTTAGTAGTTTAAGTTTACATTAAATTATACAACATATATATTTTTAATTTTAAAAAATAGATTCCATATTTCATATCTGTGAGTCTAGAATTTGTAAATACCTCCCTTTTTGATCAATATGAATACCAACCATAGTAATTTGTTTTATCGTGGTAGATAGTAAAATGATAAAGTAATGAAAAAAATTATATGAACTATAAAATGACAAAAAACATGCCTTATTTTTAGTTTATTAGTTCATATCTTCAATACTAATCTATGATTCGGTTATATGAATTTTTTGGTCTATTTCTATGAGCTTATAATGTTTATAATTTTCTTAAAAAAATAAAAAATTTGACACTTTTCTTTTTATGTACCATAATAGTTTTAACATAGAGATCACCTTTGGATATGTTTAGTTAAAAATATTATTTTGAAATATAAAATATTTATTTTAATCCTAGTAATTAATTTTTAATTTTTAGTGAAAAAATAATTATCTTAAAAATTTACCCAACTCCAATGTTGTAATTATTTTATTAATGGAAAATAAAATAATTGATATTATAAATATAAAAAGTAATGTATTTTGGGATAAATAATGTGATCGAAGATTTTAATAGATGTAAATGAAATGATATGGTTTTATTTAAGTATTATTTTTTAATCTTACTTTCTAAATGTTATTAAAATCAAAGTAATGAATAATTCTACAAAATGAAAATATTTATATTTTATAATAAATAATATTTTATTAATTGATATAAATTATTCAATATCTTATATTAATTAAAATGATTTATATATAGTTGATATTATAAACCATATTCTATTTAAGGGACTTTTTCCATTTATAGTAGTTATCTTGACTCCCAAATATTAAGAATATTTTTTCATGGTAAGTGTGAATGGGGTTAACGTGGGGTTAAAATCAAAATATATGGGTAAAAACATTTTCAAAAAATATATAATTTTTATTGTATGAGATTATTTAAACCCATACTCATTATATATTATAAATAAATCATTTGGGATACATTTTTAACTTTAAATTAATTAATATTAATTTAATAATTTATGAAATTCAAAGAGTTCCCCTACCCTCTCTTGTAAAAGGGAATGATTTTTTCTCATTTATTCATACATTCAAACCCATTTTTTAACCAATAACTACAAAAATACCACTCTATAATTCATAATATAATTATATATGTTGTTTTTTAGGCATAATATCATCCTTAAATTACATGAGGTGTTAATCATAGGATACCTTCCAAAGAAGATGTATATTTTTAACGACATGTTTTAGTTTAATTTTGTCTTCCACACTCTAAAAATATTCCATAACCATGTTAATATAATGAAACCAGTATATTTGATATAATGTGGTGTTTTATGATAATTTAATATCTTATAACCATCTTCTCTTTCATCAAATGGGAAACAATATCGTCGTCCCTATGTACGGTAAACTACTGCCTCATGAACCTATGTAATTGGTCTTCCTTCACTATCTCTCATGGATATTTATATTGACGGAATTAATTTATATATATGATATTAATTAAATATTTAAAATTATAAAATGAGAATATATCATTTAATTTATTATTATTCTATTCACTGGAAAATGATAATGGCATTCGTGCGTACATGTGGACTACAACCTCCAGGAAGCAATGTGATTATTTTTTCATTGCCTCATAATTTGGATGATATATAAAAGTATAATTAAATATATAATAATATATTTATGATATTATTATCATTATATAAATATAAAATTATACTTACCATCTATCCATAATTATAATTGAAAAATGGATGTGTTACTCATGAGTTTGTCCAACCTACCATCTCAATGATTGTAATTTAGTTCATTGTTTATATACCTATTAAATGATTGGATTAAAAATATAATTCATATATAAAAATAATAATTATTTAATGAATATTGTTATAGATATTTTTAAATAATAACCTCTTTGACCATAGTGATACTGTTGAAGTCATTTTTGAGACAAAAGATGAATATCATCCAAACATCTTATGTAAATTTAATTGATTATGTAATCATATATTACAAGGTAATAAGTGGAAAATGGGAAATAATATACTTGAAAAATGATATTATGAATTTAAATGATTAATATATGTTTATTATTATAGGGGATAATGAATGTATATGACGATTCAATATCAAGATAAGGGACTTTATCTCAATTTTATTTTCTTGATGAATATTTTGATGTTATGCACCAATATTCTTTTATCAGATGTATATAAATCCCCTTTGAAATTATATATCATGAATTAATTTATTCTAATTGTATTTAATTTTTTGATAAATTTACTTCTTTCATGGGGTTTATAATTTAAATGTATCCAAAGTAGTAGGGGAATTTATTTTATAATTCAACTTTTAATGTTCCTCTTTCAGTAATTTTTACAAAATTTTAATGGAATGTATATTTTTATATATACAAAAAGAACATTATTTCATTCCTTCATGACACCTAAATTATTTAATTATTCTTTTACAAGTTTCAAATTTTATTTTCATGGAAAATTATACCTTTATTATGTATGTAATTTTATTATTTTAATAAATTATTTATCTGAATTAATTTCAATGGTTTTCAAAAATATATCATTTTATATAATGTTTTATTTAATTAAAAAAATGAATGATTTATTTTAACGTATAAAAGAAAAATTAATATTCTTTTCAATGTAACAATTATTGGTTATTTTAATTAATTAACAAGATTTTATTTTTTCTTAAATAAAAAATTATCTTTACAATTTTTCGGCATTTTAGTGTTGCTTATGGGTTGAAAAAGAAAAGTTTATTTAGATATCTGAAAGAAATTTTCATATGAGTTCAGAGATATTTCTCGATTTTTTTATGATATAAGGGTTCATGAATAAAATTCTATATTAATTACATTATACATGAGTATTATATTAAAAATAGGTGAGCCTGATATAGCTTATATGATTGGTTGAGCCCCATTATAGCTCACGGATAAGCCTGATAAAGATTATATGAAGGTATGATCCCCATTATAGATCATGGAGAAATAGTGATCCTATTATAGCTAATATAAATAGTGAGACTCATTATATATTCCTAGTGAATTATATAATGATTATATTCTCTGGGGAACTACATTGGATTTCGGTCGTATAATTATTCTTATTCCAAGGGGTTTTAAAGTCTTTTAGGAATATGATGCTCTAAGTTTCCAAAAGTGGATTCATTCTTGATATGGGTTTTAATGGTTTTAATTATCTAAATGGTGTGTGTATTTTTCATATTGAAGGGTTTTATTTAAAAGGATTAAAGAACATTAAAGGTAAATGTAAACATTGCTTGGTTTTTCATGTTTTCTATAAGAATAATAGATTTCTTATTTATTATGTCCATTATTTATATTTTTTTTCTCATACCATATTTTAAATGTTTTCTCCCAGGTTTATGGATGGTTAAGAAGAAGGGATAAATCATGTTTAAATGGTTCATATTTTTAATGAAAAGAGATGTTTTATTTTTAAATTTTATGTTTTTTGAAAAATATATACTGATTAATGGTTGCATGTTGTATATATATGTATTTTTTAAGTATGGTTTATAAACTCGCTTTATAAAACTCTAAATATCGAATATATTTGGGAATATAGGACTGTTAATTATTTTTTAAATTCAATAAAATATGTAATGATTATGTATAGGACCATAAAGTTTGTATTTGAGAAATTATTAGTTAACACTATAGGTTATGATGTTTCAAATGTCATGATATAGAAACATTATACATAATGGTATTATTGAAATGATATTTTAATTTAACACTACCATGTTTCATAATATAATCTTTGTTTGTTTAGAATAGTTTTATATAGTGTAACCAAGGATGCTATAGTGGGAAGAAGTTGAGAGGAGAATATCATTTCAAAAGAGCATCATGAGATGGTTATAATTGGAATAGAATGGTTTTTATAGAGAATGAGCAGTCTATACAAGCTATAAATGGGGGTGGTATCCTTTTTAGGAAGCATGCATGTCAACCATAGAGAAACTAGCCAATATTGGAGAATTTTATGTGAAAATTTCCCATATCATTCAGTGGATCATCTAACCCTATGGTAGATTAAGGATGAATCAATTATCTCGAGAAGATATTTTATGTCATGGGATATTGAGAAAATTAAAAGTTAATCATTCCAAATTATTATTTTAATTGTGAATCTGATCAATGACAGCCCTTGGTAATGAATTATGGAAAGAAATATTATTTTGAGGCTATGTAATGGGACACATTTCTAAATATTTTCCTTGAAAAAATATTAACCTATGGTTTTTTCATGTTAGTATTGAGAAACAATTCATTAAATTTAAGAAAAATGATAATGATTTATCATCCCTATATGAAAAAAAATTCATGACTGGAAAGGTATGTACTATATTTTATCTATGGTCACAAAAGTTTAATTAATTAGTTTAACTCAGGATTGAAACCACATTTACAAAGAGTAGTAGAATTATGATAATTTAACAGTTATGATATTTTTTTCATTATGATGAGAAAATTGAGATTGTGTATTCTAACACTTATGCTTCTAGATATGATAAATTTTTGAAATTGTCCTGGTAGAAAATTTTAGGGAAGCATCCAAAAATGATGTTTGGAGGTAATCCTTCAACATGTTCCATGTGTGGTATAAGGGATTTTGGTTAATGTTTTTTATAATTTGGATATTGTTACCAGTATAGTAATTTTGGTTACCAGTCTTATGACTATAAAAAATGATTCATGAATAATCCAATAAAGAGATAAAAAATATACAATCAATAGGGATATGTTTTAGATAAATGATTTGGGACATAATTCTAACATATATCTTAAGTTATATACTTATGGTGGAAATAATCATGATCAAAAATAGAATATTGTGTAAAAATCATTTTCTACTCCCATGTTGATGTTGGACTATCTTGTAAAATGGGGATATGTATATTACTCATTTATTCAAACTACTCAAATACCATGTTTGTCTCTAGATCTTCACATTCCACCGTCTCTTATAAATTTTCATTTAAAAAGTGAATATCACCACATGAAAATAAAATAAAACTTTTTGGGAAATTTCTAGGTGGAATTATTAAATAATCAAAGACATAGAGTGGAATTCCTTTTTTTATTAGTGGGATGGTCGTTATAGAAAATCTTATTGAACATCCCTTAAAATAGATTAATGTTATTCTTGGTATGGTTTGGATTTTATGTTATCATGGTAAAATAGATTTCATATCTAATAATGTTTTATTCAATGATTTCATAACTTTTATAACCAACCAAGAATATTAAAAACAGATTAGAGATTGTAGTGAAAGCCTCAATGATATTGTTGTTGATAAGAAAGAAAATTTTCAGATTATTAAGTTCATAATAGTAAATCAATATGTTGAAATTTTTCCTGAGGATTTACTTGGTTTTATTCTTGAATGAGAGGTTTAGTTTAATATTTAATTAGTACTTGATTCTATCTTATTTTATAAATCCCTTTACAGAAATGACCAAGTAGAACTTATGGAATTAAAAATTAGGTTTTAATAATTAATTGATAAATTATTCACTTTTTCATGTACTTTACCATGGGGTGGTTCTGGTTTTTTAAGAAATATCTATAAATTAGACATTTCATTTATCATAGATCCTTTTATAATATCACTATTAAGAATAAGTATCCTTTTCCGTATTTAGATGATTTGTTTACCCATATCCAGTGAGCGAAGTTTTGTCCAATGGTTAATGTATTGTCTGAGTTACATTTTTTGAATATGAAGAGGGTGGATATTCATTGGACCTCATTTTGGACTATATATGGGAATTATGAGTTTTAATTTATTTCCTTTGGGTTTTCTAATGCACTTGTTCTATTTATAGACCTTATGGAAAGAGTTTTCCATGAGTACATGAATAAGTTTGTGGTTGTGTTTATTTATTATAATTTTAAATATTGTAAAAGACTAGTGGAATATGAAAGGAACCTAAGGAATATTTTTAAAACCATTTACTAAAACAATCTATAGGGTAAATATTGTATGTAAGAATTTTGGTTGAATAAAAATTCTTTCCCTTTTAATATTGTTTCTTGAGATGGAAAAATGTTGACCCTAATTTAAAAAAGGTTGTTGAAGAATGGAAAAGACCCAAAAATATTCCATTGGAATTCATAGTTTTATAGAATTATTTGGTCACTATAACCATTATATGAAAAAATTTCTCAGTTTTCTATACCACTAACAAAGTTAACTTCAAATAATGTAAAATTCATTTAGATAAAAAAAACTTATCATTGTTCTTTAGAACTAAAAATATTATTAGTGAATGATTTAATTTATAGCTTTCCATCCAAAAATGGTTAATTTTACATCTATTGTGAGGCTTCATAGAAGGTAATTCGTTGTGTCGTGATTTAGAATGATAGGTTAATTTCTTATGATTCACATTAGTTGAAATATAACGATTTAAATTACCCTACACATGATCTGTAATTAGTGGTTTGATTTTTTGTTTAAAAATTTGGAGGCATCATTTTTATGGACTAAAGTGTGAGATATATATTGATTAAAAAATTATGAAGTATATATTCACTCATAAATAATGGGAAATGAGAAATATAATATGGTTAGAACTGATAAATTAGTATGGGTGCATGATTCATTATCATCCTGGAAGGAAAAAACTAGTTTATTCTTTGATTTAGAAAAAAAATGATGCATTAACCATGTTATGTATAGAAATTAACTATTTGGTTAATGATTTTATAATTTTTTTTCTAGATGTTCTAGATACATGGAAATCCTTTATTTTGTTTTAGTATTTAATGATTTCAATATTTTTTTAATGAATTAAGATAGATCATAAAAAAGATCATGTCTTGTAAAAAATTGTATATTTCATTAAGAAGGGTATGTTTCATGAATTTAATATTGATAATTTTTTTTATATTTGAAAATATTTCATATGTGTTTTCTACGAAATTGTATAAATAATTTTCGATTAAAGATAATAGTTCCCTATTTTCTATTCATCCTAGAAAAAAAAATTATAAAGACCTTTAATATTTTTAATTGGTGGAATTGAATGAAATATGATGTTGCTTAATTTTACCATGGAATACTTGACATGTCGTTTGAATAATTTATGATTATAATTATCAAAGGGAATTACTCAACCTTTTCTAATGCTGATGTGGAAATAATAAAATATATCAAGGTATTTCTTGGTAGGATTTCCGAACACATCATAAGGTAACAATGTGATTTGGGTTATTTTTTATTGATTAATTGGATATAAAAATTTAATTACATTTTGAGATATTATGTGTTTAGTTCATCTTTAATAAATTTATTTTAGGGAGATTGTAATGTTACATGGAGTTATTATCTCCATTTTCTATGACTATGATCGAATATTTACAATGATTTTATGTAACGGACATCAGAAATCATTGTATACTGAATTAAATTTTATTACAACATTTCATCATCATCCTAGTGGAAAGTTTGTATTGATGATTCATAACATGGATAATATTTCTTCTTCTTATTTATTGTATTAACATATAAGTTGGGATCAAATTATTTCCTTGGTTGAGTTTACTTATGATAATATTTTTCATTTTAGTATACATGTTAAACCTTATGAGGAATTATATAGAAAGTTGTGTCAAATGACACCTTCTGGGGATATTGTAAGTGGAAATAAGTTTATGGGACTAAAACATGTTTTGAAAATTGAAACTAATTTTTAGTTTATTTATCAATATTTTAGGATGGCTACGAGTAAGAAGAAAAGTTATTTGGATAACCATAGAAGTGATCATCATTTTGAGCTAGGTGATCCTGTTTTTCTTAAATCATCTTTATAAGAAATATTTATGAATTTTTTAAAAGGTGAACTTAAGATTATGGTTAATGGAATATATAAATTCCTAGAGAAATTTGGTTCATTATCCTACTAATAGGATTTACCTCCGAGTTTAACTTAGGTATAAAATGTATTTCATGTTTTAATGTTGAGGAAATATGTTAGAGATTCATCTCGCATTTTGAGCCTAGAATTTTTAATTTAGAATAGAAACAATTATATGAATAAAATATTATGCATAATCCTCACATTATAGGGATTTTATTTCATAATATGGTAATTCATAAGGTTTAGGTTTTTATGAGAAACAATTTGGTTGAAGAAGCAATATACAAATTTGAAAAAATATCTAAGGGAATTTATCCCCACTTGTTTAATAGGTGAATAAAATTGCAAAGAAAAAATTTAAAAATCAATGGAAAATTTAATATCCCAAGTATGTTTTATAGGAAATATTTTTATATATTCATTAGATAAATTTTATATAGTTTTATTCATTGTAAAAATATTAAAAAAATCATTCAGAAGGAAAAAAGATTCATTTAAAATGAAATTAGATTTTTATAATACGGTTTGATTTAAAATATAATTTTTTAAATTATAGAATTTTAATTTGGGAAAATTTACTTTATTTCTAAATTAATCGTGAAAAAATATATCTTAAAATGATTATTTGATCATTTTTTAAAATCTTTTATTTTTTATTCAAATAGTGAAAATTCTTTATTTTTATTGAAAAGTGTGTTTTAATTTAATTTATTTATAAAGTAAAAATATATTTTGATTTTGTTTAAAAAATTAATTTAGTTAATTTTATTTTAAAATAATCCAATTATGTTTTTTAAATTAATTTTATATTTTAATTTAGTATAAAAAAATTAATATTTTTTAATATTTTTTTTCTAAAATATTATTTTTCATTGAAATTTTCAATTTAATTTTAGATTAAATTATTCTAATTAATTATTTTAAATTTTGAAAAATTAATTCTTTATTTTGAATCACTAGTTCCAAATTTTGTAAATATGCCATATTTTTTTGCCAATATAAATAGTAAATTTAGGAAAAAAAATTGTTCCCATGGTAATAGGAAAAACAAGTAATTAAAGTTAAAAATATTGTGATAAGGACTATAAAATGAAAAAAAAACAGTTGCCTTAATTTTTATAGATGAATTTATTTCATCCATACTCATCCACGATTTTTTATATGTTATTTTTTAACCATTTGGATGGCATTATGACCATTAGAATATTTTATTTAATGAAATGTCAAAGAAGTCACTATTGTTTTTATTAATTATTTTATTTTTAATATAGATATTATCAAAAGATATGTTCATTTAAAATATGTGTTTTTAATTATATAAAATTTTTCTTTATCATGATAATTAATTTTTAATTTTGAGTAATGAAATAATTTCCATAAAATTTTACACAACACTGATGTAGTAGTAGGATTTTAGTGGGAATATAACAGTCAAAAATATCAAATAATTAATTATATTTACAATGATTCAGTACAATAAACAAGTAAAAAAGGGAATTTATATTTTTAAATTTCATCCAACATAGAATAAAAAATTCATAGAACACATTGCTACTGTATACTAACAATAGGGAAGAGTTATTTATAATTCATCCTTGTAAAATATATCTTTATTCATTAATAAAAACTCATATTATTATAGTGATATTGTTCTAAATTCATTTGAAGTAGTCGAATGGATTTTATGAATGAGTATATTTTTATTTTATTTCTATAAGGATAAATAATTCAACTAACGAATGATATTAGAATGTTTATAGGCATGGGGAATTTGACTAGTTTATCTTTTAAAATTAAATTTTATCATTAAAAAATAATGGTAAATTTATAATCAAAATTTTAAATTACCTATCATTTGTATAAAATTTTCATGATTATTTGGGGATGTTAAAACCCAACATTATAACAGTAAATTATATAAAATTAATCTAAAGGATAAAAATTTCTTCAATGATAAAAAATGGGTAATATTATGATAAAATATAAGATATAATTTAATTTCTAAATCATATATTGTATTCTTTTAGAAAAATAATAAAAAATAATCTATAATTTTATCTATAATCCAAAAATGGTAAGGGGATACTAGAGATATTTATGTATCTTCCATCTATTTATATTTATTAACATAAAATGAAACGGGGAAAGATATCAAATGTTTAAATGAAAAAAATCATGTTTTTATATCATGTTTTTTATTTAGCCAGAGAATTTATATCACAACACAATTCAATAAAGGAAAAATGAATTAGAAAGATGAAAAAATTAAACATCAATTTCAATTGATCTCATGTTGAAATAATCACCAGGTAATGTCCTCAACCCTAGTAGCCCGGATTTAGTGGTTTCATTATTACATTGGTACTAAATTTAAGAAATAATATACAAATGGACCTAATAATAAATTATCTTTTGTAAACATGATACATACTTGAATCCCATATTACATTTTAAAACATAAAATTCAATATATTATTTTCGTTGTGGTCATATTTATTCGCTTTGGCATGTCCCTACATATCAATCATAAAACAATTACTAGAATCTTATAGAAGGGAATCATAAAAAAAGGTGATCTATGAACCTTAGTAATATAATGTATATAGTGGATGCTAAATAAGAAGTGAATAATATAGAAATAATAAATGATGAAAAAAATACCATATAAAAAATCACATGACTTTAAAACTTATCTACGGATATAAAAACTATTCCAATAAACATATGGACACCAATAAATTATTTCTTAATTACAGAATGATTAATTTTGGACATTTGAAAATTAATATCGAGGACTTATTCTGATACATCTGAAAATACCACTATGGCTTCATTCCAAGACATCTTACAAAAATGGGTAGTGTCTCAACCAAATACCCAAAATATTTAATCTCATGATATCTATTAATTCATCATGGAGTTATATAATCCTAGTCCCCACCAGTAACTTAATAAGTCTAATTCATTTATCATATTAATAAATACCATAAGATAATCAGCATCCCATAAAAATAAATTACATTCTATATTGGAAGTAATAGAATAAAAAATAACAATTTCACTATTCAAACTAATCTTACACCATCCATATAAATAATGTGTATGATATAATTAGAGTATATCCTTATTATAATAATCAACAATGGATGTTTTCGTATAGAAAAATATTTTAAAATATCATTGGAAAACCTTTTGAGTAAAATAGATTTTTCACTTTGAATACACTTATGTAAAATATAAAAACATAGAAATATTAAGAAAAAAAATTCATTGAAATAATCCTAATTTTTTTTAAAATTATTTCTCAAATCAATGAACATTCAATATGGTTTGAAATTACGTTCAATTTGTATAATATAAAAGAACATTCCTTTCACACTTTTTTAAAAATGTTAAAAATTACCTCATTTGGATAAGGAAAAGAAGACACCGTTTAAAAAAATGGTAAAAAATAATAACATGGGTTGTAATTTCATTAAAAAATTACTGTATAATATTAAAAACATACTTTTAGACATTTTATGAAAAATATGCAATATGATGAAAAAGGATCCCAACTGTGCACAAAAATAATGTTAGTGTTCGATAAAACATTATTTTGTTATCTTGAGTACTGAAATAGTGTAAAATGAAAAGAAAACTAATATTTTCAACAAGAAAATATAGTATAAGAAAATATATTTCTTTTTTTATAAATATAAAATAATTCCACCAAAAGATGTTTAAACATAAACAATCATGAATAGTGATGAGATTATAAAATAAACAATTACCTCGGGTTTGAATTTAATCAAATGGTTCTGAAAAACCTATATAACTAATCTAGATTTATTATACATATACTATTGAAAAATACACATATATATAATAACATATATTACTTACATATTGTATTGTATCTCCCATTTATTAATAATTATTTTTAGAAATCTTTCTTCTAGGTAATAACTGCTTTGTTTTTCATGTATGTTTTCGTTTGATAGTTTTAATAGTTTTACTTTTTTATGGTCTTATAATATTATTATTTTTAACTATCATATAAATATTATATATATAAAATATATTTGTATATATATTAATCAATAAAATATAGATATATAAAAATTAATTACACTATTTATAGAGATTGTAGGATGTGCATACACATTAACATTGTTTTCACTTTTCAATGGATGTAATTAAAGATATGTAACTAATAATTAAATTATATAGAATATTTGTTATAACATTTAAATCATATATATTTATAAAATCTATCTTTATTACCATCCATATAAAATAGAAATAAAAAAGATTACATCGCTTCATGGAGTTGGTTGTCATCACGTTTACACGAGTGATGTTGTCATTTTCAAATGGAATAGATTATTAAAAGGTAGATATGAAATTTTAATTATATGAGTATAATAATGTTTTAAATAAATTATTTAAAATCATTATAACCGTCATAATTATGATCCATAAATTATGGCTATGAAAAGATAATTCATAATTGATTTTTCATTATAATAATAACATTAAATATTATTGAGGATACTGAAGTTATTATTTTATGATAAATTAAACATATTTATAGGAGTTTAAAGAATAAATAATATGAAATATGTAGGGTGTATTGATTACCTCTTCATCAAGAAACCTCCATTATATACATTCTTAAGGAATCTAGGGTAGGTATTTTGAGCAGAAATACACATCTACAATGTGGTTAAATATTTAATATGATAAACGGGTAGATATTTTAGGATCTAGTTTTCTTAGTGTGGTGTAAAGAAGAGAAATGTGTGGTGTCATTTTATAAGAGAGGGAAAGTACGTACTTGGAATTATTAAAAGAATACAATATAACTAAGTCATTTTCAATAAACATTATTCAAAATGGGCATTTATTACAATATATTGTCATATATGGTTGAAAAATCACTATTAAATAAAAATATAATAAGTTTATGTTGTATTTTAAACCGTATATTTTGGTTTAACCCCCAAATTAACCTATTTTAACCTTAACCACGGGAATGCCTTTTCAAGTTTAAAGGGATATAATTTTTCATATAAGGTGAAAATTGAATTATAAATGGAAAAGAGATATATTTTTAGACCATATCATATCTCCATTTTCTAATTTGATGATTTTAATTATTTTTAAATAATTTAATAAATTATTTTATTCATAAAATATTATTATTTAATCTTTGATGCTAATCAATTAATTTTAATTAGAAATGTCAAGACAGTGTTTTAATTCAAATATAAACCTTTAACATACCCATAACATGTTATATGTATTTATAAAATTCATATATCATAATAAATCACCAAAATTGTACTACTTGTAATATTTTTAAAATCGTTTGTTTTATTTTTTTCATTAGATTAATAAATAATTAGTCATCACTGTATAAGAATTAAAGGTAATAATATAACATAAAAAATTTAAATAAATAACCATCACAAAAAAAAATTTATTATTCTCAAAATAATAATATATTCCCTCACCTATTTATTTTATCCTTATCTAGACACACAAGATATAGTTAAAACTAATAGAGTGACATTTTTTATTTTTCATTGATTTAAATACTATATAGGTCATCCTTGGGTAAAAGTTTCCCTTGAATAATTAAATTTTTAGACTATGTTTATTGGCTATAATTTTCTTCATCTAATAGAAATTTTGAAGAAAAATTGTGACCTTAACACTTTTATTATCCCTAGAATAACTTGATATACCCTTTATTGAGTTGAAAACAATACCACAATTACAAATCAAAATTCATAAAAATAATAGAGTCCTATTTACAAAATTTGAACCTCCTGATTTAAAATTCTCTATCAATTTTATAAAATTCAATAAATATAAGTTGAATACTATTATTTAACAATAAATGTGAAAAACATGATGCAAATAGCTTTTAGAAAAATACATTTTTTAATATAAAACCGAATTAATTCTTATGAGATTCTTAAAAAAATCCTTAGATTTATATTCAATAATTACTTTGAAAATTATATATATATATATATTTCATTAAAATTATTCACCAAAATTTGTTATTTTAATTTATTGTGGTAAAAACACATTGTGTGCATAAACCAATATTCTATAAAATCTCTTTATCTTTTAAATGATTTATATTTCCTTTTCAAATAAATTGGAAAGGATTTAATTTATTTTATACATAATTTTTCATCATTTTTTTACTCATATTGAAACCCATCCATTTAACAACTAGGATATAATGGTATAATATATTATGGTTTATTGAGACTTAGGGGTAGATGTATCACAATATATTAATTTTTTTTAAAGAAATGTATTTCATAAAATATCATCATGTTGCATTCTACCCCCATTAAAATGAATTTCACCTTCGAAATTTTGTAAAAATAGTAAACAAAAATGAGTATAACTCTGTTTCATCACTTTCTTGGGTTCAAATTTATCTTATTTAAATTTCTAACTTATGCATATAACTTTATCTAGGTGAGTATTCTTGTACTATAACACTTTATCACTATAATACAAGATTTTTACTAGTTCCTCATAAGAAATATCATGTTTTAATGGTAAAAACTATTAACTTAATATATATGAAGGATCAAGTTGGTACTTCCTCAAGAGTGATACATAGAATAAATTTTTATCTTTAGAGATATTTAGTGGAATTTGTAAGTAATATGCTACCATTCTAACGTGATCAATAATTTTGAATGGACAAATAAATAAAGGGTTTAACTTCCCTTTATTTTAAAATGGCTTATGATTTTTTCAGAGAAAAATTTATAGAAATATATTCTCACCAACTTGAAACTCTTCATCTCATAAATTGTTATCAGCATAAACCATTTTTGGAATCTGATATTTTATTATATTTTATTGAATTTCTATAACCTTATTTTCTATTTCCTTACCTATATCAGGTCCCAATAAATTTCTCTCACCAACATCATTATTGTATATGGATATTCTACACTTAATTTCATAGGGGGGTTTATAAGGAGACATCTGATTACATGAGTGAAGGTTATTGTTTTATAAAAACAAGACAAACAGATGTTGTTTACCCCAACTACAATTAAAATTAGAAGAACCATATCTCAACATATCCTCTAGGCTTTGAATGGTTCTCTTAGACTGATCATCTATATGAATATGATTAGTTTTACTAAAACTCAACTTTGTATCCATATCTCACTAAAGGGTTTTAAATAACATCATGGTGGGCCTTTTATCCTTTTTTTATATAATATAACATGGTATTACATGAAAACATATCACTTACTTGGTTTATATTCGAGCAAAGTAACCAAGAGTGAAATATTATCTAATAGCAATGAGTTTTTCTAACCTCATTAGGCTATTGACTACAACCCATATGGAATTTTCCCCTTTATACGTTTTGAGGGTTTTTATAATTAAATCCATGATGTTGTTTTTCATTTCTATTCATGTATAGGTGATTGTTATAACACCCCCTTAGACATCATTCTCTAAGCCTTAACTTGTTGACATACCAAGAACTAGGATACATACTCCATAATAACTCTCTTCATGTTATCCCAGTTGAAATACTCTTTCATACCTCCATATATATTCATAATTCTTGGATAGATAATGATGAACTATATTCACATACAATAGTTAGTTCTACACTTTTGGTATTTATAGAAACCATACTCAATTCCTAAATATTATCATTCTAGCGTTGTCATGGTTAAACTCAGAAACATTTCTCAAATTCATCTATAATTACACATCTTCCTTCAATCATTCTGAATACTCTCATCTATGTATTTTTGATCATTTATATGAGAACGATAATATATTACCCATGTTCTCATGATTTCTTAATCATTCTATATAAAATCTATAAATATTAGGTATCTTTCAATTTTAATCCTGGAAAAACATTCATGGAATTTTCATCTTAAAGAATTATCAACCTTATTCACCATCCCTAGGTGGTAATGTATTAATAAATTATAATATTCAATTAACTCTAACCATCTTATCTAGAACATATTCAACTCTTTCTATGTAAATATATACTTTTTGTTGTTAGGATCATTATATATATTATATTTTTAACTATTCAGGTAATGTTTAGGTATTTATGATAAAAAATTTACCAATTTAAACTCTAAATAATTAGTCAGATATTTTGTCTCATGAACCATTAATTAGCATGAGGTTAAGATATAACTATATAATCCATCGTCAGGGTGCATATAAGTCCCTTAATTGATGCATCTCTATAGATTTTAAACCCTTCTCGATTACATGTTAGTGTTAGAACAGTCATCATAACCAAACATCCCTTTTGTTCTTTGAAAATCTATTCAAATTAATATTTACATAGTAACATAACCCCTTACAATCAACATTGTGAGTGTATTAGAATGTCTAGATAAATACCTCACAAAGAATAGATAGTACACAACCAACCCAATAAAACCATGGAATTCAATTATTATGATTGGTCTATGCCATTTAGCAATTACCTTCTTCATTTAAGGATCCACTGATATACACTCATTTTAGATTATATAACCTAATAATGAAAATTAATTAAGCCAAAAATTCATAGTTGGTAAATTTAGCATGAAAAAATTCCTTTTTTATGGTCTCCAGCAAGATTATAAAATTGTGTTCATGCTTTTTCATTTACATTGAATATATAAGAATATCAACTATAAATAATATGGAAAACTAATCATATTGATCTATAAAGACTCTATTAATTAAATCCATGATTATAACAAGAGAATTGGTATGTAAAAATAGAATTACTATGAATTCATAATGACTATACATCATATGGATGGTTGTCTTGGGTATATCATCTTTCTTGATCATTAGTTGATTATATCCAAATCGAAGATCAATCTTGGAAATATATATAGTTCCTCGTAGTTAATCAAATAGATCTTAATTATGGGTATAGGATATCTGATATTAGTAGTAACATTTTTATGTATTTGATAATCCATAAAATGACCCATGTTTCTTCATATCAAATAGAATAGTTTCACCCCATGGGGAGAATGTGGTCAAATGAATCCCTTATCTATGTTCTCTTGGAGTTACTTCTTCAATTTCTAAAACTTAATGAGTTCATTATATATGGTCTCTTTGAAATAGTTGCTGGTTTGGATTTAAGTTATATTAAAAAATCAACATTTTTATTTGAGGGAAGACTAATAATGTCCTCAAGAAACACATTATAATATTCCTAAAAATAGGTACATTTTTAATGTTGAGTTTCTCCCCAACAATTTTAGATGAATATATGTCGTTAATAGATATAAATGTTTGTATAATGTAATTAATTTCCATGGATTTTTAAGATTCATCCTCGTATTTATAGATGATTAAAGGTTTATATGGGAAATAAATAGTAACTTCACTTCCTTGAAAATTTACATGGGATATACATTGGGTGGTCCAATGCATACCCAAAATTATCTTAAATTCAATGATATGAATAATAAAAACATTTTAATAAAAAACATCCGGCAAACATTATATGAGAGAGGATTTATAGACATCAGATATTTTCATTATACAGTTAATAGTTTTTAATACCATATTAATATAATATCGTTGAGTTTGGTATATTATTTCCTTAGAAAAGTCATCATATTTAAAATATTTATTATAAAAAATATCAAATAAAAATTTAAAATTTTGTATTGGATTTTGATTTTACATTTTTACCATAATGAAAGGAAATTCCCCACCAACTATAGTAATTAAATAATCATGGAATTTTCCCCATCAATTATTTTTTACTAAGTTCCCTTGATGTTTCAGGTATTAGTTAGAATAGTTCTATGTAGCATTATAGTTGAATAATTCTACTTTGATCTCTTTTACCTTACCCTTGTATTCATGGGCATGATGGCCTTTTTCTCGACACCACAACAAATTTTTTTTCCATTAAGTCATGTGCCAAGATGTTTCCTTCCAAAAGTATCACATGTTCAGATATTATTCTTTCTACTTTACACTTTATACATTTTTTTCTATATCATCATATTCTTCTCTTTATTTCCTTGGAATCTATAAATCATTGGGAATTATTTATTTGCCATGATTCTATATGATACTATATCCTCATATGAGGAGAATTATTTGGAGACTAGTCTCCTTTGAATAATTTAGATTACCCATTAAATAAATGGTCATTATTACTCTTTGGATTGCATTAATATCACACATCATGTCTTTTTAACCTCACAATATTAGTATCAAACATAACAACATTTTCCTCTTCCTTTTTTATTAGAATCAAGTCTCTCGATATCTTCTTGTTTTTCATGAGGAAACTATCATTTTATGATTTTTTCATAAATATCCTTCCAATAAATGATATCAATTTCTCCCTCATCATTATTTTTTTTAATCAATAAACACTACTAATATGAATTAGATAAAATATGATAACCTTCCATGAAATCATTTTCCCTTTCATTACCTCTAAAAGTGAGAAATATATTCTCTATGGAACATATCCATTTTTCATCGACAATTGGATTTTTAATTCCATTGAATGATGGTGTTTATATATGATAAATCTATCTAACATTTTTACACCATGTTGTGTATTAGAAGGATACACAAAAATGACCAATGTTATTGGTCATAACCTAAGTCAGTTACTGTAATATAGTTATATTTATTTCAACCCCATATATATTTCATGATCTAACATTGTTTTCTTTCAAAATAAGTAAATCCCAACATAGATTACATGAATTGATGTGGTTTTCTGTCCTTATGATAAGTACCCTTTCAAAAAAAATTGAATAAACTAGATTATGTCATAACATTATGAATCACAATGTATAATTTTGAAACTAGTGAAACACAGAATAGAAATTAAAAAAACATAGTTAATCATAGAATCATAAACACCAATTCTTTAGGAATATTGAAAATTCATAAAAATATTTTCAAATCCTGTATAATGGTTTGTAAATAAAATGTGAGTTTACTTAATAATATCCCCCATGAATGAAAAATCAAGTTCATAGTAAGGGAACACTCATTTTAATCAAAATAACGGTCGAGACATACTAGAATAACACATTCTTGGTTTATTAACCCTAGATTCTTGTATTCTGAAACCATGTCCACTTATATTATCTATAGAATGATGTATTAATTAGAAAAATACATAATATCAACCACACAAAAAATTTAATATGTTATAATGTACATATAATTATCCTCAGATTCATCATAGGTTCATATTTCCTATTATATTTTTTAATAAATCTATCACCCAAGGTTTCTTCTAAACATGATCTAATTCCAACTATGAGGACCCCATCCCATGTATACCTAAGTGGGTAATTAATTTATTACATTGATATTAAATACAATAAATCACATCCCAAATGACCCAATAGTTTAGTAGTCTTGTTAAACTGGATATATACTAGAATCTCGCATTATATTTTAAAACATAATATAAAATATTGAATTTTAATGGGGATTAAATTTATAAGCACTATTATATACCAACATGTAAATCAATAAAAATACTATAATCCTAGGGAATGGAAAAATAATAATGGGGTGAGCTCAGATGCCCAGTAATGGAATGGATACAAAATAAGCTAATTAAGGTGTTGGAAAAAATTCTTCATGGAGGTGATTTTGGGTTAATAGTGTTTTTTTAAGGAATTATGTTGTTGAAATAGGATGTTGTCAAAGGAGATATGAAATTTTAGTGTGAGTTTCCAATATAATTGATAAATAATGGACGATCTCATAGAGAGTGAAATTTATGATCTTGTGGAGTGAAAAAAATTTATCTCATGAATTGAGAATGTATGAGAATATCTTTTAGAGACTGAATGCCACAGTTTATCTCGTGGATTAGTCACGTGAATCACTACATTATTTCCATAGATCATCCATTGAGATCATGTGTAGAAATTTAATATATCTTATTATTGTTAGAGATATCGCATTAAGATCTTACGAAGCACTTGAAGACAACACATGATTGTCAGTGGATATCATGGAGATATCTTGTGAAGAAAATTGAGGAAAAGATTCTATAAATCGTGGAGATATCATATAGTAATTCAAAAACATGTCTTTTCATTATTTTTTTTGTATCTCATGATGGTATATCACAAAGCGCTTAAAGATAATGTCACTAACACTGTATGACTGTCAGTTGATGTCATGATGGGGTCATGTGATGTGCTAGGATAAAATAGTGTTAGAGACATGATTCTATTTAGATATCATGATGTGGTCACATTATTTTCCTGAAGATAATGATGATTATCATGAAAAACACTTACAACATGCAATAGTTTATCATGTTAAGTGATCATGTGAGGTGTGAGATAAATATTTTTGAGGCAGTGGAACTAATGGATAACCATGATTTTTTTATTTAAGGTGGTGTATTTATACCTATAAATACCCTCTAAACCATCCTTTATAAGTTAATAAATTTTATTAAATGATTTTATCGAAATAAAAATATTTCACATGACCTAAAGAAAGTCTTATGATAGATTCTATGGATCCAAGTAATTAGTAATAAATCTTGAGAAATGGTCTCATAAATAAGACTCAAAAAGTGGTGTATGAGATTGGGGTTTGTGTGAATAGGAATATATTTTGATATCATGTGATCCTTCTGAACTAAACATTTTCTCTCAATCCATGTGAATAGAAGAAGGTCCCGCAAAGGAGTCGTGTGCATGTCATCTCATTTATAATACAAGTGAATAAAAAACACATGACTTTGAATCTATAGAGAACATATTTTTAGAATAGTATACTAAAGGATAAATGTTTTCACATTATTTGTAGAGAGATTAGTGAGGTTTTATATTTTTAATGGTTGTAAATGTGAAGGTACAATGATTCTATGATAAAAATTTTAATAGTATAGATATTTAGTGGATTTGACACATTGTTAAATTTCCTTTATGTACTCCTTGAACATATCCCAGTGTGAGTGAACCAATTTAAATTGTTATGTCTTGTACAGGTTATAATTTACATTTATATTTTACAATATAAAAGGGATAAAAGTGAGGTTTTTATAACAATGGAAAAAGATTGGAAAAGACTTTTGTTTAATCTATTATACCCTAATTTATCCCCCCCCCCCCACCTCTAGGTGTATAACCTAGTTAGGATAGCAATTGGTATTAAAAGAAAATGTTAAAATAATTATTTCACTCATAGTGGTTCTAATAGAGGTTTTTAAACATAAATGTATTCTTATCTTCGATGGAAACAGTTTCAAGATATGGGAGAATTGTATGCAACATTATTTTCATACATTAGAAATTGATGTATTTATGGCTGTGTTGTACGGCATTTCTACTAGTGCGGATAGTGTTGTTTTATCAAATTCTATCTTAATATAATTGGATTTTGATGCTAGGGTAATAAATTACTCATTACGAGGTTAGTAAAACACAATCAACATGATGGTGATTTCATTTAAGTTGATGCATGCCATGTTGGAAAAGCAACAATATATATATAAAGGTAATTCAAAATTCAGAGAACCAAAATTTTAAGTTATGTGGAAAAAATTTGAGGATATGAGAATCCACCCCAATGAGTCTATAGATAAATTCTTTGACTAGTTAAATGTTTTAATATTAGACATGTGTGGTATTTAATAAGTTGTTAAAGATGTATATATCATTATGTGTATATTAAGACGTCTTCTACCTTTGTTCAATCTAAAATTATATTTACTAGAACATAAATATACAGAGGATCTAACATTGGAATGATGATATAGTACACCTATCACATACGATCTGATAAATGATGATAATGAGACTGTATAAATGGGGAAATCTAAAGAGGAATATTTCAAGGACATGAAGAATCACACTATAGAGGATGGTCAGGAAGAAGATGAATCATTTGAGATTAGGTAATTCCTTTCCTAAAACATATGAAAAGTAAAAAAGAATGTTAAATGGGAAACTTACTACATAATTACTTTAATGTAGAATTTATAGACATTATGACGTAAAGTGAACCTTGAAGTTCCAAGATAATAATGAGGATGAAATTTAAATTCCCATGAAAAATTATTCAACCTATGTGAATGTTATGAAAAATGTGAAGATAAATTTAGTCAATAAAAAATTATCCATTCATAGTAAAATAAGAATTTAATAGTTGTTGAGGTAGAATAAATGTATAAATGAATGGATCACAAAAAAATGATGTGGTGGCATCTATTGGTAATCCACACTCAATGGAAGAGAGTGATGATAATGATGATGTAGATGATGAAGTTGAAGGAAAGGATGACCATCGTATTGAATAAAAATCAGCACATTAGCAGATATATGTTTGAAGAGATAAAACAAATTAATCAAATAGGGTGGTACATGATTACAAATTATATATATAGAAGTAGGAAGAGAAGAACTCTCAACTGAATAATGAAATTAAAAAACTAAGATCCAAAAATCTTGATAACTCATAGAAATTCATTGAGTTTAAAATGAATTTTGAAGAACATTCCAAGGTTATCAATGGTTTGACTAAAATAATAAAATACATTAGATGTACTGAAAATTTTGAGGTGGATTTTATTTTCCTATAAATAATTGTGAAGAAACCAGAGAAACTCTTGACTCCTAATATGTTTTAGGGATATAAAGTTCTATAGATAGTGGAAAATAAGAAATTACAATTTAGATTTCCAACAAAATAGTCAATGTAATGTCTGGATAAGAATATTTCCTATCATAATGACACTAATTGTATAAAATTTGATCAGAAAATTAAAGCAATAATGGTTCTTGTCAGTTCACATGCTCCCACTTAGAAGTTAAATATTTATTTTCATATAAATCATAATTATAATATTCATAGAACTCAAGGGAAACTCAATGGTGCATAAATTATGACAATTAAGACACCTTGTATCTAGTGACATTTTTGTGGAAAGATAATGCATAAACAAAATGTTTGTTCCATATCCAAGATGTATCGATAGGAAAAAATGAAATAGAGGATGTCAAACAGAATTTAGTATTCTAGTAATTCCATTAATAGTCATTTTTTACATAGAGGATTCATATTCATTGAAAAATATTTCTTATCAACAATGTAGTGGAAGGTATAGATTAAAACCCAATGAAACTTCGTACAACACCTCAAGGGAAAATAAAATGATATAATAATTAAAAATCAATTTGAATAATTTTATGTTGAGGATGAACCATTACAATTTGAAGAAGATCCAAAACATAAATACATATACTGTATGAATCCAAAGACATGGATCAAGAAAAAAATAGTTGAGTAGGGAGTGGTTGTAAATATTTCTTGCAAAGTATCAAATCACTTAGGAATTTGGATTATTGATAGTGGATTAATCTACCATATGACATGAAATAAAAATCTAGTGACAAGAAATGGGTATAATAAATAAGTTTTCATATGATATGGAAATAATAATGCCCTAAATATCATTTTCAAGGGGAAACCCATGTTTGGGGAAAAATACATTATATGTTCAGATGTCTTGGTAATTGAAGGCTTCACTCACAAATTTCTATGTTTTAGTAAATGTTGTGACTTAGAAAATTCTATAATATTAAAAAAATGTATTTATAATCAAGGGATAATATGGAGTTGTTATTTTACAAGGAAAGTTTGTTAAGGGAAATCATTAACTTGTGAGTGGAGAAGAAAACATATGTCTCCTGTCTAATGAAGAAGAAAACAATAATTGGAAAAAAAAAGCCTTGGTTATATGGGCCAATATTTCTTAGAATATTAGGAATACTAAAAATATTTTAATTAAAAGATTGTAATTTTTTAAGGAACCGAGCTATGAGGCATGACTGATTTTCCATGAAGAGATGATTCTAGAAATTCTCTTTTTCTTATTACAAATAGTTTTATTTTTCTTTACATGATAACTATTTCTTTCTTTAAAAATGGATAATCTTTTTGAAATCATTTTTGAAACCTTTTTTCTTTATGATAGGAAATTTTTCTCAAGTGTGGAGGAATTTGATAAGTCAAATTCATATATACTTTTTTTTATTTAATTACTGATTTTCATTTATTTATTCATTAATTTGTTTATTATGTACTTAATTTTTTAGGAATGAGGCGTCACAGTATTCAAATTAGGAAATGATTAAAAGGTGAATAATTCGCCTATTATACATCATGAATCATCATTACATGTCTTGAAATAGTATTTCCATGTATGTGACAAGTTGTGAGCCAAGCCATGAACCTAGTCATGAAGTCTTCATAGGAATGAATCCATTACACATCGTGAGAGGGTCATACACAATGTGATCCCTAAAAAAGTTGTAGTATGAGAAATATGCTTTGGATTAATATCTACATGGATATTACACATTGTGAGTCATCAGTACATGATGTTTAGGTGGTAAAATGCCATATTTTCAGCATGATTTTCATGAGATACATGCAAGATTTAAAATTTGTGTATAAGTATGTGGATTGGCGTTACACGTCCAATAACATATTAAACATTGTGACCCATATTTCATAGAAATACAACACCTCAGAATCCCATTTGAGAGCATTATAGAGATGAGATTTCTCTTTTTTTTTATCTCTTCTAGTTTCCTTCACCTTTCCCCCACTCAATATAAAATTTCCTTATCATTACACATTTTATATTAATTCAAGAGTCGTGGATTTTGTTATCTTCCACTTCTTCTAAATTCCACCACATCACTTACCATCATTAATAATCCATCAAACACATGTCATATTATTTTCTACAATCATTACAAGTAATCAATTATACATTGATATTTACAATTGTATGCACATTACCATTATAAATCAATCCTTGCATTATTTTTGGCCATTTAAATTCCATTATAATTTCAAACATGGTTTTATTTATTTATTAATTTTCATTCTCTCATACCATGAGTGGATAAACCACTCAGGGGTACGGATCAAGAGTAGATGTATCTGAATTCATAAAAAATATTTAATTATAATTTTATTAACCCTAAGATATTTGTAATCTTGATAAATGATAAATGTCTACCAAATTCGTTTGAGCATCCCTAATCATTGGATGTCAAATTGGAGGACCCTATCCTTATTGGCGTAGATTAGGATACGACCACTAACCTAATATAATTTATTCAAAAAATCCAACCATAATGCACTTATGTTGTCACTATCTCTCAATCAAGGAACTGTTACCTCATATTTTGAGCTAGTTGAATTTAACAAAGTCAACTAGAAACATATTATTGATTGATAATCTAAACTCTAAGACCCTTCCAACAACAAAATAAAGATTATCCTTCTCACAAATACTCTAAATTGACCCCAACCCCTCATTAATCATTTGAATCAGCCTTCAACCATAGATTTATTAAACTTATGAACCAACGAACCTTGAAAGGAATCTTATTTAAAGGGTCCCATACTAGTTAACTATAAGATGTAGCTTCCTCCCTATGGGATTTACCCCAGACTATCATCATAATATGCCGAAGTGGTAAGTGTAATTTTGGAAAACAATAAATATTATCTAATCATGGCCCCTATGAATTCAACAACGCATATAAGTATGTAATTCTTCATATTTATCCTCATGTTAATCAATGACAACATCACCATATTCCTCTTCAACATCATCAACTTCTATATGAATTTTATATTTATCGTTACTTAATACTTTATCAAAATTATCAATATTATTATTCCATAACTAGGGGTGATGGGTTATCACTCATATTTAAATCCAGTCAAGTAAGAGGTTTATTTCATGATTTTTCTTGAAAAAATACATATTTTTAACATCCATAGAACTGATATCATTTTAAAGAAACTCATTTTCACAAGATTTAAATTTTATTACACTCTATTAATCATTTATATCACGTAAAACAACCAAGTAATTTTTATAATTAACTTGATGTTCTTGATGTTCCAATGTATAGGGTTAATTTGATGTGAAAATACATTTATATTTAATTTCAAAGACTCCATGTCTTAAATTATCCTGCAACCCTTGATCAGTATCAATCCAATTATATTTAAGCATTGCTACATAATTTGGTCATAGATAACATATAACAATTATTTCATTTTTCTTGTTGTAAATGTCAACATCACTTTAATTATGTTGACATCCTTTAAAAAACAAAATCTATTCATTTATTTATTTGATTCACCATAAATTCATCTATAAAATCAAAATCCATTGACCATATACCTATTATTAGATATTACTAATTTAAATGGTGGGTTTTTTGGCACACATAATCAAATATCAATTTTTTTATGTTGTGATTCCTATAAAAAATAAAAAAATATTAATAAAATATATCATTACAATTTTGATTTAATGTTCCATCATGAACAAATTAATATTCATGTTTTTGGAACAAATATAAAGAATTTTTTTTATATTTTTCAAGATACAAGGAGTAACATATATATATATATTAGATATTATATAGTCTAAAACAATTATAATATAACTAAATTTATCTCTTAAATAATTTTAAAAATAATAATAATAACTAGTAATGAATGAAAAAAAATTATTTTAGTAAAATAGAGAAAAACATATGTATGATCTCTATAAAATTATTCAATAGTAATCCTTAATTCACAATAACCCCTAAAACAAAGATCAGTCTAATTAAAAACTAAAAATTTATGGTCCTTGACTTCATCAATATTTTCCTCTTTGTAACCCTTGAAATTTTGATTTTTAGGATAATCATATTCAATATAATAAGAGAATAAACATTAAATTTTGTTCTTCGTATATGTTTATACAACTGTCCTTTAAACATATGATTTATTAAGAACTATCTTTTTTTAATATCTCAAGTGGTAACATCCATTGAAATTATATTGGCCCCCCACATTTATCGTCCTATAGAAAATTAAATATTAGTTTTTAAATTGATTTAATGAATCCCCATGAGTATTGTTTCAATAGTTTACATAATATTAAAAATAAACTCTTTTATAGAATAATTAATGCATCATAATATGATGTTTCCACACAAGTATCTTTGCAGAATTTGGTATTTCTGTCAACGTGTTCTAGAAAAAAATTCTAATAGTCCTCTAAAACCATTCGGTAGTAGTCATTCAATTATGAAATGAAAATCATGACTTTTTAACCAATGTAATATAATTATTTCTGATGAAATGTGAATAATTAGAAGAAAACCCATCATGTAACCTCAAAACTCTTATCCATTGATAGAATAACAAATTAATTTCTTTAAAAAGTGTGTAAGTTGTATTTGGATTCATTAAATTTGGTGATATTTCATTTACAAATATTTTAGATTAAACCCCCTTTAAATTGGGTAATTATCTAATTGTTCCTTTATATTATCATTTTTCATACCAATTGTGTCCAACATGGAATAAAATATGTTATCAAAAACATATTACCAAAATGTGTTAAATTTAACATGTGAAATAAAATTTCAATAGTATGGAAGGTCCTACAAAATAGTTCTCTTTATCCAATTATGATCTCTCCAAAAAACATATATTTTTTGTTCATTTATAATTGCTACATAAGTAATAGGAGGTAATGAAGAGATGATAGATTTAATATGAATACCTAATAGCACTATTATAGGTTCAACTCTTTCAGTTATTCCTTTTGTAAAATAATTTCAATTTATTTGAAAAATATGTTCCATAGGAAAAAATCCTCATTTACTATTAAAATAAATAGTCTTTTTCTATTGATATGAATAAAATCGTTGTTCTCATCAATGTAGTATGGACATGAATTTAGACCACACATCCTCCATCCAGATGACATACCATATGATGGAAGGTCACTAATTGTCAACATTTTTGCATCCTTTAGTGTGAAATTATAATTTGTGATTAAATCATATAGTATTAAAAAATATTTGTATAATGGGTTAAATAAATCAATTAGCAGATTAAAATAGACGTAAATATTCATCATTGTTTTTTCATGAATTAATAGAACCAAATATATATGATTCATTTACCAGTATCTAAGGAGGTATGAGGTATGGATTTATAAATATAGACCAACAAAAATTATGACTATTGTAAGTAGTAAATAGAGAAAAATCATCAAAAGAAAGTCTCAACTGTATATTACAAGGTTCTAAAAATGAATGATATGCAATATCTATTGGAACTGTGGTCATCTTTGAATGAATTGGAGTATGGTTTGTGTTTTATGTCAATCCTCAGAGGATTTTTAGAATGTGTTCCAGAAAGTTTCTCATTCAGGTCAAGCATATTATAGTATTGAAGGTGGCACCATTTTGTTGTGTTTACCAAATTTTTGGGCCTGAAATCAACAAATGGAGAAAAGTGTTTTTGGTAAAGAGACTAGTGTGTCATGCACTTTATGGAGAAGAAACTTGTGCACCATATGTTTTTCAACATTAGAACATGGAAAAATGGAAAAGGCATAAGGGACGTGCATGTTTTGGGTTGGTCGTGCAAGTGACTTGCACGCCAAGAAAGGACATGCGTACAGATGCCTAGGTGGTTGGAAAGTTGGGCGCCTGTTGTTCTTCCAGATCAGAGCTTCAAAATATTTCAAAGGAAAGAGGGTCGAGCAAGTATTGGTGTGGTCACGCAAGTGAGTTACGCGACAGAGGCTAGGGCGGTTGGAGCTACGTGCCGGGACTTGCGCGTCGTGAGGACACTTGTGTGCCACCACGCAGGGGGTCTGGTTTTCCTATAAATAGAGCTCCACCCCTCCTCATTTGGAATGAAGTTCAATACTTATAGATTTTTTGAGCTCTCATATCTCAAGTGGTTGAGTCGCGCAAGTGGTTGTTGGGCCGCACAAGTAGAGGTTGTGCGCCGGTTATCGTTTGCGCATCCAAAGTGGTTTGGGAGTTAAATTTGCTGAGTCGCGCAAGTTTGGAGTTGAAAGAGGCAGTGTCACACAAGTGGTTTGGTGTCTCCTACGTTCCGAATTTGTACTGTGAAAGTGACTTGCGTGCCAGTTTTGAAACTTGTGTGCCTATAACGACCCATACTTTACATACATTGTTAACACTTCAAAATTGAAGCACACTTATTACAACATATGACAAAACCACAAAGGACCGTATAGGTATAGTGTCTTTAGAAACTGGGAAACATAAACAACTGGTTCATAAATCTTCTACAGTGTCTCCCATTTATTTCATCATATCTAGGGTCCCTTTTAGCATATTCTACTTAATATCCATCTTCCTGACCTGGGGAAAAGAGAACATAAAAGGGTGAGCTCAAATGCTCAGCAAGGGCAAATAAAGGAAATAAAAATCATATCATATCTTTTTGAAAATCAAAACCTGCAAAAGAGATCATAATATCTTAACATGGAATAAATCATAGAAGTGAAAATGAGATCCCCAAAATCATAACATAAAACTTGAAACTTTGTGGCATGCACACATAATCATGGAAAATCATTTCTTGTTAGTCATGACTCATTGCCAAGACTATCTTAGTGGACAAAGTCCCTTTCTGAACCGAGTTCACTCCTCGTTTCAGTCCTGTATCACTGAACCGAAATAACCTTCCGTTCCAGCCATGTCTATCTCATGAGATATAAAATCTTTACCCAATGCATTGGAGGGAGATATAGGTCCCACCCATCTTATAATGAATCCTTTCTTATGTGTTCCACATAATCATAAAACATACATCATCGCATAACACATGTAACAAAAATGGGATTCTTGAAACATCATGACATCATAAATCAATTCATATAAGATAATGGAATTCATAAAAATAATTCCATCACAACATGATCAAATCAATGTAATAATAGGGATAAAAACAGAACCCTTTATTATCTTAGATGGAAAATAATTTTGATAAAACACTTGAACTTTATTCATGAGGAAAATATCCTTTCTACTTCAAAAACATTTTTCCTTTCTTAACATGTCATACAACATTAAACTAAAAGAAGTTGATTAAAAATAAACTTGAAAACTTGTAAAGGAAGCTTCTTGGAAATAATGTTTTAAAAATCCATTAATGTCGTATAAGTTAAAAAAAACATTCTTCGTACCTTTGTCGGAAAAGTCAAAAAGTACCTCGTACGAAAAAAAAACGACAAAAGATTCTGTTCATATTCTTTACTAAAAACTCACCGAAGGGTAAAAATGGATTTAAACTATTGTAAGTGGATGGAAACAATATTACATATTGAGGGAACATGGATGTGGATGATAAAATACACCCCAGTAAATACTTACGAATAAACAATCTCGGATAAAAATGAGATTGTGGTATTTTCCCTTACCTTAGGTCCGATTAGCTTTGTACGTGTCCGAAGCTCCTGTATAATGGTTTAAATAATGTTATTGACTTATTCCAGAATCATACATATTTATATAATATCATATATGGTCATATTATTAGCTTCTTGTTAGTAATATTTCATTGTTACTTGTTACTCGGGTCTTTATAACTTTTTGTTCTTATGCGTGTTTTGTCGAATAAATTCTTATTCTTATCTTTAGGTTATAGATAATTCATTTCCAGAATGGTATTAGTGTAGTATATACCATATTCATTTATTCAATTCATTTATATAATCATTATGAAATGAAGATCATGTAGAACGAGTCGCATCACATCGTGGAGACGGTATTCCGTACGTACGCACGAGTGATGATATCGTTCCTATGATCGTGGAATTGTATTGGAGTATATATATATTATTTCAGTATCAATATTACTTAATAATAATCATATTTAGTTACTCATTACACCATTATACCCATCCTTGTAAGGTGATGGTGGAAAATAGATTACACCACGGCGTGGAGACGGTATTCCCAACGTACGCACGCGTGGTGATTTCATTTTTTCGTAGGATGGATAGAAGGTGAATTAGGGTTGTTTCATATTTATAATAACATATCAGTATGTAATTAATACTGATGTTATTACTTTATCATGAAACAACTAAAGAAGAAGAAGTTTAAGAAGAAAGAAATTGAAAAGATCGGTAATGGATATTACCTCTTCTTTGGAACGCTTCTTTGAATCCTCCACTTAAGGAACTAAGATTGGTCTTTGGAGAAGACCAGGACCTCTAGGATTATTCTAGGGAAGTGGAGAGGAGAAAATGGCAGGGGTTGGCCGAGCTTGAGTGCTCAATTTGGTGTGAGGAGGAGGGGGAGGAGGTGCCCTTTTATAAGGGTGGAGAGGGGCACCTTAGGAATATCTCAAAATATTATTTTATATTAAAGTCAAAATCGGTTTATAATGGTTCCAAAGGGTCTTATTTCGAAGATAAAGTGGGGATGGGTCGAAATCCTATCAACCAATAGGATTTAGACAAGTTTAGGGTATTATTTTAACCTTATCAATTAGATTTAACTCTAAGTTAATTATTTTAACTTTTACCGTGTCTTTTTGTTTTCCTTCACTATATGGTTAATACACTTACTATAACATGCCATACGAACCCCAAATTGTTTATTATTAATATATATATCCTTATCTAAGTCATTTGGCCGAACCTTAGATTTTTAGGAATAAAATAACAATTAATAATATAATATTTGATTTAAAAACTATTTTGTGTTAATTTTGACACTATTTGATATATGATTTGTTTGAAAGTCATAACAGAATTATATGTTCGAACCAAGTTGATTAAATCAACACTAATATATCATAGTAACCTAGAAAATTAGTGGAATTCATAAAAAGTCTCAAATTACATTTATTTTGGTGTTTATAACATCAATTATGTCAATATTTCATTAATAAGATAATTACTGCATCATCATTATGTCAAAATAAATTAAATTATTTAATGTCTAAAAATTACAAATAAAATATCATCATGTAGGAAATCTTTTTAGCTTTCTAATTAATATTTAAAATTGAATTTATCTTATGTATAACCCCATATTAAAAATTATTTACTTATTAAACTTTGATTTTAACTATTTTAACCCTTCTTTAAATAAATTAATAATAAATGTCCTAATCTAATCCAAGTGGGCCTAAATGGTCATATTTTATTCCTAAGTTTGTTTTGGTCGAATTACACTTGTCCAATAGAATTAGGACATGTGTTAGGGTAATATAAATATCATATTTACCCTTAGTTACCCTATTTACTATTAACCGCGGTAAAAATCGTAAAAAGTTACTATTCACCAAAAAATTATTTTCATCTCATTGAACCACATTTTAGTCCTTGATATTAACCGTGTCTCTCGGATTTTCGAAATTCCATTCACAGAAGCGGTAAAATTAAGTTTTATGCAAAATTCAGTTTTTAACCTACCACTTAGTGGTTTCACTATTCATCAAAAATTGAAAGTTTCAGAAAAATACCAAAATTTCACCCTAGGCTAATTTCGATATTCTGAGTCCAAAAATGAAGTCCATTTTGAAAAATAAAATTTATAAAATTTCAAAAAGTGGTTATTACTATTCATAACGGCTAGTTTTAATAGCATATTGTTGTTTAGTGAAACTCGGTATTGCGTACAACGCAAGCTATCGAGGAAGGTCGCGATTGCGTGTAAAGCAAGTCAAGAAAGTGTTGTGTAGAAAAAGATTCCTTTGATAATTTATATAACATAAAAGTCTCGGGTGTTACATTCTACCCCCCTTAAAAAGAATTTCGCCCTCGAAATTCGTCACTTTGTAACAAACAGATGAGGATACTTCACCCTCATCATATCCTCAAGCTCCCATGTAGCTTCTTCAAGTTGGTGGTTCCTCCATAAAACTTTCACCAAGCGAGTGGTCTTGTTTCGTAGGACTTTTTCGCTACGATCCAGAATCTCTATTGGCTGTTCTTCATAAGAAAGATCTTGCTCCAGCGGTACAACTTCTGAGCTGAGTACATGTGAAGGATCTGGTATGTACTTTCTCAGGAGAGATACATGGAACACATCGTGAACTTGAGAGAGATTCGGTGGAAGCGCCAATCGGTAAGCTACCTTCCCAACACGATCCAGTATTTCGAAAGGACCGATATATCTAGGGCTCAACTTCCCCTTCTTTCCAAATCTCATAACCCTCTTCCAGGGAGATATTCGTAAGAACACTTTATCACCCACTTCAAACTCTAGGTCTTTTCTTCGGTTGTTGGCATAGATTTTCTGTCGACTCTGAGCTGCTCTTATGTGTTGTTGAATAGATCTGACCTTTTCTGCCATTTCATCAACGAGATCAGGTCCTAATAGCTTTCTTTCCCCAACTTCATCTCAGCAAGTTGGAGTCCTGCATTTCTTTCCATAGAGAGCTTCATAAGGAGCCATCTGAATACTGGAGTGAAAGCTATTATTATAAGAAAATTCTACCAAAGGTAGGTGTTGATCCCAACCTCCATTGAAATCCATAGAGCAAGCTCTCAACATATCTTCTAGGGTTTGAATTGTTCTCTCAGATTGACCGTCTGTCTGGGGATGATAAGCAGTGCTGAAACTCAACTCTGTATCGAGAGTATGCTGAAGACTTCGCCAGAACTTCGAGGTAAATCTCGGATCCCGATCAGATATAATAGAAAGTGGTACTCCATGTAATCTTACCACTTCCTTTACATATATCCTGGCAAGCTGATCTAGAGAGAAATCCTCTCTAATAGGAATGAAGTGTGCAGACTTTTTAAGACGATCAACTATGACCCAAATAGCATTATTGCCTTTGGATGTTTTAGGAAGTCCTGTGACAAAGTCCATAGTGATGTTTTCCCATTTCCATTCGGGTATGGGTAATGGTTGTAACATCCCCTTAGACTTCTGTCTCTCAGCTTTAACTTGTTGACAAACCAAGCATCGAGAGACAAATTCAGCAACATCTCTTTTCATGCCATCCCACCAGAAGTACTCTTTCAGGTCCCTATACATCTTCGTGCTTCCAGGATGAATAGAGAATGAAGAACTATGAGCCTCATCCAGCAGCTCCTTCTTTAATTCGGGGATGCGAGGAACACAAACCCGATTCCTGAACTTTATTATCCCATCACAATCAAGGTTGAATTCAGGAACATTTCTCACCTTCTTTTGTAACTCGACATCTTCTTTATGTGCCTCTTTAATCTTCACATGTATAGATGGTTGAACATTCATTTTAGAAAGATAAGATTTTTCCCCTTCCATTATAATTCCAAGATCCATCCTTTGTAAATCCATAAATATTGGATCTTTTGTGATCCTCATCATGGATAAACTAGCATGGTCTTGTTGACTTAATGCATCTGCCACCTTGTTTGCTTTCCCAGGGTGGTAATGGATTGAGCAGTCATAATCCTTAATCAGCTCCAACCATCTTCTTTGACGCATATTCAACTCCTTTTGTGTGAAAATATACTTTAAACTTTTATGATCAGTATAAATATCACACCTTTCACCATAAAGGTAATGCCTCCAAATCTTTAATGCAAAGATTACCGCAGCCAACTCCAAATCATGTGTTGGGTAATTTTGCTCATGGATTTTCAACTATCGTGAGGCATAAGCTATCACCATATAATTTTGCATAAGAACACACCCCAATCCCTTCTTGGATGCATCACTGTAGATCACAAACCTTTCTCCACTACAAGGCAGTGTGAGCACAGGTGCACTGGATAACCTTCTTTTCAACTCCTTGAAATTCTCTTCACATTCCTCTGTCCAGACAAACTTAACTCCTTTCCAAGTCAACTTGGTGAGTGGATTAGATAATCGTGAAAAATCTTTTACAAAACGTCGATAATATCCAGCCAAACCAAGAAAACTTCGGATCTCAGTTACTCTGGTTGGTCTCGACCATCTTTCGATAACCTCTGTTTTTGCTGGATCCACAGATATCCCCTCTTTTGAGATTATATGACCCAAAAATGCAACTTTTTGAAGCCAAAATTCACACTTGGTAAATTTGGCATAAAGCTTCTCCTTTCTCAGGGTCTTCAATATAATTCTCAAGTAATCTTCATGCTCTTCCTTGCTCTTTGAATAGACAAGAATATCGTCTATAAAGACTACCACAAATTGATCAAGATAGTCTCTAAAGACTCTATTCATTAGATCCATGAAGATAGCAGGGGCATTAGTAAGACCAAATGGCATCACTATAAATTCATAGTGTCCATACCTTGTACGGAAAGCCGTCTTTGGTATATCCTCCCTTTTGACCCTTAATTGATGATACCCTGAACGAAGATCAATCTTGGAAAAGTATTGAGCTCCGCGTAGTTGGTCAAATAAGTCATCAATGCGTGGGAGAGGATATTTGTTCTTGATAGTGATCTTGTTAAGTTCTCGATAATCAATGCAGAGTCTCATTGATCCATCTTTCTTCTTAACAAATAGAACAGGTGCTCCCCAAGGTGACGCACTAGGGCGTATGAATCCCTTATCAAGATTCTCTTGGAGTTGCTTCTTCAATTCCTGCAACTCAATTGGGGCCATTCTATAAGGTGTCTTTGAAATAGGCAAAGCACCCGGTACGAGTTCTATTGAAAACTCAACTTCACGATTTGGTGGAAGACCCGGCAATTCCTCCGGAAAGACATCATCAAACTCCCGTACAATGGGCATATTCTTAATCGTGAGTTTCTCACCAACCATTTGAGATAAATAACCTTCATTTAGTGGAATCAATACCCATAAGATGGAAGAAATTTCCACTGGAAGGTTATGTTCATCCTTGCATTGATAGACGATCGTAGATTGATCTGGAATATGAAATGTGACTTCCCTTCTTTGGCAATTGATATGAGCTCCATGTAGAGAAAGCCAATCCATGCCAAGAATCACATCAAATTCCACTAAAGGAAGGATCACAAGATTTGCAGGAAGCACTTTCCCACAAACTTCGATCGGAGAAGAATTATAAACTTTTGATGCGATTGATGTGCCATTAGGTGTTGTCACGGCTAACTCAACATCTAATTGTTGAGGTAATACGGTGATACCCTTAGAAAAGTCTTCAGAAATAAAAGAGTGGGTGGATCCAGAATCAAATAAAACATTTTCTACTTTAGAGTGGATGGTAAGTGTACCTTTCACCACATCGTTATCGTACTCCACATCGCTGATAGAAATTGCATGTGACTTTCCTTTGTCTTTAGCCTTAAGATTTTGTTGACGTCGACCATCATCATCAACCCTTGGATTTGGGCATTGATTGGCATAATGCCCCATCTCCTTGCACTTGAAACATTGAAGTGTAGTAGGTTCATTCTGTGTATCCCTTCCTTTGTTTGCATCATTATACATCTTCTTCCCATTATCACGGCATTCAAATGCCCGATGACCTTCCTTTCCACATTTAAAACATTTACTTGTCCCTTTAAGACAACTCCCTCCATGTTTCTTTCCACACTTTGAGCATAATGGAAAGTTCATCTTCTTTTCAGTGTGCTCTTTAGAGTTTCCTTTGAATTCCATCTTCCTCTTCATATCAAACCCATGTGACTGATGGGTTACTCCAATCTCCATCTCGACTTTGAGAGCACATCGAACGATTTCCTCGTAGCTATTGAAGTCCCTTATGGCTAACGCCCTTCAAAGACTTGGTTTTAAGCCACTAAAGAATCGATCGATCTTACTCTCAGGTTGGATAATAATACCAGAAGCATACCGTGCAAGTCTTGTAAAATTTGCTTCATAGGTACTAACAGATTCATCATCCATTTGCTTCAGTTCAAGAAACTCTTTCTCCATCTTTGTTCGGAGAATACGAGGGAAGTACTTATTGAAAAATAAGTTCTTGAACTCGTCCCATTCCATAGACTCAATTTCATCCCTTTGCCTCGTATTCTTAACAAGATTCCACCATTGATCATCATCTCCTTCCAAACGGTACACTGCTAGGATGACTTTATCATGTTCAGAACATTGAAGAACTGAAAATATCTTTTCAGTAGTACAAATCCATTGTTCAGCAACTAATGGATCAGTAGACCCGCTGAAAGAAGGTGGACGCTGCCTCATGAAGGATTCAACAGAATGTTGCTCCCTCCTTTGCTCGTTTGAAAATCCTGCATGATTCATAGCTTGAGAAAGTTGTGTGACCATGGCTACAAGATTTTGCATTCCAGCTCCCATATCGTTTGGTTGCTCAGGGGGACAATCATTGCATTGCCCATCGCATTCCACATTAACACGGTTCCTTCGGGTTCCAGCCATTGACTAAAACCAAGAAGAATAGTGTGAGCAACACTAATTATAATAGGAAACCACATAATTCAAGAATAAAATTTTCATGCTTATGGTCTTATCCTAGGTTATTCATGGCCATTTCTAAGATTGTGTTCTATGCTTAGACTTATTCTTAGGGTTCTTACTAAGGCTTTCACATCCTAGTTTCCAAAGGTTGACTATACCTTTCCTCTGATACCAACTATAACGACCCATACTTTACATACATTGTTAACACTTCAAAATTGAAGCACACTTATTACAACATATGACAAAACCACAAAGGACCGTATAGGTATAGTGTCTTTAGAAACTGGGAAACATAAACAACTGGTTCATAAATCTTCTACAGTGTCTCCCATTTATTTCATCATATCTAGGGTCCCTTTTAGCATATTATACTTAATATCCATCTTCCTGACCTGGGGAAAAGAAAACATAAAAGGTTGAGCTCAAATGCTCAGCAAGGGAAAATAAAGGAAATAAAAATCATATCATATCTTTTTGAAAATCAAAACCTGCAAAAGAGATCATAATATCTTAACATGGAATAAATCATAGAAGTGAAAATGAGATCCCCAAAATCATAACATAAAACTTGAAACTTTGTGGCATGCACACATAATCATGGAAAATCATTTCTTGTTATTCATGACTCATTGCCAAGACTATCTTAGTGGACAAAGTCCCTTTCTGAACTGAGTTCACTCCTCGTTTCAGTCCTGTATCACTGAACCGAAATAACCTTCCGTTCCAGCCATGTCTATCTCATGAGATATAAAATCTTTACCCAATGCATTAGAGGGAGATATAGGTCCCACCCATCTTATAATGAATCCTTTCTTATGTGTGCCACATAATCATAAAACATACATCATCGCATAACACATGTAACAAAAATGGGATTCTTGAAACATCATGACATCATAAATCAATTCATATAAGATAATGGAATTCATAAAAATAATTCCATCACAACATGATCAAATCAATGTAATAATAGGGATAAAAACAGAACCCTTTATTATCTTAGATGGAAAATAATTTTGATAAAACACTTGAACTTTATTCTTGAGGAAAATATCCTTTCTACTTCAAAAACATTTTTCCTTTCTTAACATGTCATACAACTTTAAACTAAAAGAAGTTGATTAAAAATAAACTTGAAAACTTGTAAAGGAAGCTTCTTGGAAATAATGTTTTAAAAATCCATTAATGCCGTATAAGTTAAAAAAAACATTCTTCGTACCTTTGTCGGAAAAGTCAAAATGTACCTCGTACGAAAAAAAAACGACAAAAGATTCCGTTCATATTCTTTACTAAAAACTCACCGAAGGGTAAAATTGGATTTAAACTATTGTAAGTGGATGGAAACAATATTACATATTGAGGGAACATGGATGTGGATGATAAAATACACCCCAGTAAATACTTACGAATAAACAATCTCGGATAAAAAGGAGATTGTGGTATTTTCCCTTACCTTAGGTCCGATTAGCTTTGTACGTGTCTGAAGCTCCTGTATAATGGTTTAAATAATGTTATTGACTTATTCCAGAATCATACATATTTATATGATATCATATATGGTCATATTATTAGCTTCTTCTTAGTAATATTTCATTGTTACTTGTTACTCGGGTCTTTATAACTTTTTGTTCTTATGCGTGTTTTGTCGAATAAATTCTTATTCTTATCTTTAGGTTATAGATAATTAATTTCCAGAATGGTATTAGTGTAGTATATACCATATTCATTTATTCAATTCATTTATATAATCATTATTAAATGAAGATCATGTAGAACGAGTCGCATCACATCGTGGAGACGGTATTCCGTACGTATGCACGAGTGATGATATCGTTCCTATGATCGTGGAATTATATTGGAGTATATATATATTATTTCAGTATCAATATTACTTCATAATAATCATATGTAGTTACTCATTACACCATTATACCCATCCTTGTAAGGTGATGGTGGAAAATAGATTACACCACGGCGTGGAGACGGTATTCCGTACGTACACACGCGTGGTGATTTCATTTTTCCGTAGGATGGATAGAAGGTGAATTAGGGTTGTTTCATATTTATAATAACATATCAGTATGTAAGTAATACTGATGTTATTACTTTATCATGAAACAACTAAAGAAGAAGAAGTTGAAGAAGAAAGAAATTGAAAAGATCGGTAATGGATATTACCTCTTCTTTGGAACGCTTCTTTGAATCCTCCACTTAAGGAACTAATATTGGTCTTTGGAGAAGACCAGGACCTATAGGATTATTCTAGGGAAGTGGAGAGGAGAAAATGGCAGGGTTTGGCCGAGCTTGAGTGCTCAATTTGGTGTGAGGAGGAGGGGGAGGAGGTTCCCTTTTATAAGGGAGGAGAGGGGCACCTTAGGAATATCTCAAAATATTATTTTATATTAAAGTCAAAATCGGTTTATAATGGTTCCAAAGGGTCTTATTTCGAAGCTAAAGTGGGGATGGGTCGAAATAATATCAACCAATAAGATTTAGACAGGTTTAGGGTATTATTTTAACCTTATCAATTAGATTTAACTCTAAGTTAATTATTTTAACTTTTACCGTGTCTTTTTGTTTTCCTTCACTATATGGTTAATACACTTACTATAACATGCCAAACGAACCCCAAATTGTTTATTATTAATATATATATTTTTATCTAAGTCATTTGGCCGAACCTTAGATTTTTAGGAATAAAATAACAATTAATAATATAATATTTGATTTAAAAACTATTTTGTGTCAATTTTGACACTATTTGATATATGATTTGTTTGAAAGTCATAACAGAATTATATGTTCGAACCAAGTTGATTAAACCAACACTAATATATCATAGTAACCTAGAAAATTAGTGGAATTCATAAAAAGTCTCAAATTACATTTATTTTGGTGTTTATAACATCAATTATGTCAATATTTCATTAATAAGATAATTATTGCATCATCATTATGTCATAAATAAATTAAATTATTTAATGTCTAAAAATTACAAATAAAATATCATCCTGTAGGAAATCTTTTTAGCTTTCTAATGAATATTTAAAATTGAATTTATCTTATGTATAACCCCATATTAAAAATGATTTACTTATTAAACTTTGATTTTAACTATTTTAACCCTTCTTTAAATAAATTAATAATAAATGTCCTAATCTAATCCAAGTGGGCCTAAATGGTCATATTTTATTCCTAAGTTTGTTTTGGTCGAATTACACTTGTCCAATAGAATTAGGACATGTGTTAGGGTAATATTAATATCATATTTACCCTTAGTTACCCTATTTACTATTAACCGCGGTAAAAATCGTAAAAAGTTACTATTCACCAAAAAATTATTTTCATCTCATTGAACCACATTTTAGTCCTTGATATTAACCGTGTCTCTCGGATTTTCGAAATTCCATTCACAGAAGCGGTAAAATTAAGTTTTATGCAAAATTCAGTTTTTAACCTACCACTTAGTGGTTTCACTATTCATCAAAAATTGAAAGTTTTCAGAAAAATATCAAAATTTCACCCTAGGCTAATTTCGATATTCTGAGTCCAAAAATGTAGTCCATTTTGAAAAATAAAATTTATAAAATTTCAAAAAGTGTTTATTACTATTCATAACGGCTAGTTTTAATAGCATATTGTTGTTTAGTGAAACTCGGTATTGCGTACAACGCAAGCTATCGAGGAAGGTCGCGATTGCGTGTAAAGCAAGTCAAGCAAGTGTTGTGTAGAAAAAGATTCCTTTGATAATTTATATAACATAAAAGTCTCGGGTGTTACAGTGCCGGTCTTGGAGAAGTGCATTGGGTGAGGTTGAAGTACCCCCGTCCTTTTTGGAGCTGCACGAAAGCTGAAAAATTTCCTGATATCTTCAATGCAATGTGAGATTAGTCTACAATTGAAAGTTGGACTACAACATAAAATCTACATACAACAGAGGATGCATTATTTTGAAATAATGAAGATACCTTCACATCTATAAACTGAGTGTCACTACACCAAGGGCAGTGAGCCAGGGGAGTCAGCGAGAGTGACCTGAGGGACGTTGTGAGCTATCCTTGAACCTTTGGTAAAGGTAGTGAGCCTAGGACAGAGTGACTGTTCTCAAACCATTGTAATCCACAGCTAGTGGAGTTTAGTGTAATTTGGTACGACCGACATCCTATCGGTGTATGCTCCTTGGACGTAGCCCTTAGTGGCGAACCAAGTAAAAAGTGCTTTGTCATCTCTCTGCATGTGAATGTTTGCTTTTTGTTCATATCCATCATACAGGTTTAACAAGTTCCTACCAACGTGGGAACAAGATCGATCACTTTAAAAGAAAAAGTTGACATACTGATTCACCCCTTCCCTCTTAGGGTGTCCTGGGATCCTACAAGTGGTATAAGAGGGAAAAGGTTGCTGGTGTTGAATCTATCCTTTGTCGTCGTGGAGAATGCAGTCAATGTCAGGGGAGTCCCTCTCTTATATGGAAGTAATTTCTAGATCTAGAAGAATAGAATGATATCTCATCTAAGATCCTTTGGAATGGAAGTTCTATTTTCCACTGTGCAAGGTACTAATGTTTCTGATTCAACAGGGCTGGCTATGACTGATACAGATAGAAAAATTCTTGAGGAAGATGCTAAAGAATAGAATGCTCTCACCACAACACTTTCTGATCAAGTTTATCTAAAATTGATGAGTTTCACCACAGTAACATTCATGTTGGATAAACATGAAAATATTTATGAAGGTGATAGAAAAGTGAAGGAGGCGAAACAAGAAGTGCTACACAATACGTTTGATGATCTGAAGATGCATTCGGATGAGAATGCAGACTCCTTCAATTGATTTACTAAAGTGGTTAGAACAATTCGGGGCCTAGGAGAAGAAATTAGAGACATTGATATTGTGAAGAAAATAATGAGAAGGCTACCACCCCTGTACAATGAAATGGTGTTATCCCTTGTGGAAAGAGATATTTCCAAACATTCTTTGGATGATCTGTTGAGAAGCTTGGTGGCATATGAAATGAGATTCAAACCAGAAGATTCTACTACATGAGTAATTAAGGAAATTTCATTCAAATCCATGTAGAAACTAAAAATCTCAAAAGATAGTACTGGTGAAGACGATGAGAAAAAATAAATTCTCTCTCTCATTGCCAAGAAGTTCTAGAAGGGAAATGGGAAATTCATAGGGAGGTTACCTCTAGATTTATTTTATTGTGGAAAAGTATGGAACACTGCTTCTCAGTGATTAAGAAAGATCGATGATGATGATAGTGATGCTGAGAACATTGAGAAGCCTCAGAAAAGGTTTTTCAAGAAAGGAGACTTCATATCTAGAAAGAAAGTTATGAATAAGTGTTTTGTCTGTGAAGAGGAAGAAGATGATAATGAATTTTATGATGAAGAAGAACCAAAATTTAAAACTGGGAAACATGCTTCCATGATGGCCACTTTTGAAAAATCAGAAGACACTGGTGGAGAAAATCAGTTAAAAACTTATGCAGATCCCCATTTGCAACTTAAGGATGTTGTTAGAAATCTTAAGATTAAATTTAAGAGTTGAAATAAGAGGAAATAAATGGTGGAAGAATCAACTGAATATGTTGATTAACTTGAAGCTGAAATTGAACGATTGGAAGAATTTGTGAAAGTATAGTCTAAAATTATAAAAAGAAATGAAGATGTAGTGGATATGAATCTGAGAATTTAAGAGCAGTCAAAGGTCATCAATGACCTCACCTCCATACTAGAAGAAAAATCCATGACTGTTTAGGGTCTTGAGGAGGAAGTTGTTACTCTTAGGAGTGAACTTGATACTGAATCAATTTCAAAATAATGAAGGAAGAAAATACAGTTAAGAATATTCTCAGATGCAGAATTACTAGAAAGAGACAAGAGTGGTTCATATGGGGTAGGAAAAATCTTGAGTGATCAAAGACCCGGTTTCATGGGAAATAGTGAAATTGGCTGTGAAACCGAGACATCAACTGGTGGAATTAAAGAGAGCCAAAATAAAGACAAGATGAAAGTTGGACATTATGAAACATTGCCTGAAGTGATGAAAAAGAAACCCACAATCCAAACTAAAATGAGAACTAAAAATTACCCTCAAACATTCCAAAATGATAGGAAGCCCAACTATTCTCCCAAGGAAGATAGTATGAGGAGAAATTCAAGTGAGATGACATTTCCTCTCATGAAGTGTAAGTTCTGTGGCTATCTCTGGCATACCATGTCATATAGTGAAGAGGCAAAGAGCTATCTGAATGGGGAAGATCTAGGATATCAACAAAGGAGACTGAACTCATATCCTTTATCTTATAGAAGAAATAGTTTCTATGGATATAGTTTTCATTGCTCTAACATTGGTCATAAGGTTGTTAATTTCAGGAAGAGAAGAGACATGGACACCTCATATCGGACTTTAAGACAAGTCAAATCTCATCGACAAGATAGTGTTTCTGTTTCAAACAGGTTTTCTCCTATCGAAGAAGACTTAAACTATGAAGCAGTAATGTACACAGATGAGATAATTGAAAGGCCATCAGTTATCTATACTCATTCCAATGTCTCATGGGAAGAAAAAAAAGAAAATTCAGAAACCCAACCTTGCAGAGGTGGCCCTCAAAGCTACAAAAAGAAATAGTGCTTGGATTCTGGATAGCGGTTGTACATCCCATATGACAGATAATGTTGGCCTATTGATAGATATCAAAAGAAAGGTTAATGGAACGTTCTGATTTGGTGATGATGGAGCTCTGAAAATCAAAGGCAGTGTAAGTACTGAATTAGCTAATGGAGATCTAAAGAAGACTGAAGTCCTTTACGTAAATGGACTATGTCATAATCTAACTAGCATGAGTCAACTCTGTGACTCATGACTTATTGTTACTTTTAATCAGAAATGTTACACTATCGAGAGAATGATAGGAAATTCACTTATGAAAGGATGCAGAAAAGAAGGCAACTTGTATCAGGTTGATAGTAAAGAAAATGTTTTCTACATGTCTGTTGAAAAAGAAAACAATTTGTGGCATAGGAGACTGTATCACATCAATCAATAAGACATTGAGAAAATATAAAAATTGAGGATTGTCATGGACATTCCTAACCTGAAGCGTGAGCGTGAAAAATCCTGTGATGCTTTCTTTCATGGAAAGCTGGTCTGCAGTTCATTTCAGCCAATGAAGAAAAGGGCATCTCATCTTCTTGATCTAATTCATACAGATGTATGTGGGATGATAAATCTTGCTGGAACTCATGGGTAAAGGTACATTGTCCTTTTCATTGATGATTACAGTATAATGGCGTGTAAAATGGTCATTCATAGGAAATGACAAGTGCTTGACTTCATGAAAACATATCAGCGAATCACTGAGAATGATACCGGACGAACAATCAAAGTTTTTCAATCTGATAATGGAGGGGAATACATGTCCTTTGAGTTTCAGAATTACCTTGAGAAACATGGAATACAGCATGAGGTAGATTCTGTGAGAACTCCATAGTAAAATGGATTTTTTGAGCACCGTAATAGACAGGTCAACAACATGGCCCGGACTATGCTGATTGAGAGTGGTATCACTCGCCATTACTGGAAGGAAGCTATTGAAGCTGTAGTGCACATTCAGAATCGAACAGGGCTTTATATGGTCGAAACAAATACACCATATGAATTGTGTCATGTAAGGAATCCTTCATTGAAATATTTTTGTGTTTTAGGAAGTAAATGTTTCATTCGTAATAAAGAAATAAATCAAGGGAAGTTTGGTGACAATGCTGATAAAGGAATTTTTCTTGGATAGCCAATGAACAAAAAATCCTACAAGTGTTTCAACAAGTGATTAGGAAGGATTGTGGTGAGTAGTTATGTTAAGATAATTGAAGATAAAAACACAAATGCTTCCAGAACGTCATATGCTGATGTGATAGAAAGTGAGGAATAAATTGAACGTGGAGAAAATAAGAATACAGAAATAGAGAAAGCTATACAAAACACTCAGCAGTCACATCATGATGTTGACAGAAAAGAAGAATCTGAAGAAGAAATTGTGGGTGGAGAGAATGCAACTGAACGACACATAAGAAATTGTAGAGATGAGATTGATCCATCTAACATAATTGGGGATAGGAGTTCACCCACTAAAATGAGGATGAGGAATAACACACAATCTGCATTTCTGTCAGTTATGGAGCCATCCTCATTCGAAGACGCCACAAAGGATGAATCTTGGGTAAAATCCATGAATGAAGAGTTACATCAGATTGACAGGAATCAGATATGGTATCTTCTCCAGAGACCCGAAGGTCACAATGTGATTGGTTCAAAATTGAACTTCAAGAACAAGTTTTATGATCATGGAAGTGTTATTAGAAATAAGGCTCGACTGGTATGTAATGGATATTCCCATATTGAAGGTTTTGATATTGAAGAAACATTTGCTCCAGTGGCTAGACTGGATTCAATCAGACATTTCCTTTCCATGGCACTCCAAAGAGGATATAAATTATGTCAAATGGATGTCAAGACAGAATTTTTCAATGGTGTAATGGAAGAAGTAGTCTACATTGAACAACCAGTGGGTTTTGTTCTTGGTACTGATGAGACAAAGGTCTTCAAACTGAAGAAATACCTATATGGTTTGAAACTGGCACCACGAGCATGGTATTCTTTCCTGGAATCATATCTCAACAAGCTGGAGTTCAAAAGAGGAGGAGTGGATCACAATCTATATGTGAATAATTCTCCAAAAGATCAATTCGTGGTTCTAGTCGATGTTGATGATATCATATTTGGTTGCATCAGGAAGAAATCAGTGGATGAATTTTCCAATAACATGAAATCCGAATTTGAAATTTCTGTGATTGGGGAGCTCACATATTTCATGGGGCTACAGGTGATTCAAAAGAAGGATTATACTTTCATTTCTCAGGAAAAGTATGCAAGAGATCTATTGAATAAGTTTAATATGCAAGACTCCAAACCAATGTCAACTCCGATTGCAGTTGGAACTAAACTTGGAAAGCATGAGGATAAGACCTCTATAGATCCCACCATGTACAGGAGGATCATTGGGAGCCCACTGTACCTGACAGCGACATGACCAGATATTGTCTTTACCACATTTCTTGCAGCCCACTTTCAGAGTAATCCAAAGGGGGAACATAATGCATCAGTAAAAAGAATCATGAGGTACATTCAAGGTACACATAAATTTGGGTTATTTTTTACTATAAGTCGGGATAATTAATTATCAGCATTTTATGATGCTGAATGGGCTGGTGATATAGTAGAAAGAAAGTCCACTAGTGGTGGAGCCTTCTGTATTGGGCAGAAATGTGTTGGCTGGTTGAGCAAAAAACAAGAAAGTACTTCTCTTAGCACTGCTAAAGCTGAATATATATCCACCACAAAGGCATGCACTAAACTTCTATGGATGAAGCAACAACTTACAAGTATGGGTGATGAGGTGAATCAACCAATGGTAATTTACTGTGATAACAAGTGCGCAATTGATCTCACAAAGAATCATGTTCATCATTCTCGTACAAAACATATTGAAATTAGGTATCACTTTATCAAAGAAAAATGTGAGTAAGGGGTTATTAGAATGGATCATATGGGAACTGAAGAGCAAGTGGCTGATATCCTGACCAAGCCACTGTCAGTGGCTGTGTTTGAGAAGCATCGGTTGAACCTCGGTGTCCAGCCACCTCCCAGTGCATAAAGAGGTTACACAATTACCCTCTCCCCATTTATGAAAACTTTTTTTATCTGTTTATGAATGTGATGTAGGTTTGTGGGGGAGATACTATCCTGGGGGAGTATGGTCTGAGCTGAACAATGAACAAGTTACCGGTTTTCGGGATTATTTTCAATGGGGGAGAAAGGAATAAATTCAGGCATTTTCACGCATGTAATGCTTCTGTGACATGATGTGAATTCAGTGTCAGTGATAGGATGAGTAGGATGAGAAAGAGTTCATTGGTCATGTAATGCTTGGGAATCATTGAGAATTCCTAAACATGAGAACCCAATTCAAGATTTCTCTCTTTTTTTCTACACCGAGCATTGCTCACGTAGACTTAGAGTGTTGGCTAAGTTTATTCTTTAATTTTTGGTTTACATGTGGATGGGGATCAATTAAATTCATTTTCTGATTGACAACAAACACAAAGGGGGAGATTGTTGGAACCATGGTCATATTTTCATGAATTGGAGTATGGTTTTTGTTTTTTGTCAATCCTCAGAGGAAGTTCAGAATGTGTGCCGAAAAAGTGCTCATATAGGTCAAGAAGATTACAGTATTGAAGGTGTCACCATTTTCCAGTGTTTGCCAAATTTTTGGCCCTTAAAATTGAAAAATGGAGAAAAGTGTTTTCGGAAAAGAGACTTGTGCGCCATTTAATTACAGGAGAAGAAACTTGCGTGCCATATGTTTTTCAAGATGAGAACATAGAAAAATGGAAAAGGGATAAGGGATGCATAAGTTTTGGGAAGGTCACGCAAGTGACTTGCGCGCCGAGAAAGGACATATGCGCTGATGCCTAGGAGGTTGGAATGTTGTGTGCCTATTGTTCTTCGAGATCATAGCTTCAAAATATGGCAAATGAAAGAGGGTCATGCAAGTATTGGTGTGGTCGCACAAGTGAGTAGCACGACAGAAGCTAGGGCGGTTGGAGCTGCGCACCGTGAGGACACTTGCGTGCCACCGCGCAGGGGGTGATGTTTGCCTATAGATAGAGGAACACCCCTCCTCATTTGGAATGAAGTTCAAGACTTAGAGATTTTTCGAGCACTCTTCGCGCAAGTGGTTGAGTCGCACAAGTGGTTGCTATGCAGCGCAATTAGAGGCTACGCGCCGGTTGTTGGATGTGTGTCCAAAGTGTTTTGGGAGTTAAAGGAGCTGAGTCGCGAAAGTTTGGAGTTGAAGGAGGTAGTGTTGTGCAAGTGGGTTTGTGTCCCCTGTGCACCGAATTTGTACCGTGCAAGTGACTTGCACGCTAGTCTTGAAACTTGCATGCTAGTCTTGGAGAAGCACGCCAGGAGATGTTGAAGTACGCCCATCCTTTTTGGAGCTGCACGAAAGCTGAAAGATTACTTGATATATTCGGTGCAATGTGAGATTAGTCTACAAGGGAAATTTGGACTTCAACAGAGCATCTACATACAATAGAGGATGCATTAGTTTGAAATGATTAAGAGACCTTCACGTCTATAAACTGAGTGTGACTACACTAAGGGCAGTGAGCGAGGGGGAGTCAACGGGAGTGACTCGAGGGATGCTGTGAGCTATCCCTGAACCTTTTGTAAAGGCAGTGAGCCTGGGACAGAGTGACTATTCCCGAACCTTTGTAATTCACAGCTAGTGAAGTTTAGTTGAATTTTGTATGACTGACAACCTTTCGTGCTATACTCCTTGGACGTAGCCCTTAGTGGTGAACCAAGTAAATAGTGTTTTGTCATCTCTCTTCATGTGAATGTTTGTTTTCTGTTCATATCCATCATACTAGTTTAACAAGTTTCTACCAACGTGAGAACAAGATCCATAACTTTAAAATAAAAATTAGACACCCTGATTCACCCCTCCCCTATCAGGGTGTCCTGGGGTCCTACATGATCAAAAAATTTGAATGAATCACCATCACAGGGAAAATTTATTCTTTAATTAAAATAAATATTTTATTTTTTCTTTTTCATCAATTTTGTTGTGTTACATAACCAAAAAAGGCACAGTAAATGGTGTGTAATTGAAAAATACCTCAATTGTTTCAAAATAATTATTTACTTACCTTTTTGTACTTGTCAATTCTCTACATGTTGGACAATTAGTTGTTTATTTATTTTAAACATAATATTAGATTCAGTTATTTGAACATGCAGGGATCATCTAATAAATATGACCTAAATTATTAACTATTTTCTTCCTTTCATAGAAACTTATAGGTAACTTTTTATCTGTTAGGAAACAATCATTTAAACAAGTAATATATTTGTTCAAAATAACTATTTATCATTCTAAAATATAATATAATTGAAAAAAATGTATCTATTGATGTTTTTTTATCTTTAATCTCATATATAAGGCTTTCTCCAAAGCTTTCTTCAAATAATAAAATTGATATAGTTCTAAATTAGGATTTGGAATATCATTCTTAGATTTTTCCCTTGAATAGATGGCTTAGAAACATCTTGTATTAAATTCTGAAAAGATGGATCTGAAACAAAAACAATTATTTTCTACAGAATTTCATTAAATGTGATGATTCCATCAATTATAATCTTTATGAATACCAAAAATTATTCGATGAAATCCAACATTATCAATGTTTCTGAATCTCTAAAGAATACATTTCATATATGGACATTTAATTTTTCTTTCATAAAAAATTCTAAATTTCATGTTGCAAATGATATAAATGTTTCAAGACCATCAATATAATTAATATATATAACAGATTCCTAAGTTTGTTTGTTCTAAATTATCCAATCATGATTTCATAATAAAAATTGGAGTCTCCAACCTCAGTATATAGTTATCTAAAAAATAAAAATAAGAATAATTTTTACTTATTATTACTAATTATTACAAATTATTACAAAATTTTAATTGTGGATAATTATGACTAGTTATCATGAATATTTCTACTATTTTCTCAAATTATCACTAATATTTATTAATTATTACTAATTAAAAAATTAATTTATTAAAACAAATTTTTAGTTAATTATAGCTAACTTTTTAATAAATATTACTAATTTATTAATAATTTTTTAATTTTTTTATGTTTTACAATTTATTGAAAATTATTGTAATTTTTAAAAAAAATGTAAAAAATATTTTAAATATTTACAAATTATTACTTAAATATAAAAAACATTTGATACCTTGAATAATGGTTTTCAATTTTTCAAAATATAATTACTAATCACTAATAATTTTTTAAACTATATATTTTTTTATTAGTTTTTTGAATTTTAAATAATTATTTGAATTATATATGTATACAAATTTAAATTTAGCTAAATTATCTTTTTTAATAATATTTTCAAATTATTATTAAAATTTTCCATGTATTTATAACATTTATTAATTATTACCAATACTGACTACTTATATATAAATTATTAAATGCTATTTAATAACTATTACTAATATTTTTAAATATTACAACATTTTTTTATTGTAAAATTTTCATAATAGTTATTATTTTTTATATTTTTTACAAGTTATTACAATTTGTTTACTAATTCTTAGTCATATTTACTAATTTTTTTAATTATTAATTATTTAATAATAATTATTTATTTATTATTATATAATTTTAAATAAATATTTTCATTTTCTAATAACGATAATTATTTCAAAAATTTTCATAAAAATTGTTGTAAATTATCATAATTTACTAATATATAAACATTATTACTGATATTTCTAAAGTACTACTAATATTAATAATTATTACTAATATGGAGTACTTATTTATTACATATTACATATTATTTAATAATTATTCCTAATATCTTAAAATATTACAATTTTTATTTTTTATTTTGATTTTTTAGTATTTTTTAATATAATTTATATTTTTTAAAATTCATTACAACATTATAATTATTTTTAAAAATATTAATTAATTTTTACTAATTATTATATTAATATATTAATTAATACTAATTATTTATTAATTATAATTAAATTTTTAATAAATATTAAAAATTATTACAAATTATTAGTATTTCATATATATTTTTAGAATTTATTACTAATTTTCATAATTTTATATAAGCTAAAAGCTATTATTAATATTTATTCATTGTTAAAAACATTTAACATTTATTATTATTATTGACTTGTGATTTATTAATCATTTAAAATAATTTAATGATTAATAGTAATATTTTTAATTGTCACTATATATTTAAAAATTATTGTGAATTTTTATCAATTTTTAGTTATTTTTATATTTTTTATATGGTATTACAAAATTTATACTAATTATTAAAAATATTAATTATGCAACACTAATTATTCTTTAATTATTAATAAAATTATAATAAATATTAAGAAGACATGATAAAAATTTAAAAAATGTAAATTGATCAAATACAATCTGAATAATAATCAAATACCGCTGATGAATGATATATAACATTAAAATAATTAATACAATCAAGAACCATGATCATGTATAATAAATTGAAATGTTACATATATATCATGATTTGTAATACGTCAAATATAAATTGAATCATAGAAGTACTCATATCAATCAGCCATCATGGTAAATTACATAAGGCTTGTATGGTCTAATAAGTCACCCTTAGTTTCTCACACAATCCCAACACTTTTTCTCACCTCCCCACACATGTTAATAAGCAAGAACATTCAAATGATAAAATCAAAAAAAATATAATTATTCAAAACTAAAAACACATCTAATATCAAATATGAAATAATAATGATCCTCAAACAAAATATACACCTAATGCTAAAAAATCATTTAAAAATTCATAAAGCATTTGATTTTTATGAAATCATTATAATATGTAAAATACAATCTAAAACAACTTGGAAACTGTAATTTGATTGAAAATATCTATTAAACTAAAAAAAATAACAATCACCCAAATTATAAAAATCATTTAAATCTAAAGGTTAAACATTTTCAATATACCTCAATGTATGTGGAATCAACTCATGTAGATCTGAAACATATCATATTTGTTAGTGGACACCATGATATGAAATAATAGACCTTCTAGAACCCTAAATACCAAATAAACCAAAAAAATAGGATAAATGTTTTCACCAAAGGTTTTACTGAACCAATTACATTGAGAAGAAGTGAAAAATCACAAAAACGAAGGATGGGAGAATGGGATCCTATACTTGGGTTATTTGAGCCTCAATCCCTATGAAATTTTGTGCGTGATAGAGGAATAATTTATACGGGTGGGCGATAGACCTGTAGGAGGGATACGTAGTAGAGGAAACATGAAATAATAATGGGGGGAAGGTTCATCACATTTATATTAATGTTTTTTTTATGATTGATTAAGGTTGATGAACAATCCATTACTAAAAGAAAATCATCCTAAACCTTTTTCAATATACTATATAATCCATCACTAATAACCTTTCCATTATGATTAATAATAGTTGATAAGAATCAGATTGTAAAAATTCTTTTTTATAGACAACATTGTTCTTGAAAAGAAAATAATTATTTATTGTTATTTGTGAAAAATTCATGTCATTTGGAAATAACCCATCAGTAATAATAAATTATATTTTAATATAGAATCCCATCAATACAAATCCTATGACTAATAAATTTCATCATATCTTTTTTTTGATCTTTGTATCCATCCACATAATTATTCTTTAACAATATGATCACACATTCCACCGTAGTAAAAAAATTAATATTCTTTTAAATGTATAAAAAAATATGTTATAGTTAGTTCATTTGTTAATAATGGAATTCCCTGAGAGTTTTACTTGGAACAACACTTGTTGTACCCTTGTGATATAAATTTCATTTGTAAGAGTTCAACATTAAAACCTTTCATTATATATCCCCTCTCTACATTTCTTATCCCCCCATTAATATCATGAATCAATAGTGGTCTAGAGCTTTTTTATTATTGATTTATGTATTATTTCTCCAAATTATTATGCATTATTCTCTTACATCATTTACCTATGATTTAGAGTTTGTTGAACTAAATATTTAGATGAAATTTCCTCAGAACATAATTAAATAACTTGTAGTTTAGGGTTTTCCAATGTAATAAAGTTTCCTTATAATCATTAATGAATGATGGGTTCCAATCTAGGTGAGTTTGAATTATTTTTACTTCTTCTATTCTATCATTTACCTTTTAATGTTTCATTATTTAATTGCAAGTACTATATAAAATGATATATTGGGGTAGTGTATTAGTGATACTATTTATGCAATTTGGTCTTATGATCTATGTATTGGACCTTCATGCCACTAGTCCATTGTCCCCCCAAGGTTGGGATTTAATCCCACTATAATATTCTTGAATTAGATAAAATGAGTGAATGAAAATATGATGGAAGTCATTGGAGAAGTCAAGTTAGATGCAGGGAGGACCATCTATGGAGTAGCAATCACACATCAAGTTGTATGTTTTGTGCACCTCTATAAATGGTAGTAAAAGCATTCCCTATATTTGAAGTTAGAGAGACAATCTAGAGTGAATGGAAGAATGAAAGGTGGGAGTGGGGGTATTTAGGTGTCAGACCTTTGGTCCACTTATCTTATTACATTTTGTGTATGGTCTTTCAGACTATGCATTCAAACCCTTTAATAAGGTTCCCTCTTATACCGTTTAAAAATTGGTTTTATCAATAAAATTAAAATTAATATTGTAGTTTTGTGAAATAACCTCACTATGATGGGTATTTTTTTGATGCTATAATAGGCAATGGAAATATGAACAAACATGGTTTCACATTGTATAACTAGAGGTTTGTCTCCAGCAGTTTTCTTATTGTATTTTCACCAAAATGGGTGAAAAAAATGATAATTAGAGAGGAAATTGGGGTATTTTATATAGTGTGATTAGATTTTTATTTGGCATGGTCCACACCTCATTACATTGGATTTTAGAGAACACAAAATATCAAGAGAGTTTACTAAAATTATAAAAATTTCATTTAATTATGGAATATATTTATTGATTAACTATAAATGATTGATAATAAAATTATTAAGTCATTGAAATGTATATGGGATCATGTTTGTGGATAGTTCTTGTTATAGGCTTTAATGAGGCTCATAGATTTTGAAAATGTGGTGTTAAATCTACATTGAGTTAGTTAGTCTCTACATTTTTCCAATTTAAATATGATTTAATATAATTTGTAAGGTTTTATTAGGGAACGGTGGGTGTGATCAACATTTGATTTAATCATGAAGGGTTCTTATGTGTTAGCTATGACCAATGTTGTTTATTTCGATCATATCATTTCTATAGAGTGTTATTCATTTAGTACATAGTCATTTATGGATAGAAACATATATAAATGGATTAAATAACATTAAATGGAAACCCATAGGGTGTCTAACCTGAACTAATAGGCTTATTAACCTTTTCATATCATGGGTATTGGATGTGATATTCACAAAAACTGATGGATCAGTGGTGAGTTGAATTAATGGATATAAGAAAAACAATATGTGATGAGGATTATATTATATTGTTTAATTAGGATTTTAATTTATTACTATTGACTAAATACTTATATGATTTTATATATTATATGAAAATTCAAATAAAAAATTTCCTGTGAAATAACTACCTAATGATATATTTTGATTTTGTGGATCGAGTGTGGTTTAAGTTAGTAGTGGTCCATTTTTACTGTGTCAACTATATTGGGGCCAATTATAGGGAAATATATTATGGATTTCCCAATGATGTTTTCATATTATTTTTGATTTATGACCTATGTACGATAATGTTTCATGTGTTCTCCCATGATGGGTCTACACAAGGACCCCATGCCTAGATATTATGATTTATATCCTGAGGTCTTGAAGACCAACGAAGTCGGTACTGAGTGTAGTAGATTATGTTTAGGGATTGTTAACCATTCTAATCAAATTTGATCATATTAAAAAAATTATGAAATTATCAGAAATATGTGGGGGGGAAAGATGATTATATCATGAAGGATTCCACATGAGTTCCATGGGTTATAATAGTGGGCTATGATTTAGGCTGGGAAACACCAATTACTATTATTATGTTTTTATTTATGATTATATTATTGTGATATGTAAATTTGATTTAGGGACATATGGATTCATGTATTATATTTATGAGATCATTAGAGGATCTATTATTTGAATTCAACTATGATCTAGGGGATTTTTTCAAGCCATACAATGTTTCAATAATTTTTATACGTGTATAACTAACTAGTTATTTATGGATAATTTATATATTTATAATATCTATGACATATAATTCATCCAATTATGTTGTTTTATTTGTATTCCATTAAAATTATGTATAGTATGGTGATATATTTTTCAACTTTTGATACTATGTTGAAGTAATTTTCAATATTTTTTAGTGTGTTGATATATGATTCACCATTAATTAGTATGGTGATATATAATTTAATCATTAATTGAAAATTGATATGTCATTAAAATTATATGAATTATTAGTGATATATGATTCACCTTATAGAGTATTGAAGGTGATATATTATTCTTTTTATGTGAATTATTTCTTAAATATCATCCACCCTCTATTAGTATTGTGATTTATGAATCACTATTGGTTAGTTTAGTGATATATCATTAACCCTTGGTGAGAATGTTGATATAACATTCATCATTGGTTAGTAAGGTGATTTATAAATCACCCTTGGTTAGAATCATGACATATCATTAAACTTATCTACAATATTTATGTTGTATCATTCTCCCTTATTTATATTATTAGTTGTATGGTTTTTATTTTATTTAAAATATTTGTGATATAATAATTATTCTAAGATAATCTTATGACGAAACATTGACTCTTGGTTTTGACGATGATATATCATTCAACATTTTGTTTAGGGTTGGTGTTGTATTATTTACTATATATATATTATTAATGATATATCATTTACTCTTGTTTAGTATTGATATAAAATGTTCACCCCTTGAAATACATTTTATACTGCCTTATTCACCCATGGTGGTTTATATGATGATGACTCATTCACATATTTTATTATTCTAATAGGTTAACATGTTCACTGAAATATTATTATGTTACCATGGAAGTATCATCCAATTTCTATAATTATCCAATGAATATAGGATTCAAAAAATATGTAGGCTCCTCAAGTTCTATTTTTTTTATCAGTGTATGCATATATATTTTTAAATCATTAATTTAATTATGTTCTTTAATAAAAGAAATATTTTTCATTAGGAATACTATTAGTGGTAGATTATTGAGTGTTATGATCATACCTTATATATTCACCATTGTGAACATGAAAATAGTGTAGTTTACATGAAGGCCCGATAATGGACCATAGTACTGGTGAGAGGGCAATTATAACTTAAATATATATTTAGGGATATGTTTGTGGCTAGTAAAAGTTAGTGTTCAAGTCTCTTCACTATTTTATGTTTAGTATTATCACTATAATGTATATTCTTTTCCATTTAAGAACATATTATTTATTGTATGAATATATGAACTATATGAGTATCACTATGATTTATAATATTAATAAAAATAATCTTTTTAACTGTAATACAGTTATAACATGATGTAATTTTTTTTTATATTTTTCAATTTTTTATCGATCACTAACTATAATGAAAATAATTCTATACTATCTCAATATAGTTTTTGTCAAACCTTGAAACTAGCTATCTTACTTTAATATATGGGTGTGAACTTCAATTACATAACACTATATCTCATATAAAACCTTTTATGGCCAAGAAAAAGTTATTAAAAATAGTTTTTAAGCCCTATTTTTGATAGTTTTCATCATTGGGACATGGTTGACGGACAAATAGCAAGTATGAACATGGGTTGGAGGTCATATTATTGTATACCCATCACAACTATGGTAATAAATCAAATTAGATTGAAAGTTGGGATTGTTTATATTTTATTTCATTATTACTTCAATATTCATATAAAAAATGTATGATTTTTAGGAGCTAGGATTTATGTTTTACACTTTGAAAAAAGATGTAATATTTTTGTGTTCATGAATCACACATAGATCAACCATATTATCTTCATCGTCGTCTTTTTCTTATTTATATCTCTCATATTCAACATCTTCCAAATGAAAAACCACTTAATCATTAGAATGTATAACCACCTCATCATGTTCTAGACTTAAATCTATAAGATACCTTAGTCTATAATGACACACTACAAGATAAAACATCTCATAAATTTTTTCAGGTTCACCCACCCACTCTATTTTCCATGGTTTCTAGTTGAATTTCTTTTTATTACAAATCTTCTAAGAAAAAAACTAACCATGTGAAGATTTAATTCTTACCTCCCATGAGTAACTAATCCTTCCAGAACTAACAAGGTTGAAATGAGATTTGGGTAAGGTAAATAACTAGACATTGAATTAGACATACATAACTCATAAATATGTCTCATGGCATATTTGTATAGATTGATCTGGAAACCATTTTTCCTTATAAACTTGAAAAATAGATTATGGTGGATCAATATTCTAAATTATTATTTTCATAGAAAGAATGGGTGTTGGTTAAATTTTCCAAGCAACCTAAATTCTCCTCAATGATCAACATAGGTTTTTTTCTAGGGTTTCCATTCCATGTTAGCTCTTCTAAAACACCTTGAAATATAAAATTTACCTGGTTAACATGATATGATCTATATTAATCATAAAATTATAATTTATATAGAACTCCTAACAACTTTTTCAAAAACATAGAATAAAAAACTAGAATATCACAACGTATTCCCAGATTAGCAATATATATTTTCTATCTAGGGATAAATTCTAAGTTCACATAAAAATCATTAACTAGTTTTGGGTAGAATGGATTACCATTATCTTTAAACCAATCGTACCATCCCTGATTTTGAATCACATTACAAACCAAATATTTTTATCAATTCCAAACATTATGGATCGAATTTGGTTTCCAGAGAAACTATATGATCAACGAGATAAAGATTCAAAAGGTTCACTATTTCACTTGGGTTGGATTTAATTTTCATAAACTTATTTGAAAGGGGTGTGAAAATGATATTTGGTTTTCAAAACATACCTTATTCTTTTAATTTTCGATTTTTTTGGTTTCTCAAAAGTTTTGGGTTTGTTATATAGAGAGATGGTTTGAGATTGGTGGGTTTTGATTTTCCTAAAAAGTTAAAAATGAAAGGATGAGATTTAATGAGAAAATTCATGCATCTATTCAGAATAAAATTTCAATTTCAATTCAATAATGTAAGGATTAAAATAATATTAAACAAAATAAAAATACAAAAAAAAATATTTTTATAAAAATTCTTAAGTAGAATACACATGGTATGTATACTAACTGTGGATATAGGATAATAATGTAATTATAATTATATTAACCATGACCTCACAATATGAATATTGACAACATGAATAAAACATTTATGGTAGGTAAGTGGTGACCGTGTAATTAAAAACTCGTGGTACGTATAGTGACCATGTGAGTTATGTTCCATGGTAGGTATACTAACTGCATGACCAACTAGTCACGGAAGGCATACAGACCATATAAAAAAAATATTATGATCGGTATATTGATAGTGTGAACTGTACTTCAATGTTACTTTTAGAAATGGACATTAAAAAGATGTTAAGAAATTAAAAATTAATTAATCAAATAAATTAATTAAAAACAATGATTAAGATCTTGAATTAATCATCACCAATTCATATTTAGATATAGTTAATTCTCACAACCTTCAAAGTAATTATAAATATATCAACAAGATATTTTTTATTACCAATGAATTCAAGATTTATATTACCCTTTTGAAAATGATATCTCAAAATTTTCTTTTTTATATCAATGTTTTCTAGTCTTAAAAGTGATATATTATTCTTATAAATATTTATCAAACTTGTATTGCCACAATTTATAGTGAGATGTACAATTGATATCTATAGACTAATAATGTGTGTTTAATCCATAGAATATGTTCAAAAAAACTTCCAAAAACTGTATACTCATCTTCAGTAGTGGATAATTCATTAGATTTATGCTTTTTAATATAATAAGAGTCGATATATTTTCCAAAAAATACATATGTTCCATAAGTTCCTTTTAAATATAACTTTAAACCACCAAAATATTCATATGAATAACTCCCTAAATAAAATATATATCAATTTGAATAAAATATTCATATGTTGGTTATACTTTTATGTTATTTGAAAATCTATTTCATAGTAATCACATATTATTCTTTTGTATTTTATTAAAATTGGGCACTCATGTATACATTAAACATAATATATTGTTTGTTAGAAGTTAAGTATAGTAATCATCTAATCATCCCTTTATAAGTTGTTTTATCAATAGCTTTTATAGTTTATTTAAGATTCATACTACAGCTTATACCCATGGTAGTATAACTACTTTTATTAATATCCATTCAAAAACATTTTAAAAGATCCTTAGTGTATTTTCATTGATTAAAAATATTTCCTTCTTTATTTTGAATGATTTTAAATACGAAAAATAATTTTAACTCCCCGATAAAACTCATTTAAAATTCATTTTTTCATCATTTATGAGAATTCATCACACCATAAATTTCTTTAATATCCAATGACAATATTTTCAACATGGATTTTTAAAACTAAAAAATCTTTTGAAATTATTTTAATAGATAATGTATGGTCATATATTCCTTCTAAAACAACATTAAAAATAAATAATGATTTTATTATATCATACCATTCTCTAAGATATTATTATTAATATTAAAAAAATTGTTAATTTAAATAAAATATTTGGAAAATGAGGGTTTTGAAATCCTATGTGTTTTTCAAAAAAACATCCTCAAAAATATAACCATTTAAGAATTGACTCTTGACATCCATTTAATAACATTTGTAATAAAAATGTGATTCTTAGGAAGAAAAAATTATGATATCTTCATGGATAGCTACAAGTGATTGTTTTTCATAGTCAATACCTTCCACCTAAATATATACATATATAACCAATATATATTTATTTATAATTATACTACCAAACTCATGAACCTTGTTTCTAAAACCCCATTTATTGAAAATAGTTAGGTAGAACCTATTTCATTCAACTAGTTTTCTAGACTCTATTTCTATAAAACTAATATATCTCTTCTTGGATACCCAATACCCAGAATTCACCAACTATTGCTTCAAGGATGTTCTTAGGTTCATGATGTGAAAGGAAAAAATATTTTTAAAATAATTTCAAAGATAATATCTAGGTAGAGTTTAGATTTATATGTCTCATACAACATTATCTAAATGATGGTATCTATGAGTCCTAATATCTCTATGAATATAAGTGCTTGACGCTTCATTTATTTAATAGGGTTATGTTCAAACAGTTCTATGATGGGTGATTTTCATACATATTCCAGATAATTTTTACAGGAATTATAATTTATATCCATATTGGAAAATTCATCCTCAATTTTCTATAAAGGTGTATTTGGTTTATCAATATATTTTAATAAAATTTAATATTTATATATTCTTTCACAATCCTGGTCTAATTATTAAATTCCCTATATGACTTATTGGATATAAAATATCCAAGGAAAATTCAATTATAACTGTTGGATGAATTTTTTTTGAAATTCCCCTATGTATTAAATATAGATAAACTAAAAAAGTTATAAGTAATTAACATATGGTTTTCTAACATTTCATAACTCATATGGGGATTTCTTTAAAACAAATTAACTATAACTCTATTAATAAAATAAACTTCAATATTTATATCTTTTCCATAAAAATAATTGGGTAAATCAGACACATTGAGAAAAGGTTGAGAATTTTTTTTAATGGTTTTATTTCTCCTATGTAATGAACGATTATATTTTGGGGTCATTGGTGCATAATATTTATAACTATTACCAGGTTTTTAGAATAGATATTCAGAATCATAATTTTCAAACTCATGCCCATTATCACTTCTTAAGGTATTAATGATAAATCTACCAATTTTATTTATATATTTATCATATTTAAATAAATAGGATAGAGCTAAAATTTAGTGATAATGTAATAATACCCATTTATATCTTGATTAATCATCAAATATTACATAAGGATAATATTTTATTACTATATTATAAACATTATATGGTCCAAACAATCTATGTGAACCAAATATAGTGGCTGATAAGTTGAAAATTATTTCTTTGGATTGAAGGATATTTTATACTATTTTCCAATTTCTAAAGGGATTACAAACTTTTTCAATTTTAAATTCTAGTTTAGGTAAATCCTTGAATAATATTATCATATTTATCATCCTATGTTATTTATTTTTTAAATGTCTTAGTATCTTATTTCAAATCCATAATTCCTTATAAAATACATGTAATATGAAATATTCTAAGAAAAAAATTATTTTAAGTCAATATTAGAAACAATATCTTTATGCATAGTCATAAAAACTAAAACATGTTTTAAATAATAAATTTTTAGGGATTGTTCTAAAATTTAAAATTTTCACCAGCATCACATAAATGTGATATTTTAACAATACTATACATCAAAACATCTAAAAATAATAATTTTTAAATTAGAATATAATTATAGTAACCCATTTGACCATGTCCCATTATATTTTGTTTTAGTGTTATCACCAATAGGGACATGTAAACCACCAGCGTTGTTTTCTTTTGAAACATGAGTATTACCCATTCATGTGTATCAGAAATAAAGTATAAAAATAACATATATTCTTACTGCTACTCTTTAAGAAGGTTTTTTACAAGAAATTTCAAATAAGAAATGATTTTGCTGCCCATATTTTCTTGGGTCGAAAAAAGTTAGGGATAAGATATTTAGGAATCCAATGGTTTTTAATTGGTTTTCCATAAGATAATATTCATATTCTATAAATAAAAACTACATTAGGTCTATAATAATAAGATCAATTTACTTATTTGTAAAAATTGTAACTATTAAAAAAATGTTTAATTTTTCCACTACCTAGGCTGGTACCCAATTCTAGTAGTATATTTAAGAGTGGATTTCTTTCCAATCATCTGAGTCTATGTTTTTCTACCATTATTAAATATTTCCATGTCTTTATTAATTTTCTCATTACAAAGTAATTATCATTTTTTTTTGTATCAATTAAACATTCTTGTCCTACTCTATAAAGAAAATCTGATATAATGTGAGTAGACAAAACATGGTATATATTTAAATATTTATATTTATAAGTGAACTCATTACATGTTTCCTTTAACATATTAAAATATTAAAATAAATCAACACAATTCATATTTCCTAAATTGTATTTATTTTTTAAAATATTAAAAAAATTAATATGTCATACTAGAAAAACATTTGATACATCGTATGTGTTTTTCAGGAAACAAATGTTGTATTTTCCATTTATATATTCATTAATTGAATCAGAATCACTTGAGATTTCCTTTTTGGTCACTCCAAGAGGAATTAATATCCTTTTATTCCTATTAATTTCATTCTCATAATTTTTTATATATTTCAACATGGGATAGTTTTATATAATGTGTCCATTCCTTTACACTTCTAACAGGTCACCTAATTACTAAAATCATCCCTTTTAAATTTTTCACCAGTTCCCTTTACTTTCATACTTACCACTACTTTTGTATCCTGAAGAATTTTTCTTCATGTTGTATTTCTTTAATCATTTATAAAAATGATCCATTTCTTCCTCAATATATTATGGTGACCCATCATCACATTAAATTTAAACATTGATCTTTTTTCAAGATTTTTTAAAGCTACTTAAATTCTCTTGGGTTCATCTTGAAATTATTGATTTAATATGAGTTCTTCCTTGAACATTAGGTTTATTCTAATCAACACCGTAACTGTAAACATATTGATGTCATAGGACTATCTAATAGAAACTAAAATTCCACTCCATATCATAGAAAAACATATCAGTAAATAAATAAATTTAGATATAATATATTTTATGATATTTTTAGAGAAATAAAATCACAATAATAAGAAATTTGGAAAATCACTAATATCAAATGTTGGTTCTTAAGGAACCCTCAATGGGTGGGGATCATGTTTCAAATAAGGTTTCTCTAAAAAAAATAAATATTAAATTCACCCATTAGATAAAAATTCTCAGTTAACTAAAATATTCTAATTATATAATTTTTTCATTAAAAATTTCTTTAACAGTATGATAAAAACTTAGATAATTTAATTTTTAAAATTTTTAATTATTGAAGACAATAAACTAGTAACTAGTACCTTATATAATATACAAGATAAATATAACTACTACAGTAAGTTTTTTATATTTTTATTTAATCATATATTGGTGTCTATTTAAAAAAGGGAATAACAAAATAGTTAAAGCTTAACTAAAATTAAACTGGGGGTTCAGTCTTAAGACAATACCTAATCCCCTCCATTTCTGAATCCTCAAATACTAATTGATTTATAATTAAATAAATGGATCCACAACTTAGATCGGGTTTTTATAAACAACTTTACATTTAATATTCAGTTAAGATCCTCTTACACATTTAACCCTCGGATAAAAGGATTTTAAGACACACAAGACCTCTTTCACCATTGTAAAAGTGATTAAAAATGAATATAATATAGATATAGTGTGTCAAGCACTCCTCAGTTCATTACATCGAACTAAATTTAAAGATAAAAAATTATAATAATTCAGATATCAATAGAATATAAAAAATATAATGATAAAAGGTTGATATATGTGAAAATTAGGTGCTTAACAATCCGATCAGCTTTAATTTTCATGATTTCTTTGAATATCTATTTGAGTAACTTCAACCATGTTTACACCTGAAGTTATGAAAAATAGGTCATCATAAATGGTTTTTAATGGTCCCTCTGTGTAACCAAATTTCACATGTCTAGTCATCCATAAGAGTATGTGAAACACATATCCTTTTCCATAAGTGATTTTTTTTTAAAATAACTCCATCCAAAAGAATCCATTGGGAATAATTCATTACATACTTAATGTATTTGGTTTTTCATTTAATGATTCAAAAAATAGCTTTTAGAGATTTTAAAAATATTCACTAATAAGTTAGACATAGTGGGTTATATTCACTTGAAATAGGGTTACTTGAGATAACGGTTGGTTGGAATGATATTTTGGACCCTTAACATGTCACAATCACTTCATTTCATCATTCAATCGTCCCATTTATTCACGTGGTAGGTTCATGACTTCACATGATAGTTCCATTACATTTTACGGTCATTTATTTCATACTTAGAGTGCATAAGAATCTTTATGAATAATGTATTTTTTATTTTTATTACTAAAAATAAAAAAAACAAATGGTCAGTACAAGAGATAGAATAATTTTTATTACCTATATCAAGGTGGGTTTTTTGTTCATGAGGTCGGTTGGTTCTCAAAGAACGATACGTTCATATTAATTTCACAGTTGGATCTTCAATGCATAGTTAGTTTATAAATTAAGTATAAATTTATCATTTACCACATGTTATATGGTTATCCATGTTATTATTTAGAGTATATCATGGGTTAGGTTCCACACAGTCACATAAACTTCATGGTTGAATCAAATTTTACACATGGTAGGTAATTTACACATGTTGTTAGTTATCGGTAAATGTTCCAAACATATCCAATTTTTTATGTTTTTTTAGAAAACCATTTCACTGATAGAAAACATGAAATTCATTAATTAAATAATAAACATGATCTGAGATCATTAAAAAAAGAAGGTTATTTTCTTTTCAATCAAAAATCATGGGTTCCTTGAAGGGGTTTTAATAACAAACTAATAGAAATATTCTTTATTATCATTCCAATTTACATATTCATCTCTGTTCATCTAATTTTGAGTTGGTTTATTAGTTTATATAAATTAGAATACACAAGACAAAATTGAAATCACATAACTATTATTTTTATTTTTAGGCGATGTAGGATTCATATAAGGATTGAGGAACATGAGAGGATTTAGTACATTTAACTACACATTGGTCAGTTAATTTTTTCTCATGTATTTTCTTTATATTAGATAAAATAGTGAAATGTTTTTTGTGTTAAGATTATATATTTTTCTTGTAGTGGTTTTCAATGCATGATTAACAAGTAATGCACCTCACTGCTCATTATTTTATTGAACATACACTATCTAATGAGTTTATATTATTTATACAGATTTTGTATAAATAAGAAATTAATTTAATGATTAATTATAAATTATTTATATTTAATTTATATGGTTATTGACTATGATTTTTTATAAATGGAATGGTTTATTTGATGTATGAGCTTGGATATGGTGTTTGAGAATTAAAAATAGTGGTTTAACTCAACATTTAAGTAGTTGGTCCCTAATTTTACTATAGTATATATCATTTCATATATTATATAAAATAATAAATTGTGTTTTTAGAAATTATCGACCAATGATGGATCCATCACATGTTTCTTTGTGTGAGGTGATATGAGGGATGCATTTTATGCTCGTAGAGGTCCTTGAAGTGTAAGAACTTGATTACAAATCAATAGGGGGATGGGTTGCCTATGATAAGGGATTATTTAATGTAAAATGAAAAAATAGAGGGTGTCTAACCTTATGAAATATAACTACTAACCTAGTTCAATATTATGAATTGGTTTTTGATTTTCACATAGAGTGGTTGGCTTGGGGTTAGTCAAGTGGATATTCATTGAAGAAACAGTATGTTATATAGATAATCCAAGAAGGATAAACTGTAGTTTTATATTAAAATTTCCTATTAAGACTATGAGAGGATTATGCATGTTATAAAAGAAGTTCCATTGATGTTCATTTATCTAAATAACTACCCAATGATTACATCTATTTGGTAGTTAGAGCATTCTTTGGGAAAGTGGAGAACCATTTTGAATATACCATAAGTGAGTGGCGACTAATGAGAAGAGAATGGATTTTTGATTTTTCAAATGGTAAACTTATATGTTTAGAGGGATAAACTACTTTGAGTAGAATACTATTTGTTTGGCCCACATTGGGTCTAATAAAAGACTCTAAGACTCAAATTCTTAGTACTTACTAGGATAATAAATCATTAAAGAGATGGGAACTAAGACTGATTTAATAAGTTGAGTATGGTTCAGTTATAGTAATGGAATTTTATCGTGTGACTAATATGATTTTATTTTGGATGATAATAATATAATATGGGTTTGGTAGATCGTGAAACATTCTATATTTTGTGTGATGGGTAATATTTTTAGGATTTTATATTTATTATTTAAACATTAGTAGGGGTGAATCATCGTTGATATAATTTTATAGAAATTTTTTACTTTTTTCCATTATCATATTTACACTTATTCAGTGAGTGATCTCTCTCCCTCTCTCCTTATCTTCGCTATGGTCTGTATATATATATATAGAGTATGAAATAATCAGAATATAAAAACTTTATTTTCTTGACAAGGTTAACCTCCATTTCCAGATGACTTCATCCCTAGTTATATATTGTTGTTATCCCATGCATATATCTTCATTATTATTTTTTAATGAACCATGAGAAAGTTTTTGTACTAGTAATCATTATACTATCACTAACTACGTAAATATATTGAAATGAATTACTATTCTATATGATCTAGGGAAAATTGTATTCACTCTTCTCCTTATAAATTAGATCAGTAATGAAACCCTTTTTCCCCAATTATAGATTGTTAGTGATCTTACATTACTATCGAGATAATAAAGTGGCCTTCCACTGGACCCTCTAGACATCTACGTCAGATTAATGGCATAAGATGCATCTCCCAATTTCGTTGTCATTGATATATTTAATAGTAGTGTGGGCTGATAACTCTACCCACTTATTAATTATTCTAAATTATTTTATAAGACTTATATCATGTCTCTCTAACATTATTTTATACACAAGTGATTTTATTAAACACATTATTTGTACACACGTCTCATCCTTTGAATTTTAGAATATTATATTAAAAAATTGTTGAGATACTCAATTTATTTTTTTATAATGTGTTACATTTCCTTCACTATGTGATTATTACCATCTAAAATTTCAAAAACCATTAGTATTCATGTTTTGGAAATATTTATGTTTCAAAATCATAATTATTGTTTAATGTTCATTTATTTAAATTCAAATTTTTTCCTCAAAAAATAAATTTTTCATATTTGATTAAATCCATAACCATTTCTAATCATGATTTATTATCGATGATTATTTCTGACGCTTTCGCCGGGGCACGTGCATCCGTCCGTGGAGGATGCGCTGCCTGTTGCCCCGCATTCCCGCTTTCCAAAGGCGGGCGACATTCGCTCCTTATTCAGGGACGTCTGCTCCTTGATCGAAACGGGATGATGGGATGTCGGTTCTTCCTCCTGTGGATTCCTCCTCAGAACTCATCATCTAGTCCGGGTCTCCCTTATAGATTTAATACGTAGTTCGTGGAACTCTTCCCTGTGCCATGTTTCCATGGACGCCGGTTAATTACACTGCTTCTGTCAGGACATTCCAAAGGGTCCAGTCAGGGCAGAAACCTTCGGTCAGGGGAGTTGTCACGTTGAGGCATCAGTAGCGTGTCTGGATGCTGGGGTACCTGGCATGTCTGTCTGTTATCTTTGACCACAAGGCTTCTCGAGGGCGTGGAAGCCTGAGGCATCCCACATCGAGCGCGGGGAATTACATGTCATAGACACATATCTGAGGTTTTCCTCAGCTTCCCATGTTCAACACAGGGTATGCCGCGAGTTTAACGTCCAGCGGAGACGGATCAACCCAACCAGAGCATTAGCTAGGATAGATCGGATTGATGGATCCTCCTTGAAGGGATATCGATACCGGGGCCAGCCTATGGGCGACTGTGAAAAAGAGCGTACCAACCTGGTCTCACAAGGATAAGACGGTCCGGGAGAGAATCAGAACGGGTGGTGGGTTGATTAATGGAGTGGAAGGAGAGTGAAATGGGACCATCGCAGGGGGCGACAGTGAAGTTGGGCTTGAGCCTTGACGAGGGTTCCTACGTATCCCCGTGGAAGGGAATCAAAGTCCGCGTAGTTCAGGGTGGTGCCGGTAAACCGACGTGAAGCTGGACCTTGGCCCGATGAATGTCGTTGGCGTACTGACATGAATGTGGAACTTGGTCTGACGGGCATCGTCAGCGTACCGACGTGAAGGTGGACCTTGGTCCGATGGGCATCGCCAGCGTACCGACGTGAAGGTGGAACTTGGTCCGATGGGCATCGTCAGCGTACCGACGTGAAGGTGGACCTTGGTCCGATGGGAGTTGGGCTTGAACCTCTGGGAGGATTCCTACGTACCATGCCTTGACATGGATCAAAGACCTCGTAGTTCGGGGTGGTCACAACGGCTTGCCGTCGGACGGGAATTGTAGTTTAGCATCGTGCTGGACGTGGGCGAAACTCGACGTGAAATGAACGACCGAGAAATGTGGCTTGAACCTCATGGAGGCTTCCTACGTACCATGCCTTGACATGGATCAAAGACCTCGTAGTTCAGGTGGGAATGGGTCGCAGCGGCTTACCACTGGACCAGAATGGGACCCGACATGAATGAATGATGGGTGGGCTTGAACCTCGTTGAGGCTTCCTACGTACCATGCCTTGACATGGATCAAAGACCTCGTAGTTCAAAGGGGGTTTGTCGGTAAACCGACGTGAAAGTAGACCTTGGTCCACTATTGGTGGGCTTGAACCTCGTGGAGGCTTCCTACGTACCATGCCTTGACATGGATCAAAGACCTCGTAGTTCAAATGGGAATAGGTGGGCAGTTTAATGTCATGCAGGACAAGGGGGGCATACAGTTTAACGTCATGCTGGACTAGGGTGAAACTCGACGTGAATGAACGACCGAGCAATGTGGCATGAACCTCATAGAGGCCTCCTACGTACCATGCCTTGACATGGATCAAAGTCCTCCTAGTTCAGGTGGGAAAGGGTCGCAATAGCTTACCACTGGACCAGAATGCAGTTTAACGTCATGCTGGACCAGGGTGAGACCCGACGTGAAATGACGGGTGGGCTTGAACCTCGTGGAGGCTTCCTACGTACCATGCCTTGACATGGATCAATGACCTCGTAGTTCAAAAGGGATGGGTCGCAATGTCTTACAACTGGACCAGAATGGGACCTGACGTGAATGGATGATGGGTGGGCTTGAACCTCGTGGAGGATTCCTATGTACCATGCCTTGATATGGATCAAAGACCTCGTAGTTCAAAAGGGTTTTGTCGGCGAACCGACGTGAAAGTAGACCCGGGGGTCCACTATTGGTGGGCTTGAACCTCGTGGAGGCTTCCTATGTACCATGCCTTGACATGGATCAAAGACCTCGTAGTTAAAAGGGGGTTTGTCGGTTAACCGACGTGAAAGTAGACCTTGGTCCACTATTGGTGGGCTTGAACATCATGGAGGCTTCCTACGTACCATGCCTTGACATGGATCAAAGACCTCGTAGTTCAAATGGGAATAGGGTTTGTCGGTAAACCGACGTGAAAGTAGACCTTGGTCCACTACTGGTGGGCTTGAACCTCGTGGAGGCTTCCTACGTACCATGCCTTGACATAAATTAAAGACCTCGTAGTTCAAAAGGGGTTTGTCGATAAACTGACTTGAAAGTTGACCTTGGTCCACTATTGGTGGGCTTGAACCTCGTGGAGGCTTCCTACGTACCATGCCTTGACATGGATCAAAGACTTCGTAGTTCAAAAGGGGTTTGTCGGTAAACCGACGTGAAAGTAGACCTTGGTCCACTATTGGTGGGCTTGAACCTCGTGAAGGCTTCTTACGTACCATGCCTTGACATGGATCAAAGACCTCGTAGTTCAAATGGGATGGAGGGGTCAGGGTCGGTGCTCACTCTAAGCCCACGTGAGTCATGCTCGGTGTGAGAAACAAGAGGTTGGAAGGACCTGACGTTCACGTCGCGAGGGGTGCGTCCGTGAGAAGCGAAAAGGGGCTTACGCGTTGGGCGGCCCATGGTGTTGGGACTTACTCCAGGATGGAGGCCCATATTTGGGTGCCTCGTTCCCTATCACTCCCTCCACTGACCTTGGTAGTGGGGAAGTACAGAGATGCGCGGGTGCAATCATCCGTACGAAAGGATAGGGGCTTACGCTCTGAGGCAGCCCTTCCCCTGCGAACATACGCCACTCCGACAAGGAGGATCTCATTCCATGTGCGGAAGAGTTCCATTCTCGTTGAGACGAGTGGTGTAAAGAATTTTCGACCTGGGGGGACCCTTTGTGAGGGAGATGAGGTTGGGTCACATTTTAACGTCATGTGTTGAGGACGTGGTGCTTGGCAGTTTAACGTCCTGCAGCTCGGACGAGGTGGGTTCACTCCACACCCCTAGGACATACATAACCGGTACCCTCTGGTCCTTGGGGAAGGGAAGGTGCCGGTAAGGCCATGGTCATGGGGGGTTGTGGAACGAACCATCGAGGGGTCCACGTTAGCGTGGCTATGCGAAGAGGCAATATCCGTTATCGTGCCTATGCGAAGAAGCATTAGGCGAAGCAACACTACGGGAGGTATTGTCCATGGGACTTTGAAATCACATCGTGCAAACCTGGAGGGCCGCACGGAAAGAGGAATCGCTAAGTAGAGGAGTGTGCTTTGCGAAGTGGGGTGCCTTTGCCATAGCATGGGGCATAGGTGTGAGTGGAAGGCGCTTCGCGAAGTGGAACAGTGTTCGCGGAGCACTGCCTCGCGAAGAAGGGGTGCCTCGCGAAGCAGGGTCCTGCGAAGCAGTGTGCTTCGCGAAGTGGAGCGGTCCTGCCTTAGCATAGGGATCACTCGTATGGGTTGGGTGTTTCGCGAAGCACAAGTGCTCCGCGGCTGCCTGGGTTCCCTTGGGAATCCCCTTCCTCCGCGAACGCCCTTGAGCTTCGCGAAGGGCATCCCTCCCGGAAGAGGGGCTCAAAACGAGACAAAGCAGAGTCGTCTCGCGAAGTAGAAGTACCTCGCGGAGCTCATGATTCTCGGGGCAAAGCGTGCTTCGCGATTCGGGAGAGGAGAAGCCGAAAAGTCGGATTGTCCGTCCTCGGGACTCAGGGGGAGTCCAGTATTTATAGGGAAGGGGCGTCGTGAAGCAGGGCTCGCGCGCCGCCTCTGGTGCTTCGCGGCGGCTCGCGAACGTCAAATCGGATCGCGGAGGATTACCGCCTCTGGTGCTTCGCGGCGGATCGCGAACGTCAAAGGGGTTCGCGGAGCATTACCGCCTCTGGAGCTTCGTGGTGGCTCGCGAACGTCAAAGGGGTTCGTGGAGCATTACCGCCTCTGGTGCTTCGCGGCGCCGCCATGGTTGGGGCGCTTCGCAGAGGAGCTTCGTGGCAGAGCTTTGCGAGGCAGCGTGCCGGCCTTTTTCATTCCTTTCATTCAGGCCACATTTTTTGCGCCAACAAATGCACCCCCTCAGACTTGGAGCCGCGGAGGGTGATGGTTCGAAGCCTGAGGGATAATCGCCAAAATTGTCGGTGGTTCGCGATGCAGCATCGCGAAGGGGCCCCGCGATGCTCGTCGGGGCTGCAGATCCGGACGCGCCGTGATGCTTCGCGCGAGTGAGGCGCGCCACGATGCTCCGGGGTCGCCGCCTATAAATAGGGGGTACGCCCTCTTTTGTCTTTACATGCCTTACTTGTCTTTTTGTGCTCTCGATTTTGCGAAGCTTCGCGTACTCCGCGACAGCCCTCCGCAAATCGAGCTTCGCGGCGAACCGCGGGTCTCCGACTCCACGTCCGCGCTAGGAAAACTTCTTTTCGGCCTTGGCCAGACATCGCGGCTTGGTCTCGCGACCGATCTTCGCAATCCTTCTTCACGATCGAGCTTCGCGGTCGAGCTTCGTGATCCATCCGAAAGAATCCTTTTCTGAGGGCCAGAATTAAAATGGCCCATCAAGAAGCTATCTTGGGGGTCCTCGCAGATGCTGCTCGTCGAGATGAGATGGCCAACCGTCCAGGCTTGGGGGAAATGGTTCGGAGCCACTCGGACCACACTTCTTTGATAGATCTGCTGTCGGAAGGTCCGAAGGATTATCCGCAGTGCAAGAAACTGCCGTTGTACGGCTTCGGGCTGAGGGATGACGTCTTCATCCCTAAGGCGAGAAGGGATAAACCAGCTTGCTGGTTCAGGAGCACACTGTGCCAGCACCAATGGTTCAGGGCGGCCGATGGTCATGCGCGGGAGGATTTCACACCCATCACCGCTGAATGTCTCTACAACCATGTGAATGATATCGACGGGAGGACACTGCAACCGGAGACGTCCCCTCCTCTCTACCGCACCATGCTGAAGGCGGCTCTGCAGGATCCGAAGAAGGGATGGTCCGATGAGTGGGACCTGCATCAGGGCGGCAACTTTACTGACGACTGGGCCTGGGCCTACTGGGTAGGCGCCTCATGCGAGGAGTTCGGGGCTGAGCTGAGGAGAGTGGGATTGTATGAGGCGGCATGGGCCTCCCAGTTCCACATTTACCAACCAAAGCAGCTAATGCCGGAACTGCTGAGTAGATGGTCGTCCAGGACCAACACTTTTCACCTTCATCACGGGGAGGTGGGCATCAGCCTGTGGGATGTCCACCAGGTTTCTGGGGTCCCGATCTTGGGGGCCATGTATGACGAGTTCCTCCTCGTTGCCAGCACGTGGGGAGATGCGGAGAAAAAGCCGCGATTGGCGTCGGCGCTGATGGCGCTCGTCCCTGGAGAGGACAAGGAGGCAGTGAGGGATGTCCACTTCAGAATCCAACACTTTGGTAGTTGCACCACCGTGGTGGGAGTACGCCAGATGGGCGCATCGGTCTGATCACAGATCATTCTTTCTTCCAGATAGGGCCTCTCTGGCGAGGGCTGGAAATGGGGAGGAACAAGATTTTGTGATTCCAGGGGGCTGAACCCTAGGTGAAATGCCTGGGTGTCTCTATGTATCCCACGTGATGATGGGAATCAAGCCGTACGTAGTTCTAGAAGCGCAGTTTAACGTCATGCGGGACGGGGAACAGCCCGACTGTGTTGGCACACATCCTACCAAAACTACTAAGCCCACATGAGTCGTGCTCGGTGCGGGAAACAAGCAGTAGTGGTGGGAATTTCCTGACACAAAAGGGGAAGGTTAGGGCAAAGGGATGCTCGGTGACTACCAGCCCAATGACACTAACACGATCATTTAGCACACCTAGATGCGTGAAGATGAAAAGCCAAGTATGATGGAGTTCCACTTGAACATGAGGGAGTGGAAATGTGTGAATCATGACGCTCGAGATTCGGATCACGATGATGGAGGCGTGACGATGGAGGATTACTGCTGACCATGTTCGCAACACAGCATCATGTCGCGTTAGCCTAAAATGGGGACAAACAAATGAGGGTCGATCGTTGACCATGTTCGAAACACGGGACCATGTCACAAATGTTGTCAGATATCCGTAGGGACGTTGGCTCGAAACGATTGAAGGGCCCTTAGGTCCAGCATTCATGGAGAGCCCTTAAGCTTAGTATCCACGTCGTCCGAGGGTCCTTTTGGATGTCGAAGAGGCTGAGGATCCAAATAGCGAGCTCACGAAGCTTGGTCATGAGATGAGGGGAATGTCCCTGTGAAAATCCCACGCTTCGGGCTCTTTGTCAAAACACATCTGAATACGTCAACGAAACGTATTAGAGAGAGGGAGCAGATTCTTTTCCCTTGGGGAGATCTTAGTTTAGGGTCATAGAATTCGGACCATGGATGGGTAAAGAGATCAGGGGACGCATGACATCAAAAACTGGCGTGAATGAGGACATAGTCCTACTTACCATGTGTTCTCTGAGGAAATGCTCGAGTCGAGGGACCGAACACAAGGGTTAGGCTGGGCCCGCGGGGAAGCACCCGGGCGCTCCTACGTATCTCATAATGATGAGAATCAATCCATACGTAGTTCTGGAAGGTGTCACGGTAAGGTACCAGTGCCAGGGGAAAAGGGAAGTGTGGGCATAGACCTTGCACTAAAAGAAGAGGAATTTGATAACTCTTGTTTGTTCTTTAAGGTGAATGGGTTTTTTTTTGTGAAGCGACCGGCCTAGAACAGTAGGTCGTGATGTCGCCACAAGAATCAAGCCGTGATGGGCGTTGAAAAATGGCATGGCACATGACCAATACCCAATGTGATGACCTCTACAACGAGGTCACTACAATGCGGTGCCGTTTTTTATCGTGCGGCCAGGACGATGATGTCACAGTTTAGGGTCGTATGATAGGACCATGCATGCATTTTATCGGCATGCAGCGCAGACGTAGCAGAGACGATGCTAGGCGGGAAATGTGCATAGTGTTATAAAACACAATTGACAGAGATATGATCCCACATCAAATTGTACGCCATCTGGAGAGGGAAACCTTAGGCCGAGGGGCCTACACAGAGGTGAAACAGGGAGAGAGACTGGCTTCCTGAATGGGTTGTACCCGGAGACAGGGCGTCTGGGCAGTCCTACGTATCCCATGAAGATGGGAATCAAGTTGAACATAGTGCCGAATGGATCTTATTTTATGGTCTTAGAGCTCGGACCATGGGAGCCCCAAAGGGCGCCAGATTGTAGCTTTGTCCCCCTAGCATGCAAAGGTGCACTGAGGGATAGCGCCAAAAGTGTCGAGATTCCACCTGGACATGATGGGGTGAAAAATGATGTGAATCATGCAACCAACATTCAAGGAATGAAGGGGCTGGAGTGACGACAGAGGATTACTGCTGACCATGTTCGCAACACAGCAACCTGTCGCGTTAGCCTGAAATGAGGACTAACAAAACGAGCATCGACCGCTGACCATATTCGCAATGCGGGATTTTATCGATTTGTTGTCCGAAACCCTGGGGGGCGTTGGCCCGTATCGGTAGGAGAGCCCTTGGGCGTAGTATCCAGGCCGTTCTTGGGGGTCCCTCTGGGTGTGAAAGATGATGGAAGATGATGGAAGTCCGAATAGAGGGGAACACGAAGCTTGACAAGTGGAAGGAACTTGATCAAGTTGAATCTGACACTCTTGGTCCTAGACTAGAGTGCTCTTAATACATGGGTGAACCACTGCAGGGAGTCAAGGGACTCAACTTTGAGGGTGACCGAGAGATGGCAGGTTCCCGGGGGAAGGGGGCACGGTGTGAAAAACCTTGTATCATACCTACACATCCCCCTTCTGGAGAGGGATCGGCCAAGTGGCCTAGGTGACCAGGAGATCAGGAGACCATTAAGAGGTGGGGCTGGACCTGAATCTTAAACATCCATGTGGTCCTACGTATCCCATTAGGATGGGAATCAAGCCACACGTAGTTCTGAAGGTGCCTTTTAACGTCATGCAGGACAGGGAACAGGAGGACTGAACCTCAGAATGGGGACGTGCGTGGTGCAGCTATTGCAAACCCGACGTGAATGAGGACGTAGTCCTACACTGCGCCATGCAGCCCTGTGATCAGGGTCCTGAAGGAAGGATTAGAGAGGTAAATTTGATGAACTCAAGCTGGGTCCGGAGACAAGGGGTCCGAGCATCCCTATGTATCCTATCGAGATAGGAATCACGTTGAACGTAGTTCTAGATGAGAATCTTAGTTTACGGTCTTAGAGCTCAGACCGTGGATGGTGACAACTCCCGAGTAAGCACAGATGTCAACCCAATCCCTAAGCCCATGTGAGATAAACTCGATGTGGGAAATAAGGGGGGTATCCTCATCGCAATACATGGGGCGTCCACCAATGGGGAGTCAGCAGAGAGTTCCGAAGGACACTTTTGATGTATCTTGTTCCTCCAACGCGCAGACGTGCATGGGGGAAAAAGTACTAAGATTTCCGAGACTCTACTTGGACATGATGAAGTGATGAAGGGTGTGAATTGTGTACTCGACATTTGGGCTTAATGGGTTGGCGTGGCGATAGAGGAAGACTGTTAACCATGGTGGAAACACAGCGTCCATATCGCGTTAGCCTGAGGTGGGAATAACAAACGAGCATCGACCGCTGACCATATTCGCAACACGGGATTTTATCGATTTGTTGTCTGAAACCCTGGGGGGCGTTGGCCCGTATCGGTAGGAGAGCCCTTGGGCATTGTATCCAGGCCGTTCTTGGGGGTCCCTCCAGGTGTGAAAGATGATGAAAGCCCTGATGCGGGGATACGCAAAGCCTGGAAAGCGGGTGCGGACGTGTCCGAGTAAAGCTTGGCATTCCGACTAATAAACCAGAGTACTCTTAAGCACATTGGTGAACCGCCGAAAAAAGGGATCGATGAAACAGCTCAGTAGGGGGAGGGGGAGCATGGCGTGGTCATTAAGCGACCGCCGTGAATGAGGACATAATCCCACACCACACCATATGATCCTCTCATGGGGGAAGGATAGACCAAGGGTCCAAGATGGGATGAGGATTCCCGAGAGATGGGGCTGGACCCGAATCATGGACATCCAGGTGGTCCTACGTATCCCATTAGGATGGGAATCAAGCCACACGTAGTTCTTGAAATGCAGTTTAACGTCATACTGGACGAGGAGGGGAGTAATATACTCCGAAACAAGGGAGGTGTGCGGTTTGGCAAAGAAGCCGACGTGAATGAGGACGTAGTGCTACACCACACTATACACCCTGGGTAAGAGGGGACCTGGGCCGTGGCCCGGAAAGGCCAAGGGGCCTAAGGTCAGGCATCAGTCAAGAAGGCCTGACTGGCTTGCAGTTTAACGTCTTACATGAGGACGGGGGGCCAAAGACCCAAGGAGGCCAAGGGGCCTGAGGCTGGGTCTCGTAAGGGGAGTCGTACGACATGGTACATGATCCCGACGCGAATGAGGACGTAGTCCTACACCACACCATACACTCACTACTGGAAATATGATCTTTCCCAACACTTCTATACCAACGGTTTGTAAAAACCGTTGGTATAGCTACCCTTTCCCAACGGTTCACCAAAACCGTTGGGAAAGGGTCCCTTTTCCATCCCCTTTCCCAATGGTTCACCAAAACCATTGGGAAAGGGTCCTCTTTCCCAACGGTTCACCAAAACCGTTGGGAAAGGGTCCCTCTTTCCCTCCCCTTTCCCAACGGTTCATCAAAACCATTGGGAAAGGGTCCTCTTTCCCAACGGTTCACCAAAACCATTGGGAAAGGGTCCCTTTTCCCTCCCCTTTCCCAACGGTTCACCAAAACCGTTGGGATAGATTCTTTAATTTTTTTCCAGGCCTTCTAACCAAGAACATTATATAAATAAAAATTTTAAATAATTATGATAATACATATATATATTTATGAAATTATGTTTACAAAGTGATGTTACGTTAGTGGTTAAGTCGTTCGATTATAAACGAGGGGTCCTGGGATCAAATCCCAGCGGATGTTTTATTTTTTGGAATTTATATACCAACGGTTCCATTACCGTTGGTATAGATTTCATATTACCTATACCAACGGTTTCCAAAACCGTTGGTATAGGTCTATACCAACGGTTTTTTGAAAACCGTTGGTATAGACCTATCGCAACGGCTTACTTGGCTACGGTTCTCCAAACCGTTGGTATAGGCTATACCAACGGTTTGGAGGCCTATACCAATGGTTCCAAACCGTTGGTAAAGATTAGTTTTCCAGTAGTGACTCCCAGTGAGAGATTGGGGAGAAGTCCAAGGGGCCTAAGATCAGGCATCAGTCAGGAAGGCCTGACTGGTTTGGAGTTTAACGTCTTACATGAGGACGAGGGTCGGGGACCCGAAAAGGCCAAGGGGCCTGAGGCTGGGCCTCGTAAGGGGAGTCGTACGGCATGGTACATGATCCCGACTTGAATGAGGACGTAGTCCTACACCACACCGTACACTCTTATGAGGAATCCTGGGTCGTGGCCCGGAGAAAAGGGGAAGTTATCAGTCAGAAAGTCCTGACTGGTTTGCAGTTTAACGTCTTACATGAGGACGAGGGTCGGGGACCCGAAAAGGCCAAGGGGCCTGAGGCTGGGCCTCGTAAAGGGAGGGCGTACGTCATGGTACATGATCCCGAAGTGAGCGAGGACATGGTCCCACATCACACCGTACACCCTTATGAGGAACCCTGGGCCGTGGCCCGGATCGCTAGCACCACCTGGGGGAAGTTTGTCACCTCGGGATGGGGCAGAATGAATCACTGTTCTCGATTCCTGGGGCATCTCGGGGTGGACCCGAAGATCCAGGACACTGTTGACCATGTTCAAAACACAGCGTTCCTATGGTGACCCACATGGGGGAAACAAATGAGCGTCGACCGCTGGCCAAATTCGCAACGTGGGACTTGTATCGATTTGTTGCTTGAAAACCCTCGGGGGCGTTGGCCCGTATCGGTAGGAGAGCCCTTGGGCATTGTATTCAGGCCGTTCTTGGGGGTCCCTCTGGGTGTGAAAAATGACAGAATCCCAGTCAAGGAGTGGGTGAAGCATAGTTGTATCCATCCACAAAAGGGGAAAACACCTCCAGGGGGAATGTGCAGCCGGGTCGAGGCTTGCTCGACGTGGGTCGGGGCAAAAGTGTGCACCTTTCCATGTCTTGACCCGAGGGGAAGATTTTGGCTTTTGGGCTGGGCCAACAGACGAAATGTCCGGGCGTTCCTATGTATCTCATAAGGATGAGAATCAAGCCATACATAGTTCTTGAAGGCCATGCAGTTTAGCGTCATGCGGTGAGGACGTGGGAGGATAGAAGAACTGGAGTGGGCGCATGGTACGACCTTTACAATCTTTGCGCGAGTGGGGTTGCATGAGCGGGGCCAAGAAAGCCTACTCCCTGCTACACAAAGATCCTTCAAGGAGACTATTCCCAGGGGGAATACTGGAAGAGAAAAGCTTGGGGCTGGGCTCAAGACGAGACGTCCGAGCGTTCCTACGTATCCCACGAAGATGGGAATCAAGCCACACGAAGTTCTTGAGATGCAGTTTAACGTCCTGCGGGACGATGAGAAACACCTCGTTTGGGGATATGTACGGTACAACAAGTAACCCGGTGTGAATGAGGACGTGGTCTTACACCATATCGTGCAATCCCACAAGAGGGTAAGTTGGGAGAAAAAACAACAAGGGGGCCTAGGGGCCAAACCGAGGTGGATACGGGGCCAGGGGCCCAAGGAGGCCGAGGGGCCTGAGGCTGAGCCTCGGTCAGGAAGGCCTGACCGGCTTGCAGTTTAACGTCTTGCAGTGAGGATGGAGATGCAGTTTAAGGTCATGCGGGACCAAGTCGCAGTTTAGAGTCGTGCAGGACCCTCTCGTAGTTTAGGGTCGTGTAGGACCACTTTTTCCCTAGTCAAAGTATCGCTTGAGGAATTTGGCATTGGTGGGAGGGGTTATACGCTCTCCATCTGTGGTCACCAATGAGTATGATCAGTTGGGGTAAACCTTATGGATGATATAAGGCCCTTCCCATTTGGGTTCTAATTTGGGCGGTTTCCTACCGGGAATCATTGGCGCTCGAAGAGCCAGTACCAGGTCACCCTGTAGAAAAGAGTGGAGACGAACCTTCTTGTCAAAAGCTCTCGCTATCGTGTCCTGATGCCTTTCCAGATTCTGCAGGGCATGAAGCCGGTTCTCGTCCAGTGCCTCTAATTTAGCTAGACGGATCTCGGCTACCTCATCTGATGTTTGGTGATCATAAACTGCAGTGCGTAGCGACGGCAGCTGGATCTCAATGGGAAGGACGACCTCAGCTCCATATACCAGGGAATATGGGGTCACCTGGGTAGAGTTGCGAGTCGTCGTCTGGTAAGCCCAGAGGGCTTTGGGGAGCTTGTCTGGCCAACTCTTCTTGTTCTGACCAACCATATTCTGCAGAATGTTAGAGAGGGTCTTGTTGAACGCCTCGATCTGTCCATTCGCCTGCACGTGGTAGTGGGAGGTATGGTTCGACCGGATTTCATACTTAGCGTACAATTTCTTCAATTCAGCTGCTCGGAAGTTGGTGCTGTTATCGGTGAGGACGGCGTGAGGGACTCCAAACCGGTGGATAATGTTGGAGCTCACAAAGTCAACGATGGAACGGGCCTTGACCTCTTTGAGCGGAACTTCTTCTGCCCACTTGGAGAAGAAATCTGTAGCAGTGAGGATGAACCTACACTGGCGGGCTGTTGCCGGCGGATACGGTCCCACTACATCAAGTCCCCATACCACAAATGGCCAAGAGTACTTGGTGGGGTGGAGGGGTTCTGGCGGCCGATGCAAGAAGTTGGCGTGTACTTGGCACGCATGGCATCTCTTGGCATACCTAATGCAATCGTGGATCATGGAGGGCCAGAAGTACCCTAACCTCCGGATTTTATGGGATAACTTCGGCCCAGCTTGACGGGCGCCACAGGAACCGGCGTGAACCTCTTGCATAACATGAGGTATCTCTACTCCTTGGATGAAACGGAGGAGGACACCATCGAAACTCCGTTTATAGAGGATCTGCTCAAGACTGGGGCCGCTCTGGAGGGTAAATTGAAGTGTGCGGCGTCGGATTTGCTCGCGTTCGGCCAGGTCGTCCGGGAGATGACCATTTTGGAGATACTCGACAAAAGGTTCTCTCCAGTCGGGGGTGGTTTCAACCACTACGTCTGACGAACCCGGGACTCTCGATATGGAGGTTCCAGCGGTGAGATGACTTACCCGCAGGCTATCACGGTCCTCTTGGGTGACGGGAGCAATGACTCTCCGGTGGGCCACGTGTATGACCAAATCATCTTGCTCGGGTTCTGCGAGCGACGCGGCTAAGCCAGCCAGGGCGTCCGCTTGGCCGTTCTGCGACCGTGGGACATGGGTAACCTCTGGCCTAGAAGAGAACTGGGCCATTAAGAGGAGGGTGTACTCCAGCAACGGTGCAAGCTCTGGCTTCCTGATGATGTTGTCGCCATTAACCTGTTTGATTACCAGCTCGGAATCTCCCTTCACATGTAGGTGGGTAAGATGGATCTCAAGGGCCAACTTGAGGCCGGTGATGAGAGATTGGTACTCTGCCTCGTTGTTCATACAACCTTCTGAAAATAGGAACGAGTACGGCAGGACGGCTTGTGTTGGGGTAATGAAAACAATACCCAGACCCACTCTGTTGAGCTTGGGGTCGTTGAGCCTTCTACCGGTGGGGCTCCGGGTGGTGCCGTCGAAATGAATTTGCCAACGCGGGACAGCATGATCGACTGAGAGGACTGTCTCGTCGGGGAAATCCAGGTCCAGGGATTGGTCCGCGGAGGTTGGATGGGTAGCTAAAAAGTCTGCCAATGCCTGTCCCTTAACGGCCTTCTGAGGTACAAACCTGATATCAAACTGCTGGAGAATCACCGCCCACCGTGCTAGTCGGCCAGTCAGCATGGGGCGGTTCAGGATGTACTTCAGCGGATCCACCCGAGAGATCAATTGCACCTCTTGGTGTTGCAGGTAGTGTCGCAACTTCTGCACGGTGAAGACGAGCGCAAGACAACTCTTTTCGATAGGGGAGTATCTGACCTCCGTATCTAGAATCATGCGACTGAGATAGTAGAGACTGTTCTCAGTGCCCTCGTTATTCTTCTGGGCGAGCAGCGCGCCGAGGGATCTCTCCAGGGCGGTCACGTAAAGGACCAGCGGCTTTCCGGAGACGGGTGGCATCAAGACTGGAGGTTGGAGCAGATACTGCTTGATTTTCTCGAAGGCGATCCGACACTCCTCATCCCATTCGTAGGCAGCGCCTTTCTTCATGAGCTGCGAAAAGGGATTACACTTGCCGGCCAGATTCGCAATGAATCGACGTATATAGGCTAAGTGGCCTTGAAGGCCTCAGAGCTCTCGAATGTTGCTCGGGGGAGGCATTTGGCTGATGGCCTTGATCTTCTCTGGGTCGATCTCGATACCTCGGTATCTGACAACGAAGCCCAAAAACTTCCCAGAGGTGACTCTGAAGGCACACTTCAGCGGGTTCATCTTCAGGTGACGGGAACGGAGGAAACCGAACACTTTATCAAGGTCTTTGAGATGGTCCTGGCGCTGACATGATTTTACTACAAGGTCATCCACGTAGCATTCCACCAATGTCTCGGGAATCGGTTTGAATATGCGATGCATGGCCCTCTGATAAGTGGCACCTGCATTTTTCAAACCGAATGACATTACCTGGTAGCAAAAGGTACCCTGGGGAGCCCTGAAGGCAGTGGACTCCTCGTCTTCGGGGGCCATCCGGATCTGGTTATACCTGGAATACCCATCCATGAAAGAGAGGGCTTGGAACCCGGCCGTGGCGTCAATCAACAGTTCTGTCACTGGGAGTGGGAAGTCATCCTTTGGGCAGTGGCGATTGAGATCGCAGAAGTCGATGCAGACTCTGATCTGCCCATTTTTCTTCCTGACTGGCACAATGTTGGCGAGTCATTTGGGGTACTGGACCTCCTTAATGAAGTTGTCTTTGATAAGCTTGTCAACTTCGGCCTCAACCATAGCACCATGAGAAGGGTGCATTTTCCTGGGAGGCTGCTTAAACCCACGATGTTTTGCCGGGAGGCCCAGACGGTGGACGACCACTTGGGGATCCAGTCCTGGCATCTCATCATAACTCCAGGAAAACACATCATGGTGCTGTTTGAGGAAGTCCACGTACTACTGCCGCTCCTCGAGGGACATGGCCGCACTGATCAATGTGGGTCTCGGATTTGCCTCGCTACCAAGGTTCACCTGTACCAGTTCATCAACCGTGGTAGAGACGCCTTCTTCAAAGGCTGGGGTAGCATCCTCCAAGTCTTCCTCCATAGCCATGGGGAGACTTCCCACGACGGAAGATACCTCTGGGCCATCAAGATTCATGGGGCAGCTGGTGCTGACTCGGGAAGCAGCGGTCATCACATCAGGAGACTCACTTGTCATTGAGACCATATCAATGAATGCATTTGATCCTATCCCATCTGGCCTTCGGCCTAAGGGGCCACGTTTGATGATATCAAAGCAGTGGTGACGTGTCGGCCTGAGTCGGTTAATTCCAGCCTGGCGGAAGAGACACATATTGCGCACCGCCGTTGTCATGAGCTTGACGTCCCGGTACTGTACAGGGGTAGGAGGTTCCGGGATAACCCGAGCCTGGTTGATGTAGGAGTACGAGGTGATTTTCCGCCGTCGCTTGGACACGGGAACATGCCTTCCTTGCGTACCCGAAACAACAAAACATTTCCCCATGTCGGGGGTCGTGGCCTCCAACCGGTGGATCGGGAGGATGTAGGCGTCGTCCATGCTTTCCCAGGGATCACTTGTGATCGGGGCGGGCTCATCCTCGCTTACCAGGATTTGCTTGTCCTTACTTTTGTAATAACCCACATCCAGATAGCGGGCCTCACAAGAAGCGAAAGGGGACGTGTCTCCTTGGAGCACGGCTACTCGACCGTTGAGCGAGTACTTGAGGCACTGGTGATACGACGAGGGGACCGTTGCATGCAGATGGAGCCATGGCCTACCCATCAATGCGTTGTAGGCGGTGTCCTGAGAAACAACCATGAACTTGGTGCTGGCAATTAAGCCACCGAACTGAGTCTTCAAGCGGATCTTGCCGACTGGGGTTTGCTCTGTCCTATCGTACCCCTGGATCCTGAGGTCAGAGGGAGTCAAATCACCTTCGGACAGACCCAGCTTTCGTAGCGTCCGGGTTGGAATAAGGTTGATTCCAGAACCCATGTCAATGAGGCAGCGGTGGACTTCCACGCCGTTGAAGTGGCCAGTGATATACAGTGGGAGAATGTGCCCCTGTATGGGAGGGTCCTCATCTTCACCGGAGAACGAGATAACCGCCTGACATTCGGCGTTTTCAATCGTCTCGGTATGGAAGGCTTTCGCAGGTGCTACTTCCGTCTCGAACTGGAGGGGGCTCCTTAGGGCCTCGGCAAGTGCCTCGCGCATTTCAGATGACAGGCGCAGGGCCTCAAGGATGGAAAGCCTCGCTGGGATGTCGGCCAGGTGCTTCAGAACATCGTACTTTCGTGCCAAACGCGAACCTCTGCTTACAGGAGGTCGTTTGGCATTTGGATGCACAGCGTGTCCTGCCGGTTGAACTGGCGGTCGGCTAGCACTGGGTACGTCCTGCTGCCTGCTAGTAGAAGCCTGGAGAGTAATTGCCGGACTAGGATCAGACAGCATAGGCTGGCCTGTAGCCGAGAAAGACTGACTGTGATACGGATGAGGCGGCTCCCCCCGATCCAGTAGCATGAACGACGGTGGAGGTAGAGCCGAGGATGTTGGATCGGTCTGCGCATGCTGAGATCTGTGATGAGCCTGCTGCCTGGTCTCGGTAGCGTGCACGGCTTTTCCACAAGTGCCTGCTGACGTGCCTCGATGACCGGCGCGATTGCGATTCCGCTGACATTGACGTCGGCTGGAAACGTTGGGGAGGTCTGCCTGGGGTTCCCCCTCGTCGGGGGTCATATAGGGCTTTACCAGCTCCACGGTGTTAACCGAAGCGTACCCTTGACTGTCACTCGAAGAGTCATCCACCGCTGGGCAGATTCTGGGAGGAATCCCCATTTCGGGAGGCATAAAGTCGCCGAGAGTGCAGGACGACGACGACACTGGTGGTGCACGTTGCTTCTTCTTGCGTTGTCGCTGCTTGCCCTTTTGGGAAGAGGTCGACTGTGAAGACGATGCGGAGGCACCTGCTACTTCTTTTGAAGTTTCCTACTGCTTCAGGCGTGCCCGGATGATACCCTGGGCATGGACGACAGTTTTTTGAGCCATCCAGTCGTCATATTTCTGGGATCCGCGGCTAGGGACCTGCTGCCACTCACCTTCGCTGTCGCTGCCGATTTCTGATCCTGCAAAGACACCTGCCACTTGCGTTGGCGTTGGGCCCAACTTGACTATGTTGTTGTTGACCTGGTCCTGAAGCCAGTCTTTAAACACATAGCATCGCTTGAGGGTGTTCCCCAAGATCCGATGATAAGGGCAGTAGTTGGGGTGATCGGTGAGATGCGCCTCTGTCGGCCTTCTGCACTCAGGCAGACGCACAATCCCTTGCTCTAGAGAACTTCGGAAGTAGCCAGGGACCTGATTTTTGTTGAACGAATAGGTCTGGTACCTTCTTTCTGGATAGGGGGCCCTGGGGGCCTGGTCCTGTCGAGGGACCGGAGGGGCCTGCCGAGGAGGCGGCACCTGGTTGTCTCGCCTAGGTGGCGGTGGCGCGTTGCGCGAGGAAACCTATCGGTTCTGAGGCGGTCGCTGTTGGGCGGGAGCCTGTGCTTGAGGTGGATGACCTCTGCGGGGTTGCGGGGGTGGTGCCGCCGGCAGCAATTCCAGCTGCCTCAGGGCTTCTATTTGAGCCACCGCGGCGGGTTCGACCCTAGCGGTCCTCCTGGCTGGGATCATAGGGGGCAGCAAACGTGCCTAACTAGCCTGTTGCAGGGCTTCCTCGAGGCGCTGGGCCTTATCCGAGAAATCTATGAACCCTCCAGGGTAGTTCTGGGCAATCAAGGAGGGTACCAGCTCTGTCTTGATGTTCCCCACACACATGGTCAGTAATTGCTCCTGAGTCAGTGGCATATCGAGGGAATACGTAAGTCCTTTCCACCGGGCAATGAAATCTGCAACCCGCTCATCAGGCCTCTGTTTGCACTTGAAGAGGTCCGCAATGCTGGTCTTTCGTGTGGTGGAGCTGAACTGGTATAAGAACTGCCGGCGAAGATCCTCCCAACCGGTCACCGATCCGATAGGGAGCTGGCTGTACCAGACGAATGTCGGACCTTCCAATGTCTATACAAAACATCGGAGCTTGGCGGCTTCTTGCTGAGCCGGGGTCCCCAGCATGGGGCCACACCTGGAAGAAAAATGTGCCAAGTGCTATGGCGGGTCCCCCGTCCCGTTAAAAGGCGAGCAAGTGGGGTTCCAAAAACCCAGAGGCGCGGGCATATCATCCACCCACGCGGGATAAGGCTTGCCATCCGGTGGGACCGCCACCTGCCGTGTTTCCAACGCCTCGAGGCGGGCTGTGAGTGCCGCAATAAGGTCCTCTGGGTGGGGGTCCCTGTCTTGACGGGGATCCCTAACAACAAGTGCATTACCAGGTTCTTCAACACGGTAGACGGCTTCGGCCGCTCGCGGGTCAACTGGATGGACGACCTGCTGGTTGACTGGGGGAACCCGGGTTGGATTCTTCAGATTGCCCCGTCGCTCAGGGGGGTTTGGCGAGACGTATCGTGCCCTCTTGCTGTATGTTCTGGCTTCCACCCTGTCTACGGTAGTAGCATGATCAGGGTTTCCCAGAGGCATCTCACCGGGGGGAAATTGTTCCTGCCCCTGCTGCCCTGGCCTGGGATTACCAAAGTCGGGTCGTCGCTCTGCAGCGCGTTCAGCCAAGAGTTCGTCAACCAGCCTCTTCTTCTCAGCAAGCTGCTGGCGTAACGCGGCTTTCTCAAGATCTTCATCCGTTTTCTGCACAGAGGCGGACGGGTCGAAGTGCTTGACTGTCCCGACGTGCTCCTTACCCTTGTCGGCGTTTCGACTGAGTACCAGCGAATCTGTGGGTACGGGGAGGCATAGCAGGTTCCTCTGCTGACGGGTAACTCTCCCTGATGGGTCGAGTAGTGGCGGTGCACCCTCTGGGGGGAAGTCTCCATCAAGGAGTTCCAGTTCGTCTTCCCTGTCCACAATGTTGGCCATGTGGACCGCGATTCCTCTCGAGGGCATTTCCTCGATGTCGCATAGCGAATCGGGTTGTCATCGAATAGGATCGAACAGAAGGGCAGTATAGTTTCCCCAACCACGGACTTGCACATGGGGGGTGGCTTCCCTGACGATCTTGCGGAGTGCTTTGAAACTCTGAACGCATTTTCGTTGGAGGGCACTCTGGTGACCTGGAGACTCGGGGTGATGGGCCACAAGAAGTGTAGATGGATCGATCAGGCGGCATTGCTCGCCGATTTCTTCGAAGTGCTCACGACTTCTGGGGTACACCACCCGTTCATAACGGAGGCGGAAGTGTGTCACCCACAGGGTTCGACAAAATCATCCCACTTCTTCAGGGGTAAGAGACTCTGGTATGCAGAAATTCAGTGCCTCCGTCAGCCAGAACTTCTCTGGGAAGTAATCCGCTGCAAGGATACTCCAGAAGCTCCTAGGATCGGACTCTGGGTCTAGCCCTGTGTTGCCCCACTCGTCAACCGGGGGCGGCTGAGGAACCGGAAGCAGTACCGAGGCGGACCTTTGGGATAATAAGCTCGGTGGTGGAGAATACGGCAAACGAGATGACTGGCCGCCGAATTCTGGGCCATCCTCCGAAGAGTGAGGTGACCTGGCAACGATGTCACGATACGACGGGCTGATAATCACAGCTTCCGGAACAGGATCCGCGGCTACTGGTGACAGGTCGTGTCGTCACTCTACCGTCGTGGGCCCCCAAAATAACTCTACGTGATCCCTAGTAGAGGTAGAGGGCTCTTATAGTGACAGAGGCGGTGATTGCGTGGTCGAGACCTGCGGAATTCCCAGGATTTCTTCCTCCTGGATGTACCTGCGGAGAGAGATGGGAATCCGGTGGACCTCAAATTCTGGGAGAACGAGGCTAACGCGTCTGGTTCCTGCCCCAGTCCTTGATACAGAGGAGTGGGGAGAAGGTTCCATCGCTGAATCGCATTCCGCTTCTGAATCGGAGAAGTGGTCAAGTTTGATCTCCACCTGGGCCTTCCCAGGATTCTTCTTATGGTGGTGATGACCCGCTCTTCTGCCCCTGGGTGGCTCTTCGAAACAGGGTTGACCCCTATCAGGCAGCCTCGGGGCGGCGCTGGCGCCATGGCGGAGAGGGCCCCCACTCGAGACAGTCGGGGTGCGAGGGGCACCAGGTAAAATGTCGAAGGGTACATGGGGAGGACCTCCATGAACAGTACCCATGTGGGCGGGGCCTCTGTTGGAACTGGCAGGAGCATGGGGAAGACCTCCATGGTCGATGCGAGTGGAGCGAGGCCGACCTTCACTCCTCGGGTTGCTGGGGCGAGGAGGACCTTCGCCGGTTGCAGAGAGGATGTAGGGAGGGCCCCCACGTTGGAGAAGGACCGGATGGACGGTGCCTTCAGATTGATGGACTCCATACCCTGTACAGCGGGCGCGGGAAATGTTTCCGCGCTGAGCATCACTGTCGTGGGGCAGGACTTCCTGCAGGATGGGGGTAGCACGAGGCATGCCTCCATGACGAACCTCAGAGCAGGGAAGGCCCACGCTCTGTGGAGTAGTGGTACGGGGAGGACCTCCGTACGGGGTGGCATCACCGCGGGTTAGCTCGCGGCGATCACCACTTGGGCCTGCAACCCGGAGAGTCAACCCAGCCTGCCCATGGGGCGGTTGGGGTCTCAATCTTGGTTGGGCGAAGGGGTGCCCCTGCTCAATGTACGCGGGGGCTTCATAATGCACGTCGGTGGTGGCTCGAGCCACTATAGCTGTCGACGTGGACGCGCCTGAGCGAGCGTCCTCAGTCCGGGCCCGGCGCTGACGTCGGGTCAGGCGAGCCGGTGCAGGTGGTGCAGGGACGTAGTCTTCCTGCTCTTCTTGCGGGGCCGGACGGCGGCGCTGACACGGCCGGACGGGAGCTCTCGCCTGGGGCCCCCGGGTCGGGGCCCTGAGCAGACTGAGCCGGACAGCGCCTGCCTCTTCGCGTAAGGCGAGGAGTCGTCAAGACGTTCCAGGGATAGGCTCCCGAAACGGTTGAATGTCGGGGTGGGGAGCAGGGGCTCCCTGCGCGGCCTGTTAGGGCGGTGTTGACGGCGGGGCCTGGAGGCCTCCAGGTCCAGGCGGGCCATATCCCGGGTTGGGATGAACCCTTCTTCCTCATACCTGCGCACGAGGTTGTTGATCACCCTTCGTTGGATGACCTCTGATGGGGAAAGGGGACGTGGGCGTCCCGTATTCCGTGACGTGGCAGCCGTCATGGCGGTAGTGGCACCGTGTGGGGTGGCCGTCGTGGTGTTGCCCCTGCCCCTGCGTGGGCAAGGAGCGGATGGTGACCGCATCTCCGAAATAGCAACCTGGTTCCTGGGAAACGAAGGGATCAACTCATCAGTACTGAGAGGAAAAGGATTGACAGCCAGTGCCCCAGCGTTCTTCCATCCTCCATGTCTGTGGGAAGGATCCACTCCAACACGCTTCAGAGCGGAGTGCCCCAAGTTCTACTACCCCAACTTCCGGTGAGTTTCACGACAGGCCCTCTATTTTCTTGGCGGGACCAGGCACCGGATATCTGGATCCGGTTACACATCAATCTACTGGTGTCTCGAACGCTACAAATCTCCATGCTGAGGATAACAACTTCACGTCGGTTTCACCATTTCTGTTTCCGATGCTTTCACCGGGGCGCGCGCATCCGTCCGTGGAGGACGCGCTGCCTATTGCCCCGCATTCCCGCTTTCCAAAGGCGGGCGGCATTCGCTCCTTATTCAGGGATGTCTGCTCCTTGATCGAAACGGGATGATGGGATGTCGGTTCTTCCTCCTGTGGATTCCTCCTTAGAACTCATCACCTAGTCCGGGTCTCCCTTATAGATTTAATACGTAGTTCGTGAAACTCTTCCCAGTGCCATGTTTCCATGGACGCCGGTTAATTACACTGCTTCTGTCGGGACATTCCAAAGGGTCCAGTCAGGGCAGCAACCTTCGGTCAGGGGAGTAGTCACGTTGAGGCATCAGTAGCTTGTCTGGATGCTGGGGTACCTGGCATGTCTGTCTGTTATCCTTGACCACAAGGCTTCTCGAGGGCGTGGAACCCCGAGGCATCCCACATCGAGCGCGGGGAATTACATGTCATAGACACATATCTGAGGTTTTCCTCAGCTTCCCATGTTCAACACAGGGTATGCCGTGAGTTTAACGTCTAGCGGACACGGAACAACCCAACCAGAGCATTAGCTAGGATAGATCGGATTGAGGGATCCTCCTTGAAGGGATATCGATACCGGGGCCAGCCTATGGGCGACTGTGCAAAAGAGCGTACCAACCTGGTCTCACCAGGATAAGACGGTCCGGGCGAGAATCAGAACGGGTGGTGGGTTGATGAATGGAGTGGAAGGAGAGTGAAATGGGACCATCGCAGGGGGAGACAGTGAAGTTGGGCTTGAGCCTTGACGAGGCTTCCTACGTATCCCCGTGGTAGGGAATCAAAGTCTTCATAGTTCGGGGTGGTGCTGGTAAACCGACGTGAAGCTGGACCTTGGCCCGATGAATGTCGTCGGCGTACCGACGTGAAGGTAGACCTTGGTCTGACGGGAATCGTTAGCGTACCGACATGAAGGTGGACCTTGGTCCGATGGGCATCGTCAGCGTACCGACGTGAAGGTGGACCTTGGTCCGATGGGCATCGTCAGCGTACCGATGTGAAGGTGGACCTTGGTCCGATGGGAGTTGGGATTGAACCTCTGGTAGGATTCCTACGTACCATGCCTTGACATGGATCAAAGACCTCGTAGTTCGGGGTGGTCACAACGGCTTGCCGTCGGACGGGAATTGCAGTTTAGCGTCGTGCTCGACGTGGGCGAAACTCGACGTGAAATGAACGACCGAGCAATGTGGCTTGAACCTCATGGAGGCTTCCTACGTACCATGCCTTGACATGGATCAAAGACCTCGTAGTTCAGGTGGGAATGGGTCGCAGCGGCATACCACTGGACCAGAATGGGACCCAACGTGAATGCATGATGGGTGGGCTTGAACCTCGTTGAGGCTTCCTACGTACCATGCCATGACATGGATCAAAGACCTCATAGTTCAAAGGGGGTTTGTCAGTAAACCGACTTGAAAGTAGACCTTGGTCCACTATTGGTGGGCTTGAACCTCATGGAGGCTTCCTACGTACCATGCCTTGACATGGATCAAAGACCTCGTAGTTCAAATGGGAATAGGTGGGCAGTTTAATGTCATGCAGGACAAGGGGGGGCATACAGTTTAACGTCATGCTGGACGAGGGCGAAACTCGACGTGAATGAACGGCCGAGCAATGTGGCTTGAACCTCATAGAGGCCTCCTACGTACCATGCCTTGACATGGATCAAAGTCCTCGTAGTTCAGGTGGGAAAGGGTCGCAATACCTTACCACTGGACCAGAATGATGTTTAACGTCATGCTGGACCGGGGTGAGACCCGACGTGAAATGACGGGTGGGCTTGAACCTCGTGGAGGCTTCCTACGTACCATGCCTTGACATGGATCAAAGACCTCGTAGTTCAAAAGGGATGGGTCGCAATGGCTTACCACTGGACCAGAATGGGACCTGACGTGAATGGATGATGGGTGTGCTTGAACCTCGTGGAGGCTTCCTATGTACCATGCCTTGACATGGATCAAAGACCTCGTAGTTCAAAAGGGGTTTGTCGGTGAACCGATGTGAAAGTAGACCTGGGGGTCCACTATTGGTGGGCTTGTACCTCGTGGAGGCTTCCTACGTACCATGCCTTGACATGGATCAAAGACCACGTAGTTCAAAGGGGGTTTGTCGATAAACCGACGTGAAAGTAGACCTTGGTCCACTATTGGTGGGCTTGAACCTCGTGGAGGCTTCCTACGTACCATGACTTGACATGGATCAAAGACCTCGTAGTTCAAATGGGAATAGGGTTTGTCGGTAAACCGACGTGAAAGTAGACCTCGGTCCACTATTGGTGGGCTTGAACCTCGTGGAGGCTTCCTACGTACCATGCCTTGACATGGATCAAAGACCTCGTAGTTCAAAAGGGGTTTGTCGGTAAACCGACGTGAAAGTAGACCTTGGTCCACTATTGGTGGGCTTGAACCTCGTGGAGGCTTCCTACGTACCATGCCTTGACATGGATCAAAGACCTCGTAGTTCAAAAGGGGTTTGTCGGTAAACCGACGTGAAAGTAGACCTTGGTCCACTATTGGTGGGCTTGAACCTCGTGAAGGCTTCCTACGTACCATGCCTTGACATGGATCAAAGACCTCGTAGTTCAAATGGGATGGAGGGGTCAGGTTCGGTGCTCACTCTAAGCCCACGTGAGTCATGCTCGGTGTGAGAAACAAGAGGTTGCAAGGACCTGACGATCACGTCGCGAGGGGTGCGTCCGTGAGAAGCGAAAAGGTGCTTACGCGTTGGGCGGCCCATGGTGTTGGGACTTACTCCAGGATGGAGGCCCATATGGGGGTGCCTTGTTCCCTATCACTCCCTCCACTGACCTTGGTAGTGGGGAAGTACAGATATGCGCGGGTGCAATCATCCGTACGAAAGGTTAGGGGATTACGCTCTGAGGCAGCCCTTCCCCTGCGAACATACGCCACTCCGACAAGTAGGATCTCATTCCATGTGTGGAAGAGTTCCATTCCTGTGGAGACGAGTGGTGTAAAGAATGTTCGACCTGGGGGGAACCTTCGTGAGGGAGACGAGGTTGGGTCACAGTTTAACGTCATGTGTTGAGGACGTGGTGCTTGGCAGTTTAACGTCCTGCAGCTCGGACGAGGTTGGTTCACTCCACACCCCTAGGACTTACATAACTGGTACCCTCTGGTCCTCGGGGAAGGGAAGGTGCCGGTAAGGCCATGGTCATGGGGGGTTGTGGAACGAACCATCGAGGGGTCCACTTTAGCGTGGCTATGCGAAGAGGCAATATCCGTTAGTGTGCCTATGCGAAGAAGCATTAGGCGAAGCAACGCTATGGGAGGTATTGTTCATGGGACTTTGAAATCACATCGTGCAAACCTGGAGGGTCGCATGGAAAGAGGAATCGCTAAGCAGAGGAGTGTGCTTTGCGAAGTGGGGTGCCTTGGCCTTAGCATGGGGCATAGGTGTGAGTGGAAGGCGCTTCGTGAAGTGGAACAGTGTTCGCGGAGCACTGCCTCGCGAAGAAGGGGCGCCTCGCGAAGTAGGGTCCTGCGAAGCAGTGTGCTTCACGAAGTGGAGCGGTCCTGCCTTAGCATAGGGATCACTCGTATGGGTTGGGTGTTTCGCGAAGCACAAGTGCTCCGTGGCTGCCTGGGTACCCTTGGGAATCCCCTTCCTCCATGAACGCCCTTGAGCTTTGCGAAGGGAATCCCTACCGGAAGAGGGGCTCAAAACGAGACAAAGCAGAGTCGTCTCGCGAAGTAGAAGTACCTCGTGGAGCTCATGATTCCCGAGGCAAAGCGTGCTTCGCAATTCGGGAGAGGAGAAGCCGAAAGGTCGGATTGTCCGTCCTCGGGACTCAGGGGGAGTCCAGTATTTATAGGGAAGGGGCGCCGCAAAGCAGGGCTCGCGCGCCGCCTCTGGTGCTTCACGGCGGCTCGCGAACGTCAAATCGGATCGCGGAGGATTACCGCCTCTGGTGCATCACGGCGGCTCGCAAACGTCAAAGGGGTTCACGGAGCATTACCGCCTCTGGTGCTTCGCGGAGGCTCACGAACGTCAAAGGGGTTCGCGGAGCATTACTGCCTCTGGTGCTTCGCGGCGCCGCCATGGTTGGGGCGCTTCGCGGCGGGGCTTCGCGGCGGAGCTTCGCGAGGCAGCGCGCCGGCCTTTTTCGTTCCTTTCTTTCGGGCCACATTTTTGGCGCCAACAATGATGACTATATCAATTTCAACATATAAATTAATCATTAACATTTTAAAATTTTCATTATAATATTTATCAGAAAATTTAAATTCATTATTTCCCTGTTATTATCATATTCTAATGTCTTATGAGGCTTAAATTTATACTAATTCAATCATACAATGTAATGAATTCATACACATAAGATCTAGAATCTTCCAACCAAACCAATTTCATACACATAAATGTTATTTCATACATGTCTTGATAAATTCATACAATATCACTATCAAATTCCTAAATCATGATAAAAAAATTTATTCTAGTTTCTCAAAATCATACAATATTTTCAGAGTAATAATATACTAGTAAAAATTCTTATTGATAATTTCTCATAAGGCCAAAATAAAATATTCTTTCTGAAGGTCATATGATGGTTCCTAAAAATGATACACACAGGCACCATCAAAGTAATACACAATGATTACAAAAATCATATGTGATCAGGTCATATTGATTTTTTATCTTGATTATTATTGTTCCATATGTAACTAAAAGACATATCATCACTCATTGAACAATTATATTTTCATTTTCAATCAAAAAAATTGAACAACAATCCGAATTAAGTAATAACTTTCTAAATTTATTCAATAATCTTTAAACATCATTAAATAGTATTCATGTAACTAAAACATCATTTGGTGTTCTTGGAGCTCCATGGATTGATCGTCTCGTAATTTTCAGCAAGGGACAACCCCTATTTACACTTAGGTTTAAATTTATGATTCACTCCTTTAACTTGATGAATGCATATGAGACATCTCTCTATTTTATAACACATGTGTTTCAACCTAATGATGAAGGTTTCCTAAAAATTACAATGACTTATAACTACCTTAAAATCTCCATACATCTTCTATGTCTTGAAAATATGTCACCATTATAATGACCCGGGATTTTCATACATACATATCACATCATAATAGATGATTATTCAATATTTTTCACAAATACATGCTTGAGGACCATAAATGATTATTGTATTTAGAGAATTGATACACAATATTCTTATTTCATTAAATATATTCAACATCACACACACATATCATCCAACATAGTACACTTCAAGGAAATTCACAACTTAAACCATTCTTCATAACCAAGGGAAATGAAACACAAGAAATGGTGATCTTAGATTCTAAGTAATGGTAAACATGGAATGTTTCAACCAATTATCATATTAAATCATTAGATAAGTATAAAAATATAAGAGTATGAATACAACATAAAAGGATTGTGCCAAATATATCATGTATTTTAAAAATGATCCATGCAATAAAACATTTCCCTTTCAAAGTACATGAACCAACAAGGTAAGAAAGCATCATAAATCAATCATGAACTATACTTCCTTCTCATATATGTGTTGAACCATCATGAATTACAATGTAAAAATTCTATTCCAGTCTAGGCATTTCCCTAAAAGAACATGTTCAAAGAGGTCTAAAGTAGTGGAGTCCTAGTGTATCAAACCTCACAATGACAATACATAAATAAGGAAGATAACCCATGGAAAAAAATTTACCACTATTCTTTGTTAGCCACCCAAGAAGCTCAGAAATCCACCACTCTATTCCCCTCATGTTAAGTTTGCGAGATTCCCATCTATGGATAAAGAGGGATTTTGAATTTTTAGGAAAGATAAATGATAGACCGTGGACAATGAACATTCTCTTATAACACTCCATGAAATGCTATCTAGTCTATTTCCACCATTCCCAGTGGGATGCTATGATCCTGAATATTTTCCATACTCTTCCACATTTCCTTGGTCTCAGCCACCAGGGTCTCCCCTAGTCCAAAGTCACTACAAAGTTCCATAATAACCACCCCTTTGGAGTCAAAAACCACCCCCTACATAACAACTGAGATATATGATCTATCCACATTAATCTTAAAACCATTGTTCGGTGAGTTCCATCATACCCATATGCCATGTTTGGTTGGGTTCTGAGGAATTTACTGAGACAAACTCCTATCAATCAATTTTCACAGCATGATTGACCTGTCCCAATGCTTGATAAGAGAGATCAAGTCTGTGATGATGCATTGAGCATTCATCAGTAGACCCAAGTAGGAGCTAGTGATTCTAGTCTTCTGATACTAATTATCCGTCCTATGAATGGTCCAACGATCTGCAAAAACTAGAAGCATCATCGCATGTCTCTTCTACACCTCATCATCAGACCCTACAGACCAGGACTTCTAGAAGGATTCCATAGTGCACCCCCAGTTCATTAGTTTAGTGAACTCACCCAACGACACCCAAATAGTCTCATCCCACCCCCTAGAAATGAAAATATACACTAATGATCCTTCTTTGGGGTTCTTACAGCACCATCACTTAGACACCTTTGATATTCCCTTTTTTCTGAACCAACTCATCCATGGGGAGGTATTTTTTATGAATCCTCCATACCAGGAAATTAAGCTCTATGGGAATATCATTACACCAAAGGGAATTTCTCCAAATATCATTTCCAGACACCACTTGAGATGTAGATCTATAAGACTTAGCTGAGAACACACCAGAAGATATACCTATAAAAATGAGATTATTTCGTTCCTCACTAATGTTGATATCATTGAATCATCCCTCTTATCATTGATGATAATGGAATTGATGAATCTCTCAAATATTACCTCCTAAGAAAAATAAATTTCCAGAGTTGGGTAGACCGAGAAGCCGATCACCATCCCCACATAATTTTCGTTCAAGAAACTAATCTTCCCACATCCTAAAATCCACCTGGAGTGGCTCCTCAGGACTAGAAATTAACTGTAAATCCCATAACAATGATGAAAATTTCCCCCGTGAGAATGGTACTGCTGAGAACCATGTATACTAGTCATAAACCTGATCTATAGAGATTTTCCCTCCAGAAATATCCATGAATCCTTGTAATACATGATAAACATAACCTATCATGTATTTATAAGGTTGATTATCCCATTTCCAACCGTCTTAGACTTATTTTCCTAAGAGACTGAATGGTACCCTCCTTCTTCATGGAAGGCCTAAATGAATATGGTCAATATCATTTTTATTTTTTTTCAAGACTTTCTTAGGCACGCTGAGCTCCAATAACACATGCATAAGTATGGCAGAAATAATAGTTAACCAAAGTGATACAACCCCTAAATTAAATGAACTAATTCATTAAATTTGTGATATGAGAAGTAATCCTTCTAAAAATCCCATAGAAATGGTGAATCTGAATCCTCCTTAGTAAAACTAGTGCACCCATGTAGTCCATGGGGAAAAATATTTTTTAACACCCAGTCCTTCCACAATTCCCCTTAACCACCTCTCTAAGAACCATTTAGAGATGAAGACACTACTCTTGGCCCTATTGATGGACTTCCCACTCCACCAACAGTATGTGTCCAAGATTTTGTGGAAATCACGTACGTTTCTTTTATTACTGTTAAAAAAAATACCATGTCATCTGAAAAAACAATATTAGAGATAACACATGGATTTAATATACATTGGAAGGGATTAAAGGTACCATTATACATAATTCTATCCAAATATATGCTAATAGTGTCTAGAAGAAAAACAAAGAGGCTAGGAGAATCATATCGGCTTTCCTAAGACCTCTGGTAGTCTTGAAGAACCCATATCATGACCCCGTAAAATAAATTTCTAACCCAATTGAGATAATATCCCATAAGAAGATATCAACCACTGCTATTAATAAGACCATGTCCATCAACACTTTATTGGTAAAAATAGACTCCATATTTTCATAAGATTTATGCATATCAACATTGATCACCACATTAGAGCCAAAAAATTATTTGATAGTATTCCCAACAATTTCTTAACACTTGTAAATAGATGATTGTGTTTAACTCCCTTTGATAAAGACCTACTGATTATCTGAGACCCAAAGGGGAGATAGATAGTGAGCCTTCTATTGATGGTTTTTATTGATACATTATATGGAAAGTTACTAATGCATTTTGGTTGATAGTGCATGAGTGAATATTAATCTTTAACCTTCTGAATGAAGTTCAAGGTCGAAGCACAGGAAACCAGGGGAACATTTCCACCTCAAATGAAATCCTTGATGGCCTCCACCAACTCACCTTTCACCATCCCCCATATTTACATATAAAATGATCTCATGAACCCATAAGGCCCCAGGGCACTTTCTACATTGAGGTTATAAGCTGATTCCCAAATATTTGCCTTGTCGAGTATGTTTTCAAATAATTTGTCGACATTGTGAGAAAGAAACACTGGAATATCATCAAAAGGATCAGTCTGTTCGGATGGATACCCCCCTACATAAGAGTATTAGGCTCTTTCAATAAATATTTAAAATATATTATATCCATACCACCAACAATCATTGTATTGTGTTTAAAATACTCTTCCTAGATATATATATTCAAACACTAATCCTACACCTTTCATTAATCAAGGCCTAAAAAACATTGTGTTTTAATCTCCCATGTGTATCCACATTTCCCCTGACCTCACATGGGTGATCCTCTCATATTCCACAATTAACTCAAGAAAATAATTTATTTTATCCACTGTGGTGCCAAAAGATTATTTATAAGTATAGAAACCATTCTATATGACAATGTTAACAATTGAGACCTTAAATCATAATAGATCTGGCATAGACACGTGTTTCACATTTCATAACATTTCATGAATCTTATCCCATTTCCTGTAGTGGATCAATCATATCAGACTATCTTCTATAAAAGATCAATAACATAATATTTTTCCCATAATTATAAAATCAGATATAAATCTTTATCTAATTAATTGAAGGGAGATATAGGTCTCATCCATCTCAAAATCCATAATTTTTTATACCATAAGACCATTAGACATTAATCATATCATAACCAATAAAAAATAAAATGTATTTCATACAAATTTCATCACAACATAACCCAACGAAAAGAAATAAGGTTCATAAACATTTCATCAATTCATTAAATCATAAACCATGCAAAATGAATGTGTTTCATAAACATCTATTCATCATAATCACAAAAATAACACATAAATCATCCAAATAAATAATAACTATGTTACCATTGAATTATATACCTAATAAAATATAATCAATTCCAAAGGATGTTGTTGTTGGTGAATTTAAATTCTATAAAGAGAACATTAAAACATTCTTTGGGTAAATGTAATTTTTATTTGAAATTACTTATTTAAAATATATAAATTTGCCAAATATTAACTAAAAATTTTCTATTAAAAACTCTAAAAATTTTAAATGATTATTAAAATGATTGAGTGCTGATGATGGTGTAAAATTTTATTAATGTTGTACACATTGAAATAATTATTCACTTAACATTTTTTGTAAAAATTCGAAACTACCTCATTCAAAAAATAAAAAAATGATTCATATCAAAAAACTATAATTTCATACATTGGTATAGATTTATTTAAAAAAATAATTTTAAAATAATAAAACATTCATTAATTTTTTTAGAAAACATGGACATGGATGAAAAAGGATTTTTGACCGAATAGTGAAATAATTTTGGTTTTTCATTAAACAATTAGTCTAGAGTATTGAGTATATAAGTATAGGAAAATGAAGTGAAAACATGTATTTTCATGAAATAACAAAGGTATAATAAAATACATGATATTATTTAGAGATAGATCATAGGATTTCATTATTGGAAATATAATCCTAAACAATCCTAACAACAATGATATTACAACATAAAACATTTTACCGTTTGAAAACATTTGAATCAGAAGTCCCATTAAATAATAACATCAAATGACACATTAAATAACATTAAAATTATTTTATTCATGGTATAACATGAAAACAGTATAGTATATACACCACACAGAAAACAAAAAATGAGTGTTGAGTATGGCATATGTTTCCCTTCAATAAAAGAGAGACTTGGTATCCCATACCTTAGGACTCAAACTTTGTTGTACACATTAAAATCTCTTATATAATAAATCTGTGATTATTATAAATCTACTAATATATGATTATAATTTTTATAATACCATATATGGTATACTTGTAAACTTTTATTAACAGTTTATTAACAATTCCTTGTTAAAATCATGTTTCGGGTAATAACTACTTCTTTTTTCAACTATGTTTTAGTGTTGAATATATGGTCCCTTAATAATGATCATCATTAAATAATCTCCATAAATTTTAATCATAATAAAATTATCATATATAATAATTATATATTTATTTATAGTAATCTATTAAAGATGGAGATAGAAAATGAATTACATTGTTTATGGAGATGGTAGGCCATACATACGCTTGAACCCTATTTCAATATTTTAAATGGATGAAATGAAATAAATTAAAATAATATTTTAAATTAAATATATAATTTTTATGTGATATATATCAAGTGTTATAATTTAACTTATACTTATGATCTTCTATATAAAGCATAAGTGAATGACAAATCACATCGCTTCGTGGGGCAGTAGGTCGTCGTACACATGAGCAACGCAATAATATTCCCATGTAATGTAAAGTAAGACGGTTTATATGATATTATAATTGAATAAGTATAATTATATCAAAGATATCATATAAATATGTTAAATCCATCATTATATCCATCTGTGAGAGGTGGTGATGGAAAAGTTTATTACATCGGTTTGTGCGGTGGTAGTTCATCACACACATGATTAATGATTTTGTTTCCCATTTGATTTAAGATGATATAGATTTATGTTATTACATTTAAATAATAACATATAAGTATATGGTTTAAACTGGTGTTATTATATCATCATTTCTGAAAACTATTTCATGTAGGAGGAAGAAGAAATAAAATTGAAACTATTAATTTAGAATGATATCTCTTCTTCTCATAACCTACATAGGTTTACATAAAAATCCTTCTTAGTCATTTCCGGAATGAAGAGTTTTTATATGTGTGAGCTTTAGTGGAGATGGGGTTCCATGTTATAAGTGGGTAGAGGACACACTTAGAATGTTTGAAAAGAAAAAGTTATAATGATATTTTAAACAAGTCACAAGGCTTGAAAATGGCTCATTTTCTAACCTAAGAGGATAAATGATTAAATAGATCCATACATTGTGATATGGGAAAAAATATTAGGAAATTTTTTCCTCTATCCTTTTAGTTTAATCCTTGATAAATCAATTTTAACTTTAACTAAATTAACTAATTCTTACTATTTTCACTATAAATTTAGAGAAATAATTAAGTTGGAAATATAAAATAATATTAATAGTTATTATTAAAAAAAACTAATTCTATTTTTTCAAATTTCATTAAAACATTTGGAATAATGTAATATAAATTTAAACTCTCAAGAACTAGAAAAAATTGGTTTTCTAATGGGAAATTTCTCATATGTATAGAAATTTTAAATATCTAAATCCCATATTAAATAGGTTACAATGATGTAAATTAGATTAATAAATATATAACTTAACTAATATTTCTTTTAAAACTATTTAAAAAAAATATCTTGTTAATTATTTAAGCAAAAAAATGCATGTTTTATAAAAATTATTATTTTTCACTATTCCTAAAAAATTTGAAATTTTAATATAATTCTAAAAAATTCAACCTAAGATAATTTTTACTTACATATTTGAAAAATGTAGTTAATTTTTTCATATATATTTTCTAGAAGTTTGAAAAATCAATTTAATTATTTTTTCACACAAATCTATAAAAACATTTTTTGAGAAAAAAGTATTTTTGAAGCATATAATGACTTCACTAATAATTAAGTACCTATTTATAAATATATATTTGTATATAGAAACATTATATTTAATTTTACAATTTTTTTATTCCTATTCATGCATCAAAATTTAATGACTAGGTTATATCATTTATATTTAAATAATAAAATTAATATTATATCACAATTCATTAAAACTGAGTGTTGTGTGTAACACAAGATGTAAGTGAAATTAAATTTATATGAAAAATATCATAAAATCTTGGGGTGTTACCTTATAACCACCTAATAACTAATTTCTCACACAAAACATTGTAAATTTAGTATCAAAAATTGAAGATACTTCTTCCCCATTATATCCTCAGGTTCTTACACAGCTTGTTCAAGATTATGGTTTTACCACAAAACATTTACATGGTGAGTTGTTTTATTTAATATTTCATTCTATATATGATATAGAATCTCAGCCATTAGTTTCTCCTTAGAAATACCATGATCTTTGTGTTAGAACTCTTTGTTCGGTACATCTGATGGATCATGTATGTACTTCCTTTAGAAGAATACTTCGAACACATCGTGAGCCTGATAGAGGTTCAGTGTAAGGGCCCAGTGATACTCAATGGTCCTGATGTAATTAATAATTTCATAGGGACCAATATACCTAGGGATTATTTTTACCTTATTTGAAAAAAAACAATGACATCTTAAATGGTTAATATTCATAGAAATGCCTTCTAAGCATCTTTAAATTTTAGATCTCATTGATGATTTTCAATATAAAATTTCTATCAAGTTTATGCTACCCTAATGTATTTATTATTATATTTAACCTTATCTTCCATTTAATTCACCTAATTTGGTCCCAAATGATTTATTTATCCAACTTTATCTCAGTATGTTGGAGTTAAAAACTTTTTTCTATATAGGGATTCAAAAGGAGGCATCTGAATGCTTGATTGAAAGCTATTATTATAAGATTACTCAACCAAAGGAAGGTATTGACCCCAAACACCATTCAGATCCCTATAATAATACACAGAATATTTTATAGGGTTTTAATTTTTCTTTTAGAATGAAAATCTATTGGATCATGATACATAGTGATGAAACTAAACTCTGTATCTAGAGCTTGCTGAAGGCTTCTCTAAAACATCAATGTAAAGCTCAGGTCCCGATCTGATATAGTAGAATGTGGTACTCTATGAAACCTTACCACTTTATTAATATATATATTTTTGGAAAGAATATCTTGAGAAAAAAATTCTTTGAAAGTGATGAAGTGTCCTGAATTTATAACGTGATCAAATACAACAAATATATAAATATTCCCTTTATATTTTTTTGGGGATTTCAATGACAAAATCTAGAGTGATGTTTTCAAATTTTTATTATATTAAGGGTAATGGTTGTAACATCCCCTTATACTTATTTCGCACAACCTTAAATATCTGACATAAAAATAACCAAGATACATTTTTTTAATATATCTCTTCCTTTTATTTCACAAAAATCACTCATTCAGATCCTTATACATTGTCATACATAAAGATTGAATAGAGAATGAAGAACTATGAGTCTCTTCTAACATCCCCTTCCTCAATTCTATTATGGATATATCACATACATAACTCCAAATCATTATCATTCATAAATAATCAGGGTTAAACATAGGACTATTTCTAGACTTCTTATTCACCTCTAAAACATACTTCTGGACCTTTTTAATCATTAATTGCATAGATGGTTAAAAACACATTTTAGAATTATTTGATTTCTCCCCTTCCCTCAAAATTCACATATTCATACTTTGAAAATACATAAATATTGGATATTTTGTGATCCTAATTATATATAATCATACATTATCCATCAGACTCAAAGAATTAACCACCTTGTTCTCTTTCCAATAGTGGTAACATAGAGATCACTCATGTTCCTTAACCAAATTCAACCATCTCCTCTAGAACATGTTAAACACTTTCTACATGAATATAAAATTTAAACTCTTATGATTAGTATATATTTAACAACTTTCTATATGAATAGAATATGTCCATACATTTAATTCAAAAATTACTACACGTAACTCCAAATCATTATTTGGGAAATTTTGGTAATAACCCTCCAATTTTCAAGAGGTAGAAGCTATGACTATATCATTTTTAAATATAATGGTTATCTCTATAATGAAAAATATGTTATAAAAAATAAAAATAATCTTTCTATTTCACATCATTAAAAAAATTATTCCCTTACTAACCAAGATATCACATAGGTGAGTGGTAGGTGTTTCTCTGTTATGACCCTTCGACTATGGCTTCAAGCCTTGTGGCCATGTCAGATGTGATGGGTTTTTCATTTTTATTATAACTACCTTAATATAATTCTTATAAATTCCCTAAAAATATGATGTACAACCTTGAAAATAAATTATCCCAAAATTTCATTAATCACATGAAAATACTATCACATTAAACAACAAAATTTGTTTTTAATAATTTGAAATTATGATAAACATTTATCTCATAATCCCATGATGGTGTAAATAACTATTATGTTAATATTTCATGAAAACATACATGATTCAAAAATTAACATTATCCATAGTGGTATCATGATTCTTATAACAAAAATACAATTGGTAAAAATACGTTTAATACATAATTCGTGAATCCCAATACTTACAATCTTTATTCATTTAACATAGATGGTTGAAAAAACATAGTACTTCCCATAGTCTATGGGTTATAACTTATTTTAGGTAATTCACTTAGATAATTCCCAGGTCCCAAACATACACTAAATTGAATTCCTAGTAAACTCATTACTCTAGGACCTTTATTTCAATAATGAAAACATCTACCCCAGAATTTGATATATTATTTTATGTTCTTCTTCCTTCCTTCTTGACATGTAAAAATATGAATCTTTTTTTCATCTATGATTATTACCACATGATAATTCATAAAATTACATATTATTATTATTTATGTTTTAATAATATCATTGAAGTTCTTATTGTTAATCATATATCTTAATAGCTGATTATGCATGATAAAAATATCTTTCAATCCAGTCGTCATCCAATTTTTCTACTCACCGTCATCGAATTTTCTAACACATTCATTGATAAAATGATTCCTCCTATTTCCATTCATTGACTAAAACAAAAAATCAAAGAATGAAAAATAAAAATCTGGGGGGAAAACCACATAATCATGGTAAATCACTTATAGGATGTCAAAAACATGAAATTTTCTTATTAATATATGACACCATAGGATTAACCTAGGTAATTAATGGTTATTATTCAAATCTATCATGTTTGGTCATAATGATTTTTTGAATTTAAATGCACATCTCCCAATAGTTTCGTACTAGGAGTGTAGAAAGGGCCATTATCATACATTTGGTGACAGTTAAGTCTAGCTCTATATACCCTTTTCAAAGTTATCTTCCTTAGGTAAATCTCTTCTTGGTCAACATTCACTTTTAGTATCCAAATATGGATTTAATTTCTTGGAAACTACTTGCTCTAACCTTCACCAAAATTCAAGGACATTTTCTCAATCATTTACTTATCATTTTACGTATCATTAGACATATCCTTAGGGATCTAACTAATGTTTTTTCATCATATTTTTAAAGATTAATTAACCTTCTCTCTAATAGAAATTAAATTGGACCATGATTTTCAAACATATATATTAAATATTAATAGATTAATATTCAATATATTTAACAAATACATGCCTAAGGATAAGAAAAGTTTAGTGTATTTGGAGTATAGTTATATAATATTCTTATTTTTTTGGAAAGATCTTAAATATCTCCCATACAGATCTTATAACATAGTACACTTCATAAGAACTCCCTCCATAAAAATTTCTTCATAAATTTAGGGAAAGAATAAAAATAAATGGTGAGATCAAATGCCCATTATGTGTAAACATGTATAATATAAATCAATGGTCATGTGAAATATTATGATAAAAAAAATGATATGATATTATGTTTACAAATTACAAGGTTCATACCCAATCTATCCTGGATCATAAACATGATCCATGGAATAAAACATTATGATTTCAAAATACATGAACCATAAGAGTAATAAATCACCATAAATCAATCACGTACTATAAGTTCAAGTCATATATGTGTGGATCCATCATAAGTATTTCAATTATTTTATATGTCAGGATTAACTAAAAAACCATAAAATAAAAAGAAGATCAGGAATCGACAATGTTTTCTTATTTCCTAATAGACTAGACAGTACCACCTATTTCCCATAGTGGATTAAGTATATTTGTCTTGTCCCCGATTGTATATCAAGCACATATGCAGGTTTCCCATAATTTTATCAAGAGATATAAATATTTATACAATGAATTGAAGTGATATATTGGTCTTTCTCGACAAATAATCCATACAATTTTTCTCAAAAGTTCATAAAATATTATAAAAGTCCTAACCCATGAAAAGGTAAATGGGTTTCATATTCAATTAATTAATTCACCATATAATAACCCATGAAAAAATAGGGGTTTCATAAAAATATTTCCATAATAAACATAAACATAAACCATCCAAATAAATATAAAATATTTCACCATTGGATTATATCCCTAGTAAAATATAATAAACACCAATGTTTATTTTCATTTATGAATAGAAATTATATAAAATATTATTAAAACATTTTTAAGGAAAATATCCTTAAATTTGAAATTAGTTCTTTAAAATATAAAAATTATTAAAATAATAAAGACAAAAAATTTAAAAATAATATTTAAAAATGTAAAGACATATTCAAATAACGGAGCGATCATGAGGGTGGAAAATTCTATTCAGGATGTACTGGTAAAAATAAGCATTCCTCTGACATTTTTTATAAAAGGTATAAAATAACTCATTCAGAAAACAATAAGAACATTACTTTTAAGTTATTTTTATAAATTAAAACATGGTTATAAATGAATTCAAACAATCATTAGATATTGGTATAATTTATTTAAAAAATTATAAAAAAAACATGGACATGGAAGAAAAAGGGTTTTTTACCGTAGAGAGAGATAGATTTGATTTTTAATTAAAAAAATTATTTCTAGAATCATAAGTATATAGAGAGAGGAAAATAAATATAAATATTTTATTTCAGGAAATAACTATAGGATAAAAAATTTATGAGATTCATTAGAGATAGATAATAATATTTCATCATAAAAAACATAATATTAAATAATCCAAATAAATATTTAGATTTAAACATTAAACCTTTTACCAAATTGCAAATTTTTGAGTCATGTAGTCCATTAAATTATAATTCCAAATAAAACATTAAATATCATTGAAATATTTATATTCATTATATAAAATTTCAAAGAGAAATTATATGCACCACAAAAAAAAGAAACAAGTGGTGAATATGTCACATATCTCCATAAAAAATAAAATAGATACTAAAAATATCTTACTATAAGTCTCAATTTCCTTTGTACATGTTTTAATAAAATTTACAATTAATATATGATTATTAAAAAAATATTCAACAACCATATTGATATGTATCATACCATATATGATTTACTTATCACTGTTTATTACCCATTTATTAACAACTCAATGTTAAAATCGTGTTTTAGGTAGTAAATACTTACTTTTTTATTTTTTAATGTGGGATCTTGACCTCTTATTATTAACCATTGAAGGAGTATGTGGAATAGTCGTTCCTCCACTTCCTCTCTTTATACCTTACCTCCTAAGAAGGGACCTCGTCCACTACTTCTGGATTTCTAACCATGATTTTTCTCCCTTTTCACTAGCCCTTCTCAACTCCCTATCTTCTTCACTTTTGATGTTTTCTTGAAGTTAATTCTTATTAATATGTGGTTCCATAGATTCCAATTCATTATATCAAATCCATGAGTGCATATATAATTTTTTATATCACCTTGGTATCTTTATTAGGTAGTAATAATCCCTTAACTAACTCCTTTAATATATTTTTCATTTAATAATTGAATTTTTGTGATTGAGTGATTGTTAGGATTTTGGACTCATGAATTTTTTTTGATCTAATTATTGATACAATATGTAATTTGGTCATCTTTATATAATTATATATTGATTATAATAGGTCTTTTATTGTCCATATTCTAGTTGTAACTCATTTTTTAAAAGAAATTTAATCCTCTTTTCAGGATTATATGGATCTCCCTTCCTACTCTCCCCCTCCCATTTTAGAGTCCAGTAAATATTTGGTTGATTGAAAACATGGTAATATTATTCCTTTCCTCTGGTAACCAAACCCATTCTATCTTTAGACAAGTTTATCTTAAATGTTTTATTGAATTATATGTCTCCAATGATTCATTGGATTTTATCTACATTGATATTGAAGGGGAATGTTTTTGGAAGCAATAGGTATTCTATGAATCATGGGTTCCTTTCTACTCTCTTATTGATGTATTGGAATTTATAATTAAAAATGAAAAATGGGGAGATTCCCAAACCTCATATGGATCCCCCAATGAAGATTCAACACAAGATACCTCAGCTTTAGGTAAAAGATGTGTGAATTAAAAAAACCAACTGAGTACTAGAAAGGGAATTCCAACTATTAATATGAGCAATCATTTTTAATGCTTGTATTTAAAGGCTAGGACCAAGATCACGGGGATTTAGTTTATAAACTAGTAATTATAACATAAGTGGAGGAAATTATGAGGGTAAAATATTCTCTAAGGAAGAGTCAGGTGATGATATTTCCATTCATTTCTCAGTGGATAGTGAAAATAGAATCCATGGTAGATGACTTCCAAACAAAAAGATAATGAAGGGGAAGAAGGAAAATAATGACCCTTGGAGACGAATTGTTCCTAATGAAAAGAATCATAAATTTAGGAAGGATTTTTCTCACATTCAAAACCCCATGAAGTCCATATCTAACAAAAATATTAGGGAAATGAACTAGAATGTTAACTCATTGTGCATTCATAGGTGAAGGGAAGTTCCATGGTTAAAGATGATTCAAAGAGGGATGTCCATCCGGAAATGGTTTAGATCCATAATAAAAAGATGGTGTCTCAGGATTTAGTGCATGTTTTACTGTTGAAGTAGGTGGATGGGAAGGAGGCTGTAGGAAAAGAAAAATATTTGGAGCTGATTATTCGCTCTGAGGAAGAAATGTTTGAGGATACCTTATAAATTAAGGCACAATAGGAGGATGTAAATAAGATGAATGATCGATTGAGTAAAAATGATACTAATGAGGAGCATAAGTTCTAGATAAATACAAATATAATATTTATACCCATGAATTAAATGATAGGAATATCATCCTAGATGAGAATAATTAGACTTGGTAAAATATATAATTTCACATTGAATATATTATCTAGGATGACCCTGATACAAATTTACCTACACTTCAATCAATTTTATATAAGGATATGGTATCTAACAATATTAAATTTTCCATAAATAATATTTTTATCTATTATGTTGTTTGATGAATTTTTGTTTCGATTTTGTGAGGTTTACCACTTTTTCTTAAAAACTTCGTTTTTAAAACAAAATGATTAATTTTTCTTGTATTTTTTGGTTTGGTAGTTATGTTCCATTTACTTTGATAATGGTTGCATAATATATGGAATTTTAAACATGATATAATTATAATATATATTATATAAATATTTACTTATTTCTATATATTAAGGTTATATATTTAAAATTGATTGCACTATTTATGGAGACGTTGGGTCGTACGTATGCTTGATCACTGTTTCCTTTTTCTAGATTGATGAAATGAAATAAAGGTAAATAATATATTTCCTTTAAATATTTTTATAGGTCATATAGATAACATATATAGCATAAAACAATCTTCATTACCTTCTATGTAAATTTTTTGTGATGAACAATTCATATTACTTTGTGAGGTGGTAGTCCATCATACACACAAGTGATGTTATCATATTCCCATGGAATGGAATGTAAGAGGATATATGTGATATTATTATTTAAGAAGTATAATAATTTCCTAAATATAAAATAATTTAATTATATCCAACATTATATTCATATGTGAGAAGTGGTGATGGATAACTAATTATTGCGGTTAGCGAGGCGGTTGTCTGTCATATACACAATCGTCTGTTTCATTTCCCACTTAATAGAAGAGGAGATAGATGTAGGAAATTCCATTAACATAATAACATATTAGTATATGGGAGATAAATTTGTTATTATATCATCGTAATTTAATAATTTTATATGTATGTTGAATAATAAATAAAATAGAAATGCTCGGTTGAGAACAATACCTCATCTTTGAATATCCTTTTTATGTTTACACTGAAAGTCTTCCTAGGTTGGATTGATTATCAAAAATAGCCTCCAGGATGTGAGTAGGTAAGTAAAGAAATTATTTTTTGGGTATTATCAAAACTAATAGGTTTTATGTATTTTAATATGAGGGTATATTGGGTGCCCATTTTAAGTATAGGAGAGGACACACTTCGAATATTTGTAAAGAAAAAGGTATACCCACATATTTAAAAATTCAAAAGGCTCAAAATGGATCATTATTGAACCTTAGAGGTTATGAGGTAAAAATATTACTATAAAATAGTACATGAACATTTTTTTTGTTAATTTTATTCCATATTATTTTTCTTTAACCCCCCCCCCCCCTCCCCCCAATAAACTCGTTCTAACCTTATCCTTGGAAATTAATTTTTACTATTCATTTAGACAAAAAAATATGTAAAAATTATTTTATAATATTTATTATTATGATTCCAAATATGGATTCCATTTTTCCAAATTCTATTAACATAAGTTGTAAAATTTAATTTAAAATTAACCCCATTGGTGCAATGAAAAAGTGTATTTCCAAAGTGAAAAAATTCATAATTATAGATATTTTAAGTATAAAAATTCACTGTAAAAATGATTAAAATAGGATAAATTGGATTAATAGTTATGTAATTAAACTAATTTTACTTTAAATTCCTTCATAAAATTCTCCAAAATTCACCCTAAGATAATTTTCACATGAAATTTAAAAAATTAAATTAATTTTTTAAAATAAATTACATAAAATTTCAAAAAAAAGTTTATTATTTCTTCCTAAAAATATATATATATCATTTTTTGAGATACAATTATTTTCAAAGCATATAAATAATTTTCTAAAAATTAAGTGCATATTTTTAAATATATTTGATTATATAAACTTTTTACGGTTAAGTTTAAAAAAAAATATTCATATTCATTCCAAACAAGTTACTAGATATATTATAATATTCATTTTTATATAATTATATTAGAAGTATATTGTAGTCTGTTAAAACTTGGTAATGCATGCAACAAAAGCTATAAAATAAATTAAATTTATTTAAAACAAATACTTCATAAATTCTTGGGTTGTTATAATCGTTTCATTTGAACTATATTTATCAGCTTTATTAAAATGTATAACATCCATTTCAAAGTACAATCATATAAAATAAATATTCAATTCTTCATGGATGGTTCAAATTTTCTTAATCACTTTCACACAATTTATACTTATATTGGACATTAATAAGAAATCATAAATCATAAAAATTAAATTATACCTCATTAAATTTTTCCACACAGGTTCCTCAAGTTATAAAGTCGTAATTCAAATATCATTTCCAATACATGAGTTATTATTCCTGAACCTCAAATAAGAACATACTTCCTTATTTTTATTTCCCCAACCCATAATATACCCTCATGCAACTTACATCACATGCATTTTTAAACGGAAAATAAAAAACCTCACATTTTCATCTCAAATAATTAACCATCATAAAACTTTTCTTGGTAACTATACCTTTATTCTTAACTATCATGGGTACTTTTAATGTCATTTCATATGGTTTATATTTTAATAAATGTTCTTAAAAAACTCAAACTCTTTCCAAGAATTTATTTATAAACACATTAGTATAAGAAAACTCTCCACATACAAACAATAATTACAACATAAATATAATATGTTTTAAAAAATATCCTTCTGATTTTTTTCGGTAACACATATAATAAATGATATGTTAATATGGGATCTAACTATTCATATCATTTTTTTATATTGCATTATTTCATTTTCGTCTCCTCCCCATATAGATAATAAATACAACGTGTTTGGGAAAATATTGTTTCACATCATACTCTTAACATTTTTATTCAATAAATACACTAAATGTCTATATGAGTAATCCTCTATGAAAAAAACACAATGGTTTGATTTAGGTGTCAAATTTGTTAATCACTACCACAATATGATTACAACTCCAAAAAAAGAAGTCCATTTCTTTAAAGTTTTCATAAAAAAATAGGATAAATAATTTTTTACTAATTTGTAGATATATATTTTGAGGAATTAAAACCTGGAATGTTTGCACTCATAATAATGAAAAAATTAAAATATTCAAATACAAGAAGTTTATTCTTGGATTCTTTAACCATCCAATAAACTCATCTAATTTTCATTAAATTATTTTCATTTATTAAAATAAATACCCCTAATATTTTAGAATTTATCCATTCATGATTATGGATGAGGTAATAAAAATTCTTATATCATCAATGAAATTTTCACAAACAACCTTTAAATTTTTTATTTAAATGAATCAAATGGTTTTGGAGGCTTCTCAACATAAAATCCCCCTTAATATATTATATCCATATTTACATCATCAAGGTTGATCCTTTTCGTTGAGGTTATTTAGAATTATAAATGATAGATCATAGATATATGGTGACTCTTTAAGAGGTAGAATTAATGTACCATATTACTTCCATTCATTAGTTATCTTCTCTAGTTTTTTGTCTGGTTTTGAAAGATCGCATTTTTCCATGGTTTTTCTCTAGAAAACCAGATTCAACAATAATTCCATGCATAGTATAAAAAAATATCAAGGATAAATGTATAAACTAATTCCCCTAAATGTGAGTACCTATGTTGAGAATCTATTACCCACATGTTTTCTCTTTCTAATTTTCCACTAAGTCTAGATGAATTATTCATACATGTACTTCTCTATTTTCACAAAATTTTTGGTAGTATGGATGCATTATATTTTTTAGGTTTCTATTATATTAATTTTTATAATTTAAAATGATCCATTAATTAAAATTTATTCCATGGTGAAAAATTCCTATTCTGCATTATTTCTTCTTGGGTTGGTGTGACAGTTAAACAATCCTTTTTGTGGTATACAAATTCACTTCACCTCCCCCATTATAACTAAGAATATCTTTGTTTTTAATTTGATGATAAAATCTCTTAAAAATAAATTATTCATTATAGATAATATATTATGTATGTATGGTTCTTTCCTTCTATTATGCTTCTATTTTTATTGATTTCTTGAAGTCAGCTGAAATAATGATCTTGGATTACTTTATTGTGTGATAAGACTTCATGGTCATTCCTTATGTCTTATATATATGTTTATTCACCAACTAAATATTTATATATATTTTTTAGATATGTTTTTACTTTATTATAGTATTTATTTCTTTAACGCATCTATATATGGAATGTATTATTTAATCCATGGTATTTCCATTTTTTCATTGAAGAATTAGATAATAATTTTTCCTATTTCTACCTTCATTATTTGATTTGTCTTGGTTTGATCTAAAAACCCATTCTTATTTTTACCTAATGATAAATCAATAGTATTCTTTATTTAGTTCATTAGAATTCCACCTTTAGAAATTATATCTTATTTCCTTCCCAAGGATGGATCTTAACTCTTAATCAATACTTATGCTCTTATTTTTGAATTTCTATTAGATACATTTTATGATTTATATGAACTATCCCAATGTAAAAACTAATTGATAATATCAAAAAAATGTGTTTTTCATATATTTTTTTGTTGGTTATCTTATTTTATATGATCTATGGATATTACATCATTTATATAATTTTACCCTTCAATGTAGGATTTTTTAACTTCATTAGTTGATAGATTTTTTCAAAAACCCAATTTCATGATCCAAAATTTTTAATAAAAGAATAATATACAAACAATTTTTTATTTAATTTTTATGATATATAGAACTAATTGAATATATAATTTGTTGTTTTTGGGAATTTTCAACCACTAGTTTGGAATATTTTGGGGAACAGATTCTCAGATAATTTGATCATACAAATTTATAAGTAGTGGTGGAATCCAATATTATTTTATTATTTAACGATTTAGATGGTTTTTTAGAATATTCTTTCCCTATATAAAAAATAGTAAAAACATCATTTACAAATATTAATGATACCTTTTCCTTTATAGATACATAATATTGATCATTATACGATATCAAAAAAAATCCAATAGATATAGATCCATTAATATAGGTAGCATCCAGGGACTTTTATATAAAAGAACTATTCCTTTCCTCTTTTTTTGAGGACATAGAATTATCTATTAACAGATTCCTCTTTTTAATTTCGTCCTCTTTGAATTTTATATTAAGAATGAATTTCTAATTCTCTGTTATCTTAATTTTTTATTCACTAGCCTTCATAATTTTTTGAAACATTTCATCGTGATTTTTTTTCTATTTTAGAATATGTTCATGATATTTTATCTGATTAATTTAATCTCAAGTTGAGAATATTTGATAATAGTTACTTCTTTTATTAGATTAGTATTTTCTTCAATACCTTTGTTGGATTCTTATCTATCAGGAATTATACTAATCCATTCATTCTAAAATAAGAGTATACTTTTTCAAGTTCCTCATTCAGGTTGTTTTGATATCCTACCCATGTTTAGGGATGTATACAAATCAAAAACATTTACTACAAATAGTATCCTTGGTTTCTAAATTTTCCTCACATTGGACGATGTCAGCCAACATTCTCCTAATATAGAAACAAGTAAAAATGACACTATATTTTGTAACTTTCTATATATTAATCATATAATTTTTAAAAGAATCATAATATGCCACATCACATTAATAATCTTGGATATGATTTTCAACACTTGTTCTCAACTCTTATAGTGAAAAATTTGAAAAAAACATATTTCCCTAGTCTTTATTATTATAGGTATTTTGAACTACACTAGAAAGAATTGAATTTTACCTCCTTGGATGATAATTCCAACAACATATCTTCTTCTTTCAGGCCTTTTTTTAAAAATATTTTTTTCCATGCCTGATTCTTCTTCCTAAGGAATGATTCATGGGGACAATAATTTTTACACACATTATTAAAAAAGGATGAAATTTCACCATATTTTTTCATAAGATACATATTATCAATATATGATTTAGAATGAACTCTACTATAATTTACCTTTAACTAGTGGAGTGTAATTTTTATTTTTATTTTTTGATGAAGCCATTCATAACATATTTAGATTTTATTTCATAATTTTATTCATTCTAATGAATGAAATATCTTCCATGCCTTGCTTAGTATGGAATTAATTGGATTAATAAAATCTCCACTTCATATATACATTGAGAATAAAAACTAAATTAATTAAAATATTTTAAATATGAGAATAAAATATAGATGTGACCTTGCATTGATACCAATTTTTATGATCACATAGGGATGTGTCCAAAACAAAAGGGTAGAGTTTAATTCATGTTGATATACTTATAAACCCATATTTATTTTTATAATTTTATCACCTCTTCACTTATTTAGATTATGGATCTCCTTATCTTTATCTCTTCTTTTTTCAGTATCAAAATTCAAGACAAGAATGAAACATAGGATAACACTATTGTTTTTTTCAATTTGTTTTCACCTTTTATGGATGAATAAATCCACATATATACATGCTTTTTATTCCCTGAACACTACTTATTTTATATTATAAAAACAAGCATGATAATTTGTGGGGCCTTGGACTCAGAATACCAGCACTGACCAAGTATAATGTAAGAAATGAATTTCTACTTTGTATAAAATATGATATACGATATTAAAACTAATCATTATAGACTAAATAAATAATGAATTACATGTGTCCACACTAGATAGTGTGAGTGATCTTCCTTATCAATCATAGAAATCATGTATATTTCCTCAAGCTCATTTATACATCAATATTAGATGATGTTTACTGGATGGATTTATCACTTTAATTAAACTATAAATAATCCTTAGTAGTTTAAGATTGTATGTATTCTTAACTATGTTATCATTATATCCATTAGTGTATAGGAACATCACTAGGTCTCTCCCACATTATTTGATACATAGGTGATGTTCTTGACCATACTATGTTCATGCTCTAATCGTTTATCAACTTTCAGAATGTTTGTTTTATACATAGTTGAGAGGATCCCCTTGTTATTTTACACTTAATCTCATATTTTATATACATTTCACCTCAATCATATCTCCCTCTTGAATTTCCATAGTCTTCACAATTTGGGATCATGAAATCTAGGCAGTTCAAACTCATAATCTCGGTCTTTATTTTTTTCATTTAGATTCTACATTTTTTCCTCTTGATATCTCTACTGTATTACCTCAAATGATATTTTACTATCATGAACATATAAATCGAAAAATTATTGAATATTTAAAATAGTTTTAATTATTCCACATTTTTATATAACTTCATGAATTATGCCATGAAAGTTCATTCTATGGAATCAAACACTCCCCAAATGTCATTTCCTTCAATGAATAATTCTTCTTTTATCTCTATATGAATCATGATTCTTATGTGATCATGATATATTATACCTTAGCAACATAATAATTACATCAAATAATATAATATCTAATTTTAGATTATTTTTATTCTCATATATATCAAAATATACAAATTATAGATTTCTCAATTATCACATAACCATAATGTCTTATAGTAATCAAAGTTATAAGATGTATATAATGAAATTCAGTGTTTTCATACTTGAATTTCATAAAGTATTACTACAATATAAAATCCATATGTGCATACTGGAATTCATAAAATACATGACAAAGTCATATGAGCTCACTATTAATTTCTTAAGCCTAGATACAAATAATTACACTAGTTTCTCAAAGTCTTATGGAATATTTATTTTCATACATTGATAGTACAAAATTTTACACTCAAATTAACATAAATAAAAAGTTATGTGTGAATGCATAAATACTTAAATTGGATCCTCAAATCCTTACATGATAATAATCAGCATGTTACATGATCATTAACTATGTCATATGTGATCAATATATAGATATTTTTCATTCATATAACTATTATTTTATAAATAACTCAAAAAAATATAAATAATACTTCAACTAATATTAAAGACATATCAATCAATTTAAATGATCATCATGCCTCAACCCAATTTTTTTATCTCTCTTCATTAAATAATATTCAATGATAATAAAAAATTACTGTTTCACTAAAAAAATTGGCTAATTTTTAGTGTTATCCATGGAATGAACATCTTGGAATTATTACCATATTATAAACCCTATATAATTTTTATTTCAACATTATAATACCTTGATCCAACATGATGAAAACATTAACCACTTTCCCCAACATTACCACCCATTTTCCTCAATCTTACATCTCCTATTCCTCAACATTATGAATAATTTTTCATCCAATTTATAAATACATTTTACTAAAAATATTAACTCAAAACCTCTTATATATTTTGGATATATGTATTTATTTCATTCATACATTTTAACAGCATCCTTATCCAGAATTAATGCTAATGAAAACATCAGTCAACTTAAATTATCTTCTAAAGTTTCATGGTTGCATAAAATTTTATTTAGCACATCCAAAAAATAATTTCTTTTCTTAGACATGAATAAAATTTTTTCAATCATAAGAAAAAAAAGGATCCCTCCTTATTTCTGGGGAAAACAAATCATAAAGGTAGAGGCCAGTATTATAATCGTATTTCAAAACATATGACTGGATGTCCTGTAATTTCATGTAATCACTTACTTTATTTATTTCCTTAATAAGGAACATAATCAACACTCAATAAACATTCATCATTTCTATGATTCAAGGGAACCTATAAAACCTCATATAATATTCCATATTAATTATATATAACAATAATATTCATGGGAACATCATATTTATTCTCAAATAGTAGGGGAACTTCCAATATCCTTCTATGCCATGAAAATAATCATCATTGTGCTTGAAAACTGAAAACTACTTATAATCCTTTCTTTAGAAACATATTAACATAAAAAACTCCCCACACATTGAAAAAAATAAAAACCCCCAAATTGGTTTCAAAGAATAGTTTAGGGAAAAGATTTAGTAAGGGTAACACCCATAAAAAAGATTTTAATTTTATAATGGTTGTCTTATCCTAATGCATTGATCTACTTGAGCGACGTCTGAATATCAAGCCCTCTATTTGAGAGATCATCAGAGCATCGTTGATATGGGTTTCTATAATTTACCAAATTTTGAAAACATGAAATTAAATAAATTTTAACATAAAAATTTAGAAAATATTTGAAATATAAATGTATTATGTCATTGATACATGAGTTATGTAATATATAATCTTAAGTATAAACTTATATTTCTTTATTTTTATCCCTATAATGTGATATTAAATCTATATATACATGAATTACTATATTGGGTACCCTGGGTAAATAGAAAATGAAATTGGTGAGCAATAATCCCTAGTAATGGAGAAATTAGTCTAAAAATGTTGAATAATTAATAAATATGTATCATGATGCATATAAGGTTGTCTTAAAATTATTGTTTAATAGTTAATCACATAGAAATATTTCATAAATTAAATTATATCCTATTATAATGGAATCATATGTATGTGGGACAATAATGAAACATGTTATTATAAATATAAGTCGAGCCACACTTCTAATACATCACTACATAATGTACGAGGCTAACTTCCTATCTAATACTCATGGTATCATATAAAATTTAAACATTACCCAAAAGATTGGGTGGTTGTATAATTTTGTACCCCCCCCCCCATCAAATAATGAAATAAAAATGATGATGTGTTCCATAAAAAATAATGATTTTATTAGTATAGAATTGGTAAGACCCATGATAATAAAATGGGTAACATCATCTTACGATGATGTATAATCAAATGAAATATCATAATGTGTTCTAGGAAAACAAGTAAATAGATAATATTAGAAAATCATGGTTTGAAAATAAGCATGGTTCATGATTTTGGAACCCATTATGAGTTTAAAATTCTATGAAATATGAGAATCAGTATGTATTCAATGGAATACATTAAATTATGTTATAAGAAATAGGTAATGAAAATTAAAATTTGGTAAGAGCTTATATATTCTCACAAATATATAGATTTTAAATAAGGTATTTTTTAGATATAATTATAATAATAAGATAGGTTCATTAAATTCAATAATTAAATGGGGAAGTTCCCTTTTATGTGCTACAATTTAAAAAACAGTCTAGAAATTGAAATTGTAAAACATGCATATCATGAGGAAAGAAAAATAAGTGTAATAAAACACATACAAGTTTTATGAAAATATGACTATAAATTCTATAATTATAAATAATAATGGGATAAATATGTAGGAGAAATATAGATAAGGTATATTAAATTAAAAAAGGACAACGAGGGAATTACCTTACCTCGTGTCATGACTCACATGAATTCCTTACTAAAATCTTCAGTAGTTGAATTATTGAACAAAATTCAATAATTTTTAACCATATTTATTTCATATATATTAATGTCCATTAATTTTCTTATGGAAATAATTTATTTTATTATTGTACCTCGTTTCAACCATAAGAGTTTTTTATTAAATCTAATAAATTTCATTAGTATATTGATAGTGGTAAGTGGTGGTATATTGATACGTATGTATACTATATCAATGTAGTAATTGTTTTATATTTTAATAGATGGTCAAAAATAGTTTCCTATTATAAAAAGTGTCTTGGTGTTCATGTTTTAAGAGGATAATATAAACATGGTTATATTTTTTTCTCATTATAAATTACAACCATTAGATTTCAACACATTAACAATGTTGAAAAAGTTAATAGTTCTTTTGTTATACTGATTCCCCATGTAACAATGTTACATATTAAAAATTATCATTTTCTAATATATATTGTCTAAGTGAATTTTCTTTTTACCAGTAATTTTTTATCTATGATTTATGATATTCACCAACTATTCCATGTAAAATTGATTATTATCAAACTACACCACTGATTTATTAGGTACATGTGAGGGATCTGTTATGTACTTCCTGATGGGGGATATGTGGAACATGTGATCCACTTTAGATATGATTGGTGGGAGTGTTGTTCGATAGGCCATAACTCTAATCTGATTAGAATCATGAAAAGGTAAAATATACCTTAGACTTAACTTTACCATATTCCAAAACCACAAAACCCTATTATATAGAGATATATAAAGGAACCCTTTATCTTTGACCTCAAACACTAGATATTTTTCATAATTACTGATAATGTTCTTTTATTAAATTATTTCTACTCTGATGTGTCACTTGATGGATTTGAATACGTCTACCATATCTTTAACCATTTTTGGTATCTTTAGTCTATGCTCTCAAAATTAATCGCAACATGTTGGGGTTCTAAACTTCATCCAATATATTGATTTATATATAACCATATGTATTCTCTATTTGAAATTATTTTTTGTATGATAACTCAATTAGGAGGATTTATTTATCCATGGCTCCACACATTTTTTTTTATATTTTCTCATCAATAAGTTCTGAGTTTTAGTTTTTATCTTATATTGAAAATTTATCTAAGCTTAGTATGTCATACTAAATATTAGTTATGCATTGAAGTCATCTTGAAGACAACTCCAAATCCAATAGGTAAATCTATGATGTAGATAATATATAATTGATAATGGTGTTCCATATAGTCTCACCACTTTTTCGATGTATATTTATGAATGTATATAGAGTCTAAATACTTTTCAAATGGTGATGTAGTGAAAAATATTTATAGGATGATCCACCATAGATAATATTCCATTTTATCATTTATATTTATTTAAATGACACATGATAAAATCCATGGAAGTGTTATCCAAATTCTATTTTGGAATAGGTATTGGTTGTCATATCACATTATAATGATATATTAATTCATTAAATTAACATATAAGGAAATTTAATATACATTTATAAATATATTTCTTCATATTATCCTGTATGAAGTTATTATAAAGATCTATCTACAATTTTTTACTCCTAAAGTAGATTCAGAATGTTGAGACTGACTGAAAATTATTTTTTATTGAAATAAAACCCCTTCTAAGGGATGAGGGGAAAACCATTAAGAAATCCAGACTTAAACAGAATAACGCATCTCAAACAGAACAAACCTCAAGCTCAAAAGAAGCGCTCACCATAATAGAGAAGCTCCTCCTAGAAAAAAGAACCATTAAGACTAGATTTCATTGTCCCATCATAGCACGTCTAGTTGTCCCGTGAAAAAGAGCATGGGTCTAGTACTGATGTCCAAATCCATACCCTCTCAAACATCTGATTTTGAAAAGCCATGAAATAATGAAACCTCTTTGCCCTGAACTTCATCTAGAGAATCTTCTTGTCAAAGAACGGTTGCAAAATCCCTTGATACACAACCCTTCAATCCTGAAACATCCATAAAGGTGTCACTACTCACCAATCATGGGATCCAACCACACACAGTCAACGATCCAAAAAACCAAATCCAATTTGTGAAACAACCATCAAAGAAACATCAAATCCTAGACCAACGTTAGAGCCGAAGCTGGAAGCACCCTACCACAACCATTGGCATCTCCAACCACATCCACAACAACCCGACGAGGAAGACGATCCGTGGAGAATGAAAATGAGTATTCATCACCTAGGATTGGAAGTTCTAGAAGCACCTCGAGGGAGAGTCTCTGATGAAGTTATCAGAGCAGACTGAGCCAGTAACGCCACTCTGGTCTGGAACCAAACCGATCGAACCATGGAAGAACCCACACCTGATTCCAGATTGGGCGAACTGCATAAAGCAGAAGTATCCAATGAGGCAGAAGGGGTGTACCAGAGATGACATAAGAGCACCGGTGAAGTAACCCGAATAAAAAAACATCCATAAAACCTAAAAACATATGAATAAACAAATCACTCCCCCTCTACATCACTCCGGGTTTTACACCAACCACTTAGAACTGAAACTTTCGCCCGCATCCCCCAAGAAGATCCACCATCGAGAGGTCTTCACCCACCCAGATCTGATCTCGCTGCTCGCACAAACATGATAGTGGTGACCTCTAGGATGATTGAGACCTCCAAATATGGGGACGCTGACGTCAATCCTACCAAGAAGCCAGAAGATAGGAGGGAACAAGAATCTGACTCCGAGTCACCATGAAATTACTTCCATGCACTTTTTCACAAAATTTCCTCAACTGGCCTCAAAACGTTCACAGTGTGACTCTTCATTTTTGATCTAGATCACTGACTGTAGTGAAGGCACCATCCAAAAGGTTCATGACCATAGCCCTGAAATTAATACCAAGTAGGGGTTTGGGGGCATAGCCCCTGTGTTATGGGACAATAAATTTGGCTATATCCTTAAGGAGGCGTCCAAAGTACTTACATGAAAACAACAGTGCACCACCATGATAGAGAATAATGAATGTATAAATTTTGATAAGCCCTGAAAGCGGCACCCTAGTTAGTCCAACTCAATGGAGGTGCATAAGTATAGTTGGGCGCCACCCATATGGAACGCATCCACTTGTACGCCAAAAATTTGGCACGTAACCCACTTGCACGACCAAACTCCTTTCGACTAAGGTATAATTTTTTCCAATAAATAGACCCTTGGGGCCATCATTTGTATAGAAGAATTTCCTGAAATCCTAGTAGTTGCTATGGTCACCCTAGTGCGTCTCCCAAGTCTTTAGAAACATTCAAGGTAGTTCACTGAAACCTAGATCAAAGGATATGAAGGAGGATCATAGGACTTAAGTCCTTTTATTGTTTGAAATCCATAACACTTGTTCGCCTAAATCTCTCAACCTAAAAAAACATAAAAACTTTCCTGAAACCTATTCCTTTCATAGGAACATGAGGACCCCACGTCTGATAATACCTATGAATACTCTTGAAGGGTTTATTAAAGTCTCACCCAAGTATTATCATCCAGGTTGTTCTTCACTTAAATGAACATCAGGTCACCCAATCATACTTATGTGCCCATACATTTGTGCTAGTACCTACATGGGTTCCCCTCTTTGATTCACCTACTCTCTTCAGTATAAAATACATCACGCCCTCCTAAAATATATTAATGTCAAGGCTTCATCTTAATTGGTTCCCTTGTGTTAAAGGGATTCTATTGGGACCTCCACCAAAACCTCCCGACTTATCAAACCTTTGGGAAAGGCACATTTTTGTGTCTCCTATTTGGGTTTGTATTTCTGCAGTCATAGGTTTCTAAAATTTGTTTCCCAATGGGTTTAGGATTCATGGATTGTCCGTGGGTTTGTATATCTGCGGTTACATGGACCTTTCTCCTAGAAATAGTTGTGGGATATTCTTGGATTAGAGAATTAGGGTTTGGGTTCTGACCTCCCCTTCTCCTCTCTAAAACCTGGAACCTCAAGTCTCTGGTAGGGAAGGTATGGTTCACACTTGCTTTTCCAGGCAAGAAAAATGGAAATATCCCTCCTCTACCAAGATCCACCATGGAATCCATCCAAGTGTAATTATCTAACCTTACAAGTATGAGGTTTAAGTCTTTCTCCTCTATAATTCCTTCACCTTCACTCTTTCCTTAGATTTGACCCTTTCCCGATGTAAAGTGAATTGTGGGAAGGCTTTTCACCTCTCCCTCTTCTCAAGTCAATTATACCTCTTCCACCTTGGTCACTGTAGGCACTCCCGCTTCCACTAGGGGAGGAGGAAAAGTGTGGATGAATTTTATGAATATTTGACATCCTCTTGTTTCTCACACCGAGAATGACTCACGTGATCTTAGAGATTTTCCATTATTACACCATTTTCACAAACTCTTGAACTACGAGAACTCTGATTCCAATTCAAACCAGGATACATAGTACGCCTTTTGAAGGCCTGAGATCAAAAGGGTGACCTTCCAAAGAGGGTTCACCCAATCTTGTCCCCTCAAATGGGAAGATTTTATTCATAATCCCCAACATATAATGAACTATGATTACTCTAATACCTGTCATAATTGAGATACATAAGAAGTCTTCTGAGGCCTAGAGCTCACTAGATATCCTATTCAAGAATCCAACCCTAATTCCCTTAATCTGGGAACCCTCCTTAGGAATAAGACCCAAATTAAACCCCCAAATCATCAAGGCATAATTTTTAGGAAGTAAACCCAAACTCATTTCTCTCAAAGGACTATACTCTTCTTTGAGACTCATTGAACTACATGGGATTTTATTCCCATCCAAATGGGATACGTAGGAATCCTCCTTGAGGATCAAACCCAACACTTCAAATCAGCCTTGTTCTCCTTGGTCCATATTCCCAATAGGCTATAATATTACTTGGAAACCCATATTATTTCCATGTTCCTTGGGCTACATAGGAAAAACTCCAACATAAAACATTGACTAACAAACTTTTTCTTATAGGTCTATATCACATGAAATTAAAAGGTATGATGTGTCTCATTAAGTAGCACTGAACTACGAGGGTTTTGATTCATTTCACAAGGATACGTAGGTATCCCATTTTATGGGTACGATCCCAATATTAAAGCAAACCTTCATCTCCCTAGTTGATAATAAATTCCAGAGTGCCGCAATGAGTGGATTAAAAACCCAGTATCAACATAAAGATGATTAATAAAATCTATAAGTAGTATATTAGGGGATACCATTGATGGAAAACCTCAAATACATACATATATCTCCATTAATGAAGAACCTCAAATACATATGAATGATTCTAAATTTTACATATGTTAATAAGTGATTGAAAATTACAAGTGAAAAATATGTTAGAATTGGTAAATTAATAAGGAATCATAAAAATATCTTAAATTTTATAAAGAGGGTCCCAGAGTAGACAATATTTTCTTCCAAAAGGGTTCGATGAGTCCGACCTCCCATCCTCTCAACCAATGCATGTTCTTAAGTATTGTAATATTCAAACTTAACAAACACATGAATTTGGAAAGAAGTACCTTTTTTGATAAAGTAGTGGTGGGTGTCTCCAATTCAATGAATAAATCTAATGGAAACTTACTAGAATCGGTGATTCTTAAAACTAAAACACATGGTTCAAGGAACTGTGAAACAAAAATGGTGAACATGGTGTGAATCCTTAACAAAGTTAATAATGTTACCCCACCTGTCAGGCTGGTATCAATTGATAGAGTAAGTCTATATAAGGGAATAAATCACACATGTATCCATCTAAAAGATGTCACGTTAAAGGAATTTATTTTTTTTTTCAATGTTTTTTCTCAAAACTCCTTTCAGTCCAAAATGGCTTTCTTCAAGACGACATCTGTGAACTTTTTGACTGCTGCTCAAGATGGATCCTCATCCATGAGAAGGATGTCATCTCCCACCCAGTGTAACATCCAAGGTAAATATAGATATAATAAATTCTCTTTTTGATTAATAATTTGTGAATTAGATATTAATTTTATCTTAAAGGGGTTGCTATGTTCGATGGCGTACCCGATACGCAACAACAGGTTTCATTGAAATCGTATGTTGCACAATAATAATATAATATTATTATTTTAAATGATAGTTAACGCCTAGTAATTTTATTGGCGGGAATGAACATAAATTACAAAAATATTATTATACATGTTTGCTAAATGTTTTTACATTTATCAAATAAAAGTTATAGGCATAAAATGTTAATGAATCCAATTTAAATCATAAATACTCTAATATTGATTAAAAGGTAGATTTATCGCCTTTTGAGGGAGAACCCTCTTTAAATTTAGTTTTGGTAACTTTTATATGTTTTATTTGACCAAATAAAATTATTCTTTAGAATCAGGACATCAAAATTTAATTTAGATGAAATTTTGGTATTTTTCTGATAAAGTTCAATTTTTAATGAAAAGTGAAAAATGTTCTATTTTAATTTAAAACCACTTTTTAATATAATTTATTTATATGGTAGATTATCTTTTTAATTGGTTTTAAAGTGTAATTATATTATATTTTCATCATTTAATTCAATTTTGGTCATTGGAATTAATTTCACTTCGAAATTATACATAAACAAGTGTCAATCCTTTGATGGTTATTTATTCTTAAAAACACACCTTTTGTTTTGAAAGTGGGAATTAATTTTAAATTAATTTGTACCAATTCTGTATTTTTAATTTGGAAAAATGGATTCAATATTTGGAATTAGGAGGTCTAAATTGTATAAATAGTTAACTTTTATTTTTGGATATTATGAATATTTTCTTTAGTAAATATGTTATTTATCATCTTTAAAGGGTAAATTTAGTAAGTAAGGGTAAAAAAATATTACTATAATAATAAAAAATAACCCTAACTTGTGTTGTAATATTATTTATTGGTACACGTTCGACCATGATAATCCTTAGGTAGATTTTGGGACCCCATGGGGTCACATATGAGTGATAATGACCCTTTAATTTAATTAACTTAAATTAAAGACAAAAATGTCATAAACAAATATCTTTTAGTACATAGGGTTATATAAGTTATCTTTTAGACTATAAATATTATTTTTTAATATAGAAAGATTTAATACATCAAGGTATTTTTTTTATATTTTTTAGACATTAAAGAAATTAAAATATTTATGACATAATAATGATGTAGTGTTTACCTCATTAATAAATGATTTAAATAAATAAGATTAAAAAGTTTAAAATAATATTCAAAACCAGTCCAATTATTATTGGATGATTTTATTTTGACCATGACTCATTTTATATTCTACTTTAATAATTTTTGGACCTTTAGAAACTAAAAATAATTATGTAATAAAATAATATTTTCACACTTTCCTAAAAATCCTTTCCTCCCCTTTATAAAAAGCTCTCACCTCTCATTAATTCCTCATACCTCTCAAGACCCTTGCCTCATCAAAACGCTTCTGAATTAATCTACATACATCCTTCTCCCCCTCCTAGAATCCTTAACTTAGGTAGAAGTCTCTTGAACAAACCCTTTTGGTTCAAACCAAAGGGAGTTACCTGATTTAAAGGTAACGTCTTCTATTAAGTTCTTTTGTTTATTTTACTTCTCCATCCCCCCGTAAAATATTTTTATTACATTATTTTATAACAAAACCATTGTCATAAATATACTAGGATTTTCTTATGAGAATTATTCTAACTACACATACACACACCACCATCTAATACGTAAATAATATATTGTTTCTGTGGATGGAAAACTAACGCCTCATGAAAGAATGATTGTTCAGTAATTTCCTAACTCCTCTCATGGTGGCCATTATGAGGGAAATGTGTTTATATATGATATATATTATGTTTATGGTTTCTTTATGATTCTTTATTTTCTATTTATATCATACATTTATGGTTTCCATTATGGGTAAATGCGATAATTTCATTTGAGGATGTGCGGACTACCGCCCCCTCAATGTGATATGACTCGTTAATGCCATATGTGGGATGTGAAAAGGATGGAATTAATGATATTATTTATTATATTATACCTTAATTATAATATATATATGTATCATTATTTTTTTAATTCCATTAAAATACAAAATAGAAATAAAAGTAGCATTCATGCGTACGTACGGCTTACCGTCTCCATGAACGGTGCATTGCATTTTTTATCTCCAACTGTTATGTAAAATTATAAACACATAAATATAATTTTTATATATGATATATATGATATCTACATCATGAATATCATTCTATAGATAATGGATATTTGACCTCATGAACAACTTGTAATTATACAAAGTTCATTTTTTACTCTATTACCAAATATCGACAAAACAACCGTTATTAACAAAAATGATTAAATAATGTTTATAAAATTGTAATAAGGGATATAAAATGAATAAAAAACTTGAAAAATAATCTTATGAATGTATAAATTAACATTAGTTTATTATTAAGGAGATTGAAGAACGAACGGGTCAAATCAGACACGAGGTAAGGGGTGTCTTATCTCACTTTTAATTCCTTGAGATTTCCATTGTCTGCCACTAATTTATTACATGTGGTGTATTGTGTAAATCCATTTGATATATATTATCCTGATTTACATTTTATTAATGTTATTATGTGAATCATTTGGTGTTTATTAACTTTTTTTCATACTACTCGATTGATTACAACGTGGTATGGGACTTCGTCTCAATCTCCTTGTATTAAGGAATATTTTGTTTTAATACATGACGTTCTTTTATACTCTGTATAAAAACCTTTGACTTTTAATTTCATTCAAAAGTAATCTTTTTCTACAAATTGTTTTACTAAACATCAAAAAAAAAAGAATGCTTCTTTTTAACATAAGCAGTGACAATGACCTTTTCTACCGTCGCGAGTATTATTTGATCTATGGATTCCTTAAAAAGTCGTAATGTTTTTAAAAGGAAAATAAATACCATATACTCATTTAGGTATTTTGGTATTAAAAATACTTTTGATCATGGTTATGTTATGTCAATATATTTAAATGATATATTATGATTGAAATATGGAAATTTTATCTTTCCTTTATGTTTGGTTTACATGCGATGAATATGTTAGGGTTATTGGGAATTGTTTACGTATATGGGTGGTTCCATGGTAAAACTAGGGTGGGTGAGCTCAAGATAGATCTCCAATTCATTGGGTAATGTGAAGGAGGTAAATGTGAATGTTTATCCAAAGGGATTTTTAGAATATACAGTGATGGGTATTCCAAATGTAACTCCCTAGTTTGTTGTGATAGCTACAATGTAAGTATGATATGGGTTCCACAAGTTACCTTTATGAATTATGATTTCTATGTGTTATTCATAAATCGTATGATTTCATGATGTGTGAGCTTATTCTTGGCATGTATTTATGGAAAAATACTCTCTTTCTTTATCTTATAACCCTTACTGAGATTTTTATGCCCATCCCATGTTTTGAAAAAAATTTCACTGGACTTAAAGATGAATAGTGTCAAGGATGGGATCAAGGAAAAGTCGTGCTATCTAAAACATCGAACTAGACGTGACTCTTTTTTAAGAGTTTTTATTTTATGAAAAAAATAGAAACCAGGTAGAAGTGTCTACCTTGTAAATTTTGAGATGTAATGTAATGGTTATGCCCTAATTCTCTAAAACTATAAACCTAAAAATATATTCACTGTGAATTATTCATTTAATTCAATATTATGTAATATATTAAGGCCATGTCCTTATAGATGGTATTATAGGGAGGTTTAGATAACTTTAGAAGTTAAGATATTGTTAAATTAATGTCCATAATATAATTTATGGTAAGATTGAAGTGATATAGCATTTACATATTACCATGTTGCTTCACCTAAGATATTTCTTTGTTCAGAATGATTTTCTGCAGAAGAAACAAGGCAGCTATGTTGGGATGACATCGGGAGGAAGAAAACCTTCCAAATCAGCAACCAGAGATGGTCAGAATCGGAATTGAACATTTTGTTGTAGTAGTGGCACAGTTGACTCGGGCTATAAATCGTGGTGGTATCCATGCACAAGATCATCCAGATTAACCACAGAAGAACATGTCAGTAGTGGAGCATTTCATGGGGAAAAATAACCTATCATTCAAAGGATCGTCTGACCCTCTGCTAGAAGAAGGGTCGATTAAAGCACTGAAGAATATTTTTGATGTTATGGGGTGTTCATAACATCAAAAGGTTAGTCTCACTGTTTACCATTTTGAATGTGAAGCTGGTCAATGGTGGTTGATGGTGAAAAATATCAGGGATAATGAAGAACTGATTCTCTATATTGGGATGAATTCAAAGGTATGTTTATTGAGAAATATTATCCTAGGGTGGTTCATCTTAGGGTGGAAAAGAAATTCCTATAATTGAGGCAGGAGGATGACTCAGTGACTTCTTATGATAAAAATTCACTCGACTGGGAAGGTATGCTCCAAACTTCATATGAGATCTTCATAGTAAAATCAATCATTTTTACTCAAGATTAAATCCAAATTATCTAAGAGCTTTAGCTTCTCATGAGTTCAAAAGTTATAAAAAACTTGTTCTATGTTCAAATAAGGTGGAAATGGAGTTTTCCGATGATTAGGTCTTCTTTGACAAACAACAGAATAAGAGGTCAAGGTGGTAGGCGAAAGGGATAAACTCTTCAAAAATCCTTATGGTAAGAAACTTAATTTTACAGTTTGTAAAAATTGTTGTAAAAATCATGATGTCGAATGTCTTTTGAATTCTGGTATGTGTTATCGATGTGGTAAAATGGAATATAATGCTCGTAATTTCACAGAAAAAAACTTGGGTAATGGTAATACAAAATCTGATTTAAAATTAGTAGAATGTTTTAAGTGTAATGAAATGGATCATTATGAAAATGACTGTCCAACAAAGAACTCAGTTGAGGGAAAGAAACCAGACTACATGTTGAAAGGGGTGGTAAAGTCCTTTGAAATTACTTCAGTAGATGTTGGGCCCTCAAATGAAGTAGTATCTGGTACATTGTTCATTTTTTCAGATTATGCCAATGTGTTGTTTGATTTTGGGTCTACACATTCGTTCATTTTTTATAATTTTTCTAATAAAATGTGAATTACATATCATGATATGAATCTTGAAATTATGGTAAAAACACCTGGAGTAAATGTTGAAACAAAAAGAAATTATAATAACCTTTCTATACTTGTGTGCTGAAAAAATCTACCTGGAAACCTTATTTTTTTTGCCTCTAGTAGAGTTTGATTTTATTTTGGGTATGAATTGGATTTTTATTTATCATGCTAAGATTGACTGCAAAGATAAATAGGTTTCTTTTCATAAATATTTTCAATTTTTTGTACAATAATGAACCCTTACTTTTGATAACATGTCAGGAAGCAGAGAAACTAGTAAAAGATGGAAATGAATGTTACATTGCACATATTTTTGAAAACAAAGGACCTATTCAAATTAATGATGTGACAATGGTAAATTATTACCTTGATGTTTTTTCTGATCAGTTTCCTGGTATTATAATTGATTGGAAATTTGAATTTACTATTGACTTAGTTCATGATGCTAAGCCAATTTCAAATCCCCCTTATTGAATAGCTCAATTTGAACTTTTAGATTAAACGAATCAATTGTAGGAGTTATTATATAAAGGTTTCATTCAACCTAGCACATCACCATGGGTTGATCATGTCTTATTGGTTAAAAATAAATATGGTTCAATGAAACTTTGCATTTATTATAGAGCACTGAATAAAATCACTGTTAAGAACAGGTATCATTTGCCTCATATCAATGATTTGTTTGATCAGCTCTAAAAAGATCAATATTTTTCGAAGATTGTGTTGAGGTTGGGGTGCCAATAGTTGAAAGTAATGGAAGAAGACATTCCAAAGACCACATTTCATAGTAGATATAGGCATTATGAATTTTTAGTTATGGATTTTGTTTTAATCAATGCACCTGTTGTATTCATGGATCTTATAAATATGATTTTCCATGAGTTCTTGTATATGTTTTTGGTTGTGTTCATTGATTATATTTTGGTTTTTTCTAAAATTAATGTGGTGAATGAAAGTCATTTAAGGGTTTTCTTGCAAACCTTTAAAGGAAAAAACTATTTTGAAAATTTAGCAAGTGTGAGTTTTGGTTACAGCAAATTTCATTCCTTGGTCACATTATTTCAAATAATGGAATAACTTTTGATCCTACTAAAACAAAAGTTGTTGAAGAATGTCCAAGACCCACAAATATAACCAATATCCATACATTTCTTGGTTTGTCAGGTTATTACCAGAGGTTTGTTGAAAATTATGCACGGTTATCTAGTAAAATGACTAAGTTAACTCAAAAAGGTGTTATGTTCATTTGGAAAAAAGAATGTGATGATTGTTTTCAAGAGTTGAAAATAATATTGGTGAATGCTCCAATTTTGGCACTACCTTCCAGAAATGGTGAGTTTTTCATTTACAGTGATTCTTCATTGAAAGGACTTCGGTGTGTCGTTATGCAGGATGATCAGGTAATTTCTTATGATTCACATCAGTTGAAACCTCATGAGTTAAATTACCCTACACAAGATTTTTAATTAGCTGGTTTTTTTTATTTAAACATGTGGAGGCATCATTTGTATGGAGTAAAATGTGAAATATATACTGAAGAGAAAAGTTTGAAGTATATATGTACTCAAAAATAATTGAACATGAGATGGACGAGATGGTTGTAATTAACCTAGGATTATTATTTCCAGATCCTTTATCATCTAGGAAAGGAAAATAAAGTGGCTGATGTTTTGAGTTGAAAAGGTAATGGTTCAATGACTATGATACGTTTCGAATGAGATACTTCAGTTTTTGATTTGATGAACTTTGGCATAGAAGTTGTTGGTAAAGGAAATTATTCTGTTGGGTTTCAGGTGTCATTGAAATCATCTCTATCATACAGAATAATACAAGCACAGAAGGAAGACAGTGAGTTGTAGAAAAATGTAGAGTTGGTTCAGACGGGAAAGTTTCCTGAATTTAACATTGGTAATGATTTTGTTTTGAGGTTAAGAAAAATATTATCTGTGCCTTTTGATTCATAGTTGAAGAATGAGTTGTCATGTAAAGCTCATAGTTCCCCGTTTTCAGTTCATCCTGACAGTACTAAGATGTACATAGCCCTTCAAGAGTATTACTGGTGGGATGGTATGAGAAGAGATATTGCATATTTTACTATGAAGTGTTTGACTTCTCAGTAGGTTAATGTAGAGCAGAAGTTACCGAAAGGGATTCTTCAGTCTTGACCAGTACTATAGTGGAAAAGGGAAATTATATCCATGGACTTCATTGTGGGATTAACAAAGACATCTCGAGGTAATAATAAAATATGGGTTATTATTGATCGATTTACAAAATATGCTCACTTCCTTCCTATTCCAGATACTTTGTCTCTAATTCAAATTTCTCAGTTGTATGTTAAATATATAGTCAAGTTTTATGGTGTTCCGCTCTCCATTATATCTGATTGTGATCCCAGGTTTTCTTCTATCTTTGGGGAAGTCCTTTAGAAGTCTTTGAGTACTAAATTAAAATTTAGTACAACTTTTCATCCCCAATCAGCTGGGTAGTCAGAACTAACAATTGAGACCTTGGAGGATATGCTATGTACTTGTTCACTGGACGACCAGGGTAGTTGGGACCAACATCTTTCTTTGGTTGAATTTTTTTTATAATAACAGTTTGTATTCTAGTATACAGATTGCTCCATTTGAGGCATTTTATGGGAAGTAGTGTCAAACTCCAACATTTTTGGATGAAGTAGTTGAAAGGAAGCATATGGAACTAGAATTTGTAGAAGATATGGCAGAAAAAGTTCAGTTGATTCAGAAGCACCTGAGAATAGCTCAGAGTAGGCAGAAAGGTTATGTGGATAACTGGAGGAAGGATCTTTCTTTTGAGGTGGGTGATCATGTCTTTCTCAATGTTTTTTCATGGAAAAGAGTGATGTGTTTTGGTAAGAAGGGAATGTTGTGTCTGAGATTCATTAGACCTTATGAAATCCTAGATAAAGTTGGTCAGTTGCATACTGAGTGGCTTTACTACCATGTTTCTCCTAGGTACCCAATGATTTTCATGTTTCAATGTTGAGAATGTATATGCCATATCCATTTCATGTTTTAAGTCTAGAGGTAGTTAAGTTGGAATAGAATCTCTCTTATATGGAACAGCTAGTCCAGATTCTTGACCGAAGAGAGAAATTATTACATAATAAGTTAATTCACCAGGTAATGGTTTTTTTGATAAACTATATGGTTGAAGAGGAAACCTAGGGATCTAAAAATGCTATAAGGGATAAATACCATGATTTCTTTGATAAGTGAATAAAATTGTGAGGATTCAATTTCCAAAATAGAGGAAAGATATAACATCCCAGGTAAATAAAGAAATAATAAATCTTTTTTAATTAATATTTTTTGAGTTAAATATTAATTTTAACTTAAAGGAGTTTTTATGTTCGATGGTGTACTAGATACGCAACAACAGGTTTCTTTGAAATCTTATGTTGATCAATAATAATATAATATTATTATTTTAAATGGTAGTTAATGCCTAGATGTTGTATTGGCAGGAATGAACAGAACTAACTACAATATGATTATACATGTTTGTTAAATGTTTTTACATTTATCCAATAAAAGATGGAGGCTTAAAATGTGAATGAATCTGATTTAAAGCATAAATACTCTAATATTCATTAAAAGGTCGATTTACCACCATTTGATGTTAAAACATCTTCAAATCAAGTTTTGGTCACTTTTATATGTTCTATTTGACCAAATAAAATTATTATTTAGAATCCGAACATCAAATTTTAATTTGGATGAAATTTTGGTATTTTTCCGATAAAGTTCAATTTTAAATGAAAAGTGAAAAATGTTGTATTTTAATTCAAAACACACTTTTAATCTTATTTATTTATATGGTTAGTTTAACTTTTTAATTTGTTTTAAAGTGTATTTAGATTATATTTTTACCATTTAATCCAATTTTGTTCATTGGAATTAATTTTTCTTTGAAATTGGATATAAACATGTGTCAATCTTTTGATAGTTATTATTTCATAAAAACACACCTTATGTTTTGACAGTGGGAATTCATTTTAAATTAATTTATGCCACTTCTATGTTTTTAGTTTGGAAAAATTGATTCAATATTTTGAATCAGGAGGTCTAAATTTTGTATGTAGGTAATTTTTATTTTCATACATTATGAATATTGACTTTAATAAATATGTTATTTACCTGGGTTAAAGGGTAAATTTGGTAAATAAGGGTAAACAAATATTACTATAATAATATAAAATTACACAAACATGTGTACTAATCTTATTGGTTGATACACTCCAGACCAGTATCATCCTTGGGTCGATTTTCGGACCCCATGGGGCCACTTGGGAGTGATAATGACACTTTATTTTAATTAACATAAAGTAAAGACAAAAATGACAAAAACAAATATCTTTTAGTAAATTAATTTTTACATATGGTTATATAAGTTATATTTTTTACTATAAATATTTACTATATCATGGTATTTTTTTATATAATTTTTATTCATTAAAAAAATTTAAATATTTATGACACAATAATGATGTAGTGTTTATCTCATTAATAAATGATTTAAATAAATAAGATTATAAATATTAAAATAATATCCAGAACTTTTGAAATTCTTATTGGATGATTTTATTTCGACAATTATTCATCTTATCTTTTACTTTAATAAGTTATGTACCTTTAAATACCAAAAATTATTATGTAATAAAATAATGCTTTCACACTTAAAGAGTCCCTCCTCCCCCCTTATAAAAAGCCCTCAACTCTAACCCATTCCTCAAACCTCTCAAGCCCCTTGTATCATCCAACCTATGACCAATTAAGCTCCCTAAATCCCTCTACTCCTTCTATAAGCCTTAACTTAGGCAGAAGTCACTTCAAAAAAACCCTTTTGGTTAATACCAATGCGAGTTACCCGATTTAAAGGTAATATCTTCTCTTAAGTTCTTTTGTTTATTTTACTTATGAAACCACATAAACTCTATTTATTCCTTTATTTTACAACAAAACCAATATCCTCAATATTCTAGGATGTTTTCATGAGAATTATTTGAACTACTCTTACACAAACCTCCATCTAATGGGTAAATAACATACTGTTTCTGTGGATGGAAAACTAATGCTTCACGAAATGGTGATTGTTCAATTATCTTATACCGCCTCTCAGGGTGGCCATTATGATGGAAATGTATTTATATATGATATATATTATGTTTAGGTTTTTTTATGCTTATGTATTTTTCATTTATAGCATACCTCTATGGTTTCCATTATGGGTAAACACGATAATTTCATTTGAGGAAGTGCGGACTACCGCCCCCTCAAAGTGATATGACTTGTTGATGCCATATGTGGGACATATAAAGGATGTATATAATGATATTATATATGATATTATACTATAATTATAATATAACTATGTAACATTATGTTTTAATTCCATTAAAACAGTAAATAGAAATGAAAGTAGTCTTTGTGCATGCGTACGGCTTACCGTCTCCAGTAACGGTGCATTTCATTTCTTATCTCAAAATGTTATGTACTATTATAAATACATAAATATAATGTATATATATGATATATATGATATCTACATCATGAATATAATTCTGGAAATAATGGATATTTGACCACATGAACAACTTGTAATTATAAGAAGTTAATTTTTTACTCAAGTACCAAATATCAACAAAATGACCATTATTAACTTAAATGATTACATAATGTTTATAACATTGTAATAAGTGATTTAAAAGGAATAATAAACAAGAAAAGTTATATTAAGCTAGTATAAATTATCTTTAGTTTATAATTCAAGAGATTAAAGAACAAAAGGGTCAAATTGAACACGATGTAAGGGGTTTCTTACCTCAATTTTAATTCTATAAGATTTATATTATTTGCCACTAATTTAATGCATGTGGTGTATTACGTACTACCATTTGATATATATTATCATGATTCTTTTAATATCCATGTTATTCTGTGAATCATTTGGTAGTTATTAACTTTTGGTCATGCGACTCGATAGATTACAACGTGGTAAGGAACTTCATCTCAATCTCCTTTCATTGAGGCATATTTTGTTTTAATACATGACCTTATTTTATACATTGTATAAACACCTTTGGATTTCCATTTCATTCAAAGGGAATCTTTTTCTATGAATAATTTTACTAAATGAAAAAAAATGTTTCTTTGTAACGTAAGTGGCGACAATGACCTTTTCTACCGTCGCGAGTATTATTTGATCTATGGATTCCTTAACAAGCCGTATTGTTTTTAAAAGGAAAGTAAATAACATATAATCTTTTACGTATTTTGGTATTGAAAATGGTTTTGATAATGTTTTTGTTATGTCAATATATTTAAATGATAAATTTTGATTTCAATGTGGAAATTTTATCTTTCCTTTATGTTAGTTTTACGTGCTATGAATATGTTATGGTTGTTGAGATTGTTTATATATACGGGTGGTTCTAAGATAAACCTCGGGAAGGTGAGCCTGAGATTGCTCTCTAATGCATTGGGTAACGTGATGGAGGCACACGTGAATGTTTCTCCTAAGAGATTTAGGTAATATATTGTGATGGGTATTCCAAATGTTACTCCCTTCATAGCAGTGATATCTACAATGTAAGTATGATATGGATGCCACAAGTTACCTTTATGATTTATGATTTCTATGTGTTATTCATAAATCTTATGATTTCATGAGGTATGAGGTTATGGTTGGAATGTATTTATGGAAACATGTTATCTTTCTTTATCTTATAACCCTTACAGAGCTTTTTATGCCCATCCCTATTTTGAAATGTTTTTCGCAGGACTTAAAAATGAATAGGGTCAAGGATGGTATCAAGGAAAATTTATGCTGCCTAAAACATGGGACTAGACATGACTCTTTTTTTCATGAGTTTTTATTTTATGAAAAAAATGGCAACTGGGTAGAAGTTTCTACCTTGTAACTTTTTATATGTAATGTAATAGTTAGGGTCTAATCCTCTAAAACTCTAATCCTAAAAAGATTCTCAATGTGAATTATTCATTTAATTCAAGATTATGTAATGTTTTAAGGTTGGGTCCTCATACCTAGCATCTTAAATGATGGGTCTCCAATGTAATGGTAAGGGAGTACTATCAACATGGTATAATCCCAACCTTGGAGGATTCCTGACAGGCTCTGCAGGTCAATAAAAATCCTCGATTGTCCGGCCAATAATGACCAATGATAAAGAAGAAGACAGTTCCAACCACTCTCTTCAACCATTTCGGTTCCTTATCCATGAAACGCAACAATAAATCCCTCCCATACTATATGAAGGTGGATCAAGAGGTCACTAAATGCCTCAATTCAAGGATGCATGGGTCCTTCCTGAGGATTCCCACCAACAAGCACCGCCAGCAGAATCACGCAGCAATGAACCCCTAACATGATAAGGGTGTTGCCTATGGACATTAGGCTCAAGTCTCTCAGACCCATGAATACAGGTTGTACCTTAGGGGACAAGTTCTGGTCAATAGGAAGAAGGTTCTTAACTTTTACCCCTCCAAAGAAGTCCATCAAACTAACTTGATGGAAAACAACGAGAGGGAATATACACCTATTCGTCCTAATTCTGCTGCCCAAAAGACTCGTCTGTCAGGGACTCACCAATCCCACTAGAAAAATCCATTGGAGTTTTGTGAACATGTACATACACTTATTTACTAATTATCAGCTAGTCAACAGGATCATCTAATTGCATTTAAGGAATCCCACCAATGGAATGTGGTGGAAACTGGTAAATAGGAATATACACCTGCTTACACTCACCAATTATACCAAAAGTCTTGTCTGCCAATATTGAAAGATTTTTATCATCCATTCTTTACAAAAAACATCCAGTAGGTGCATTCACCTACCATCATTCATCATGACTTCCAACAGTCTTTTTTGGAATCACCTGGAGAAGTCATTCGAAAAGCTCTGATGACAAATCTGGGGCAGACGCCACTCTCTTCCCCAATACATGAGTACTTTCAGTATCCATTGACATAAAAAGGAGGACAAAAGTAGGCACATAAAGCTACTCCTGATACGGAATGGAAATATATTCCTATTTTATCCACTGATGTCACCAAATATATCTTTGAAATGGTGAAAGGGAAAACACGAATTTTTGCCCATATTTTGGAAGCATTCTATAATATCATAACAACAAATTCAACAGTACCAGGAAAAAAACATATAAATTTTTCCCCACACCTTGTATAACACATCGGAATGCCATCTCAGAGCATATACATACCTCTACTCTAGTCCATGAGGTTTATGGGGAGTACCCCCCCCCCCCATATCATATGGACAACTGGATTTATAACATACAATCATTCCCATTGAAGTTAATCAGACAGTTCTGATAACCCCTCAAAGGCAGGCACATACACTTGCCCATGATAACCACTTCTCCCAACAATTGTCCCCAACTAAGTGTAAGAGAGAATCTAAAATGAAGTCTTTCCAAAACATTATACGAGAAACAAGAGCCAAGCTACGATCTAGCTCCTCTTAATGCGGGAGTTCTTGAAGCCTTCATAAATTAATTCGTTGAAACTCAAGATCCTACCCTCCCATTACCAAATTATGGGATTAGTATTAGTAATTATGAAGTTCTCCATCATACACATTGTTATGATGGATTGATTAATGAAAATATGGTCAATCCCGAGAGACTATCTCCAGATGAGAGCCATAGTAACCCTTAGTGTGGCCACAATACCAAGGAGAAAAAGTATTTATACCTTACTCTAATCCACCATGGTGGTCCTCCATATGATAGAATTCACTGGGAAATTTCTCTCTATAGTAGTATTTCACATTTTCATGATAATTTCATATTTGTCAACGTAGTAATGAGAAAAACCTCTTATCTTTAGGAATATTCCAACACACAGCCAGTCATGTATGAAACCTTGTCATTAATGGGTGAAATACTTTCTCATCCAGAAGACATATTATGGTAATGGTCATTCTCCGAACCTCCGTTGGGCCATTTGTCTTCTAATACAGGAGAGGATAAAGTGATTGAATCCCTTATTTGTAATAAAAAAATTGATAATAATCCACTTTGGTCATACGAAGTGGTAAAAAATCTAGTGAAATATGATGAAGATATGTTAAACATGAGAAAAAATTTGACTTAAGGAGAAATTCAAATCATGTTCTTGTATTTGGAAAATTCTTAGTATAATATTCCAAATTGGATTGCAGAAGATTTCATTAATGATTTCTTCCTAAACATAATAAATACTATTCTTCATTTGAATATCAATTTATTACCATATGATGAATATCAGAATCATGTAAAGGTAATTTAAGGGTTGAAACGCCAAATTGACTTGGCATCTATCTTAGTTTCTTGACATCCAAAGGTTGAAAAGCAGTTGGATACCCTTCAGTGTGCATGTCTCAATGCTCTAAAGAGGCTAGTATAGTTTATTTCTCAACACCCCATCTAGTGTTCATATCAGAGGATGGGGTGTACATGGATAATTTCATTTCACCGCACTCCAGAATCAGAAAAGCATGCCAAAAGTGTTCTAATGCAATGTTATTTCCCACGGCCATCTACAATTAATATATTTTGTATGTAATCAAATTTACGCTCAAGAAAATGCCTCAACTAGCTCTCATAAGATCTCGGAACAATGAAAGAAAGATGTTTAGATACATTTTCATCGAGCATATGAGAATCTTAAGAAGGCCTCCCGCTTAGAGGATGTCATCCATCAGATTCTGCAAATGTATGAAATAGCACAATGATCTTCTAAAATAGGTGGTGTGAGTGGTTGTTGAATAATGAACCCAGCTAATTTACGAACCAAAATTCATAAAATTAGAAGAGCAACCATATAAATCATAGCTATAGATGTTCAAGATCCACCCTTGCTTGCAGGTTTGTGGGATTTTTTAATTCAACATTTGAATTCGATAAACAAAGTTCAAATGTATGATGCAAAAGAACATAAACAACCCCAACCTGCAAGGCTGGGGGATTTCTCACATCTGAAATCCCCTCTTCAATAGAATTCATTTTTCTACTGATTAGAGAAGGAGCAACAAAGATATTTCACAAGTGAACTATCCATGGATTCCCTTCGGGTAACTATATACAAAACAATTCTCAGGAATTCAACATATAGAAGAACAGTCTCATGGAAGATATAAAAGAATCTGATATTATAAATATACTGACAGAATGCCATCAATGCATTATTTTTCTGTAAATGTCGTTAACAATATTGTAGAAGATCTTCTATAAAATGAGTCTAGTTCATGGGAATTAGAAGATAAAGTTCTTATACATAATATGTTACACCCTGAAGCAAATGAAGAAGGTGTGTATACCCAAAATCATTGCCTTACCCAGAATCTAGGAATGCCCTCAAATAACCAACTCCCGCCCCTCTAAAAGATAGTTAACAAAGGTAAAGGTAAAATTCCAATCACATCTCACTTTTCAACTAGATACGTTCAATATCATTAACTTGAATAAAGGCTTGAATAGTAAGAAGAGGATATGAATGAGTTGAAAATACTGAATACATAGTTACTTCGAAGCATCATTTCTTCTATACATATATCTTAGGAAGATCCTCAACATTCACATCATGTAAGAACTCCTCAGAAGAGAGGATTTTTGGTAACTACGTATGCGGATAAAGAAGTCCCAATATTAGGTGCACAACCTGGGAAAGATCAAACACATAATTATAGGCATGTTCCCATGGGTTATCTGTGGAAAATACCAGCACCACCATCTGTGGTTTTTCCAGTTATTGCACTAGTTCAAGCTTCAACTATTTTACCTATAAAGGTCCCAACTCATCTGAATATTCCCCCAATAGCTTATAAAAAAATTTGAGGCATTAAAAACATAATTGTAAGCTATGGGAGAATGGCGTGTGTCAGTTCAGCTAGAGAAGAAAATATTACCCATAGTGGGTGGATCTGATCCCTCCCCCACCAAATTTTGTGAATATAACATTCCAAATCTTTTTTGGTTCGATAGATCTAGAACTTCCCTTAACACATTTTGTTTCTCATTGTGATTCCATGATGGGAACTCCTCAAATACAAGAATAATTAAATCTTAGGTGTTTTTTTAGTCATTACAGGGACCAGCTTTTGTATGGTTTACAAGTTTACTATCTTGATCAATTACTATATGGGAAGATCTCTGTCAGAAATTCCATCTTCAATTCAACAGAACTCTACCAAAGACAAAAGTTCTCGATCTCAAAAATTAAAAACAAAGGTAGAGTGAAAGAGTTTCAGATTTCATTGATCGATAGAAAGTATTAACATATTCATTAAATTTGGAACCCCATTAAAAATAGTTTTTGCCAATTTGTGTAAACAATCTGTGTGATGCGTTACGCACACCACTTATCTATGTGAAATACACAGGAGGGTTTCGATACTTTGCTTCAATTTTTCAATAGATAGAAGATTCCATTATGGAAACTAAAGCTAAAACTCATGTAATTACATTAGCTCTGGGAAGGAGAACTGGGAAAGAAGAGGTTGATACATTTTTACATAAGTAAGAACCTATACCTTCTTCCAATTCAAAACCTTCATCTTATCGAAGGAATCCACCTTCTGAGCCTCAGCAGCAATAATCACCTCATTAACATGATCAATGAAATCAAAGGCAGAAAGAGTTTGAGGATTTAAAGAATAAAGTTTATTCTTTTTGGATTAAACAAGTTCTCGGTTACTTTATCTCAACTATGAAAAATAATTTGGTTCAGTTTCCAAGGCTAAAGAAACTAAATAAAGAAGGAGATAATGATATTCTAAATTATTTTCCCTTTCACCAAATTTTGGGGCATCCCATTCAGGAGTGTTTTTTTTCAATACCTCCTGCCAAAAATGGTAGAATGTTGTAAAGTAAAACTGAAAAGTTCTTCATCCCAAGTAGCATGTGTTACTACTACTGATCTAGAAGAAGAAGGTGAGTGGATGTAATTAAAAATTAAAAATTTCCAATAATATTATTATTGGATGATTATGAAAATTATAAACCAAACTCATATCATCTTATGAACACATTTGAATCAACCGATTGTATCTTTATTTAATTCCTCCATAGCAAAACTACATTCATCAAAAGGTCAATCCTCAAAGAAGCGATGTGATCAGAAGAACAAAGAGAAGTCTAAAGAAGTCGTGATCACATCAAGGCCAATGTTTTCTATGAATATTGAAGCACGGGCACCGCCCCGCTAAACAGAACTACTAGAACTGAATTTTCAAGAAGAATTTTCATCAGATGAAGAATTGATCTTTTGTTCCATCAAAGTGATTCATTTAAGAGATACCTATGTAAATGGGGATTTTGATTATAATGAGCCTATGTTTTATATACCTCACAGGGGAACTAGAGGAAGATGCCAAGGTTGAGTATATAAGGGAATATGTGGGTATATTAGAAGTTTCTATTTTAACTCTACCCTTTCTCGTACTGTATATGCGGTGGAAACTCATGGGAGAGACCTTCAGTGGACTCAAAAAGAAAATGTAAATTATTTCATTCATGACAGGTGTGGTCCTGCCATGATTATTTTGGAGGACCTATTAGAGGTCACACCATCTTCCTCTTAGTAAATAGATAGACCTAGTCAGTGTAACTTTCCATATCTAGGAGTATTTCTAGTTTCTTCTCTGACACAGGGTACATCTACATTAGAAGCATAAAATCCCAAGGTACCTATGAAACCACATCTCCATGCTCGGAAATGCAGACCTATGGACCAAAAGTATGACATTTTGAAGTATTTATCCCATGTACCGGCCAAGATGTCAATTTTGGATGCATGCAATCTATCAAAAGATCTTCAAGAAGCACTTATTGAGGCTTTATCAAGTCCCCAAGAGTTTAAAAATGTAGTGGTTGATGCTGAGCTTTACTATATAAAGAATGATCTTGCAGAATGTCATGTAGTTATATCTTTTATGGGTGAAGATGAATATGATGTTGTACATGGACATATCCGGCCCTTGTATCTATCTCGAAGGGTAAATTGCATAGAAATTGGATGAACCTTTATAAATAATGTCTCAGGAGTCAATCTGATTCCTATTCTTACACTTCGTCGATTGGGCCTCACTGAACTTAACTTATCTCTTTCTAATTTAATGATTCAAGGATATTAAAATAATTAACAAGAACCTCTGGGCGATATTACACTCCAAACTCAATTTGGGGATCTTGTGTCTAATTCAGATTTTGTGGTTGTTCATTAGGACACATCCTTCAACATTATTCTTGGAACAACATGGCTACATCAACAATAGTCCATAATATATTCATAGCACAAATGTCTCAAGTACTATTTCAATGTTCAAACTGGGACTTTATATGGTGACAAGCCTCTATTAAAAATGTGTGAGTATCAATACATTGAGGCAGAATTTTTTCACACGAAGGGAAGGAAGTCCATGGAAAACGGGGTAACCAAAATCATTTCTCTGAATGTCTTGGAAAAGATCCTAGAAAATCCATTCATGCATTTGAGTACATATTATGTGTTAACTATCAATCAAATTTTAAGGGTAAACCCAAATCCAAACAATCATCCAGTAACTTCGATAATGTCAATTGCAGAAATTGAGAGTCACAGCATGAGAGAAGTTGTTGATTCACCAACCATTGGTGAAAGGTTAAATAGAGATGCCTTCAATTAATCCATTAAGATTTAGCAAGCCTCTAATTCATAAATCATATTAGAAGAAGTTGTAGAAATACTAAATGAAGACAATTATTTTGATTCCCAATCCATCATCTCCACTTTATTACCCCAGGAAGACCCTTCTTTATTAGTATGGTTAGAAATAGGGGCCTCTTCTTCAGGCTGCTAAAATACTGACTCTTACGCTAACTCTGAAATTTTTTCTTCATCATCTATAATGCAGGTAGAAACAGAAGAAGTAACATGTAATGAAAAAGAAGAGGACGATCTCAAGGATGCTCCTCCAGCATCTAAGGAAGGAGTCTCAACCACTATGGATGAGATCAGAGAAATAAATCTGGGTATAAAAGAAGATCTATACCCCACTCTAATTATTGTGGCCATGAATTATGAAGAGTAGGAGGCGTATACATCATTTATAAAAAATCAATATATATTTTCTTGGAATTTTAATTAAATTCTAGGAATTAATCCTGATGTAGCTACTCTTCTTTTAGGTTTTCCAGAAGAACGTCGAGGGTTCAAGTAGGTAGAAAGAAGAACACACCCTACTCATGCCTCTAAAATTGAAGCTAAAGTTGATAACGATTATAGAGGTTGACTTTTTTAGGGAGGTTCAACGTCCCAAATGGTTAGACAACATTTTCCTAGTGAAAAAAATAAAATAAAATCAGAGGATTCATTGATTTTAGAGATTCTAACCAGCATTATCCTAAAGATGACTTTATAGTTCAAATCACAAAGCTTTTAATTGATGCAATAACTAGTAATGAAGATATTTCCCTCATGGATGGATACTCTAGGTACAATTAAATATTAATGTCCCCAGAAGATGAAGAGTCCACAGCCTTAAGATCTTTTCAAGGTGTGTTTTTCTCTCAGTTAATGCCCTTTGGTTTATAGAATGTAGGTGTAACGTATCAACGTGCTATGAACCATATCTTCAAACCCCTCTGAGGAAAATTTGTTTAATGATATGTGTAAGATTTTGTTATTAATTCCAGACAACGTTCCAGTCACATGGCTGATTCGGATACCATATTCAATAAACATCGACAACATAATTTTAAGATGAACCCCTTGAAATGTGATTTTTGGGTAACATTAGTGATGTTCCTCCACTTAGTTGTATGCCATAATGGTATCGAAGTTAATCATGGGAAAACAAAATCAATCATTGGAATTTAACCTACTATAAATTTGAAATAATTAAGAGGACTCCAAAGATACTTGGCCTATATCTGGCTCTCTATCACCAATTTGGTAGGAAAGTGTTTTACCTTCATCAGATTAATAAAGAAAGGAGTCACCTATCAATGGAATCAAGACTACCAAGAAGCATTTGATACCCTCCTGAAATATCTCTTGATTCCACTGGTATTCATTCCACCAGTTGAAGGAAGACCACTTATTCTCTATGTGACATATTTGGAGTGATCATTGGGTTACTTCCTTGCCCAAAAAACAGTGTTGGGATTTAAAACAGCCTCTACTATCTCAGTCAAAATATGATTGATGCAGAAACACGGTATTCAAGTATCAAAAGGTGATACCTGGAATTAATATTTGCAGTTTAGAAATTGAGACACTACCTTAAACATCATGAGGTCCAATTGGTGTCTTTCAATAACCCACTCAAATTTATCCTCATTCATTCTATGCTTACAGGGCTTATGGCATGGTGGGTAGCTATTTTTCAAAAGTTTTATATCTAGTTTGTGCCTCAGATGGAAATAAAGGGGCAAGATCTAGCCGACATCTATGTTGAACACTCATCTGTGGAAGATACATCATTAAATATTGGACTTCTTGATAAATAGTTCTTCTCTATTAAATATAATTCTCAAACATGGGAAATGTACTATGGCGTTGCGTCCAAAAGTCCAACAGGGAAGAGAATAAAAAACCCTAAACTCAAAAAATTTGGGTTAGGAATTGTACTTATCTCCCTTGAAAAGGTAGTGCTTCCTTATTCCTTCTTGTTTTCAGAAGGTGAACCTACAATGAGGTAGGATATCAATCACTCATTATAGGTCTGGAATTGGAACATTCGGTACAGCTGAACAACATGAAAGTGATAGCTAATTCAGAGTTGGTAATAAAAAAAAATGGGGATTATTCCATCATAAAAAAAGAGTCAATCCCTTTGTGTGATTATGTCAGAGGGATAATTGCTAAATTTCCCTCAAAGCCAATAATGTCTTATATCCCACGATCACAAAACTCCCAAGATGGTGGAATGGATACTATAACTACAGCCTTGGAAGATCCAAATCGGGATGATACAATCATCATAATATCCCATATTTATGTGGTATCACCTTTCGTTAAAACTATAATGGAGGAAATTAATGATATTAGACCTATTTTTGAGTCATATGTTTATACCACAGGATGGAGAATACCCATCATTAAATACCTTCAAAGTGGAGGTTTTCCACTATATAGGTTTGAAAAATAAATGATTCGGCGTAGAGTGGCCAATTTTACTCTTTATGATAGTCCAGAACACCAAATGATCCACTACAAATGAGTCTTTGATAGAATCCTCTTCAGGTGTATTTATGGAGATGAAACTGAAACTGTTATAAAAGAAGTGAATTCATGAGGTTGTAGTGATCACCAGTCTGGGAATAGGCTTTCTTATCAAATTTGAAAGATTTGATACTTTTTTCATTCAATGACAAAGGATTTCACAAATTTTACTAAGAAATTTCATCTCTGCCAAGTGCATGACAACTTCATTCATCAACCCCCAGAGTTTATACATATATCTAAATACTCCTGAATATTTTCCACATGATGGAATAGATGTAGAAGGTCCTTATCTCCCATCTACAACTTAACAGTTCAAGCATATTCATATTGCTACTGACTTCTTCTCTAGATGGGTTGAGGGAATACCTATCAAAGAAATCAGAGCCAAAAGAATTGTTAGTTTTTTAAAACTAGCATCATCACCAGATTTTGTGTCCCTTATACTATATTGATGGAAAATGGCACCAATTTTTGTTCTATTGTCATAAAGAAGTTATATCAGGATCACAATATAAAATAAAACCATTAATCTCTCTATCATGTGGTGGCCAATGGACAGATAGTGGCCGTTAATAAGACCCTATCAAATATACTTCATAATATGGTGGATAAAGATATGAAATCTTATCTCGATAAACATTATTTTTATTTCTGGTCTGATCATACTACCACACATACTGCCACCCAGGAAACACTTTATTCATTAGTGTACAACACAAAATTTGTTTTGACATTTTAATTTCAATTATCTCCACATAAGATTACAATCTTTGATCAATTTTCTATAGATGAGAAGTCTTATAAATGGTTTGATGAGCTGGAATGATTAGACAAAAAATATTGCATACATTGAATCATTTAGAAGTCTATCAAAACAGAATAGCATAATCCTTTAAAAAAGGTTTTCCTCCATTCATTTCTTCAAGGATAATTGGTATTGGTCCTCAGGACTCCAATGATACTAGCAAATAAACCACCAAATATTTATCCAAAGTGGGAAGGAATATATTCCATACATAAGGTATACTCAAATTGAGCTTATTCCTTAATCTCAATGGATTGAGAGATTATTACAACTCCAACCAATGAGAAATTCTTGAATAAATACTTTGTATAATTGCATTGATGTTCTCACTACATGACTTAAAACTACAGATCACAAGGTCCATGTCTCAAGATGTTAAACTGGATAACAACCATAAGCAACCATGATGCATAATGATAAAATGTGTAACATATTTTTCCTTGCCGTATGACGTTAAAATGCATCACATAATTTGTCCTTATTACACTAAATTAATCTATAAGGATTACATCTTCTCTACTTGATGTTTGTTGCTTCCATATGAAAGAATCATTGATATAATTTCTACTTATTAGTGGAACAGGATTCCCTTTCTTCCCTATGTCTAAATAAGATATGCATAGGGACCTCATTTCAAGAACTATGTGTGGCTTGATACTCATCTATTTGAGATGCGTAGAGATGCCTGGATCTCTAATCTTGGGCCCGGTCCCAACAAAAAAATGACTTCCTTTTTTCCACATGTACATGAATCAGATCTAGACAGAGTGTTCCCTTAAGATACATGGTTTGATCTTTATACCATTTTGTGTCTTAAGTTTAACTGTTCTTCTCGAACACTTCAAAATCCCTCACCTCCCATATGAAACTTGATTGGGGAGGGAAATGGTTGTTTCAAGAATTACATATGGCTTAATTCTCATCTATATGAGATACGTAAAGACTCCTAGATCTCCAATCCTAGTCATATCCATGATATAGAAAACCCCTTTATTCCTTCTATAAGAATCGAACCCGCATAGGTAATATTAACAAATTATGTATGGTTTTATTCTTTCCCCACTGAAAGATACATAGTGGCACTTGGGTTTTATTCCTTGGTCCATCTGCAACATGTTTTTCTTTTCACATCGGTTCATATTTTTCCTTACTGTATGATGTTAAATTGCATGAAAATATAAGAACCACATATTTCTTGATTCTTGCTCCAACAAGATATATAGTGAGCCCGAATCCTATTCACTGGCTCAGCCATCCCATAATCATAATACCCCTATTCTTCACTTGTCTCACCTTTGTGTTACATAAGAATATTTTACTGCTCCTTGTTTCTCACACTGAGCATATCTCATGTGGGATTAGAAATTAAGTAAAATGATTCACTATATAAATAATGTTTGTCAATCCCTTTTTGGTTTATTAATGGTCCTCGTTGCAAGACATTAAAAGGAACAACACACATCCTCTCTGCATGATGATAAACTAAATGTTCCTTTTAAGAACTATGTGTGGCTTGATTATCATCCCATTGAGATATGTAGTGACGACTATACCTTAAATGCTAGTCCCAACCATGGGGAAATTTGTCCCCCCCCCCCACTCTCTTTTATACATTAAAAAATGTCTACACATTATTTTTTTAATTTATGTCCTCAGATAACCCACCAAAGAAACAAGAATGTCCCCACTTTACATATGAGTAAGATCTGTGTAATTGACTTCCAACTCATGGACTAAATTTATTCAAATTTTCTCATATGCATTGAGCATTACCTCATCCCATATTTCACACTCTTAATATTTAATATTTGCAGATCATCATAATATTTCATACAGTTTTTGGTAACAGAGTTTCTAATATCTGAGATCTCTTTTTCTTGACTATGCATTATGTGTCCTTAGGTGGTCATAAATAAAATACCTACATAAAGGGAATGTCAGTCAAAAGATTCCACTATTTGGCTATGCATCATATGCCCTAGTTGGCCCTACATAAGAAATCGCCCATAACGGGTTTGTCAAATGATAGTAATTTCATTCTTGGTTATAGTGTCTTTTCCCCCTTCAAACTTTGATTACAATATAAAAGAATCTATATTTTAAAACATTCATTCATGTATATTATTTCGATTATATTTCTCTTGATTTTAAAGTCACCTAGAACATGGTTTACACATCTCTCTCTCTCTCGATGTGTTCAAAGCAATATGAAATAAACTTGGATCACTTGACCACATATCATATATTGTTTCCATTTCTGTTCCTAGTTGTATAACCTAAAACTACAAACACCATACATACTACATTTGGGTCTGACCTTGATCGAAAGTTATTCCTTTAATTCTTTGGAAAATAATGATTTGAAATACCCTCTCCATATTTAGGAACCATTATTAGTAAACCAAACTTTGTGATTTTGAAAATTTGAATCACCATTAACTTTTTTCAGCTTTTAGCAATAGAATTTCATACTTCTAAGAGATCTTTTCCCTGAATATGTAGTACATGGCCTTTGGTGGCCATGCGTAGGTTTCCTACATAATTCAAATTTCAGTCAAACGATGGAACTATTTTACTAGGCATCATATTCCCTAGCTGGACTTTCATAAAAAAACCCATAACGGGTCTGTTATGTAATGGTAAATTCGTTCTTAGAAAATTATTCCTCTAATTCCTTTATCCCTTTTCTCATATCATTCATTAGATCCAAGAATTCTCAAATCATAGTTAACAATTTTCCCTTCCATAAATGAATATGGTAATACTTTTCCTATCAAATTATTAATAAATTGGGAGAGTCTCATACCTTTAGTCAGAGCTAAATACCTTAAATCTATGCCACATAATTTCCTCACTCCGTGACTTAAAACTGCAGAGTATAATGTCTTCACATTATGAATTAAAACCACATAGTATAATATCCAAAATTCATTCTTTCTGATGAATTTTAACCATTCCTCATACACCAAATTTTTATATAAATTTCATTCCTATTCATGGAATATGTTTTCATAGATAATCATGTATTCATAAAATTTCTTTCCATAGAAAACCAACCCACTCTGGTCTTGAGTCACCCAAATATTATTTTACCTTTTCTATCAATAGTAAAATTTTAAATTCATAAGATCCCTTTTCCTAACAGTCTATTATGTTCTCTTAGGTGGCCTTACATTAGTTTCCTATATAAAAGGCATGTTAGTCAAAATATTCCACTACTTGTCTATTCAACATATTCCTTAGTCACCCGGCATAACACAACCCCCCTAATGGGTTTTTTAAATAATGGTAACCTTGTTCTTGGTAGATAATTATTTTATGTTTATAAAATATTTAGTTTTGGTGACAATAAAAATCATGACTCAAGATTCCCCATGGAAATATTTAAATAATATTAGATAAATTCTTTGTCATTGATTCTTTTCTGTGATCTAATTTCATATTTTAAGGTCAAAGTTGTTCGACCATAAACACTAGCACATTATATTCCAATATACATGAATTTAAACTTCCAAAAATAAGAGATGTGGCACTCACCAGATTGGGAAACCTCAAAGGGAACTCTGGGAAAAGTCAAGTCCCAACTCACTAAATGTACATTTTTTATGGTTTAGGTAATATTGAGTAATAAAAATTCTAGAGATATAGATTTTGTGGGATTTTATGTATAACCATAGTAATAACCAAACTATGCTCTCTAGGACCCATGGCTTAGGAAAAAATTAGAGCATCGTTACACACTAGACGTTGCTCCAAATATATCCAAATGATGTTGGAATGCATCAGTATTCCCTAATATTACCTTAGAATAAGATTCATTTCATTCTGAACAAATATAATTCTAAGGGGACTTTTGTAGACACCTTTAAATACTTCCATGCACTTTTCTAAAAAATTTATTCAACTGGGATTGAAAAGATCATGATGTGACTCTGTATTTTTCAGGGGGATCATTGATAGTAGAGAAGGCACCGACTTGAAGGTTCAGGACTGCATCCCATCACTGATCCCAAGCAAGGGTGTGGGGGCACATCCCACGCAATATGGAACAATAAATTTGGCTATGTCCTCAAGGAGGTTCCGAAGGAACGAACGTGAAAATGCCATTGTACCACAATGATGGAGTACAATGAAGGTATAATTTTTGCTAAGTCCTCAAATCAGCACCCTAGTTATGCTAAATTACCGGCAGTGTCAAAGTCTACTTGGGATTCACCCATACGGCGTGCAACCCACATGTATGACCAAACTCCTTTCACATGTGGTCTTATTTGTTTCCTATAAATAGACCCATGGGGCCTTAATTTGTACTGGATAATTCCCCTAAAGACCAATTGTTTTTCTAGTCTCCCTAGTGCTTCTCCCAAGTCTTCCAAAACTTTTGAGGAATTTATTTAACACCTAGAGAAAAATATTTGAAGGAGGATAATAGGACTTAAGACCTTTTAGTGTTTGAAATCCTTAACACTTGCGTGCCTAAAGCGCCCAACCTCACTAAATTAGAAACACTTGCGTTACACAAATTCCTTTCATATGAACTTGAGAATCCCAATTTTGGTGATACTTGTGAATACTCTTGAAGTATTGAGTCTAGTTTCACCCAAGTGTTATCATCCAAGTTGTTCGGAGCTTAATTGAACATCAGGTCTCCCAAGCCCACTTGAATTCCTATACTTGTGCACCATTACCTACTTGGGAACCCCTCTTTGATTCACCTATTCTCTTCAGTCTATAAGACATCAATACCTCCTCAAAGCCATTCATTTCACGTATTTTTCCTCATTGGATCCTTTGACTAAAAGGGATTCTATTGAGACCTCTGCCAAAACTTCCTGACTTATCAAATCTTTGAGAAAGGTATTTCTATGTGTCTCATATTTGGGTTTGTATTTCCATAGTCATAGGTTTCCCCAATTTTTTTCACAATGGGGTTAGGATTCATAGAGTGTTTGTGGGTTTTTAAATCCATAGTCACATGGACTTTTCCACTAGGAACAGTTCTGGGATGCTCTCAGTTTGGATAATTTTGGTTTGGGTTCTGACCTCCCCTTCTCATCTCTAAAACCCATAACCCCAAGTCTCTCATAGAGAAGGTGCGGTTCACAATTGATTTTCCATGAAAGAAAAAGATAAATCTCCCTCCCATACAGAGATTCATGACGGAAGCCATCCTGGTGTAAGCCCCTAACCTTTTGAGTAGAGGGTTTTAGTCTTTATCCTCTCTAGTTCCATCACATTCACTCCTTCCTTATGTTGAACCCATTCCCAATGTAAAGTGAACAGAGGGAAGGCTCATCACCTCTCCCTCTTCTCGGGTTGCCTCGACCTAATCCACCCTAGCTGCTATAGGAAAACCCTCTTCCATTAGTAGAGGAGGGGATGTGTGTGTGACTTTTTTGAATCTTTGACATCCTAATGTTTCTCATATCGAGGATGAATCACATGAGCTTAGTGATTTTTCATGATCACAACATTTTCACATACTCTTGAACTATGAGAACTCTAATTCCTATTCAAACTAGTATATGTAGAATGCTTTCCTGAAGGCCTAATATCAAAAGGGTTACCTTAAAAAAAGGGTTCACCCAATCATGTCCCATCAAATGGAAAGATTTTATGAAAAAGTGCAAAAACATAATGAACTACAAGAACTATGGTTCCTATCATAATTGGGATATGTAGGAAGCATTCTCATGGCCCGAGCATAATATATATCCTCTTTGGGAATCCAACCCTAATTCCACTAATCTGGGAACCCTCCTTAGGAATAATTCCCGAATTAACCCCCCCCCCAATTATCAAGGCATCCTTTTTAGGAAGTAATCCCAAACTCATTTCTCTCAAAGAACTATACTCTCCTATGAGACTCATTTAACTATGTGGGCTTTGATTCCCATCCAAATGGGATAAGTAAGAACCCTCCTTGAGTTTCAATCCCAACACTTCTAATCATACATGTTATCATTGGGCCATATTCCGAATATATTCTAATATCACTTGTAAATTTGTATTCTTTCTAATCTCTTTGGGATTCTTAGGCATATATCCCACACAAAACATTGACTAATAAAATTTCTTTTAGAGGTCCTTATCACATGACCTTAAAAGGTATGATATGTCCCATTAAGTGGCACCGAACTATGAGGGTTATGATTCTTTTCACAAGGATATGTAGGTATCCCATTTTATGGGTACGATCCCAATATTAAATAAATCCTTCATCTCCCTGGATGATAATAAATTCAAGAGTGCTCCACTGAGTGGCTTAAAAAACCAGTATCATCATAATGATGATTAAAATAATATCTATGTACTATATGAGAGGGTACCATTAATGGAGAACCATGAATACATACAGATATCCCCATTAATGAATAACCTCGAATACATAAGGATGATTCTAAATTTTACACATGTTAATAAGTGATTGAAAATTCCAAGGGAAAATTATGTTATACTTGGTAAATTAATAAGGATTCATGAAAATATATTAAATGTTTAAAGAGTGTATCGGAGTAGACAATATTTCCCCCTAAAAGGGTTTGATTAGTATTACCTCCAATCCTCTCAACCAATGCATCTTCAAAGGTATCATAATGTTCAATCATAATGAACCCATTACATTAGAAAATAGGTCCCTTTTGGATAAAGAACTATTGGGTGATTCTGGTTAAATGAATAAATACAATCAAAACCACCTAGAATCAGTGATTATTAAATCTAAAACACATGTTTCAATGAACTACAAAATAATATCATCCCATTGTGATTCCTAAAACATTTACATGATAGATGGTTGAGTAATCATTTCAGTGTTTTTTTAATTTTTTCCTCCTTTTATAATTTTCATTTCCATCCATTACATTTCATGGATGATTGGATCAATTTCAATCCTTATAATGGATAAGGATGTATGATCATTTATACAAAGATAATTTACTCTTTTATACTCAATTTATAGAAGTTAACTAATTGAGTAATCATAGTCCTTGATCACATCTAACCATTTTCACAAGAACAAGTTGAGAAACTTTTACATAAATATATACTTTAGTCTTCTATTGTCAGTATATATTTCATGTATTTGTCTTGATATATATTTTCATAGAATCATCAATATTAAGACTAATAAATTCAACTCTATATAATTCTTGGATGATTTTTCTCATGAACCTTTTACTAACTTTAGGAATATAATACCACTTTATCAATTTTAGGAGTAAAAAATAGAATAACTTTTTTTATTCATCACTCTATATAAAAAATACTTACCTAATTGAGGGTCATCTGAGTACTGGTGTAGTAATTGATCTCTTATTCAACTCTCTGAATCTCACATCACATTCAGCCATCAAGAAAATGATTACACCATTCTATGTTAACTTTGATAAAATATTTTATAATTAAGAAAAGTTCCTCAAAAAAATGCAACCCATAAAATCTAATAAAATTATAGATTTATGTTACTTATGTTGTTCAAGTCCATCACTATGTTTCCTTTATCTTTTAATAATTCAAATATATGACATTTCTTATGAAAAAATTCCCATAGAATGTAATTTTATGCATCCATAATTCTCATTTAATATATATTGGTTATAACTACATGTTTATAAAATTCATTACGATAATATTCAAATCCATCTCATATTTCTCCTTTTAATTGGTGTATGTGAGGATATTATCTATAGAAAACACACAAAATTTGTCACAGTAATATCTAAACACTCTATTCATCAATTCCATGAATATTTCTCTTGAATTTGTGAGTGTAAATGGCATAACTATGAACTTTTAGTTTAAAAACTTTCTACAAAATTCATTCATAAGAATATCCTCCTTATTCGCCATCAATTTATGATATTCTGATTGAAAATATAGCATTGATATACAATTATCCAAATAAAAAACATCAGATATTTAATCAATATATGGGAGAGGGAACTAATTATTTATAATGATAGTATTGTGCTAAAAATATTCAATATAGAGTAACATTTATGTATTCTTCATCTTTTCAAGTTTTACTAGTTCACTCAATGGTGAAGCCTATGGGTTCAGGAAACCCCAATCTAAATTCTCCTAATGTTTTTTTCTTCAACTCTTTAAGTTTAATATGGTTTTCTACGTCATGATTTTTGGATGTGTTTAGAGGTTTGAAAGGGATTTTTTTTGAAAAATCAATCTCTCAGTTAAATTGATGATTGGTAAACTCATTAAGAAAGACTTTAGAATTTATTTACAGATGGTAATTTATTTTATCCTATTTATTTGGGTATGATATTTTTATTCTATGATAATAATCACAATTATTGAAATTGATTTTCCAAAATAGATTCATCATTATCCATGAACATTCATATAATCAGATGATATATTTGGATTTGGAAAGTTATTTTCATATGGTAGTAGTTGATATAGCCTTTAGATAAGGACTAAAAGTGTAACATCCCAACATGAAGCATTGGGAATAATGCATATTCTCGCACTACTGGAATGGGAGGTTTTCCCCACACTTATTTACCAATGGTTTTCTTAAACCGTTGGTAAAGAAGGGTCAGGACACCCTTTACCAAGGGTTCTTTAGAACCGTTGGTAAAGGGGTGTTTCACTCACACTTTACCAAATGTTTTTAAAAACTATTGGTAAAGTTTTACCCCAAATACACTCGGTTTCACATCGTACCTCTCCCCCATTCGTGACAGAACCCTAAATCTACAACGCTCGGCTCCTCTCGCGACTTCCCTCATCCAAACCACTGAAACTCCATCGGATTCATCTAAAATCTGGTATTTTCTTCTTTATACACATAAAATATTTATGTTCTACCATGTTTTCACTATTATTCATATAATATTTTAGTTTTATGTTTTGATTTTGATCTGTATATCATTTTTTGTGTTTTGATTTAATCTATACTTTCTCCATTACAATCCATTTAATTTATTAAATCATTAACCCTCCACTGAAGAAGAAACATCTCAAATTCATTGCGATTGGATTCCAGATTCTCTAAGTATGTGTTTTTTTGCTTTTTCTTCATCTTGTAATTAATTTTTACTTGAAAATTTATTTATATGTGTTTATTAATTTTTAGAAATGTTTCTATGAATGTTTTCCTTGAAATTCCTTGAAAAAATAATTTAACCCTATTCTCCTTGAATTGAACAAGTCATGAATTTAATGACTATAATTTTGAAATCTTTCAAGTATTTATTAATTTTTCAATTCAATGAGTGTTTAGATTTATTTTCAAAGAATATTTAAAGAATGAATTGGTGAAATTGAGTCTTTGCCTCGAGTTTTTATTCAAAGAATGAAATAAATTGATTTTCATGAAATGAGTTGACCTATTTAATGTTTTCTAAGTAGTTTCAAATGATTTAATTTATGAAATGACAATGAACCCTCTTGTAATGATTTTTTTTAATGAGATTTATTTGGTAATTTTAAATTATATATTTATTCATGTGTAAATATGTTGTAATCCCATGTTTTGAATTAATATTGAGAATTTTTAATTGTAAAACATCCTTTAATGATTTTGGTATGTTTTGAGATAAAGGATTTTTTAAGGCCTGTTTAGAATTACATGTTAGTTTTTGGAAGGATGTTGGTATAGGTAACCTTTCTAAATATTGAATTAAATAAGGGGTTTTGAATTGAATTGAAGATTTTTTACCACTCAGTTGGAACTTTATGAAGATCCTCAATTGTAATAATTCATTAATGTAACTTGCTCAATTCTTGTAATTACAATTGATGGATGTTGAAAATGGGATTATTCACATCGATGGATATTGGGGTGAGATTGAGATATGATTTGAGTTCTGAATAATATGATTGATATTGATAATTATCCTCATTGTGATTCTCATAACTTTATTATCTTACTCACCTCTTTTGACTAGTCATGGTGACATAGATAGTCAGATGGGAAAATCTAGATTTATGATTCACTAGTGGACTCATTCCTCATCTAGTGGAATCCACTACTGGAAATATGGGTTTTCCCAATGCTCATATACCAACGGTTCATCATGGAGGCCTTTACCAACGGTTTCATTAAATCGTTGGTAATGGAAGACATAGGTGATATAAAATGGATTTCAAAAGATATTTCAGAAATGATTTAATATTAAGGAAAGTGTTTTATTAAAATGATAATTTTTTTAATGAGTCTTGTGTGATGTAATTTGTTATAGTACACTTGTTATGTTACTATGTTTGGTATCTAGTAACACATGAGATAAAAGGTGTGTGGGAATGTGTTGTGAAAGAGATTCCATGGTCGGTTCAAGATTATATTTATGTTTAGATCTTATTAATGAGTTGTTTTAAAGATATTTTGAGATATTTACCTTATGTTTATTGGTGAAAACTGGGATCTATAGAGGTGGTTCATGATTAAGACATATAATTACTGCCCCCAGACAGCCCCCTCACCCTCCTACATGGACCCCCAGATAGCCACCCCACCATCCTCTTTGATTTCACATGCCTTTTTTTATTTCTCTGATCATGCAATGTTATTTAGGATTATTCCATTTTTATAGTCTTTATTATATGAATGTCTTG